>OZ014525.1:281749825-282489825 GCA_963966055.1 Lathyrus aphaca
ACAACCACAAACACGAACATACATAAATAAAACCGGGAAATACATGATTCAGAAAATGACCATACATAAATAGAACAAGTGCAAGATTCAACAAATCTAGCCTATCAGAACCATCAGGACAACTTCACCTCCACCTAGCATCATCGACAAAACACCTGCATCATTGACAATTTTTCTCCATTTCGTCACACCAAACTCCACAACCCTCTTCTCAATTTTAATTATCTTTTCTTTGTGGCCGATCTCTCCTTCTAACCAGCGGGTTAATTCTCTGTGCAAGTGTTCCAAAGTTTGGGGGTTCCATAACAGCATCTTCAGAGGAGGCTTTGTTGCCGAGAAAAACACTAAAGCATTTTTCTTCAAGATATCAAATTTTGGAAGCGGTTCTTCTGATGTTGAGGAAGACGGTGCCGATGCATAATTAGATGGACGGGGAGAAGCCATATTGTGAGAGAGGGAGACTGAAAGGACTGAATGAGAGAGGGTTTGTAAGAATGGAGTGAGATGAATCTTATGTTTATGAGTGAGGCATATATATAGTAAAAAAAGTTGCAAACCCTAGGTATATATACATGTATAAGTATATTTATAAATATACATATATATATATGTATACGTATATATATATATATATATATATATATATATATATATATATATATATATATTATATATATGTATATATATATATATATATATATATATATATATATATATATATATATATATATATATATGTATATATATATATGTATATATATATGTATATATATATATATATATATATATATATATATATATATATATATATATATATATATATATATATATATATATATATATATAATATATATATATATATATATATATATATATATATATATATATATATATATATATATATATATATAAATATAAGTCTCTCTCTCTCTCTCTCTATATATATATATATATATATATATATATATATATATATATATATATATATATATATATATATATATATATATATATATATATATATATATATATATGTAAATATATATGTATATATGTATAAGTAAATATATCAAAACTTAAATCCAAAAATCAAAAAAAAATAACATGGAAGATGCATCAAACCATTTGGCGAATTGGACATGCAACTACACACATTCGCCAAATGGAATGGCGAATTGGTTCATTCATAGCCAAACCATTTGGCGAATCCTTAAGCAAAAACAAAGTTTCTACAAATGGTTTGGCGAATGTGTGGGGAAAGTGTGTTACTTTGGTATTTTTTGGGAAAACTATGTTATTTAGGATATTAAAATAACAAACTCTGTTATTTTAAAAAAAAATTCCGGTAAATACATATCTATTAAACTCAACTAATTAATTTACATATCTATATATTTGATTTAATTGATACAAATATTTATATCATCAATTAATTATACGGTAATTGTTAAATATTTAATAATATTTAATTTATATTTTAAGAACTTATAAAATTAAATCTATATGATTAGTTATACGTACAATATTAAAATTATACACCGATACACAAAAATGTCATGTATTTATTAGAATAATACAAGTGATATAAAATGAATATTTTTTACTCTTATGCATTTAATTTATTTAGAGCGGTTGTGTTTAGGGGTGGCAAAACGGGTCGTGGCCCGTCGGACCGGACCGCACACCCGTCAAAAAGTGGCGGGTTAGGTTGGGATTTTAGACCCGCCGCCCACTAAAACCCGCTCCGCTAAATCCCGCCACCCGCCAAAGTCCGTCCCGCCAAAATTCGCCGCCCGCCAAAGCCCGTCACACCTATATAATAACACTATTTAAGTATTTCAAAGAGCCTATGAAAATAGTTTGTGATATGTACATAAGTTGTTATTAGATTATTAGAACTTATAAAACCCAATAAATTTTCATAAACACATCTCAAAATCAAACGAGACAATTACACTATGAAATATTGTGGTAACACGATTGAGACAATTTCATTGACTCATAAATGAATTTTATCTATTTGAAAACCATAAATTTTGTATCTATTGACACCGAATTTTCTCTCGTTGCACCATATTGTATTTCTTAATGTCGCCATTGAGAAACACTAACTTGATATCCATCTTATGAAGCTCCAAAATTATAACAAGTAACAAGTGTCACAATTATCATAATAGAGGTTTAACCCTGAAAAGTGCACATTAGGTGTCCGGGCAGGAAAATTCTCAGGCTTCTATCTCACTGAACGGGGAATCGAGGCCAATCCTGACAAATGTCGGGCATTCTCGGAGTTCCCGACCCCGAAGTCTAAAAAAATCCATTCAATCCCTCAACGGGGTGCTCGCCTCACTCTCCTGCTTCGTCGCCAAATCCGCTCAACACGCTTTACCTTTCTTCAAACTCCTCCAAACAGAGGTCACCTTCGAGTGGACCGACGAATGCGAACGAACACTGCTCCATCTGAAGAAGGCACTCTCCGAGACCCCGGTCCTGTCCCGACCACTAGAAAGGGAGACCCTGTACCTATATCTTTCTGTGGCAACCGAGGCTGTCAGCACCGCTCTCATCAGAGAAACCGACGAAGGGCAAAAGCCTATATACTTCACGAGCAAAGCACTCCAAGGCCCCGAGCTCAGATACCAACAAATCGAAAAGGTCACGTTATCCCTCATAAATGCCGCGAGAAGATTACATCACTACTTCCTCGCCCACACGATCAAGGTGAGAACCGATCAACCAATAAAACAACTCCTTGGTCGACCAGACATGGCCGGCAGAATGTTGAAATGGTCGCTGGAACTTTCTGAATTCGACATCCAATACGAGAATAAGAAAGCTTTGAAAGCTCAGGCCCTGGCCAACTTCGTCGCAGAAATGACACACAACCCGAAGCCAGTGAACGGCGCTCACAACTGGACGATCTTCGTCGACGGTGCCTCTAGCCCGGTTGGAAGCGGTGAAGGAATCATCCTCGAAAACAAGGACAGAGTCATGATCGAGGTCTCATTGGCATTAGCCTTCCCAACTTCCAACAACCAAGTCGAGTACGAAGCTTTCCTCGCCGGTCTAAGATTAGCCGAAGATCTAGGAGTAAAGGAAGTAAAGATATCGATAGACTCCCAACTCGTGGCATCACAGGTACGGGGAGAATACCAAGCCAAGAATGACAACCTCATTGAATACTTGGCATTGGTAAAGGAAAGACTCGAAACATTCGAGAAGTGGGAGGTCCAACACGTGCCTCGCGAACATAACACGCGGGCGGACGTCCTGTCAAAACTCGCGAGCACGAGGAAGAAAGGCGGAAACAAATAAGTAATCCAGTAAATTCTTCCTCGACCTAGCACCGAAAGGCCGCCACTCCTGCTCGAGGTAAACGTGATCGAGGACGATCATTGCTGGATGACACCCATCTACAACTATCTCACAAAAGACGAACTCCCCGCGGACCCCAAAGAGGTAGCCACAACTAAGAGGAGGGTGTGTTCATACGTCCTCCTCGAAGGGAAACTCTACCGAAGGGGACTCTCCATCCCGTTGCTCAAATGCGTCAAAGAGGAGAAAGTCCCCGACATATTAGGGGAAATGCATTGGGGAATCAACGCCCAACATCCCAGCGGAAGGTAGCTGGCGCGCAAGGCTCTACGAGCAGGATACTATTGGCCGACTATGCAGCACGATTCCAAAGAGCACGTCAAAAAATGCGATAAATGCCAACGACACGCCGACATGCATCTCGCGCCTCCCAACGAGCTAAAAACGATCTCCTCCCCTTGGCCCTTTGCCTGGTGGGGCATGGACATCCTCGGCCCATTTGTGATCGGTTCTTACCAAAATAAATACCTTATTGTAGGGGTAGACTACTTCACCAAGTGGATCGAAGCAGAAGCACTGGCCAAAATAACGACACAGAACGTTCTTCGATTTTTCAAACGAAACATTCTCGCCTGGTTCGGCATACCCCAAGTCCTCATCACCGACAATGGAACGCAATTCACAGACGGAGGATTTCAGGACTTCGTAGCCAGCCTAGGCACTAAACAACACTTCACGTCCGTCGAGCACCCTCAAACCAACGAACAAGCTGAGGTGGCCAACAGGGTAATCCTGCGCGGACTGAAGCGCAGACTCGGCGGGGCAAATAGGGCATGGGTCGAGGAACTACACAGCATCATGTGGGCATACCACACAACGCCACACTCCACGACTGGGGAGACTCCGTTCAGACTAACGTACGGAACCGAAGCAGTCATCCCAGTGGAAATTCGAGAGCCGACGAGACGCGTGGAGGCGCCCCTCGACGAAGAGATGAATGACGAGGCACTTCGAGCTGAGCTGGATCTCGTCGACGAGATCCGCTCCGAAGCAGCCTTTAGGGAAACCTCCCTCAAACAAAAAATAGCTTTACGCCATGACGCAAAGGTCATAAAAAGAGAGTTCCAGGTGGGCAGTCTGGTCCTCAGAAGAAACCAAAAAACCCAAAAGAGGGCAAACTGGCCGCCAACTGGGAAAGATCATACCGCGTCCGCGACAAGACGAACAATGAGGCCTATTATCTGGAAAACCTACAAGGTGAAGAACTCGCTCGACCATGGAACGCAGAAAAAATTAGACAATATTATAGCTAAACACAACCCGGGGAGACATGAGAGGTACGACCACGCTCTTCACCACCAAACAAAAGGGAGGATTTGCGCCCCTCAGAGGCGAACACAACCCTCCCCGACGTTGGACACCTCAAATGAGCCCCAGCGTCGCAGTACCACGTTGGCAGGGCACCCAGCTCGCGATGGGAAAGCCCAAGCCCCGAGGTTAGAGTTTTACGATTGTAAACCCTACCTCGATTCAGGGCGAGCATAAAGCTCGCCACCTCGTCGGTTCCCCAAACCGACGAGCCCAGCAAAGTCGAGCAAAAACAGTTCCAAAATAAATAACAAAAAAAAATTAACAATGAAAGTAACATTCATTAAAAACGGTCGAAACCAACCAAGAAACCATTACAAAAGGAGCCCGAATGCCAGTATCCAAACAGGCACAAAGGCCACTACAAACAACGGGCACGAAGGCCATTACATAAACAAAGGTACGCAGGCCCGACAAAAAGTAAAACAGAATAAACAAAAATCCTGAAGACTCCGCCCGGAGTTACTCTTCGCGGTCATCATTCTCCTCCTCCTCCGGCTCCTCCTCAGCTTCAAAGGGCACACAATCTCCCCATCGGCCACACAATAATTATGGACTGACCCCTCCGTCACAAGCCCCGGGTTCAACACATTGAGCTGCTCGGTGGCGTTGTCGAACCCATCCTTGAACACCATAACCAAGTCTTTGTTGAGTGCGCGGATATGATCAACCAACTCGCCCTGGGTGCGAAGGGCAAGCTCCTCCTCGGTCTCATCGTCCCGAGGGAGGATTGTACCCTCGAGCAGAGCAACTCGAGCACGGAGACGCACATTCTCATCAGCCACCTCCTTGTTCCCCGCATCTTGATCCTCCAGACTCTGCTTCTCGGCCATCAGAGTGTCCCGCTCGAGCTTCAGTTCCTCCAGCTCTATCTTCAGCCCTGCCTGCAACTGGTGCTCCTCTTTGTAGTCGGATAAATCCTTAGACAATATATCATTCTCAGTCTGGGAAGCTAGAAGGGCATCCTCCAAAGAAGCTGTGGAAACAGCAGTCTTGGACAGGACCATGGCAGTCTCCATCACCCGGATGACAACGACCAAGTCTCCAGCCAGGTCCTTCCGCCTAGCATCTGCGTCCTGATTTAGAATGGCCCGCGCCTCGGGCTCCGCCACCACGACAGAACCTTCAGCCTTAAAGAACTCCTGCTCCACGTAGCAAGGAGGCAGCAAATAACTCCTAAGGGCACCAAATTCATTGTCCCCTACAGCAGTAGACCGGACAAGAGTTCCATCCAGACGCTTCCGCTTCGGCAAAGGAGAGGTGGAAGGAGGAGGACTATCTCGTATTTGGATCGGGGAAGTTTGTTGAGCGGGCTGAGGGGAGTTGGTCGACGGGCAAGCAGTACCTGAGCTGCCCACCCCGAGCTCCGTAGCCACCTCCTGGACACGAGGCGCCACTTTCTTTTTCTTCTTGGGGACCCTGTCTAGAGCCCCGATCTGGTTCGGCAACTTTAAGACCCGTTCACGGGCGGTGGGCGTAGTTCCTGCAAAACAAAAACAGAGAAATATTAGTTGAACGGGCACAAGACCGAGAAAAAGAAAACAAGTCGAAAAGACCTACGCAATAACTCCACGACCTCCTCGTCTGTATCACACAAGAGCAGATCCCTGGTATTTATGAGGAGGGTCTCATGAATAGGCATCTCGACCTCATCAACGTGGGGGTTGTCTTTTCGATCCACCCAGACCGCCTGATTAAAGCTCTGCACGTACTCAACCAGCCTTTTGTAAGCCAGTCTATCCTCGACCCCCATGCTCGAGAATTTGACCCGGTAGTGGCTAGTCGACAGGTTGAAATGGTCGGGCTGCCATCTCAAGGGGATCCTCGACATAAGCTTCTCCTCACCGTCAGCGTTCCGCTTGCAGTAGTAAAGAGAGTTCAGGGCGAAACGGGTGATCGACTTCACCGTATACCATCGCCCCTTAAAGTGTCAGGCAGAATCGACATAGGTCTTGAATAATCTCACGGGTTGCTTCAGAGACACCCAGTTGTGACGTCCCCGGGCACCCGACCGTTGCAGGTGGAAGATGTGAAAGAAGAGAGGCAAAGTGCACCCAAGGCCAAGAAAACAGCAAACTAGCTCGAACGCCCGGATAAAAGTGATGGCGTTCGGATGCAGTTGCGATGACGCCAGTCTAAGCCACCTAAAAACCCGCATCTGAAAATCGTTGAAGGGTAGTCTGACCCTCGCCTCTCGGAAGGCAAATTCACACATAGCAAATTGTTTCCCCGGGAAACGATGGCATATCCGGTCCGCCTCCCGAGGAGAAAGACATTTCCAGTTTGCAGGATCTTCGGGGTTGATGTCCTCCACCACGGAGTATGCGGTAGTCGACTCGTCGACACAATATGATTCTTCTTCCAACGGTTCGTCCGCGACCCACGACAGGTCGTTGCGCCCAGACGAGGAGACATGTTCATTTTCCTCCTCGGCATCCCGTTCGTCGACTTCACGATGTTCGGCCTCCCTTTCGTCGACTTACCGGTGCTCGACATTTCCATCATCGACCTGCCGATGCTCGGCCGTACCTGAAAAACAGACATGAAAAGTGAATTCAACATCGCATCAAATCCACCCTTCCATCGCGAATCAAGTGAAAGGGCAAATGGCTAAAACGCCCGGAACCTCACCAAACTACACTAGACCAACGGAGGGACAACCTTCGTTTGCATCCGAGCACGTGCAAAGATTCTAAACCTACGCATTCATATACACGTGAACTATACGCCCACGACATGCTAGCCATGCCCGGAATATTCATACGCATATGAATTTTACTCCCGTGACATGCAAGTCTTGCCCGGGACATTCATGTCTATATGAGTTTTACGTCTGCGGCATGTTAATCCTTCCCGGGATATTCATACCCAAAACCTAAAAACTAACCCTAAACACATATCTACCTACTCTACACGAAGATTTGCTTACTCTACACGGATAAAACATGCATTTTACTACTTATTAGACGAAAAAACACACAAAAAGAGAGGTTGAGGTTGTTACCTGACATAATGAAGACGGGGAGATGACAGTTGCATGCGGGCAGAAAACGCTGGTGCAGACGGCGGAGATGGGCGGAGACGAAGTTCTTCTCAAGTGCTTCCGGTTAAACGTAAGAGCGAAAAAGTTCAAATGAAGTAGACCAACCCTTTATATAGTAAGAGGCTCGTGGGCGGACGCGCTAGGTAATCATTGCCTAGACCCTATGTTAGTGCTAGCACGAGATACAAAGCGACGCACCATTAATGCTGAGACACGTCAGTCCACAAGAATCCTGAACGACGCCGAGCAACTACAAATCTCCCCGACTACGGGAAACGTCTGCGGCCTATGTGAACGCCACATGCCCGACAACCTTAGCAGCACATGCAACGGTTTGGCTAACATCATGCTCGACTAGTATATGCTCGACACCTTCTTCAACGCGCCTACGTCCGGCTATTTTATAATTCATCGCTCCACCCCGAAAACTCGACTTGGGGGGCTCCTGTTCCGGACTGGGCCTCCAGACTGTATTAGGCTACGACCCAATATGTCGAGCAGAGGCCCATATGCTCGGGCAGACACGCCTGCTAGACGGACATAGACGATGGACGGTCGGGCACATATCCTATGTGTCTAGCATGTACTCAGAACGGGCAAAGAGCGTGTCCGCCAATTCACTTGCCATGTCATCCAACTGTCTCCCCCTTTGTCTCTTGAAAGATAGGGGTAGTTGGACCAAGGACCAGACCACTTAGCTAGGTCTTTACGCTTCTCACGCGTTCCTTGACAGTTCTTCATTGGGCCTAGCTGATCCAGCCCAAGGAAGGACCTTGGCCCAACGTTGGGGGCTCTATATAAATACTCTTTTTCACTAAAGGGTCAGGTATTCTGATTCCACTCTTCTACTTACCTATTTTGTTGTACCTCTATTGACTTTGACATCGGAGTGCCTTGCAGGTACACCCCTCTGTTCCATCCATTTGTTTGCAGGTAAGATCACAAACTAATCTCTTTGATTACATGCTTAATCTAGTCTAATTACAAGGGTAAAACGGATTTATAAAAAATTACTCGATTTATATTGATTTGATCATTAATATTGCTTAAATCAAACAACAAGATTTTTTTTGTTTTTTTTATTAATCCATTATTTCATTAATCACTATCACATTTAGTGATGGGGCTATGCGGTTATTGCTTTTTAATAAATGTAAATATCAGTGATCAACTACCAATATAATAGAAACATGAAAAGCTAATTGAATTAATATTCATATTGAAATTTAAACGTTGAGTTCTCTCTGACATGGTTAACTGAACCTTAACCCATTAGATACATATTTTCATTTTCAATTAAGAAAAACCGGAAGAGGCAAAAATGAAAATACACAACTTCTAATATACATGCATCATACCACTTTTTCAACTTTTGATTGTTTTCCTATAATCCATAAGTAGGCAAATGAAAACTATTTCAAACCCACAACCTTTCTTCCTCCAAATTGCAAGTAGGCATTTCTCAGGTATGCGAAACATCATTCATTTGTTGGTTTTCTGTTTTTTTGTCTTTTGAGTATGTTATCATTTACATTTGTTTAATCTTATGTTTTTTTTAAAGTGATGAGCAATTCTATATACCCAAATTGGATCAAGACATAAGTAATTCTCCACAAATTTTGTCTAATTATGATATCAATCATAGCATTTTTGTTGACTAATTTTTGTTGACTAAAAGTACAGTTTGGCCCAATTATTTTTATGTTTTTGTAAATGAGAATAAGTTACAAATATTTTTATAATAAAAAATTAGATATTTATCATATATTTGTGGTATTCAATGATAATTACTGAAATTGAAATTGCAAGCATAATCTATGGGTAGATATGAACATATCTAAGAGATACTGGTTGTAGGCTGATCATTTTAATGTATATGTTAAATGTTTCTTTTCTTGTTTTATATAATTGAAATTAGAAAAACAAGTGTACGGTTTATTATAAATACTAGTTAATGTTTAAAAAGGTGGTGCATACTATTAGTATATATTTGAGACTATATGAATATTTATAGACTACAAAACAAATTTCATAACTGACAAATGAAATTGAGAAATATGTAATGTGAATTCAGACGTGACCCGTGCGGTAGCACGAGAATCTGTTATAAATCTTAGGTTTAAAAAAAATTGACTAATATCTAAAAGTAATGTTATTTGAATTGGAAAAACGATTTTATTCAAATTTGTACTTTTAAAATTAACTCATCTTGATTCAACTGAGTTTTGTTAACTCATCTGAATTCACGGGTAGATGTAAACATATCTATGAAAGACTATGTTGTAGACTATTCATTTTAATGTCTATCTTTTAAATATTTCTTTTGTTGTAGTTAAAAGTTGGTGCATATTATTATTATTATATATTTATAATTATGTCAACGTTAATCAATTGAATAATAAATTCAAATTTTACAAATGATGTTTGGTAGACATGTGATGTGAATCCATATGAGACCAATGCGATAACACAAGTTTTTTACTAGTTTAATAATATAATTTTTTGGGAAAAAAATAGCCGACTATTATGAGAGAAAACATGTGCATTTATACATCTAATATCTAACTATAAAAAAACTACCTAATCTTTTACCACTAAACCCTCCTAATTAAATTTAATTAATAACCTAATTTCAAGGATACATATGTCTTATTACTTAATACCTCACTAATAGTAATTTTGTCAATGTGTCAATTCCACATTTTTTCACATTTTTCATTATATATCACATAAAAAAATTACAAGAGATTAATGTCAGCCACTTTTTTTTTATTTGGGAAGCTCAAAATACCTACACCATATTTTCAAAACTTTGGAAAAGATTTCTATTAGGCTGCAGATTGGGAATCTCAACCCTAAATTCCTCTTTTGATTCTCCTTTCTACTATAAATTATCCAGCATTGCTTCTGAATTTGGAGAAGTTTATGCAATGAGGTTAAAGAACTTCATCTTCCTCAACACATCTCACAGTCAATCTTACAAAGCACACAAGAAAAATGTTGAAATCGCTACTGACGCTGAGTGAAATCGCTACTGACGTTGAGTAAAGTGTCGATTTATTATGGTTTTTCAATCTTAGTACTATGTTAACCTCATATTGTTTTGAAGTTATATTAGATGAAGTGTTTATGTCAAATATTATACTTAAAATGTTTTGAAGCTTTTTTAATTTAGAGAAATTGCAGTACTATGTTAGATTTCTTTATTGAGAAAAAAATATACGAGCATTTGGCTTCTATAAGTCTCAATGGGGATTAGATCTTTTCACTCGAGAAAGTTGCAAGTTGTCTGCATCTCAAGGAGTTCTTCTTGGAGGGGTATGACTCAGTCTAATTTGATACTGAATTTAATCACTTGATTGATTAAATAGTTAATAGGCTATTCTTTACAAATACGTTTTTCCTCAGCCTTCTGTAGCAATTTTTATCAGATTTTGCTTGAAAATGTTTGTTTAAGTTTTTTATTTTGTCACCCTCACTTACCGGGTATCTATCTGTATTTTATTTATGTTACTAAACATTGAACAACCTACGAATCAAATCAAGTATTAAATTTGACAAACTTCAAAAGTATAATGGTTGCTTTTGAAAATTAACATAATGGAATATAGGTTGCTTACAGACGTAACATTTATTTATTGTGCCATCAGACTAACATTATCCCTATGGAATGTTCTTTCATGCTTGATAATATTTTGGAATTCAAACAGAGATTCCTTTTATATCACATAGTAGATAATATTTTGGAATTCAAGGTCTTTCATATAAAAGACAAAAAAGTTACCGATATATCCGAATTGGTTTAATATATTGGTGAAGATGTATCCGAATTGGTTTAATATATTGGTGAAGATGTAAATTCAAATGAAAAGAAACAGGTTTCAGATTCACACCCCTTTAATATCCTTTAATTTATTTGTGTTCTTCTGGATTTAATATCCTTTAAATCCTTTAATTTATTTTTTTAAGTTTATTAAGACGTTATTTTAAAAATCTCAATTAATAGTTGCTCACATTTGTCATCCAAGACATACGTTTATATAAGTTCTTTTATACACAACTGCAATGCATAATTTAAAGATGAAATATTTAATATATTTGAAAAATATTGAATGAATGAAAAATATTTAATAATAAGTGATTTTGTTAAATATACTTGGATGTCTAATATATTTAATTTTTTTATTCCTATGAAATATTTAAATAATATTATCATAGTAATTTTACTGTGATAATTTTAAATATTTTAAATAAAAAATATTAGAGACTAATTTAATGATGGTAAAAATATTAAATTAATTAGTTTGAGTTCGATTTTTTATGTGCTTTAGAGTTATTTTTGTATAGTTTTATATTTTATTGAATTGGAACATGAAATATAAAAAGCTTTGATAGTGAATCTGAGTATTATATATATATATATATATATATATATATATATATATATATATATATATATATATATATATATATATATATATATATATATATATATATATATATAAACAAAGAGAATTATAGAGAATCAATATTAAATCAAATTGTACGTAATTTATTTTAAAAAAATCTAAGAGAATTAAATATAATTACATTGATCTTTCTTAATCAATTTTTTATTTTATTTTTAATATTTAAATTAATTTAATTATAATAAATATACTATTAATTTAACTATTAAAACGAAATCGGGCTGTTTACCCATTAAATAGGAAAGTGGTACTAAAAAGAGGTGGCAATGTCATTTTAATAGATATTAAAGGAGGTGAATATAATTTTCATTTTATTTAATAGTAAGAATATATATATATATATATATATATATATATATATATATATATATATATATATATATATATATATATTTCAACTCAAACTTTTTTTGGGTTAAATAACTCAATAATTGGAATTAATATTTGTATAATTATTGTTATTTAATGAATTAGTTTTATAAATGAAAATGATATTTCACATTGAATTTTAAAAAAATATAATATTTATTACCGGTTAATGGAATTGATATTAGAATAATTATTGTTATTTAATGAATTAGTTTTATAAATGAAAATGATATTTCTACAATGAATGTAAATTAATTTTAGAATCTCTAAAGGTAGAATTTGTACTATTATTAATATATGAATTATTAGTAAAACAAAACAAAATCAATTGAGATTTTGTAATTTTTTTTAAACTTATAAAACAACTAAAAATTATTAGAATTTTTTCTAATTAACTTTATAATAGTAATCATGATAAATAAAATATATTGTCTGGTAATCATGAAAATTTAATGATAAAAGGAAAACGTTTAATGAAACAATTAATTTTATAAATTGAATAAATTATTATTGTTTTTAAAAACGAAAATGAGTTACAAATAATTTTATAAACATAATTAATTCTACTATTTTTACAGTTATTTGTATAAATGAGAATAAGTTATAAATATTTTTATAAATGGACACTCGGGTTCAAGAATAAAAATTGAAGTATTAAAATAATTATTTTTAACATGAATAAATTAAAAAGTTAGTGCATATTATTAGTATATATTTTAAACTATGTGAATATTTATAGACTACAAAACAAATTCCATAGCTGACAAATGAGATTGAGAAATATATAATGTGAATTTAGACGTGACTCGTGCGAGAGCACGGGAAGCTGTTATAAATTTTAGATTTAGATAAATTTGATTAATATCTAAAAAGTAATGTTTTTTGAATTGGAAAAATGATTTTATTCTAGTTTTAAAATTAAATATATTGATTCTACTAAGTTTTGTTAACTCGTATGGATTCAAGGGTAGATGTAAACGTATCTATGAGAAACTATGATGTAGACATTTCATTTTAATGTCCTCTTTTAAACATTTATTTTGCTGCAGTTTAGAGAAAACTATATGATTTTGAAAATGCTACTGATATATTTTTTAAAAATTTATAATTTTATTTCTCATATAAATTATATTTTATGAATAATTGATAAAATAATTATGATTTATGATTATAAGTATCATAAAAATCATTTAAATTATGATTTATGATTTATTCTAAAATGATAAAATAATTTTCTTAAGCAAATGTTCCAAAATGAGTAATTATTAACTTGAAATAAAATATATAAAGTGAACAATTGAAATCGATAAAATTTTCTATCATTTTTAAACAAATTTATTGAGAAATATTAGCAAAATTGTGATTTGTTTAAAATTGAAAGTAAGTATTATTATAGTTTAAATAACATTTTGTTACTAAAAAATATTAAAAATAAAGTATTTTTTTAATGAAATATTAATAAAAATCATGTATTTTTTAATAAAATACTTTTGAAAAAAAATCATTATATGTATGGTAATTTTATCAAAGAGTATAGTAACTTTTATTGTTACATTTTATTAAATAGTAATCATGAAAAATAAAAGATTATTGGTAGTCATGAAAAAATAATAATAAATAATAATCATGAAAAAATAATGATAATGATAATAATTTATACAATTGTTTTCTACTAAATTAAAAATAAATAATTGAAAAATTCAAATACTATAGTGAAAAGACAAAAATATACTAAGGTAAGAAAAAATGAATAATTTAAAAATGGAATGACTTTAAATGTTCTAATATGAAATTTAAAATTTTGTAGAGTTAAACTTTTATTATGAAATTCTCCCATCGATCAATTTTTTATCGCGACGAGGGAAAGGAGTACAATCAAAGAAAACCTAAGGGAAAAGGAAAAGACGGGGTTCGAGCTCGGGAGTCGGTTACACGAAGAGAATGTATTAGCACCCCTTCGTGTCCATCGTGCTCGATGGGATCCATGCTTGCTGCTCAGCTCAAAGGGTGTAGTCAATCGCAACGAGAATCAAAGTCCACGTGTTCTGAACAGAACATAAATTGGGTCGACAAGCATCGCGCTTGTGCTTATGTATCTCCTAGTGAGAATCAGACCGACCGCCGTAGTTCGACTAACTAAGGGTGGCCACAGTCTTTTTGTGTTTTTTAAATTGACAGTGTCGAGTGCGCATTCCAGTAGTTAGGTGTTGCCACGCAGGCGTTTTACCTGTTTGCGGTAGATGGAGCTTCAGACGACTACACCCTTTGAGCAGAGCAGCACGCGTGGATCCCATCGAGTACGATGGACACGAATGGTGCTAATGGAATATTCATTTAGAACTGAAATTTGACGGGGATCTGTCATATATTGTAGGTTTGTAAAAATTGTAAATATAATATAATAAGAAGGATTTAAAACTGATATTTGACGGGAAACTGTTATAAACTTTAAGTTTGAACAAATTGACTAATATCTAAAAGATAATGTTATTTGAATTGGAAACATGATTTTATTCATGTTTGTAGTTTTAGATTTACTCATCTGAAAGATGAATTCAACTGAGTTTTGTTAATTATTGGAATTGCAAGCATGATCCAGAATGTATTGAATGATATTAATATATATTTTTGAATACCATATGTAAGAAGTCTTGATTTTGTATTTGTAATTTATTCATATTATTGTTGTTGGATTTATTAACCTATTAAATTGATTACTCTAGACAAAATTTAGACTCTGAAAAAAATGGTAGAATTGACAAGTGATGTTTCGCAACGTAGCGTATGAATACAGACAGGGCTCGTGCGATAGCACGAGTATCCCGCTAGTTCTATTTAAAAAGAAATAATAAAATACTATTTTTTGCATTGAATATAGTCGTTGTCTAGATGCATATGCTAATTTTTTTAGCTTTCAAGTCAAAATGATTATTATAATATTAAATATTCTTGTTTATAAATAATTTTTTTATATAAAAAACTACAAATAAAATTTTTATTTAAACAATTTTTCATAAAAAAACATATTTTATATGTTTGCTATATTAAAAAATAGTTTATAATCTTCCTCTATTCCATCTTCTACGGTGAACGAAATTCGAGAAATTGTCTGATTTGGGGCATTAGAAGCATCTATAGTCTATTGAAAATAGATTACAAATTCAACGTCATAAATATTCTCATAATATTTGAAATATGAACTCGAAAAGTAAAATATAATATATTTGTCTTGCAGATAGTAAAATAACATTCAAATCTTCTTGAGATAATCGATTTTGTATTACTAACATCATATTTGTCATAAACATGTTTGTCATCTCTTGATTTCTCTCATTTTCTTAATTTCATCCTTCAAACTCTTGATTTTAAGACAAATAAGCTTTTTATTTTTTAGGTTTGGGAATATTACATATACAATGCACATGTCCCCTATTTTCAGATTCTTTTACTTGGGAATAAATGTCATCCTTCTAAGGCATATGACTTTGTGTCTTTTGGACCGATTGAGAAGTTTTAACCTCATTATTATGTTTGTTTAGTTCTTCCTAAAATATTATAATAGATGCATAAATTACAAGAATACGTAGGGAAATAGGCATAGCCAAATGAACCTTTAGCAAACTTTGTTCTACATTCATGCTTGTGTTACACATACATAGCAGAACCAAAACCAGATGAACCTTATAACAACATTTAGTTCATAATCATAAAAGTATATTAACAAACACACATAATGTAATCATTCGTTAATGTTGTAAACATGTCAAGTTATTCCTAGTATATATGGAAATCAATGTAACACATGGAAAGCCAATACATTAATACATCACACACATGGAACAACCAAGCTATTAATACAAGTCACACATGGAACAACCAACATATTTAAAACAGTTCAACATATATGGAACAATCGGCACATTTAAATACAATTCCATTCATTTCGCACATTAATTCAATACAAGTCATAGAATCAAAAAGGCATAAATGAAAGATAATCTTACAATCAATTTTGCAGTTTTTTCATTAACAACTAAATCATCTTTACGAGTACGGTTATCAATGTAAATCTCTTTGCATGTGGGTGACACTCCTTTGGCCTTTTTTTATAATACCCAACAAAAAATTTATAAGTAATGTGTTTTATAAATACAATTTACTCAATTAAAAATTCGAATATTAACAAACTTTTTCATTGATCAATTTTGGGAGATTTTTTGTACCCATACAGTGAATATCTTAATATTTAGCATGATTCTGACTATTAACTTTACTTACTTTCTACAATTGCTACAACATAATGTTAGTCGAAAGAAGAAACCAATTTCAAATATTTTAATAAAATGACAAAATCTCTTTCCAAATTGACTTACTTGTGTGTGCCTCTTCAGAAAACTAATGATGAACCAATTCACGATATTGATTTGTGTCAACTCAACTATTTTGTACAAAAGATGCAACTTGTGTTTACTTGGGCCAAATGCCTTTGATTTTAAATTAGACTTCCATTGTTTCCACTCAATATTCATCTCAAATTTCAACATTTGTCTTGTAGTGTCATTCATAGGAGGAACAAACTCAAATATGTCTAAACAAAAAGAGATGTGTTAAGTAAATATAACATTAGTGATAAAAAAAATTGGTTCATCATAATTTAAATATAAAGTTGTATATATAACACTGCTATCTGTGCCAACATTTCATTTTTTTCTTGTCATGTATATCTTTCCAAGATTTGTATTTAATGGAAGCATATTATTTCTTTCAAACCAAACTCCCAATAAAACGAGTAAGAGTCGTACCTTTGGGACCAATGGATTGATTGTACTTGTCTATATTAACAATTATGCAACTCTTGGTGTTCATGACCGTACATTTAACATTCTTGTTGGGCCTCTTTTTTTTAGGTTGAAAATCTATAAGTAAAACATAAGACATTAAAATATAAAATAAATTACAAAAATTTAAGTTATATATAATTAAACCTTTATTAATTTGTAGGTCTTCTTCTACTTCAAATCGAAAGGAATAAAGTAGGAATCTTCAAACTCATGTATGCCAACTTACACGTGACTTGGATTGGGTCTTGTTTCTTCAACATTTATTCCTTCAACATGAGTTGAGATGGTATGAGTTTCTTCAGCATTACTTCCTTAGACATGAGTTTTGGTTGGATGAGTTTCTTCAACATTACTTCCTCGGACATGAGATGAGGTTGGATGAGTTTCTTTAACGTTACTTTATTGACATGAGTTGAGTTTGTATGAGTTGCAGTTCATATGACTCTGAATATTCAATTTTCTCTTTTTTGCCATTGTTATAATACATTCAATTACGTGAGTGATGAACACAAACTTGAACTAGCTTTTGGCATAAAATAGCATAGGATAGAAATCTAACTTTCAACCTATCTGAACTCAAAATATCAACATAGAAAGCAATAAAATATATTCAAAATATAATTGTGGAATATTGGAACAAACCCTAGTAGGGTTAGCATGCCGCGAAGTTCGCTCACATGTTGTTGTTTAATTGGGTCTTGTATTATGGATCCAATTGTTTAAGTTAGCTTGTACCCTAAGTTAACTTGTAATTGGTAATTATTAAAAAGCCAATTAGGTTAGTGTGTTAGTTTTATTATAAATAACATACTAATCTCTCATCTTTTATATAAGGGAAAATAGGAAGATAAAACCCTAATTCAAAAGTGATAGAGGTTATTTTTTATTCTTGTATACTTGTAATCTTGTTTAAAGAGAAATGAAAGAATATCGGTTTATAACCAATCATTGTTGTTATCCTTGGTTACCATAAACCCTAACCCTTGTGGGTTTCTTGACAAATCAAGAAACCAATTAGACTTTGTTTCTAAGGTATCCGATTCACAAAAAATTGGTGCAATGAGCGTGGATAAGATTCCTTCAACAAAGTATGAGATTGAAAAGTTCATCGGAGTGAACAACTTCGGTATGTGGCGCTTGAAGATGAAACCTCTACTTATTCAGCAGGGTTTCTTGGAAGCGTTGAAGGGAGATATATCCATGAATGTTTTGGTAACGGAATCTGAAAAGACGACCATGATTGAGAAAGCACACAATATAATATTGTTGAGCCTTGGTGATAAGGTTCTTCGACAGGTATCAAAGGAGACGACGACGTCAGGGTTATGGTTGAAACTTGAAGGTTTGTACATGACCAAATCATTGGTGAATCGACTTTAACTGAAGCAAGATTTTTATTTGTTGTACCCCAAAATTTTCCCTCCCACAATTAATTCAATGTATCTCAATATTTCTCAAGGTTCTCAAGGTTCACAAGGTTCACAATTGGTCAACAGGATTGAAGGTTTCATTAGACTAAGCCTCCTCCTGAACAATGGATCCAGGACTAGGGTTATGAAATTATCCAAGCTAGATGGACTTCCAAGGCCTCAAGTAAGCTTCATAACATCCCACATGTCTTCAAAAATCCCCATGTCAAGTTTCAGAGCTTTCCCAATAAGTTTGACTAGTCAAATGTTCAGATATCCAAAAATCAGTCAACTTGGTAAAAAAGTCAAACTGAGGTCAATTGTGGTCAACTCAAAGTCAAACTTCAAGATTTTTTGTCAACATCAAGATTATGAGATAAAATTCATCATTTTATCAAGTGTTGATCATGATTCATCAAGGAAATCTCAGATCATCAAGAATTAAGAAGTTTCCAAATTAGGATTTCCTAGTAAAAGTCAATTGAACTTTGACCAGCCATAACTTTCACATGCTTCATCAAAAATTTCTCATCCAAATCTCATTTTGAAGGAAATTGAATTCTCTACAACGTTGTGTCTCACAAGCCAAGCCCAAAAATGCTTCATTTGGAAGGTATGAGCTAAAACATTATATGTCCTTTTGAAAGTCAATAAAAAGTCAACTTTTTCCAAAGCTCATAATTTGAAAATGGTAAAAGATATGGACATGGGACCAAAAATGTTGGTTATAGGACTCTCTAAGCTTTACAAAAAGTTCAAGAACACCTCCATATCCTTAAAATTTAGGGAGTTATACCTTGTCAAAGTTGGGAAATTTTCAAGGGGTGTATGAAGCAAAAAAGGTCTTAACTTCAAAAGTTTCCAAATGGGCCCATAAAATTGCAACCCAATCTCAAAGATAAAGTCATGCACGACCCAATATCCATTTATTTTGATTTTTTAATTTTGTTTTATATTATTTTGGATTTTATTTATTAAAATTCAATTTAAATGAAAATAAAATATAAAAAATCAAATAATGGATCAAATATTGGTTTTAGAATGAATCTTATAACATTTAAAGTGATTGGATGCCATTAAAATTCGTGCAAGACCTTTGAAGTATGAAGAGATTTGATTTTTTTTCACATTTATGGCCATGGATTCCTTCATGATCAAGTAACACCAAAAGATCACCCAAGGCCCATTCTCTTACCCTAATTTACTTCACTATAAAGCCATGAGAAGAATACAACACTAGCAGACGGTTTTTGCAGGTCAAAAATACAAGATCCAATTTCAAAAATTCATCAAAAAAGTGATATATGGTTTTGGACCTAGAGGCGTTTTCAAAGCGTTTTAAAGGTGGCATTGGCTTCCTTGAGGATCATTAATCGTAACTCAATCATCATAAGCATCAAAACCATACAAAAACTCATAAACCGAATTACTTTCTTCTTGGTTTTGAATTTTTTTCGATTTTGCATTTTTATACGTTCATGACTAATTTTAATAATTGATTTGTGTCTATCTTGAAGCATAGATACTTTTTGGACGATTTGCATGAAGCTCCATGGCCGGAATCATACGATACCATTTTTAGGGTTCTTGGTTTGAAAATAAGGCTTTCTAATTAAAGCAATTTCACAAGTTTTAGACCCCATATTTGAACTCTATGACCTTTGGGGAATTGATTGGTGTTATTATTGTGTATTGATTGTGCTTGAATTAACGTTAACAAAAAAACGCAGGTTTTGCTACAAAATTATTTCGCAGGAAATAACACAGCAGGATTCGTAGGAAATTTTGCAGCGCTAGAGGTTGAAGACAATAGGTGGCATGACACGATTGGCTGTTTTCTGGAGAAAAAAACGACATTTAATAAAACAGATTGATGTTGAATCTATGTCACATGCGCTGTCTAGCTCAGATGGCCAGGTGATGCGCCTTGGAGGTACTGGAACTAGGTTCGATTCACAGGTCCCTTCTTTCTTTTCTGCGCCTTTTGTTCTTATTTTTCTTGATTATTATTTATTTAAATTAATCCCTTATATTACTAACTAATCAAAATCAATTAAAATAAAAACAAATTAATCATTAGCTTAATTCTTACAAATATTTTCCTAATTAATAATAATAATTATTATAATCTCATTAATTATTTTATGTAAAATATTTTCTACTTTAATGTTAATAGTTTTTTTTCTTTATTCAATTAAACTTGTAAATAAATTAGTAATTAAGCTAATTTTTTTTAATCATACTAATTTTCTTAAGATCTTACTAATCTGTTCACTAATCATCTTTTTTATTAATATGAATTTCTTTTTACTTGTAAATAAAATAATGATCAAATTAATATTTTCTAAAAAAAATTCTTTTCTCTTAATAACTTTATTCCAATTAATTTTTTTAAAATAATTTTGTATATAATTAACCTTTACTATTTTTGTAAATTAATTAATATTTTTAAGAAAAAAAGTCATCATAATTTTCTTAATAAAAAAAATGATAATAATATATTCTTGTAAATAATTTGTAAATAATTTGATAATTTTTATCTTATAATCATAATAATCATATTTGGTATATTTTAATTAATTAATAATGAATAATTAGGTTATATTTTCTAATTCTAACCATAACCTAATTCTAACCCTAACCTAATTCTAACCCTAAACCTTAATATAATGTTAAACCTAATTTATTTTTATCTTGCTTTTATTTAATTATTTAAAATATCAATCTTCATTTATTTTTATTTTTTGTCTTATTTCAAATTACTAGAAAAATGTATAGGTTCATTATTTGTTGTAATTTATTTTCTTGCTCGATTATTTTGTATCTGCCCCAAAATCGTGTAATAGTTAGGTTTTTATTTCCGTCGTTTTTTTTATTATTATTGTTCATGGTTAGTAAATAGGGATTGAAAACTTAATTGAAAATTAAAATTGGACTTAGAAAATTAAATAAAAAGAATAAATATTTGAAAATGATCATTCACACACGTAAGTCGATCTATGATTACCATCTGCACCTCATAGGGTTACCTCTCTTAAGTTGCCTTTAAAAATGGTCAAGTCCCTAAAAAATGGGGGGTGTCTTAAAAAGAAAAGTCCCTACAGAATAAAATCATCATAGTCCCTTCAGATTTAAAAGATCAAGTCCCTACGAGGTTGCCTATGATAATGATTTTGTCCCTTCGGTAAAAGATGATAGTCCCTCCCAGGTTGCTAAAGACACCCCTTAAGTTGCCTTCATTGACCATACGATGACCCTACGCCTGTCCCTCAAATAAATCCAAGGTAATGAATACCTACTCCTTAATAGTAGGGACAGTCTTACCCTTGAAAGAAAATAAAAGAACATGAAAGACTAGTTTAGGGTAGTGTAGCGGTAAAATCGTGAGTGTAAGCTATTAATTAGCTTAACTCAAGGTACACAGAGTCGCCACCGCGCTTTTATTTATTTCCAAAAGGAAAAAGGTAAAAGAACGAATAAAAACCTAAGGAATCTAAAAGCAAAAGCTAAAGAAACAAACAGAGAACGGGTAAGGGGATTGGTTACAAATCGGGAAGGTTTTACGCACCCGACTTGTCCGTGGTATTCCACGGGAGCCCTTTGAAATATTTACAGCTTTTTTGGTTTGAAATTGGTTTGATTAAAAATGATTGAAGGGATGAGGAGAAGAATGTTTTTTAAGATTTTGTGTTTGAAGAGGTTTTAACGTCTCATGCCTACGTACCCACAAAGTGCAATGCGAGATCAAAACCTCGTAGTTCGTGGTACAAAATTTGAAAAAAAACAATGAGTTGAATGGATTTTAAAATGTAGAGATAAGTCGTCATTATTTAGCGAATAATTCCGCTAGAAAGAATGAATCATATCTAAACATATGAAAAGACAAGTGCACAAAGGCACAAAAAACAATTGAGTGAGTTTTGGATTTTTTAAAGTATGTAAGAAAAGAATTTCGATATATTTACATGGATTAACATTTATTAAGAAAATAAAGTGAAAAGATAAAATCACTTGACCTAAGTCAAGGTTTGATTGCGAAAGCGTTTGAAGTTTGAAAACAAAGAAGATTTTTGAAATAGGGAGAAGTTTTGAAAATTTAAGAATGGGGAGGAGATGAAGGGACTATCCTAAGACTTGAATTAAAAAGTTAAGAGAAGAGCGATCAAACCATATTATGAACATTTCTTCAAAGTAACCGGAATTCCATCTTCAAAGACAAAGGAACTTAATTTGAGGCTAAGGTCTTCAATCGATCACAACTTGAGCAAAGGTAGAGATCCTAAAATCTAAGTCCAAACTCCAATGCTAAGGATAGTAACCATAGTCCGAAATTAAAGTCACCAATCTTTTTTAATGTTTAATCCTTTATTAATGTTTTGTGTCCAAATGGACAAAAGAAAAGTCACAAGCAACAATATAAACATAAACAATATGATATATGATATAATATGATAATAGCATAATAAAAGAGATAAGGAGCGAGAAATTGAAATAAAGAGGATAAGGTGCGAGAGATTGAATTTAAATGGATTATATTCACATTATTATAATATTTACATATAAGTGGTATGATGAACTTAATCAAGCACAACCACGAAAAATAACAAAAAAAAATCGAGGCAACCGGATCCAAGTGGATCTTATTCCGAATCGAGACAAATTTAGGTCTATGTTAAGCAATCGCCGAGTAATTTACGAAGTAATTACCCTACAAATCAAGCCGGCCACCACTAATTAAAGTGGAAAATATTTGTGCTAATACATGTTCGAGAAAAGATATTATGGATCGTTCTCCGAAAACATGTCGCACTAAAAGAAAAAGAACGGTCTAATCTTAATCGAGATTTTCGTTGAATTTATCGAAGGCAACCTATCACGATCTCAAATTATGGAGAATGATCCAAATGATCATTCATCCATAGATTTGAAATAATGAAGATTAAACCTATTCGAAATTCAACAATCACGAATCGGAGATTTTCATCGACCAAAAAGAAAAATAAGAGATGAAAAAAGGAAAATGGATCTAAAATAAATCCATAAAGGAAATTGAAATATTTTTTAAATCCTTTTCTTAAAATATATTTTCTTAAATCATTTCTAAAAGTTTTTCTAAATCTTATATCAAAAACAAGGTTGAAGAAAAACATTAAAAAAAAAGAGAAACTAAATTTAAGAATAGAAACTAAACTTAAAGAAATAAAATAGTAAAAAAACAATTAAATGGGAAGGGGGAAGGATCCGCGAGTATAGGATCTGTGAGTAGAAAACAAACAGATCAAAAAATGTTTCCAGGCCCAAACAATATCTTATTTCTTCTTTTTATGAAAAAAACAAAATTAAAAAAAACAAAAGGCACTAGGTCCTTCTTCTTCACGAAAACAGGGCAACGAAAAAAACAAATTCCTCTTCTTCTTCCTTGCGTCACATCTCACCTTCACTTTCAACAAAACAACAACAAGTTCCTCCAAGATCAATGAAGCTTGTGCGTTTTGACTCTTCTTCTCAATCCAATCGGTTTCAACCTCTTCTTCTTCTTTCTTTCGGATCTCTCTCTCTCTCTCAAAAATCTGTTGTGTGTTGATGGTTAGTTGAAGGAAGATTTAAGAAATTTGAGAGATGGTTTGAGATTGGACTTTTGATGGTTGGTTTTTGATTTTTGACAGGGTTTTTGGAGAAGTGAATTGAAGGATTGGGTGATGTTTTGATTTCGGCAGCGATTTAAGAGGCTATGAAAGCTTGGGAAATTGGAGAGTGAAAGGTTCAATTTATAGAGTTTTGTGGTGAAATTTGAACCGAGCTTTGGTGATTCTGTTTTGACGTTTTGGAAGCGTTTTGATGTTCACAGCAAACGCGTGTGAGGCTCAGCTTTTTTTTCGTTTTCGCACCGCCTGTTAAACTTGCGTTTTATTCCGTTTATTGTTGCGTTTTGAGTCGTGAATTAACGTATGTAACTTCTGCGTTTCCTTTGCGTTTTAATTGGAACTGGTTGCGTTTTGGCTTTGTGCATGGTCTGCGTTTTCGCTTGCTGTGATTTTCGTGTGGGATGAGCTGCTTGGTGTGAAGAAGCTGTTTGAAAGCTAGCTACTTCGGCGTGTTTTGCTGGGAATTTCTATGAGGCTTGCGCGTGCGGCTGGCGTGCGGGATGACGTTTTACGTTTTTGCTTTTGTTGCAGCTGGCTAGGCCTGTGTTGGCGTACGGATGAAGTGTTGAGGCTTGTTGTTTTTGCACTTGGCTGAGGTGATGTAAAGCTGTTTGTTGTTTCGGCTGGGAATTTGTTTGCGTTGGCTGGGATGACTTGGGATTTAGCTGAAGGCTTGCTGAATTTGTTTTGATGTGTGATGGAGAGTTTCACGTGTGGCTTGTGGCTAATGAGTGTGCCGAAAATAACATGGGCTTTAGTCAAATGAATTTTTTTTAATTGTTGTCATAAAAGTGTAAATGAGCTTAAAACCAAGTATGGGATTATAGTTTTTTTTATATTAATAAAAGGAAAAGGATTAAAAAATGGAAATGATTAAAAAATGAATTTGGGAAGAATATTTGACAATTAGGTATTTTAAAAAAATGGAAAATTAGAAATTGATTAAAAAAAATGAAATTGTAGTTTGGCTAATTGAACTAAAAAGGTGTATGAATTGGATAATCGAAAGAAAAAAATGGTTATTGGATAATAGAAAAATATAAAAAAATGGTTTAGAATAATGGTCATTATGAGAAAAATGATAAATAAAAAAAAATGGATTTAGTAATATTATATGGTAATGAAAAATGAATAATTGGTGTGAATAATGGTCGTATATATATAAAAAATGATGGTTTAATCGAAAAAATGGATGATGGATGAAATCTGGTCTTAAACCCACAACAAATTCTTGACCTTTTTTCACAAGCCAGTTGATTAAACTGAACACAACCATCATTGAACCACTGAACAACTTGCCACTCCAACCACAATTACTGAAATCTGTCTTGATTATTCGAATCCCTGTTGAGGAAAATAAATCCTCAGATGAATTGCTGGTGAACTGATGAATCAAACCAGACTTCACTCGCAACACTTCTTGATAATCTGATGACTTTCACACACAGCTCAAACTTTACCACGCACTGTCCGAGGAATAAACCACTGGCACACATAACTTGCAGTTGACCAATCTTTTGATAGTTTGACCAATATTAGGTCAAACATCCATCTGGAATCGAATTGTGACTGAACAAACGCATCTGAATTGAAATCACTGTCTTATCTTTGAAAACCTGCAACACAGAGAAGAAGAAGAACCCTGCAACATATTTTTTTATTTTGGTTAGAAGTCAGTAAATATAAACAAATATAAAGAAGTAAAAGCATGGTGATCCCCTCTGAAGCATAGACCTTTCATCTGAGAAGAAACCGAGAAACCTGTGCGATCTTGTTTGTATGCAAAATGCAGATGAAATGTGAAGAAATCTTAGGGCAAAAATTAGGGTGTTACAGCTGCCCCTATTTAAGTTTCTTCAATCCGGAGATATGAATATTGACATCTTCATCTCTACAAGATGGGAGAGACTTAAATACAGAATACCCAATTTTTGTCCTAAGCGAACAAGATATGATATGAATATGATATGCAAACCCAAGATCTCTGTGGGGAAAATATGACCACCAGAGGAAAGCAAAAACTTGGGGACACAGAAGAAAATCCCGCTGGGGAAACAACAACAGACAACCAAAGAGTTACCAGGAAAATAAATCACTGGATAGCTGGCTCCACTTGGGAAAAGATATGAAATAATCAAGGTACAAGATTCAACCAGGGAAAGTAAACACCCTGCCAGGAGATATCAAACAAACCAAGTATTCAAATCCAAGAATACTGAGTTGGAAAGGCCATCAACTACCTGTTTACTGGGTAGGAAATATAAACGACTCGACTATCGATTTACTGGATAGGAGCAAAATACAGAGGGATAACCTCAATTACCTTTTTACTGGGCAGAAAAATTCTCAACTACCTGATTCACTGGGTAGGAGCATGATCAACTACCTGATTTACTGGGTAGGAACTCAATCAAAGGGAAACAACTTCTATTACCTTTTTACTTGGTAAGAAGAAATCTCAACTACCGGATTTACTGGGTAGGAAAAATTCTCAACTACCTGATTTACTGGGTAGGAGCTTAAGCAAAGGAAAACAAACTTTATTACCTTTTTACTGGGTAAGAGGAAGAAATCTCGACTACCGGATTTACTGGGTAGGAGTACAAGTAAAAGAACTTGATCAATTTGGTAATATTACCCACTATCGATTAACTGATAGCTTAATTCCAAAGTAATATACTCAAGCTGGAGAAAATGTTGCCCACTATCAAACAATGATAACTTAATTCCAAAGCAATATACTCACAAAAAGGGGACCAAAGTTCAATCCAAGAACAAATTTGAGAGAAACGGTCAAACAAGACTCATCCCGAGGAGGAAATATCTCAACTGGGGAAAATTCCATCCAGATAATAAACTGGGGAGGATACTGAATCAAAATCATCCACGAGAAACAAACTCAGTGGGGAATTAGAAAGGATTAACACTTTCTGCTTAATGGTCGACACTCTAAACTTGAGAGGAAGACGACACACAAACTCTGTGGGGGAAACTCCACACCAAAGAGCAGAGAACAATGATAAATGCAATAATGCAAGCAAATGATGCTATGCTTATGCGTATGAATATGCTTATGAATATGCTGACAAAATAGACATAAAGATAAGAAACGGGTGACATGAACACCACAACAACCAGATACTCGGCTAATCCCAAGGCCACAATACAGGGAAACATGCTGGAGATTCAACTTGAAGTCCTGCAGGGGAATATCATAAGCCAACAAAGGAATGAAATCCTACTACAAGGCTTAAATCATGATGAGACAACATCTGCTAGGAATATCATCCTGCCGAGGAAAGGTAATAATCTGCTGAGGATGGAAATATTCTTGATAAAAATCAAACTTCACGAGGAATAACTGTCATACCACTCCTGCTCCACTTGGGGATAGAGTGCAAGACCTACTGAAAATCACATAGGAATTTATTGGAAACCAAAACATGCAGACCTACTGGGGATCCATATGGGGATATCAGAAGTTAACATCATAGTCAAAACACAGTTACGAGGGATTTTAAATCAATACCCACCATTGGGTGAAAGAAAACCTCTAAACTGACTGCTATATCAATACTTCTATTTCCAAGGATGAAAACAAATCAAGCTGAGGAACAAGAGCTCAACTGGGGATTCCCAATGCTTCTCAATTTAAAGATAACTTGCTGAGGGAAAGATTACAACTCAGCTAAGGATTCTTAAGAACATCCCTTCCAACAACTCTTCTGGGGAATACATACAATCTTCGTTCATGCTTATTGTTGGGGAACAAAACATCATTAACATCAACCTGTCAAGACTATCCAGGAACTTCGCATGAACACAACCGAATCAAACCCTGCTTTGGGAGAAACGAGTTACACACATCCAAACTTTACCATTCTTTGGAATCACTATCGATATCCTTTCTTTGTTCATATATCACAAGAAAAATGTTTTTAAAATCTTCAAAAATTAAATTTATTAAATATTTTTCAAAAATCATCATCAACAATAAATTGAAATTTTATAAACAGAAACAATATAAAGAATTGCAAACAATTGGATAAAAGCTCAAATTCATTGATAGAATGGTAGTCAGCAAATGGCATGACTCCATGGATCATTACAAGTTTGAAAAATGGTAAATACATGGAACAGGGCTACATTGAGATACAATGATCACTATTCTCCCTATCAACTTTGAACTCCATTGTGTTCGAAACTTCAGTCAAGGATGAGTGAATAAGAATATTTGATGGGAAATTCTTCTGAGGGATAGAATCTGAAATCCTCGGTTGTTACAAGTGATCCAGTCTGTCGACGCAGTTACTTTCCATGATCCCTAACTTTTGCCTAGATTGCCCTTTCGGGTTTTCAACTTAGCGAGCTGTTCTTTTTTTTTTAAGGCGAAGTATTTATTGACTGCATCCGCATTCACAGGGCGAGTGATCTCCTCACCATCCATAGTTGCAAGAATTAATGAACCGCCAGAGAAGGCTTTCTTAACAACATATGGGCCATCATAGTTCGGAGTCCACTTGCCCCGAGAATCTTTAAGGAAAGACTGAATCTTTTTTAGCACGAGGTCGCCTTCTCTGAATACACGAGGTTTGACCTTCTTGTCAAAAGCTTTCTTCATTCTTTGCTGGTACAACCGACCATGACACAAAGCTGTTATTCTCTTTTCCTCAATCAAATTCAACTGATCAAATCTACTTTGACACCATTCAGCCTCAGTCAACTTGGCTTCCATCAGAACTCTCATTGATGGGATCTCAACTTCGACGGGGAGCACTGCTTCTGTACCATAAACAAGTGAGAAAGGGGTTGCCCCTGTTGAAGTGCGGACAGATGTACGATACCCATGCAAAGCAAAAGGGAGCATCTCATGCCAGTCCTTGTACGTCACAACCATCTTCTGAATGATCTTCTTAATGTTCTTATTCGCAGCTTCAACAACCCCATTCATCTTCGGTCTATAAGGAGAAGAATTATGGTGTTGAATCTTGAATTCTTCACAAAGCTCTTTCATCATCTTATTATTCAAGTTCGAACCATTATCAGTAATGATTCTATTCAGAACACCATATCTGCAGATAATGTTATTCTTGATAAACCGAACCGCAACTTGCTTGGTCACATTAACATACGATGCCGCTTCCACCCACTTGGTGAAGTAGTCAATTGCCACAAGAATAAAACGATGTCCATTCGAAGCCTTGGGTTCAATCATACCAATCATATCAATTCCCCACATAGAGAAAGGCCATGGGGAAGAAATCACATTGAGATAAGCTGGTGGCACGTGAATTTTATCAGCATACACTTGACACTTATGGCACTTTTTCACATACTTGCAACAATCAGATTCCATTGTCAGCCAATAGTAACCTGCTCTCAACATCTTTTTAGCCATTGCAGGCCCATTAGCACGAGTGCCAAAAGATCCTTCATGAATTTCTTTCATCAACATGTCTGCTTCGTTTCTATCCACGCATCTGAGCAAGATCATGTCAAAATTTCTCTTATAAAGCACATTTCCATTCAGGAAGAAATTGCCTACCAACCTCCTCAAAGTCCTCTTATCTTTATCAGATGCCCCAAGCGGGTATTCTTGACTCTGGAGAAAACATTTAATATCGTGATACCAAGGCTTGTCATCATGGACCTCTTCAACTGCAAACACATGAGCTGGTCTTTCAAGTCGCATCACACTGATCATGGGAACATCATTCCACTGGTGCACCTTTATCATAGAAGCTATAGTTGCTAAAGCATCTGCCATCTGATTCTCATCACGAGGAACATAATGAAACTCAACTTTAGTGAAGAAAGTTGATATCTTCCTGGCATAATCTCTATAAGGGATCAAGTAGGGTTGATGGGTTACCCACGTACCCTGGATCTGATTAATTACCAAGGCAGAATCTCCATACACATCAAGATACTTAATCCTTAGATCAATAGCTTCCTCAAGACCCATAATGCAGGCTTCATACTCAGCTTCATTATTGGTACAAGGAAAAGTCAACCTCGCGGCAAAAGGAATATGTGAACCATGGGGAGTAATGATCATTGCCCCAATTCCTCTTCCGCGTGCATTTACAGCACCATCGAAAACTAAACCCCATCGAGATCCAGGCTCTGGCCCTTCCTCAATCAAAGGTTCATCACAATCTTTCACTTTCAAAAACATCACATCCTCATCTGGAAAATCAAACTTGATAGGTTGGTAATCATCAATCGGTTGATGTGCCAAATGGTCAACCAAGATACTACCTTTTATGGCTTTTTGAGTTTGGTACTCGATATCATATTCTGATAACAACATTTGCCAACGAGCAATCCTCCCAGTCAAAGCAGGCTTTTCAAAGATATACTTAATTGGATCCATTTTAGAGATCAACCAAGTTGTATGATTCAGCATATACTGGCGAAGACGCTTTGCAGCCCAAGCTAAGGCGCAACAAGTTTTTTCAAGCATGGAGTACCGAGACTCACAATAAGTGAATTTCTTACTCAAGTAGTAAATTGCATATTATTTTCTTCCAGATTCATCTTGCTGACCAAGCACACAACCCATGGAATCTTCCAACACAGTCAAGTACATGATCATTGGTCTACCTTCCACCGGAGGAGACAAGATAGGAGGTTCAAGCAGATATTCTTTGATACTTTCAAACGCCTTCTGACAATCATCTGTCCAGACACAACCTTTGTCTTTACGAAGCAACTTGAAGATCGGAGCGCATGTGGCAGTCATATGAGAGATAAACCTCGAAATATAATTCAAACGGCCCAAGAATCCTCTTACTTGCTTTTCAGTTCTTGGAGCAGGCATTTCCTGAATAGCTTTCACTTTATCAGGATCAACTTCAATGCCTCTTTGACTGACAATGAAACCTAACAAATTTCCAGAACGTACACCAAATGTGCACTTGTTCGGATTCAAACGAAGCTTAAACTTCCTTAACCTCTGAAACAACTTCAGCAAATGTTCAACACGATCCTCTTCAGTCCTCGACTTAGTGATCATATCATCAACATATACCTCGATTTCTTTGTGCATCATATCATGGAAAAGTGTGGTCATAGCTCTTTGGTATGTCGCACCAGCATTCTTCAATCCAAAGGGCATCACTCTGTAACAGAATGTTCCCCATGGTGTAATAAATGTGGTCTTTTCCATGTCCTCGGGTGCCATCTTTATTTGATTATAACCGGAAAATCCGTCCATAAAAGAGAACACATCAAACTTAGCCGTATTATTGTAAACACCCCAAATTTTCCCTCACCCATTCACACCAAGGCTTGTGATCATTTCATATGCATAAACACAATCATACCATCTCATATCACATTTTTGATTCACTGCATTGGTTCTAAGTCATCTGCACCTAGAGTTTGTGATCTGAGCAATCCAAGAGCCACTTGAGCCACTCCAAAGGCAACCAATCACTTCAAAGGGGTCCATGTGTGTTCTTACATCATATTATATCCTCTCAAAGTCAAGAATGCCAAAGAATCACAAGAACTGGGATTGGTATGGAAGCAGAGCCAAGTTTGACTGCACAGTTGACCTAAAATTAGGGTTTTGGTTTCAGAGGCCATAACTCCAAATTTTTGGTAATTCTTGTTTCTATTGGTATCTATATGGTATAGGGAGTATACATATCAATTTTCATGAAGAAATTCCATGGGGAAGTCATCTGATCAAGAGTTGACTTTTCAGACAAGTCAGTGCAAAATCAGGGCATCTGAGGCCCCCAATGACCCAACCAAGGGGTGATCTTCATCATTTTGAGTGTATTTGATCTTTATTTGATCATGGAGGAAGGTTTAAGTTCACAAAATTCAAGAATTACAAGTTTTTGCAAAGTTGACTTTTTGGGCATAGTTGACTTTTTAAGGAATATGTCATTTTATGCCACTTTTCAAACCTTACTTTTTGATCCAAAAATGCTTCAAATGGAAAAACTTTGGTCATGAAAGTTGTAGATTAGATCTTTCCCTTTTCAAAAAGTACAAGAACATGACCTAATTCATTTTGGATCAAAAGTTATGGTGTGTTAAAGTTGGCAAAAATCACTAATTTTCAAAATATGCACCAAATGGAAAACTTGCAAAAACTTTGTACCAAGGCATTTGTGACTTCTAGTTCATATCAAACCAATATGCAAGCATCATACAAGTTCTAAAAATCAGATTTGAACCAAAGGATCACATGTTTCATGGTTTGTATAACAAGATCTTTCCATTTGAACCAAAAGGGAACCAAGTTGCAAAACCATCATAACACTTCCATCCACTTGCTGCCTTGGATGCTGAACCAGCCCTAGCATTTCCCCTCACCTTGCTGCGCAACCCCCAGCCCATGTACTAGCCTAGAAGATGCCCATGCTTTCTCTTACACAAGAGTGGACATTTTGCAAAAGTGGCCATACCAATCAATAAAGGGCAGGTCACATCATCTGACCAATGAGAGTTGTTTATGTGGATCAAATGCTAGCAAAACATAACAACAAGCCAGCCTGAAAACACACCACAACTCACATTCACAAACTCACTCCCATTTGCATTTTCTTTCGAATCTGAGTCCACAAGCCACAAACATTCAAACAAGTTTCACCATCCTTCTCACCATGCCTCATTGAACCCAAACCAACAAGAGAGCAAGCCTGAAGACAGCCATAGCATCATTTTCACATTTTCACTCCATAGAGCAAAAGAATTCGAATCTCTCTCCACAAGTCACAAACACATAAGTAAGCTTCATAAACCTTTTCAACATCTCTCCCTGATCCAAAAGCACCCTTCAAAGCAACCCAAAGCTCAAAAAAATCAGAAACACGACTCTTACACCATCCTGAACAGAACTTGTTCAAGCTACCAAACCAGCCTCATTCGAAGTTGTCCAAGCACTGCAAACTCATCAGGAAGGCCATTAGGAGCTTTTTGCACCAAGGAAGCAGCCAGCAAGCTCAAAGGGTGAAAGCTCCATCTCAGGTAGCCATTCGAATTAATTTTCCCAGGACCTCTATTTTATGTTACAAAATGATTGAGCATGTTTCACTGATCACACTGAACTAAAAATTATTGAAAATGGTCGAGAATTGAAGTTGTATTGCTTGTCTGAAATTTTGGCAGTTTTGGTTCTTAGTTTCGATTCATGGTTATGGCTGGAAATAAATGAAAAATGAGGGTAGGGTTGAGTTTAGGAGAGTGAGAGGAACAAATCTGGAGCTTTAGAGCTCCAGAAATGACCTAGGGAAGGATTTGGAAATTCTCAGGGAGGGAGGTCACCGGAGAAGACGACCGGAGCTCGTCTCCGGTGACCTGGAAGTCATTAATGTGAGATTAGGGTTAGGGCTTCAGGTTTAAATTTCAGGCGTTGGATGAGTTGACTAAGTCTTTTCCCGCGTGCATCCAATGGCTCAGATCATGTCATTAGTTTTAATTAGGTTTAATTTAATTAATTAATTAAGTTTAGCCCAGTTTGAATATAGACCACTAGATCTGGCGCGCAGTCAATGGTTTCATTTCCAGATTCAATCTCAGCCCCTCATTTAGCATCTTCAGTTTATTTTAATTTTTATTTCATTTTTTCTCATTTTATTTGTACAATTTATTTTAAATAGCAAAAACCATTTAAAAATTATGAAACTTTTTGTCAAGAGTTTCATTAATTTTTAATACCCAAAAATATTTTTATTTTCATTTTTTGCATTCAAAAAGTATTTTTAAATATTTAAAAGTTTATTTTTAATTGATTAATGAGAATTAATTAATTAAAAATACTTTTAGGTATTTAAAAATCACCAAAAAATTCATGAAATGTTTTAAGACATTTAGAAACATTGTCAAACCTTCAAACCAAATTTATTTTTTGATGTTGATGCATTTTGAGAATTTTTCATTGAATTAAAATCATTTTTATGCATTATTTTGATCCAAACTTCCAAAAATCATTTCTGCCTAACCCTAAAGAGTTTGACCTTGATTCTTTTTGCATTGCATTTTGTTTAGCATGTAGTTTGTAAGATTAAATGGCCATGATTTGATTTTTCATTTTCCATTTGTTTGGTAATTTTCTTGTTAAGGAACCCTAAAACCCTAGAAAACTTAGGAAAATCATAACTTGAATTTGGTTAAGAGTTGAAACCTCTCCTTTGGGCATTGGGTTAGTATAGGATTAGGGGTCCTTTGAGTGCATTTTCAATTTTTTTATAATGTTGTTTGCTTCTGATTTTGGTTTGTGTTTGATGCTTTGATCATGAACCCTAATTTGGGTGTCCATATGCATCCATCTTGCATTCTCTTGCATAGCATGACTTGCCATGACATTCCATGCCTCCATTTAATTCATTTAACATCATAAGACATATTGAAAGCATGTTTGATCATTGCATCTTGCATTTGTCATGTTGTATGCCATGTGCCTCCCATAACTTTTCATGTGTGTTCATGGTTCCTTAACTTGTTCCATTTGCATTCATAGGCTTGTATGATCATCACCATGTGTTGTTTCATGTTTGTAGCATCTCATAGCATCATCATCATCATGTGCATGCTTCTGGTTTTGATTTACATCATGCCATTTCATTTCATTTTGCATTACATTGCACCTTTCTCACTAACTTTTCAGGTGGTAAGTAACTTTGAGAAGTGAATTTGCCTTCACTTCTCATAACCTCTCTTCATCTCTCTTATGCATCCTTGCTGCATTTTTATATGTGTTTGAGTTTGAGCTTGCTCATTCTTTTTCTTCTCACTTTCTTTCCTCAAGTGACTTGCCTTCTTAAATGGAGCAAGTTACTTTGCTTTCTCCTGATCCTTTCATCTGCTTCCTGGTGGTTTCATTGAAGATTGTTCTTGTAAAACCTCACAAACCTTAGGAACAACCAAGCATGATAATGATTAGGGTTTTGATTAGTCTCCCCTCTTAGTTTTACCTTTGTGTCTCTTTTGAGTCTTCTCTTCTCATCTCATAATCAGGGACTAAACCCTAAAGGCTTTAAGGCTTTGTGATTAAGCTTATGCCTGCATCCTTCTATTAGGATGGAGTGTATAACTTTAATCCTAAGTGTTAAACCCTTAATGTGTTTAACTCCTTTAATCAATTCATTTAATAACCATCAAGACATCACACTTGTAACTTGGGCCTTGCATTAGGGTTCTAATTCTTCCTTAAATGGTTAAGAAGGACTAACCCTAGTGTTAATGGACAAGTCCCCCTCAAGTTGTCTTATAAACCATAAAAATCACTTCATCATCATATCATTAAATAAAATCCACTTAATCAAAGGCTTATTTTGTCATGAGTTTAATCCCTAATCATGGATTAAGTTGAGGAGCTTTTCTCAGCTTAAACACTCTCATCTATTATCCTTCTATTTGGATGGTGTAATGAGTCTGTTCAATCCTTGATTATGGCTTAACCTCATTACTTAACACTAAACAAAAACCACAAAAACATCTAAATAATCACAAGTAGGTTAATGATCTTAATCCTACATCAAAGGTGATTAAGTGTGAGAATCTGACTTCACACTTAAGGTATTCTCATTACCCCTAATCAGAGGGAAGATGTGATGAGTTTACTAACCCATTGGTTTAGGCTTAAGCTCATTAACTTATAACAAACTCTCAAAAGCAATAAAAGACTGAAAACACAAAAACAAACAATAATCGTCTCCTCTGGGATTCTTTTCTCATCTCATTCACTCATAAACGAGAACTTGCTTCTTCCGTCTAATGCAAGACAGTTCGCACCTGAGCCAGACAGGTCATACACTTGAGCATTGACAAGCAAGCAGTTCACAAGTCAATTCATCTTTCAGTCTCTTTGGGTCGAACTACGGTGTTCTGACTTCCTCATTGCACGAGAGGATACGTAGGCATAACTTAACAGTTATCGAACAAAAGTCTCTGTATATTCCCCCTCTTCCAGCATCATTCTTTAAGCCTCATACTCCTGAGCATTTCACTCTTGTCCTTACACTGACACTGTACATTTATACACATCACATTTCCTTACACTGACACATGTACATCCTTTTCCAGCTCTCTTATGCACAAATTGCACTGACACTACCCCTTTAAAACACAAATCTCTTAAGCGTGGATCCCGTCGAGTACGACGGACAATCTGGGTGCTAATACCTTCCCAGGTTGTAACCAACCCCCTTTCTCAGTCTCTCTGGTTCGCAACCGTCTTATCCATATCTTTCTAGGTCTATGCAGCATTACCTTTCCTCCGGGATAAAAATGCCTAGCTGGCGACTCTTTTCTTTTCCAGTGAGTTCACGGCTGTGTGTTCTCATTGTCCCTTTCGCCGACCGTTCGCGTCTGTACCATATTTGAGCCAGTCCCATTTATCGGGAGCGACAGCTTGGCGACTCTGCTGGGGACCCTTATACTGTAACCAGGGCTTCTGGTTCTTTTTGTGGGTTCCTCCTAGCGCTTGTTTGATTTGTGTTTACTGGGGTGTTATGTGCTATCTGTGTTTGTATATTTGTTTTATTTACTGCTTTATGTACAGTTTTTGTTTATTGCTCTCTTTATAGCTTTGTGCATATATATCATACTGTCATGCTGTCTGTGCTGGATTTGGTTTTGCTTTGGTGGGCGGGATTCTATTGAGAGTTAAGGTCCTATACCTGGGACCTGAGTGACACCTAGGCTAGAGTGGTTCATATTCTTTCCCATTCCATCTCGGTCTGGTGCGGGAATATGAAACACGGTTCAGATATGGGTTTCTTCTTGAGAACTCTGTGTTGCAGATTTCCTGCAATGCTAGGGCTATCTGGGAAGCCTGCTAAGTCTGGATGACCTTTTAGTATTGACCTTTAGAAACTGAGGTGAATTAGAGGAGGAACTTTTATGGTTATTGTAAACACTGTACCTCCGGGTTGGAAGTGTTTACACTTCTCATAACTGATCCAAGTCTGAGGATCCTTGTTCTAAAACATCACCTGTGAGGGGGTTGGGATGTTTACAGGTTTGCAGGAACACTTGACCTCAGAATACCCTGTTACTTTGTTTGATAAGAGTACTCCATGTTGGAACAGTTCTTGTGATTCTTAACCCTGGACATGTGGCTCTTTATTTGAGTCCCCCACCTTGGTTACTGGACTTATAGACCTCCATCTGGATTTCTTGACACACATGGACTTATATCAGAGCACTTGATCAGATCCAGCTCAGTCACAAACCCTTGCATATCATTTGCATACATCCTCATTGCATCATTTTAACATGTGTTTATTTGTTTTTCAGGGTATCCATCCTATCATTTTGGCTTGGTTTTGACCCTTTCTTCAGCATAGACCTATCTTCATCAGCATTTGCTTCAGCTATCAGTCACTTGTTTCAGTCACTTGCATCCTCAGTCTCAGCCTACCAGGGGCCCACCTTCAGTGTTATTCTCAATCATCATCATCAGCACCTATTTTTCAGCAATATGGCACCTAAGAAGAGTAACATCTCTTATCACTTCTTTGAGCCTGAGCTGGCTAGCATCAGGAGGATTCAAACCCTGATTACTCCAGACCACATACCACTTTTTAGAGAGCATTATGGAGGAATCCTTGATGTGGTATTGGATTTAGACCCTTCACAGAGGAGCCTGATTCATACCTGCTTGCAGTTCTATGATCCCCCTCTGAGATGCTTTACTTTTCAAGACTTTCAGTTGGGACCATTGTTAGAGGAGTACTCATCATTGATTGGTATACCTATCAGGGGTGGAATTCCCTTCAACCCTGAGATGGTGTTTCCTAGTAATGAAGAGATAGCCAAAGCATTACATCTAGAACCAGTTTTGATTGGGCAACACCTGACATCCAAAGCTGGAATCTCTGGTTTCCATCTAGATTTCTTGATTTCTCAGGCCAGTCTGAAGGCCTCCTTGGGGGAGTGGAGGGCAGTCTGTGCTCTGTTGGCCCTCAGCGTATATGGAATTGTACTCTTTGCAGATGAGCCTAAATTCATTAGCAAGAATGCTATCCATCTTTTCATCCTGAGGAACCCAGTACCCACCTTACTGGGAGATCTTTACTACTCAGCTCATCAAAGGAATGAAAAACAAAGGGGAAGATTAGTGAGATGTTGTGCCCCTTTGTTCCATACTTGGCTGCTCAGGCATCTGCCAAAGACTGATGCATTCTTGAACCCTCACCAGGAGAAGAACTGGGCTAGGAGGCTTATTGCTCTAACATCAGATGATATCAGATGGTGTACTCAGAGTACTAAGGGCAGAGACATCATTACAAGTTGTGGGCAGTTTCCCAATGTGCCACTGATTGGAGTGAAGGGTGGCATCAACTACAACCCTCTGCTGTTCAAAAGACAACTGGGTTATGCATTAGTCCATCCTCCTAGAGCACAAGATCTAACTGAGACCCTTTATGTTGAAATCAAGCCTAATCTGGCTGTTGTCAGGCAGACAGCCTAGGCCTGGGACAATGTGCAGACTAAAGGGGTAACCATTCTTGGGAAATGCAATAATGTAGCCTCAACCCAGTACTATGAGTGGTCCCATGCCAGGGCTCAGTTATCTAGAATGCCATTCACTACTGAAGATATGCCTGGACCTTCCACAACACCACCTCCAGCAACTGTCAGCTTAGAGGAGTTTGAGAAATTGAAAGAGAGGAATGAGAAGTTGACTCAGGCTCTACAGAAGACCCTCTGGGAGAGGAGTGATGGTAGGTTGGATATTGAAAGGCTGGAAAAGCTGAAAGTGGAGCATTTGGCTAGAATTGAGAAGTCTGAGGATTACATTAAGAAGTCTAGGGCTGGAGAACAAATCTTGAAGAATGCCTGCAAGGAAGCTCAGTTCCAGAAGGCCAGGACTGATTTGTATCTGAAAGAAAGTCAGGCTAGGTGGGTCAGGATCACCGAAGCCCGTACTCAAGAAGACAAAAGGACTCAGGATAAGATTGAGCAACTGGAAGCTAGTGCAAAAGAGCAACAGGAAGCCCTGGCAGCAGCCCAGAGGGAGGTCTCAGAGTTGAAGATCAGAGCTGGAGTAAAAAGGTCAAAGGATCAGAATCAGCACAAGAAGCTAACTGCAGCTATTGCTACAAGGAATCTCCTCATCAGGAATCTTACAGAGCGCCCAGCTGATCCCGTGACTAAAGCACTACTCAAGGAAGTTCAAGAGGATGAATTTAGCCTTGGTGTTTGACCTTTTATTTGTTGTTGCTTTCATTTTATGTACTTTTCTTCATGTTGTATTTTTGACCCCTCAGAGGGCTTGTATTGTAAAAGAAACAATCTATGTATCATTTACCTTCTTGTAATATATGTGTTGTTTGTTTCATCTGATTTCTTCAAGCAACATCACAAGCATCTTCTTCAAGGGGTCTGGAAAGGTCGAAACCAAGTACCAAGCCGGATACCTTGGAAACGAATAGACACACTGCATTGTGTAACACCCCAAAATTTGCCCTCTCATTTTTACAACATCTAGCATACCATTTCCATGTTTGGCATAGAAAAATGGCATATGACGTTCGTGGTCGAAGCATATGGCATGGAAGTGATATCACTTTATATATAGGTGTTTGGTTCTGATTCGAATGGAGAATTTGGCTTGATCATGAGCGAGCTATTAGAAGTTGATTTTGATTTAGTTGTGCTAGTAGTCCATCCTTCAAGCAATATGTCTCATTCTCAAGTCATTGATGTCATGGGATGTTAAAGATAAATTTGATTAAACTCAAGTATTTTGTGGATGAAGATCACAAAGGGGAAAACCATGGTCAATTCAGGATTTGCGCTATATATTGAAGTTCATATCCCAACACATAAATTTTTCTGATCTTGAGGCGTGATGCTTGATCAAGGAGTTTCACAGGAGATTTTGGAGTTATTAGTATTCAAGCGACTGAGTTCTAATGTGTTTATTAAATCAAAGCACCAGCACTATTCCAAATAAAGTTCCAAATTGATATGTGATTTCAAGGTCATGCTGTGATTGAAATTCAAAGAACTGAATTATTAATAGATTGGTTTCAAGGCCTCTATTCAAGTTGATTTGCCTAAAACTAAGGGTTCATTTGGATCATCTTATTAAAGTTCATAAATTGAAATAACTCATAAGCACTTGTGAAACTGTTCAAGAGAGCTCAAATATATTTAACGCCAATATTAATTTGTAGGCGGGTTAAAAGGTTATACATATTAAGAATTGGGTCATTAGTGGATTGTTTGCACTATGAAATCAAATTATGAAAAGGATTTATTTAATGGATCTCATGAATGATCCTGGAATACTCATCCCAACTGTTTATTTTGAATATAAAGGATGATGCTTTAACATTACGAAATCAGCAATTCTCATGATTTTTTGTGGAAAGTTCGAATTCATTCTTACTAGAAGGGATGGGGAAGTCTTTTGTGCACAACCAAAGTGTGATGAATAAACTTCCAGAATAACAACCAAATATTAAATGAAAGGAAGGATGATAAAATTGAAAAAAACCCAATAGAAAATCCAGATTCATACACACCAGAAATATTGCACCAACTGTTTTTTTTACAGAAACAAGAAACAAGGAAGGCTAATACAATGTCTAATAAGTAAACAGGCTGTTAAAACACAGGAGCAAAACCGGCAGTGATATTTGGACAAAGCATACATAACAAATCCAAAATCAGCCTTGACCTGCATTGGAGGATTAGCAAATTGGCAAGCCAAGTCTTTGATATTCTTTGAATGATGATTAGTTTTGGACTGAGTAAAACTTCAACCCATGTGCAATGCTCACAACAACGGTCTTATCAGTAGGCTTAATAACGCCACTATTCTTGAGCTTAAACAAAGCAGTGGACAAGTAAATATTCCAGTTGAATCAGCCTGAGCCATAGCATCCATCAATCCTTCCTCAGTAGCTTTCTCAACAATACCATTGCGGTTCTTCAAAGCATGAGCAGCCCTGTCAATAAAAACATGATCATCGATTTGAATAGCGGATACAAAAGAATAACAAAATTCTATTATAAATCTTAGCAGGATTAACAAGGGAAAACTGGAAGGAAATCAATACCAATTCAGTTATAAAACCATTCCAAGAAGGCAGTTACAATTTCTAACCAACCATAACAAACTCTAACAGAAAAATGAAATCACAAACTAATTCCAACAGAATTCCAGTTAATTCTAACTAATTCTAACAAACTCACAGCAATTCCTAACCGAATATCCAACAACCAAACAGATTTCTAACCGACTTTCCAATTCAACAGAAACTGAGTAACAAAAAAATTCACCTCTATAAGAAGATCGAGGGATCAACTTCTTCAGCTCTTTTTTTTTTCTTTCTCTTCTCCATAAAATCTTCTTCTTCCTTCTCCCTCAGGCCATTCCCTCTAATTCTCTCACACCATTGGCACTTTCTAGCCTCTTTGATCTCCACCAATATTTGACGCATCTTCCATCTTCAATTCGTCGTCACTCTCACATCCGTGTTAACATCATCTGGCACCATCAGCCAAATCCTCAGAAGCGTGAACCTGCATCAAGAACAACACAGGTGCACCGATCTCAATTCGCAGGCTTCATCATCAAATCAATCCCAATTGAATTCTTCAATCTCAATTGTCTGCTAAACCTGCAACAATGTTTCATCATCATTAGTTCATCGACGATAAGAAATCCTCAACAGTACAAAGGTTATGAGAATGGGAATTCGTAATCAGAAGAAAAAGAAAAGCTAGACACGAAGTGAAATACCTGAACCATTGAAACTGCATTTCGTCGTTGACCTTCAATCAATCTGCATCATATTTACACCTCCTTCAAGAAACGACAATGAATCTTCGTTAGTCTCTCGATTGCATTAGCAGAAGCGAATCGCCATCTGTCTCAAGAACCAAAGCAGGTTGTTTTGCCTCGCTCTGCACCGATCACGGCACAAGCTTCATCGCCATCCATCAGATCAATCGGAGTCTTCGAATCGAGCAGGAGTGACGACGCTTCAAGTTTTCAAGAAGAGTGTCCAATCGCTTGAGATTTTCATCGCATTCTTGTTGGTTCACAGGAAAAAGGGGCGATATTCGATCGGCGGAAGAAGGAAAGATGAAGTAAGGCCGTCGTTTCTGGATAGTTGTTGGCTTCTTCAATTCAGGTACACACAACTCTTTTCTCCTTGTCATCACGTTAGAACTAGGAATGTTTGAAGTAATATGAGGATTTGTGAGTTCTTTCAAGAGAGTTCGAGTTCGGATTTGAGATAAGAGAGATGAGGAGGTTTGTTCAGGTCGGTGGCGGATTGGAGAGGTAGCCGAAGAAGCCGCCGCCGCGACGGTTAGGGTTTTAGTTTGGGAAAGTGAAGCTAGGTTTTTTGTTGTTTGAAAAGATGAAGGGTGAGTGAGAAAGAGAGGGACGAGCCTGAGAGGGAGAAGGACGGCGAGGTATATGGTGATGGTGATGTAGAGGATGAACGATGAGGGGAGTAGCGCCGCCGCCTAGGGTTTTCTTTGGGGATGAAGGTGAAAAGGTGAGAGAGGAGAGGGATGACGAATTTGGAGAGAGAGAGATTCGTTTTTGTCTTATGAGGATAATAGGTCTGATCTTGAATATTGTTATTAATTATAGTTTAATTATGGTTTAATGATAAATCAGGTTTTTAAACCAACATTAATGCACCATGTTTTCTATTATTGCTCATAAAACCAGTGACCAAGTCCACCGCCCAAAACATGTGAAGATAGGAGTTGTTGTTCGGTCCACTCCGGCGGTGACAAGTGTCACCGTCCGGTTGGACCATTTTAGCTGCAATCTTATCCTTTCCCTCTATGTGAAATGGGCCTGTGAATTGCTACTTCCACCCCTGTTCTAAGCCCATATGTTTATTAACTGAAAATAATTCCTGTTCTCACCCCCTCCAATTTCTTATTTCTTTTAATATTTCTATTTTTTATAGTTTCAAACTTAATTCCAAAAAAATATTAAAAAGCATAATAAAAACCCCAAAAAATTATATTAGCTTTTTAATGCAACTTAGAAATTTTCCCTATTTTTACTTTCTAAATTCTGTCATTTTTCTATTTATTTTCGATTTTTTAGTTTAATGAACTTATATTGAATTTCCATTTGGACACATAAAATTGTACAATTTATTTAGGCCACTTCCCATAACATTTTTGACCCATTCTTTTTGCAATGATTAAAGGACAAATAGAAGTACCTATAATATTTTTTGTATATTTTTAGGGCATTTTTTCTATTGGTTGGATAGTGTAATTTGTGCAAATTTGTGTTGGAACTTTACATAGAATTAGGTGGTCATTTACCATAGTTAGGTTTAGAATTTTTGAGAGATTTTTTAGCATAGTGATATAATCAGGTTCAAGACCTTAAGAAATTAATTTCATATTTTTCTCATGACTTTTAATATTTTTGTCATTTTTATTCATTCCTTCACATTATGCATATTCATAATTCATATCATTCACTAACTATTTGTTTTTTTTGTGCAAGGTATGTTTTCAAGGATTGGCTTATTGGACTTGGATATTTTTATGCCTTAATTGTGTTTTATACTTTGTATGCGTTGTGATGTAATATCCTAGAACTTGTATGCTTTTATAATTTCCTTAATTAGGATTAGAAAAGATAAAAACAAATCGTTAGAAAACAAAAATCTCAAAAAACAAATAAAGTATTCGATCCAACGTCGAGTATATTTTCAAATAAATAAATAAAGTTCATATTATTTTAGGGTTCCTCGATTACCATCGTTCCATTCCATTCAACCAAAATCAAAACCTTGTATGTTTCACACCATAAGTCGTGCGTCTTAGCACCACGCAACCGACCCACCCGAACCATTGTTCCATCCATTTACATTTCATTCACATTTTTACCTACCATGACTTAGGAGGACCCTATTGCTCATTACTGACTTATTTTACTTGCATGTTTAGTCTTATATCTCTTATATCTCTTAGGTAGATTTAATTGCAAACCTCACTAACCATAGGTTATCCATGAATTCAACTAATTTAGGGTAAGTCTAGTTTCCTTTAGAATGTTTACCTTTTATAACTTGAGTCTCTTCTCATCTTAAAAGAAAATCAAAAACACTTAATAAAGGAAAAGGTGTACAATGCGTCACGAGCCTTAAGCTACACGGGAAATGACTAGTGGAGGTCTCCTTCACTCTTCTAGGATGCTTTACAAACGTTCCATTGGGGGCGATCTTGGAAAGTATTCGCTCCTGTGTCATAGTCTTTAGTGTTGTACATTCAATAAACACAAAGTCAAAACATTTCTTATAAAAGACAATAAACCAAGAAGTCACATCTTCTCATCTCATCTCTTTGCGGACGAACATGACTTGTCTCGACAGTTCAAACAGCGACACGGTAAACACCCTCGAGTCAGAGCCGGTAACACCTGAGCTAGAGCTATGGCAACGTCATCCTAAAAGCCACAAACGAGTGTAAGCCTTAGTTAGACGAACTACGGCGTCTCTGATCCTCATTTATCCCGATGAGGTACGTAGGCAGTGGGGTAGGGCCCATTCGAGCACAATCTCTATTTTCCCTACATTTTTCCCCTTTTATTTCCATTTTTCAATTTCATTTCTTTTCTCATTTCCATTTCATTCCAAATAGCTATTCTTTCAGTTAAACAACATATTATTTCTCACCCTTTGAAAACAGACTTTTAAGCGTGGATCCCGTCGGGTACGGAGGACGGATTGGGGTGCTAATACCTTCTCAATTCGTAACCGACTCCCGTATCCAGATCTTTGGTTCGTAAGGCCTCGTCTTTTTCCTTCTTCCTTAGGTTTGTGCAACATTACCTTTCCCATTCCTTTGGGATAAAAATGTCTGGCTGGCGACTCTACCTTTTCCGCGCCACTTTCGCGTTTGTACTAGGATGAAAATCCCGGGAGCGACAGCTGGCGACTCTGCTGGGGACTTTTAGAAATTCTAATTTCCCCTTTGAGAGTCAATCCTAGCGCTTGTCTGTTTTGTTTTCTTTGGGTGCTTATTCATTCGCTGTTATGCTTTAGTTTAGCTTTACTGTTTTATTTACAGTTTATCGCTTTCCTTTACAACTTTATTTACAGATTTCTGCACTTTACTTTACTGTCACATATACTGGCATATACTGTACTGGTTGTTCTGGTTTTCCTTGGCGGGATGGGATTATTGAGATAAGCCAAATACCCGGCTTGAGTATACACATAGGATTTAGAGTGGGCAGTCGTGTGGCTTGCGTGGTCTTGAGCACGTGTAGTTTTCACGAGTCCCACACCCAGATCAGGCTCTCTTGGGATATGTTCTATACTACCTAGGCAGACCATAGAATGTTCCCACCTGAGCTGCTAACACTGGGAACCGATCATCGAGGACCTTGGTGGAAACAACCCTCTCCAGTGGTGACAGTGGCAGACCACATTTCGTGGCAAACCCATTCGCACCCGAGAGCCCACTAGGAAATCGCATAGGATGACCTTGTTCTCTCATAGGAACCTGGTTAAAGCAACTGGTCGTATGACGGTAGTATTGTACCCTTCGGGATAAATGTACTATTGTTTCTCGACTTCAGTGCTTGAAGCCGGGAACTTATGAGGGATGCTTGTTTTTCCGGAATTCAGCTGAGGCCTCCCTGAGTAGTACATAATGCCAAACCGATTCCCTGATTTGGTCATGAGCCATTTCTCGGAAATGGTGAACGTATTATTGCTATTCGGCTTTGAGAGTCCGTGATGTTGACCCGTAGTAGCAATACCCGTGAGATTGGGAGGGATTTACAGGTTTGCAGGAAAACTAAACCTTCAACCTACCTTGTTCTTGATACTTGGGTTTTCTTCTACTTATGATCTGGTGTTCTTGATAGTCGGTATTCAGGCAAAATCAGAAAGCAGTACAACAGTGCCCAGTATATGCAGCAGTGATCACATGCCATTACATTGCATCACATCATCCGCATACTTGCATTCCTAACGCATGTTTATTCATTTGCAGGGCTGCATATTACATCCTTGATTCCGGTTGTGGGTATTGATCTATGAGCATGGAACCCAAGAAGAAGACCAAGTGTATTATCTCCTACAAGGTTTATCAGCCTGTTGTGAAAGAAATTCTCAAAGTGAAGGCCTTAGCTCCTCCAGAAGTTCTGAATGTCTTCAAGCAGGATTACGGGTGGATTTTGTATTTCATAGAGCCTATCAGTGACTATGCTTTCAGAGGGATGCACACCTTGCTACAGTTTTATGATCCACAGCTTAGATGTTTCGTACTTTCTGATTTCGTGTTGGCACCTACGTTAGAGGAGTATTCGAGCATCCTGAGAGTTTCCGTGAAGGACTGTGCACCATTCTTTGGGACCAAGATTGATCCTGATTTCAAAGATGTAGCAACTGCTCTTTATTTGAGCAAGTCATTATTGGAAGACCGGATTGATAGCAAAGGAGGCTTCCGAGGATATCATTTGAGTTTCTTGTTAGATGAGGCTACCAAAGCAGCTGAGGCAAAAAGTTGGAGTACCTTCAATGCGATCCTAGCTTTGTGTATCTATGGAATCACTTTGTTCCCGAATATGCCGAACTTCGTGGATGTTGATGCTATTCGCATTTTCATAGCAAAGAATCCTATTCCTAATCTCCTAGGTGATCTCTACCACTCTGTGCATTATAAGAATGAGAAGCGAAGGGGTGGAATGTTGAATTGTTGCGCGACTGTATTCTACAAGTGGTTCACACGCTTTCTTCCACAATCAGGAGCTTTCGAGAAGACGCAGAACACTCTTGAATGGTCGGAAAGATTGATGGGTTTGCAAGCAAAGGACATTGTATGGGTTAATCAGGGTTTGCGGTGCATTGACATTCTTCATAGTTGCGGAGGATTCCCTAATGTTCCATTGATCGGGAGGAAAGGGGGAATTAATTACAACCCTTCTCTCACGATTAGACAGTTTGGATATGCTTTAAAGGAACCACCAGCTGCTGTGGACATCACAGAGTCCTTGTACTTCCAATCAACAGATGGATTCGAGATTGCTCAGAAAGCTTCTAATGCTTGGCATAGTCGGAAGACAAGAGGGAAGAAGACTTTGGGAGTAGGAAATTGTCGAATGTATCCACCGTTTGCAGAATGGTTAAGAGAGCGGGTTGAAGTGTTACTATTACCATTTGGGCCTGCGCCTCTTCTATATCCCACGGTCATTGAACAACCTACCACAGTTAGCATTGAAGAGTTCAACAAGATGAAGACGGAAAGAGACGGTTTGTTAATGGAGAATGCACAGTTGGGTCAGGAGCTTGCTAAAGCTAATCACGCTAGACTTGAGATTGAGTGGAAAGCTCAAGAAGATGCTGAGAGGCATGCTATTGAAAGGAAACAGGGTGAAATTGAGTTGGCTCGGTATGAGAGGTTCGAGTTTGCTACTAGAAGTTCTTCCAAGGAACACATTGACACTAGAAGGCAACTGGATCAGAAGACCTTGATGTTTGAGAACATGAAGAAGAGACATGCTGCTTACAGGATCAAAAGAGAGGAACAAGACAAAGTTCAAGCCGAAGAGATCGCGAGTAAGCTAAAGGAGAAAGACGAAGAGATGGCCGATAAGCTGAGAGGAAAAGATGAAGAACTTGCTAAAGCCCGAGAAGAAGCTGCCTACTACAAGCGGATGATGATTTGCTATCAGAAGAAGCTGAAGAGGTTTGAAGACAAACAGGTGCAGACAAAGGAGTTGGTAGAAGTTCCAAAGGCAGGACCGATCATTGACCCAGATCTAGATGGAGGATTGCATTGACAAAGACATATTTCTGTTTGCTTGATTGTTGTAGGATTACCATCAGGACTGTTGATGGAATCTTTTTATCATTGTACTTCTGTTTGAACCCATACTTTTGGTGTTTTGACTATATCAACAAAGTTTTTATCATAAAAGGTCTCTTTACTATCATTATGTGTGCTCTCGCTTTATGATCACCGACACATCTGACACATTTGCAAAAAACACGTCGGCCTTCGTATTCTTGGAATTGTTTGGCACGTCTGCTACACACACGCACCTTATATTATCAACACCGCTTGTTATTTAAAGCAAAAAGAGCTTCTGTCTTCACCAAACTCACAAAACTGGAATCAGGGGATGAGATGCCCTAAAAATGAATCAACATGCCATAGCATTCATGTCCTGCATACCATATTCTTGTATTTTTGCAGGTTACCCAGGGTTTCTAACTTATTTGATTGCAGGCAATATAGCTGGTCAACGCATTCACCGATATCCGACTAAAAGAAACCGAGTAAGGATGGCTGATCGAGTGCAGACTGATCTCAATGAGCTCCGACAAAGGATGGATCAGTTCATGGAAATGATGACTGGCATGGCCCAGAACCAGGAGCGTCTCCGGTTGATGGTTGAGCAACCTCATGGGAATGTTAATACGAGAACACCGGTTGAGAATGTGGATTCTAACGCTGCCCGTAACGGAGAGCCTCATCCAAATAGGACCGCAACACGTAATGCAGGTTTAGAAGACAATCAAGAGGACCAGTTCACTCTACTGGATGCTGATATGGGTAACATGAATGAGATCAACAATCGCAGGTATGAAGAGCTGTCAGAGAAGATCAAGGCCATGGAATGTCAGAATTCCTTGGGTATCGATGTAACCAGCCTCGGTTTAGTACCAGGAGTCAGAATCCCTCCAAAGTTCAAGGTACCATCATTTGACAAGTACAACGGCAGCACGTGTCCTAGGACTCACATTCATGCGTACTTCGGAAGAATCTCGGCTCATACTGATGACGAGAAACTTTGGATGCATTTCTTCCAAGACAGTTTATCTGGAGCTTCGTTGAGCTGGTACATGAAGTTGAGTCGGGTCTCTATTCGAAGTTGGAAAGATCTAGCTGAGGCATTCCTCAAGCAGTATCAATACAATATTGATATGGCTCCGAATCGCACCCAGTTGCAGAACTTGTCTCAAGGACCTAAAGAGAGTTTTAAGCAGTATGCCCAGAGGTGGCGTGAGCTGGCCGCACAGGTTCAACCTCCCTTGCTAGATCGGGAAATGGCAGACATGTTTATGGGCACCTTGCAAGGTGTCTACTTGGATCGTCTGGCCGCCTGCCCGTCCATTGGTTTTTCTGATATCGTCATTGCTGGAGAAAGAATAGAGAATTTTTTGAAAATGGGAAAGATCCAGGATGCAAGCAGTGCTAGTTCTTCCGGTGTGAGAAAGCCTTTTGGCAACGGCCAAAGAAGAAGAGAAGGCGAGACAAATGCTGTGTATAGGGGCCGAGACAGAAGTTATTCTCAAGGTTACTACCAAACGGCTGCGGTGACTATTACTCCACAGGTTCAACAACCACGACCACAGGTTCAACAACAACAACCACAGTTTCAACAACAACGACCACAAGGTCAACAACAACAGGTACAGAGACCGTTTCAAGAAAGAACAAGAGCGAGAAACCGCAGACTCGACCCCGTCCCGTGCCCATATGCTGTATTGCTCCCGGAGCTGCTAAAGTTGAACCTGGTCGAGCTTCGTACCATGAGACCTCCCGCTCCTGACAATTTACCTCCGAATTTTGATGCTAACGCCAGGTGTGAATTCCATTCAGGTGCCCAGGGGCACAGTATTGAGAAATGTTGGACTTTTCAGAACAAGGTACAGGACCTAGTTGACTCCAAGGCGATCAATTTCGCTCCTCTTCCAAATGTACTCCATAATCCGATGCCTAGTCATAATGGAACTGGTGTCGCGGTCATTCTACCAGATGGTGCACGTTAAGCTGAAGTCTTCGAGTTGATCACCCGGAACGCTAGGGTATTCATGAAGCAAATAAAGCCAGCAATATTCAAATACTCTCAGTGATGGCATTTATGTGTTTGCCTTTATTCATTGTTCATTTTCATCCCTATTGAGGGGAACTACGTCGCTCTGATTCTTCATTGGTTATCAGTCAATGGAGATACGTAGGCAGAAGATCGTCAGGTCTTTCCGAGCAACCTTCTGGGGCAACTTTACTCCCCAACTTCACTCTTTTCTTCAGACATCTCGTGTCAGAGTCAGAATAGCTAGAAGAGGAAGTATCACTGCCATGGTTAGGTATACGGCTGCAAATTGAAGATTACAGGTCTGTGAAAAGAGCTATGGATCGTTGAAAGTATCCAAGACTGACAGGTCCAGACGGAGCCAAGCCTCCTCAACTACGGCAATATTCAGTTTCTTTACTGCATTTCCATTTGTAGTTTCCTTTATATGCTAAACATTTGTCTACATGTATGAAATATGTTTGCTTTTGAATGTTAGCAATAATAAAACTCACATGTTTTTCTTGAAGTAAATTCATTTGCATTCCCTTATAATTTTGCATATGTATATCGCAATACCAATTGTCATGCTTAAATTCTATGAAGGAGAATGACGAAACAAAAACGCAATATCTCTGAATTGTGTGCTCTCGAGTAAGGCCCTGTTGACGATGTACAGGCATTGTTTCAAATCCTAAACACTGGAGACATAAGGAAGATAGACCCTCGCTAACCCCTTTGAGCCTTGAAGTAGGAGTTTCTTTTCACATAAAAAACCCTCACATGTAACCCAGGGGCAGGGTAGATGTCAGCTAGTCAGACCAAGCATTCAGAATTTCATAAAAAAAGTGTATTTGGAGATCCGTTGCATTCTACTATGCTAATCAAGAGGTCCAAAGACCCGAAACCACAATGGTTATCCAAGTCAAAAGGTCCAAAGATTGAAAACCACAATGGTTATCCGTCGTCGACCACAAAATGAGGCAGTCACAACCCTCGTGAAGCAATCAAGACAAACAATGTCACGCGACTTGTTCAAAATGCAAAAAGAAAAAAGAAAGAAAAGGCCCGCTAAGTCGAAACTTGAAAACAAGCGACTTAGGCAAAAGTTAGGGCATCCCGCTGGATTTCACAATCAAAGATTCACAAGAATCAGTCCAGGCAAAAGTTAGGGATAAACAAAATAATGCAAAAGCGAAAGACGGAAAAGGATTACACAAGAAAGATCCTCAAATGAAAACAAAGTCGTGTGACATAGACACGAAAGATAGAGGAGTGATTGACTCTCAACAATAACCTGATTGGTGCTTGAACTGATAACAGCAATGTTTTCTTCAATCAACGTGAAACCCTTATGAAAGGTGAATGCTTGCGAAAACTAGCTGGACATAGGAATGGAGAACATCACGAAGAGTGGGGGGCACAAATAAATTTCGAGCCTATATCCTTTGTTTCTATAACCGTGAACCAGGCCACGATACAACCCTTAAAAGTCCTAACTGAAACATGGTTAACTTGAGAGCACGCTATCACGAGACCGCGTTCCTGACTCCTATGAGTTGTGCTAAAAGACGTTTGTTGATATTGCATGTACATACTTTCATTCAAATAAAGGTCGTATCTTAACCAGTGATTCGCTCACGAAGGTTAACGATCCATTTTCAAAACTTCAAGATTAACATGTTGGTTGAATTAGGATTTTCATTCTAAGAATAAACATTTTCTCACTTGCATACATTTGTTGAGCATCATAATTGGTTCACATACGGAAATTCAATTCAGAGTCTCAAGCTTTCCAGGTTGAGAAGTCTAAAACTTCTGAAAGACTGTCACGTCGAGGTGCACTTTTCCGAATAAAGCTTCATTGAGCAGGGACTTTCCCAATTAGTCACAGTAAGAACTAGCCAATCCGGGGCAGTTAAGTCGAGCAATCTCTTCAAATTTCAGTCAAACTGGGGCAATCACCTCGAGATTCAAATCTCTCCAAGAGCGAAGATTAATCAGTCAAGTGCAAAGCTATTCAAATACTCGTACTGGGGCAGGCCACCCCAATAGTACAAGAGTTCATTCTTTCCCGAAGACAGACGATCGGAAGAATTTACCCGGAGTTTAGAATACCGTGATCACTTGTCAAGACGACTATCGCGTTCAACACTTCTGGCAGATACAAACTCATCCGCATTGGCAATGGTTACCTCCCCAACAAGGTTATTACATTGATTCATGCAGTCGTTACAAAACCTAAGAGTTTAAAGACGCCAAGTCTTTTTGTAAAATCCTCTTGAGGTAAAATCCATACGGAAGCAGCTGATCCCCTGCCCGGGACAATTTGAAATCTTTCCTCCTCAGCAGGACGTGTCTCGGTGTTGTCATCTCCAACAGGCAAATGGAAGTTGTCCTCACTAAAGTCAGCACTTTTTCCTTCAGTTGGTTTCCTTGATCTTGGTTCCTCAACAGATTTAAGGCAATTCTTATTCCCCTAGAAGATTTCAGATAAATCATTCTCCTTCCCAGCAGGTCCATAAGAGTGGATATTCCTCAATAATCAAGGTATCCTCAGACACGGCCTTCAAATCTAAAAGTCCAATTTATTTTTGGCAAAGGTGATGATTCGGGACAGATGAATTATTCACGCTCCTCTCCGACAAAGATGTTATCCCCACGGGATTACTCGATATCGAATTCGCGATCATTGTGTTTCCCCACAGAGTTAGCAAAGACTTATTACTTCCGCGTCAGGAATTCTTTTACACTCATACCAGTTTATTAACAATACTTCAGACATAACATCCCCAGTGTCATGGGGCAACATGCCATGCAATTCAACATATGCAAAGTCCAGCCGCAGACTGGCCAAAGTCCATCTTCGGGTGGCAGATTTCAAAGTCCAGCTGCAGACTGGCCAAAGTCCATCTTCGGGTGGCAGATTTCAAAGTCCAGCCGCAGACTGACCAAAGTCCATCTTCGGGTGGCAGATTTCAAAGTCCACCCGCAGTGTGGCAAATCTCTAAAGTCCCCCGCAGTGGGCAAAAGTCTCCCGTAGTGAGCAAAAGTCTCCCGTAGTGAGCAAAAGTCCACCCGCAGTGTGGCAAATCTCTAAAGTCCCCCGCAGTGGGCAAAAGTCTCCCGTAGTGAGCAAAAGTCAAAAGTCTCTCGTAGTGAGCAAAAGTCTCCCGTAGTGAGCAAAAGTCTCCCGTAGTGAGCAAAAGTCCACCCGCAGTGTGGCAAATCTCTAAAAGTCTCCCGTAGTGAGCAAAAGTCTCCCGTAGTGAGCAAAAGTCTCCCGTAGTGAGCAAAAGTCTCCCGTAGTGAGCAAAGGTCCACCCGCAGCGTGGCAAATCTCTAAAAGTCTCCCGTAGTGAGCAAAAGTCTCCCGTAGTGAGCAAAAGTCCAGCCGCAGACTGGCCAAAGTCCATCTTCGGGTGGCAAGTTTCAAAAGTCTCCCGTAGTGAGCAAAAGTCTCCCATAGTGAGCAAAAGTCCAGCCGCAGACTGGCCAAAGTCCATCTTCGGGTGGCAAGTTTCAAAAGTCTCCCGTAGTGAGCAAAAGTCTCCCGTAGTGAGCAAAAGTCCACCCGCAGTGTGGCAAATCACTAAAGTCCCCCGCAGTGGGCAAAAGTCCACCCGCAGTGTGGCAAATCACTAAAGTCCACCCGCAGTGTGGCAAAGTATTTCGAAGTCCAACCGCAGATTGGCGAAAGTCCATCCACAGGGTGGCATCATATCACAAGTCCACCCACAGCGTGGCAATTTCCAAAGTCCACCCGCAGTGTGGCAAAGTATTTCAAAAGTCCAGCCGCAGACTGACCAAAGTCCATCTTCGGGTGGCAGATTTCAAAGTCCAGCCGCAGACTGGCCAAAGTCCATCTTTGGGTGGCAAGTTTCAAAAGTCCACCCGCAGTGTGGCAAACCTTTAAAGTCCACCCGCAGTGTGGCAAATTATCCAGCAATCCACCCGCAGTGTGGTAAAATATCTGAAGTCCAACCGCAGATTGGCAAAAGTCCATCCTCAGGGTGGCAAAGTATCTTAGAATTCTACTACAAGTTGATCGAAGTCCACCCACAGCGTGGCAAGTCGTTACTCGTCTAATTTCATAAGGCATTGTTGCAGCCTATCAAAGTCCACCCACAACATGGCAATTTCCAAAGTCCACCCGCAGTGTGGCAATGTATTTTGAAGTCCAACCGCAGATTGGCGAAAGTCCATCCTCAGGGTGGCATCATTTCCAAAGTCCACCCGCAGCGTGGCAATGTATTTTGAAGTCCAACCGCAGATTGGCGAAAGTCCATCCTCAGGGTGGCATCATATTACGAATCCACCCACAGTGTGGCAGGCCAGTAGCCTTCTGGCATCACTCAAAAGGCATCCCCCGTTTATGACCTTACCATCATAATTATATCCAAGCAGAGTTCATTTGGTTGATATTATTTCCCTGGTCTTCTGCCACAGAGTGCAAATTTTCTGGTTGTTTCTGGTATTCAATCCCTGCATACTTCAAACGTCTGAAAGCAGCTGCTATCATCCATTCAAGTCTACAGTGATTGAATAGGGGCAGCTGTAACACCCCAAAATTTGCCCTCTCATTTTTACAGCATCTAGCATACCATTTCCATGCTTGGCATAGAAAAATGGCATATGACGTTCGTGGTCGAAGCATATGGCATGGAAGTGATATCACTTTATATATAGGTGTTTGGTTCTGATTCGAATGGAGAATTTGGCTTGATCATGAGCGAGCTATTAGAAGTTGATTTTGATTTAGTTGTGCTAGTAGTCCATCCTTCAAGCAATATGTCTCATTCTCAAGTCATTGATGTCATGGGATGTTAAAGATAAATTTGATTAAACTCAAGTATTTTGTGGATGAAGATCACAAAGGGGAAAACCATGGTCAATTCAGGATTTGCGCTATATATTGAAGTTCATATCCCAACACATAAATTTTTCTGATCTTGAGGCGTGATGCTTGATCAAGGAGTTTCACAGGAGATTTTGGAGTTATTAGTATTCAAGCGACTGAGTTCTAATGTGTTTATTAAATCAAAGCACCAGCACTATTCCAAATAAAGTTCCAAATCGATATGTGATTTCAAGGTCATGCTGTGATTGAAATTCAAAGAACTGAATTATTAATAGATTGGTTTCAAGGCCTCTATTCAAGTTGATTTGCCTAAAACTAAGGGTTCATTTGGATCATCTTATTAAAGTTCATAAATTGAAATAACTCATAAGCACTTGTGAAACTGTTCAAGAGAGCTCAAATATATTTAACGCCAATATTAATTTGTAGGCGGGTTAAAAGGTTATACATATTAAGAATTGGGTCATTAGTGGATTGTTTGCACTATGAAATCAGATTATGAAAAGGATTTATTTAATGGATCTCATGGATGATCCTGGAATACTCATCCCAACTGTTTATTTTGAATATAAAGGATGATGCTTTAACATTACGAAATCAGCAATTCTCATGATTTTTTGTGGAAAGTTCGAATTCATTCTTACTAGAAGGGATGGGGAAGTCTTTTGTGCACAACCAAAGTGTGATGAATAAACTTCCAGAATAACAACCAAATATTAAATGAAAGGAAGGATGATAAAATTGAAAAAAACCCAATAGAAAATCCAGATTCATACACACCAGAAATATTGCACCGACTGTTTTTTTTACAGAAACAAGAAACAAGGAAGGCTAATACAATGTCTAATAAGTAAACAGGCTGTTAAAACACAGGAGCAAAACCGGCAGTGATATTTGGACAAAGCATACATAACAAATCCAAAATCAGCCTTGACCTGCATTGGAGGATTAGCAAATTGGCAAGCCAAGTCTTTGATATTCTTTGAATGATGATTAGTTTTGGACTGAGTAAAACTTCAACCCATGTGCAATGCTCACAACAACGGTCTTATCAGTAGGCTTAATAACGCCACTATTCTTGAGCTTAAACAAAGCAGTGGACAAGTAAATATTCCAGTTGAATCAGCCTGAGCCATAGCATCCATCAATCCTTCCTCAGTAGCTTTCTCAACAATACCATTGCGGTTCTTCAAAGCATGAGCAGCCCTGTCAATAAAAACAGGATCATCGATTTGAATAGCGGATACAAAAGAATAACAAAATTCTATTATAAATCTTAGCAGGATTAACAAGGGAAAACTGGAAGGAAATCAATACCAATTCAGTTATAAAACCATTCCAAGAAGGCAGTTACAATTTCTAACCAACCATAACAAACTCTAACAGAAAAATGAAATCACAAACTAATTCCAACAGAATTCCAGTTAATTCTAACTAATTCTAACAAACTCACAGCAATTCCTAACCGAATATCCAACAACCAAACAGATTTCTAACCGACTTTCCAATTCAACAGAAACTGAGTAACAAAAAAATTCACCTCTATAAGAAGATCGAGGGATCAACTTCTTCAGCTCTTTTTTTTTTCTTTCTCTTCTCCATAAAATCTTCTTCTTCCTTCTCCCTCAGGCCATTCCCTCTAATTCTCTCACACCATTGGCACTTTCTAGCCTCTTTGATCTCCACCAATATTTGACGCATCTTCCATCTTCAATTCGTCGTCACTCTCACATCCGTGTTAACATCATCTGGCACCATCAGCCAAATCCTCAGAAGCGTGAACCTGCATCAAGAACAACACAGGTGCACCGATCTTAATTCGCAGGCTTCATCATCAAATCAATCCCAATTGAATTCTTCAATCTCAATTGTCTGCTAAACCTGCAACAATGTTTCATCATCATTAGTTCATCGACGATAAGAAATCCTCAACAGTACAAAGGTTATGAGAATGGGAATTCGTAATCAGAAGAAAAAGAAAAGCTAGACACGAAGTGAAATACCTGAACCATTGAAACTGCATTTCGTCGTTGACCTTCAATCGATCTGCATCATATTTACACCTCCTTCAAGAAACAGCAATGAATCTTCGTTAGTCTCTCGATTGCATTAGCAGAAGCGAATCGCCATCTGTCTCAAGAACCGAAGTAGGTTGTTTTGCCTCGCTCGGCACCGATCACGGCACAAGCTTCATCGCCATCCATCAGATCAATCGGAGTCTTCGAATCGAGCAGGAGTGACGACGCTTCAAGTTTTCAAGAAGAGTGTCCAATCGCTTGAGATTTTCATCGCATTCTTGTTGGTTCACAGGAAAAAGGGGCGATATTCGATCGGCGGAAGAAGGAAAGATGAAATAAGGCCGTCGTTTCTGGATAGTTGCTGGCTTCTTCAATTCAGGTACACACAACTCTTTTCTCCTTGTCATCACGTTAGAACTAGGAATGTTTGAAGTAATATGAGGATTTGTGAGTTCTTTCAAGAGAGTTCGAGTTCGGATTTGAGATAAGAGAGATGAGGAGGTTTGTTCAGGTCGGTGGCGGATTGGAGAGGTAGCCGAAGAAGCCGCCGCCGCGACGATTAGGGTTTTAGTTTGGGAAAGTGAAGCTAGGTTTTTTGTTGTTTGAAAAGATGAAGGGTGAGTGCGAAAGAGAGGGACGAGCCTGAGAGGGAGAAGGACGACGAGGTATATGGTGATGGTGATGTAGAGGATGAACGATGAGGGGAGTAGCGCCGCCGCCTAGGGTTTTCTTTGGGGATGAAGGTGAAAGGGTGAGAGAGGAGAGGGATGACGAATTTGGAGAGAGAGAGATTCGTTTTTGTCTTATGAGGATAATAGGTCTGATCTTGAATATTGTTATTAATTATAGTTTAATTATGGTTTAATGATAAATCTGGTTTTTAAACCAACATTAATGCACCATGTTTTCTATTATTGCTCATAAAACCAGTGACCAAGTCCACCGCCCAAAACATGTGAAGATAGGAGTTGTTGTTCGGTCCACTCCGGCGGTGACAAGTGTCACCGTCCGGTTGGACCATTTTAGCTGCAATCTTATCCTTTCCCTCTATGTGAAATGGGCCTGTGAATTGCTACTTCCACCCCTGTTCTAAGCCCATATGTTTATTAACTGAAAATAATTCCTGTTCTCACCCCCTCCAATTTCTTATTTCTTTTAATATTTCTATTTTTTATAGTTTCAAACTTAATTCCAAAAAAATATTAAAAAGCATAATAAAAACCCCAAAAAATTATATTAGCTTTTTAATGCAACTTAGAAATTTTCCCTATTTTTACTTTCTAAATTCTGTCATTTTTCTATTTATTTTCGATTTTTTAGTTTAATGAACTTATATTGAATTTCCATTTGGACACATAAAATTGTACAATTTATTTAGGCCACTTCCCATAACATTTTTGACCCATTCTTTTTGCAATGATTAAAGGACAAATAGAAGTACCTATAATATTTTTTGTGTATTTTTAGGGCATTTTTTCTATTGGTTGGATAGTGTAATTTGTGCAAATTTGTGTTGGAACTTTACATAGAATTAGGTGGTCATTTACCATAGTTAGGTTTAGAATTTTTGAGAGATTTTTTAGCATAGTGATATAATCAGGTTCAAGACCTTAAGAAATTAATTTCATATTTTTCTCATGACTTTTAATATTTTTGTCATTTTTATTCATTCCTTCACATTATGCATATTCATAATTCATATCATTCACTAACTATTTGTTTTTTTTGTGCAAGGTATGTTTTCAAGGATTGACTTATTGGACTTGGATATTTTTATGCCTTAATTGTGTTTTATACTTTGTATGCGTTGTGATGTAATATCCTAGAACTTGTATGCTTTTATAATTTCCTTAATTAGGATTAGAAAAGATAAAAACAAATCGTTAGAAAACGAAAATCTCAAAAAACAAATAAAGTATTCGATCCAACGTCGAGTATATTTTCAAATAAATAAATAAAGTTCATATTATTTTAGGGTTCCTCGATTACCATCGTTCCATTCCATTCAACCAAAATCAAAACCTTGTATGTTTCACACCATAAGTCGTGCGTCTTAGCACCACGCAACCGACCCACCCGAACCATTGTTCCATCCATTTACATTTCATTCACGTTTTTACCTACCATGACTTAGGAGGACCCTATTGCTCATTATTGACTTATTTTACTTGCATGTTTAGTCTTATATCTCTTATATCTCTTAGGTAGATTTAATTGCAAACCTCACTAACCATAGGTTATCCATGAATTCAACTAATTTAGGGTAAGTCTAGTTTCCCTTAGAATGTTTACCTTTTATAACTTGAGTCTCTTCTCATCTTAAAAGAAAATCAAAAACACTTAATAAAGGAAAAGGTGTACAATGCGTCACGAGCCTTAAGCTACACGGGAAATGACTAGTGGAGGTCTCCTTCACTCTTCTAGGATGCTTTACAAACGTTCCATTGGGGGCGATCTTGGAAAGTATTCGCTCCTGTGTCATAGTCTTTAGTGTTGTACATTCAATAAACACAAAGTCAAAACATTTCTTATAAAAGACAATAAACCAAGAAGTCACATCTTCTCATCTCATCTCTTTGCGGACGAACATGACTTGTCTCGACAGTTCAAACAGCGACACGGTAAACACCCTCGAGTCAGAGCCGGTAACACCTGAGCTAGAGCTATGGCAACGTCATCCTAAAAGCCACAAACGAGTGTAAGCCTTAGTTAGACGAACTACGGCGTCTCTGATCCTCATTTATCCCGATGAGGTACGTAGGCAGTGGGGTAGGGCCCATTCGAGCACAATCTCTATTTTCCCTACATTTTTCCCCTTTTATTTCCATTTTTCAATTTCATTTCTTTTCTCATTTCCATTTCATTCCAAATAGCTATTCTTTCAGTTAAACAGCATATTATTTCTCACCCTTTGAAAACAGACTTTTAAGCGTGGATCCCGTCGGGTACGGCGGACGGATTGGGGTGCTAATACCTTCTCAATTCGTAACCGACTCCCGTATCCAGATCTTTGGTTCGTAAGGCCTCGTCTTTTTCCTTCTTCCTTAGGTTTGTGCAACATTACCTTTCCCATTCCTTTGGGATAAAAATGTCTGGCTGGCGACTCTACCTTTTCCGCGCCACTTTCGCGTTTGTACTAGGATGAAAATCCCGGGAGCGACACATTGCATACTAACCATTTATTCTGTTTTGTAGGGTTTTATTTATTTGTTACTAACTTTGTTGTGGCTTCAGGAATTATTGCTCGGCATCGAGGGTTTCCACTCAACCGTCCACACAGGTACCCCACCCGCAACAATCTTCCGGGCATACAGATGGATCAAGTGCAGCAAGACCTTACAGAGGTCAGAACCCAGATGGCCAACGAAAGGTTGGAAATGAGGAATCAAATGACGCAGTTTATGGAGGTAATGAACAATATGGCTCAGAGCCAGGAGAGGTTGAGAGCCTTGGTAGAAGGAAGAACTCAGGAAGACCCTCATCCAGGGACCGCGGGGACAAGCAACAACGAAAGAGTTCAACCCCATGTTAACCCTCCAGTCTATGGACCCCATCTTCACCCAGAGGTTAACATTCCTGTTAATGTACAAGGGGCTGCCACTGCAGGCAGGGTGCTGCAAGAGGATCCCCAGGAGGATTAGTTCACAGTAATGGGAGCTGGGGAGGAAGCTTATGATAGAAGGCTGGATGAGATAGCTGAGAAGTTAAGATCCTTGGAGTCTCAAAACTCTTTGGGTTTTGATGTTATGGATATAGGCTTGGTAGACGGGGTCAGAATCCCCCATAAGTTTAAGCCACCATGTTTTGAAAGATACAACGGGACTTCCTGTCCCCGAACCCATCTACAATCTTTTATGGGGAGGTTGAAAGTCTATACTATGGACGAAAAGCTTTGGATGTTCTATTTCGAGGATAGTTTAACTGGAGCATCGAGGGAATGGTACTCCCACCTGACAAGAGCAACTATTAGATGCTGGAAAGACCTGGCAGAGGCCTTTATCAGACAGTATCAATACAACCTGGACATGGCTCCCAACAGGACCCTCCTGATGGGTATATCACAGTCATCCAGAGAGAGTTTCCGAGAGTACGCTCAAAGATGGAGACAGCTTGCTGCTGCTGTCCAGCCACCTATGTTAGAGAGGGAGATGGCTGATATGTTCATGAACACCCTCCAGAGGACTTACATCGATAGGCTAGCTGCCTTCTCATCTACCAGCTTCGCAGACGTGGTCATAGCCGGAGAGAGAATTGAAAGCCTATTGAAAATGGGTAAGATCTCAGACAATGGGGCAAGCTCATCCAGTAATGCAAGAAAGCCTTTTGCAGGCCCGAGAAGAACTGGTGAGACCAACGTTATCCACACCAACAGGGGCAGGCCCCAATATGTTCATAGATCTGTGGCAGCAGTCACCATTCCTGCTCCAGCTCATCCACAACCAGCTTATCAACCACCGCAACAAACTTATCAGCATCAACCTCAGTATCAACAACAAACTCAATATCCTCCAAGAAATTACAACAACAGCAACACCAACAATAGTAATCAGCAGAGACCATTCCAACAGAGGCCCTCTCAAGCCAATAGGGTGATCGATCCGATCCCTATGCCCTATGCCACATTGCTGCCACAACTCTTGAAACTCAACCTAGTTGAGCTAAGGACGTTGGCACCTCCGGATCCCAACAGTCTGCCCAGAAACTACGACGCCAGCGCCAGATGTGCCTTTCACTCGAATGCACCTGGTCATAGTACGGAAAAGTGCAGAGCTTTGCACATGAAAGTGCAGGATCTAGTGGATTCCAAGGCTTTAAATTTTGCACCACCACCAAATGTCAACAAAAACCCTATGCCACACCATGGTGGTCCCCGAATAAATGCTATTGAAGAAGACAAGCCGTCTTACTTAATAACTGGTGTGGGCCAGATTCGGACACCGTTGGTAGAAATCAAAGCTCAGCTCTTGGAATGTCAAATGTTCCCAGGATGCGAGCTAGGGTGTGCTTACTGCAACATTTCGGTGAATGGTTGCGATAACTTGAGGAATGGCATAGATGGCCTCATCCAGAGTGGCCTGCTTCAGATTACAACATCAATTCCTGCCCATCCAGCAATCTCCGTGACAATAGCTTCAGAACCTCCTACAACTGCAACAACCATTGTTCCAGACAACTCTTCGGCTTCATCAACAAATTTTTCATCCGTCATCTCAACTGATCAGATTTCAACAAATTTTCCTTCTACAACTTCAGCACCATTTCATTTTGAGTCTCCTACAACAACAACATCCATCCTTCCAACCATGTCTCCTACAACATCAGCAACAAACCATGAAGATGTCTCCACAGTTACGATTTATTATGATCCTGAAAATAATTCCGCTTACAACTCACAAAGTATCACCCCTGCCCGAGTACCAGTCACAATATTTTATGATCCACAAACTATCACAGTCCCTTCTGCAGCTGCCATCAGTCCAGTCACTGTCACAGTGCCTGGACCAGTACCTTATGAAAGCAGTAATGCCATCCCCTGGCATTACGGCTCTGATTTTTACTGCGAAGGACAAAAGATCACTTTCGAATCATCAACTTCTGCACCACAGATAGACAATGTGGGAGGAGGCGGAGGCTTCACTCGAAGCGGACGTCTCTTTGCCCCACAAATTCAAAGACCCACTGCCGAAGCAGAAGCTGCTGCCAAGGCAAAAGGGAAGAGCTTGGTGCAAGAAGAGCAGGTTGTTAGAGAAGCTTTAAAAACACCTTTTGATCAAGAAGTTGATGAGTTCATGAAAATCATCAAGAGAAGTGATTATAAAATAGTGGACCAGCTTCACCAGACGCCTTCCAAGATCTCCATTCTATCATTGCTTATGTGCTCCGAGGCCCATCGGAATGCACTACTCAAAGTCTCGCACGCAGCTTATGTGCCAGAAGAGATCACAGTCAATCAGTTGGAAGTTGTAGTTGGAAATGTTAATGCTAGTAATGGACTAGGGTTCACCAGCACTGATTTGACTACGGAAGGCCGCAATCATAACAAAGCCTTGCACATTACCATGGAATGTAAAGGTGCAGTCCTTTCCCATGTGCTGGTGGACACAGGGTCATCCCTCAATGTCTTACCCAAAAAGGCTCTTGTGAAGCTGGAGTATGAAGGGCTGACATTACGACCCAGTAACTTGGTAGTAAGAGCCTTTGACGGCTCTAAGAGATCAGTTCTGGGGGAAATTGAATTGCCTGTAACGATTGGCCCACAAACTTTCCAAACGACCTTCTATGTGATGGACATTCAGCCTGCCTACAGCTGTTTGTTGGGTAGACCATGGATTCATGCCGCTGGCGCAGTAACGTCTACCCTTCACCAGAAGTTAAAATTTGAGTGGGAAGGCCAAGTCGTTACTATCTGTGGGGAGGAGGATATATTTGTTAGCCATCTGGCTACTTATAAGTACATTGAGATGGATGGGGAGATCCACGAAACGATGAGTCAAGGGTTTGAGGCCCTGAATGTTAATGAAACCTCTGCTGTACTGGGGACCTCTATGACATCTTACCAACAGGCCCGGAAGGTGGTGGAAGAAGGAAACGCTCAAGGCTGGGGCAAGCTGTTGCCCGTAGAGAAAAAGGAAGATAGATTTGGGTTGGGTTACAAACCAACTCAAGAAGATCAAACAGAGGCTGCCAAGAAGCCCAACTTTGTTAGTGGGGGGATGCTTACCCCCAATGCTGTCAACAATTTGGAAGACGAGCTGAAAGAAGAACGCAACCTGGAAAGCTAGATTCGTCCAAAGATCCCGGGGAGCAGTGTCTCAAACTGGTCTTCCCAGGAAATTATAAGAGTTACTCATGCAGAGTAATTATTATTTCCTGTATTTTTATAGCATGCATCAAAGTCTTGCATCTTGCCCAAGATGACAAGACTCATTTTGTAATCGGGCCATCTGTACTTTTTGTGCAACAAGATTAATCAATGAAATATCAGACATCTTTTTGCAAATGAGTCTTTTTCTTTTCCGCTCACTGTTTTTCCATTTCTTCTTTTTGTACAAAAAATAAATGGCGATGTTTTCAAAATGACAACTTTATTTCACTTTTCTAAAACAAGATTAAAATCAAATCACTAAAATGAACAAACTGAACCCTTGCAGAGAGTGCCTTCCAGACCGCACCGACAACAGCACGGCTATGACTTCGTATGACTTTGACAACCCGATCAATCAAGCTGATGAAGGGGTTGAAGAAGACTACGAGCTTCCTGAAGAGCTAGCCAGATTGTTGAGACAAGAGGAGAAGGTTATTACTCCTCATCAGGAGGAGGTCGAAACGATTAATCTTGGTACAGATGAAGATGTGAAAGAAGTTAAAATCGGAGCCCGCCTACAAGACTCAGTGAAGAAACAACTGATTGACCTGCTGCAAGAGTACGTGGACGTGTTTGCTTGGTCTTATCAAGACATGCCAGGGTTGGATACCGACATTGTTATGCATAAGCTGCCTTTGAGGGAAGAATGCCCACCGGTCAAACAGAAGCTACGCCGCACTCGCCCGAACATGGCAATGAAAATCAAAGAAGAGGTACAAAAGCAGTGGGACGCCGGGTTCCTTGCTGTAACTAGCTATCCACCGTGGGTTGCTAATATTGTGCCCGTGCCTAAGAAAGACGGTAAGGTAAGGATGTGTGTTGACTACCGGGACCTGAACAGAGCCAGCCCGAAAGATGATTTCCCATTACCTCACATTGATGTATTGGTTGATAATACGACTCAGTTCTCGGTATTCTCCTTCATGGACGGATTTTCAGGATACAACCAGATCAAAATGTCACCTGAAGACATGGAGAAGACAACCTTCATCACGCCCTGGGGCACGTTCTGTTACAAAGTGATGCCATTCGGATTGAAGAATGCTGGTGCAACATATCAACAGGCTATGGTAACATTATTCCACGATATGATCCATAAGGAAATTGAGTGTTATGTGGATGACATGATTGCCAAGTCCCTCACAGAAGAAGACCACCTGGTAAATCTGCTAAAGCTATTCAAGCATCTGAGGAAGTACCAATTGAAGTTAAATCCCAACAAATGCACGTTCGGGGTGCGATCTGGTAAGCTGCTGGGTTTTATTGTAAGCGAAAAAGGGATTGAGGTTGACACTGATAAAGTCAAAGCTATTCAAGAGATGCCTGCACCGAAGTCTGAAAAAGAAGTTCGAGGTTTTCTAGGTAGGTTGAACTACATCTCAAGGTTCATATCTCACCTTACAGCAACCTGTGAACCCCTGTTCAAGCTATTAAGAAAAGAACAGACGGTCAGATGGAACGAAGACTGCCAGAAGGCTTTTGACAAGATCAAGGAGTACTTGCAAGAACCTCCAATCCTTATGCCTCCAGTTGAAGGAAGACCTCTAATTATGTACTTGACAGTATTAGAAGAGTCGATGGGGTGTGTGTTGGGCCAGCATGACGAGTCTGGTCGAAAAGAGTATGCAATATACTACCTGAGCAAAAAGTTTACCGACTGTGAACAGCGTTATTCACTGCTCGAGAAAACTTGCTGTGCTTTAGCGTGGGCTGCTCGCCGACTGAGACAGTATATGTTGACCCACACTACCTTATTAATCTCAAAGATGGACCCAGTTAAGTACATATTTGAGAAGCCAGCTCTTACCGGACGGGTTGCAAGGTGGCAAATGATTCTTACAGAATATGACATCCAATACACATCTCAGAAAGCCATCAAGGGCAGTGTATTGTCTGAATATCTTGCTGAGCAACCTATTGATGACTACCAGCCTATGAGATTTGACTTCCCTGATGAAGACATCATGTTCATTAAAGCAAAAGATCATGAAGAGCCTGTTCACACTGAAGGGCCTGACCCAGAAGAGGAATGGACTATGATGTTTGATGGGGCTGTTAACATGAATGGTCGCGGTGTTGGTGCAGTACTTATCACACCTAAAGGAGTTCACATGCCTTTCTCGGCAAAACTCACCTTCAACTGCACTAACAACGGAGCTGAATACGAAGCTTGCATTATGGGTCTCGAGGAAGCCATTGACCTCAGGATCAAGACATTGACTGTATTCGGAGATTCAGCTTTGGTAGTCAATCAAACCAACGGCAAATGGTATACACACCAGGATCATTTGATACCTTACAGGGATTATACAAGGAGGTTACTGACTTTCTTTACAACGGTCAAGCTTGAGTATATCCCTCGAGACGAGAATCAGTTTGCAGATGCTCTGGCTACCATTTCGTCCATGATCAAAGTTCAAGCTGCCAACTTTGTACCTCGGATTTCAGTGTCCAGACTTGACAGACCAGCATATGTGTTCGCAGCAGATGTTGTCAAGGATGATAAGCCTTGGTTCCATGACATTAAGTGCTTCTTGGAGGATCAAACATACCCACCTGGGGCATCTTCCAATGATAAGAAGACTCTAAGAAGGCTTGCTGGTAGTTTCTTCCTGAATACTGACGGTTCCCTGTACAAGAGAAACTTTGATATGGTACTTCTCCGTTGTGTTGATAGAATAGAAGCAGACTTGCTGATGCACGAGGTGCACGAAGGATCCTTTGGTACCCATGCAGGAGGGCATGCCATGGCTAAGAAATTGCTAAGATCAGGTTATTACTGGATCACAATGGACGCCGACTGTTGTGCCTACGCCAGAAAATGCCATAAATGCCAGATTTATGCGGATAAGGTGCATGTGCCTCCCAATCCTCTGAATGTGATGTCTTCACCCTGGCCCTTTGCTATGTGGGGCATTGACATGATTGGCAAGATTGAACCGACTGCTTCGAATGGCCACAGATTCATCCTGGTTGCCATTGACTATTTCACCAAGTGGGTTGAAGCAGCCTCCTATGCAAACGTTACAAGGCAAGTGGTAGCCAGATTTCTGAAGAGAGATATCATCTGTCGATACGGAGTTCCCGAGCGAATCATTACTGATAATGGTTCCAACTTAAACAACAAAATGATGGCAGAGCTGTGCCGGGACTTCAAGATCCAACACCACAATTCTTCTCCTTACAGGCCAAGGATGAACAACGCTGTTGAGGCAGCTAACAAGAATATCAAGAAGATTGTGCAGAAGATGGTGGTCACCTACAAAGACTGGCATGAAATGCTACCGTTTGCCCTGCATGGGTACCGCACATCAATCAGAACATCCACTGGGGCAACACCGTACCAGCTTGTGTATGGTATGGAAGCAGTCCTGCCAGTTGAAGTTGAATTACCCTCCCTACGGGTACTGATGGATGTTAAGCTGAACGAAGCAGAGTGGGTCCGGTCCCGATATGAACAGTTGAGTCTGATTGAAGAGAAAAGATTGGCTGCAATCTGTCATGGACAGCTATATCAGAAAAGAATGAAGAAGGCCTTCGATCAGAAAGTCAGGCACCGAGAGTACCAAGTAGGAGATCTTGTGCTAAAGAGAATCCTCCCTCCTCACACAGACCACAGGGGAAAGTGGACTCCGAACTATGAAGGACCGTTCGTGGTGAAGAAAGTTTTCTCTGGTGGAGCACTGATGCTCAGCACCATGGATGGTGAAGACTTCCCGTCCCCTGTGAATTCAGATGCAGTTAAAAAATACTTCGCATAAAAATGACCCGCTGGACATAAAAACAGAATGTAAGTCCAGGCAAAAATAGGGCATCCCGGCGAGTCAAAAACAGAATAAAAGACTCGGGCAAAAATAAGGGAAATAAACAAAAAAAATGTGTACACCCGCTGAGTTGAAAAGCCACCTTGGACAGCTCAGGCAAAAATGGGTATCCCGATGGATTGAAAACCCGAAAGGGCGGTCCATGCAAAATAAGGGAATAAGCGAACAACTGCATGCTGAATTCGTCTGTATCGCCCACAACTTGGTAAGCTTCAAAAGGATCGAGCTTCAGTCAGAATCAACCTTCTTCAGAAAGCAAGACGAGAAGAACGTCATTGTCATACGAGTCATAGCAAAAGAGGAGCTCCTTAAAGCGTCATCAACATTGCCAGCATTTTTGTTTCTCAATTTGTAACAATTTCCTCATTTTAGGAGATATGTTTCTTTGACTGTATCTTGCCGATTCAGGGCATTTGAGTTAATAAAATCAGATTTTCGGTCATGTCTCGTTTCATGCAGTTTATTTTTATTTGCAAAGATGTCTGATGTCTCTAAGAAACTGATTGTATAAGTACAGATGCTTATCTTCAAAAATAAAAACACATGCTTGCAGGAAATATGTTTACTCTCAGAAATGTCTAATTTCCTATGACGGAATCCAGTAAAGGATACCTCGGGATTACTTGAGAGTTTCTATCTTTGCAGGATTTCAGGTATCCAAAACACAGCATGAGGCATGTAAGTTTCACCCCAGTAAGCTGGAAAATCAACACTCATTCTTGACACCAGAGGTGCTTCCTCCCCAGATGAGTTGCCACCGATAACTCTCCCCAGCCGAGTTGCCATTTGCCAAGTACAAAAGTTAGGGAACCATCCCCCCACAGAGCTTCAGCCTCTATTCAGAAGAGCAACGCATGAAGAAGTCACAACAGAGTGAGAAAAGCTTCTGCAAACCCCAGCTGGGTCTCTCATTTACACGAATATGTCTATCATTGACATATATCCCCAAGCGGAATCATCTCATCAGATCTATCAATGATCTCATCCCCAGCTGGGATGTTCACTTCAAACAGATCAGTCAGAGATCTTCGTAGCAACGGGATCCGAATCCCGGATCGGTATCTTTGTATAATCATAGCATTCGCATCATGTTCATCCACAAAGCGTAGCATTCCGTCCGATACGGAGCATTGCGGCAAAAAATCAAACATGTTGCATAATCATAAGCCATGTTTCGAATCAAACACTTGTGATCAAAATCCATCAAACTCTCCCCCAGAGTCCCCAGCAAAAGCAGTTGCCTCATATTTCACATACACCAGTATATACTCCCTGGCACCCGTCTGTGTCATATCCCCAGCAGAAAGCCAAAGAAGCCCTCTTTGCACTCACATATACTTGTATATTTATATGTCAATTCTCCCTAGCGCAGTCACCTACACTTTGTATACCAGATACTCGTTTACATTATACTCTTCATCTTTTGACACTCGTCCGTGTCACTCTCCCCAGCAGTTAAATGCTCATCTATACACCACTCATGTTACTCCTATACAGATACTCGTCCGTATCTTATATGCACCATTAATATATCCCCACAGATTCGACACTCGTCCGTGTTCTTTGTTAACCAGTTGGTACTCGTCCGTACCATCATCTCAGAACATGCGTCAAGCGTTTGTTTCTACATGATACCCGTCCGTATCATACTCTTAAGGATGCTCGTCCGCATCTTTAATCCATACACTGTGTCAAACGCATACGTCTCTCTGAATATAGATACTCGTCTGTGCTTACTATTCCCCAGAAGAGTCCTTTCAGATTCAACACTCGTCCGTGTTCCTTGTTAACCAGATGATACTCGTCCGTATCATCATCTCTGAACGTGCGTCAGCGTTTGTTTCTACCGATACTCGTCCGTATCATAGTCTTAAGGATTCTCATCCACATCTTTACTCTATACACAACATCTAAACACTTATACCTTTTTTTTCTTGGATATAAACACTCGTCCGTGTTTACTATTCCCCAGTAGATCGACAACAAAGCAATTTTTCCTATAAACCTTTAGCAGCCGTCCCCTGCTAGGTGGTCGTCCTCCACCTCTTGATGGTCGTCCTCCGTCATGCTCATCCGATGGCCGTCCCCATCGTTGATTTTCTATCCGACACTCGTCCTGTGTCGTGATATTTAGCAGCCGTACCCTGCTAGGTGATCGTCCTTCACCTTTTGATGATCTTCCTTCATCGTTTTATCCAATGGCCGTCCCCATTGTTGATTTTGGTTATCTGACATTCGTCCTATGTCATGACAAACCTTGAGAGCAGCCGTCCCCTGCTAGGTGGTCGTCCTCCACCTCTTGATGGTCGTCCTCCATCATGCTCATCCGATGGCCGTCCCCATCGTTGACCTGTGATCCGGCATTCGTCCTATGTCGCGATACTTTCGGCAGCCGTACCCTGCCAGGTGGTCGTCCTCCACCTTAGATGACCGTCCCTCATCTTAACCCGACAGAGCAGCCGTCCCCTGCTAGGTGATCGTCCTTCACCTTTGATGACCGTACCTCATCATCTGTTCATTTCATTTATTCTTTAACCCGATGGCCGTCCCCGTCGTGGTCCCTTTTCTTTTTAGCCCGATGGCCGTCCCCATCGTTGCTTGCACTACTTTGTGAACTTGATGGCCGTCCCCGTCATGTTTCATTAATCCCCAGAGAGTTTTACAACTTTATCTTGATGGCCGTCCCCATCATGATGCCTTTTATCCCCAGCATGTCGGCCGTCCCCGTCATCGCTTTATTTTACACCTTCCCCAGCGTGTCGGTCGTCCCCGTCATTGCTCTTTACCCAGCAGTCGTCCTCTGCTCGACGGTCGTCCTCCGTCGCCCATACTTTACAATATACTTTATTTTCTATATCCCTTTTCTTCTTCATTCTGTGAGTGCAAATTTTGGACTGTCTTTGGTATTCAACCACAAGTTATCTTGTTTGCCTGTTAAGCCGTTGCTTACATCCTGCACAGCTAACTCATGTTTGAATAGGGGCAGCTGTAAACACCCCAAATTTGCCCTCACCCATTCACACCAAGGCTTGTGATCATTTCATATGCATAAACACAATCATACCATCTCATATCACATTTTTGATTCACTGCATTGGTTCTAAGTCATCTGCACCTAGAGTTTGTGATCTGAGCAATCCAAGAGCCACTTGAGCCACTCCAAAGGCAACCAATCACTTCAAAGGGGTCCATGTGTGTTCTTACATCATATTATATCCTCTCAAAGTCAAGAATGCCAAAGAATCACAAGAACTGGGATTGGTATGGAAGCAGAGCCAAGTTTGACTGCACAGTTGACCTAAAATTAGGGTTTTGGTTTCAGAGGCCATAACTACAAATTTTTGGTCATTCTTGTTTCTATTGGTCTCTATATGGTATAGGGAGTATACATATCAATTTTCATGAAGAAATTCCATGGGGAAGTCATCTGATCAAGAGTTGACTTTTCAGACAAGTCAGTGCAAAATCAGGGCATCTGAGGCCCCCAATGACCCAACCAAGGGGTGATCTTCATCATTTTGAGTGTATTTGATCTTTATTTGATCATGGAGGAAGGTTGAAGTTCACAAAATTCAAGAATTACAAGTTTTTGCAAAGTTGACTTTTTGGGCATAGTTGACTTTTTAAGGAATATGTCATTTTATGCCACTTTTCAAACCTTACTTTTTGATCCAAAAATGTTTCAAATGGAAAAACTTTGGTCATGAAAGTTGTAGATTAGATCTTTCCCTTTTCAAAAAGTATAAGAACATGACCTAATTCATTTTGGATCAAAAGTTATGGTGTGTTAAAGTTGGCAAAAATCACTAATTTTCAAAATATGCACCAAATGGAAAACTTGCAAAAACTTTGTACCAAGGCATTTGTGACTTCTAGTTCATATCAAACCAATATGCAAGCATCATACAAGTTCTAAAAATCAGATTTGAACCAAAGGATCACATGTTTCATGGTTTGTATAGCAAGATCTTTCCATTTGAACCAAAAGGGAACCAAGTTGCAAAACCATCATAACACTTCCATCCACTTGCTGCCTTGGATGCTGAACCAGCCCTAGCATTTCCCCTCACCTTGCTGCGCATCCCCCAGCCCATGTACTAGCCTAGAAGTTGCCCATGCTTTCTCTTACACAAGAGTGGACATTTTGCAAAAGTGGCCATACCAATCAATAAAGGGCAGGTCACATCATCTGACCAATGAGAGTTGTTTATGTGGATCAAATGCTAGCAAAACATAACAACAAGCCAGCCTGAAAACACACCACAACTCACATTCACAAACTCACTCCCATTTGCATTTTCTTTCGAATCTGAGTCCACAAGCCACAAACATTCAAACAAGTTTCACCATCCTTCTCACCATGCCTCATTGAACCCAAACCAACAAGAGAGCAAGCCTGAAGACAGCCATAGCATCATTTTCACATTTTCACTCCATAGAGCAAAAGCATTCGAATCTCTCTCCACAAGTCACAAACACATAAGTAAGCTTCATAAACCTTTTCAACATCTCTCCCTGATCCAAAAGCACCCTTCAAAGCAACCCAAAGCTCAAAAAAATCAGAAACACGACTCTTACACCATCCTGAACAGAACTTGTTCAAGCTACCAAACCAGCCTCATTCGAAGTTGTCCAAGCACTGCAAACTCATCAGGAAGGGCATTAGGAGCTTTTTGCACCAAGGAAGCAGCCAACAAGCTCAAAGGGTGAAAGCTCCATCTCAGGTAGCCATTCGAATTAATTTTCCCAGGACCTCTATTTTATGTTACAAAATGATTGAGCATGTTTCACTGATCACACTGAACTAAAAATTATTGAAAATGGTCGAGAATTGAAGTTGTATTGCTTGTCTGAAATTTTGGCAGTTTTGGTTCTTAGTTTCGATTCATGGTTATGGCTGGAAATAAATGAAAAATGAGGGTGGGGTTGAGTTTAGGAGAGTGAGAGGAACAAATCTGGAGCTTTAGAGCTCCAGAAATGACCTAGGGAAGGATTTGGAAATTCTCAGGAAGGGAGGTCACCGGAGAAGACGACCGGAGCTCGTCTCCGGTGACCTGGAAGTCATTAATGTGAGATTAGGGTTAGGGCTTCAGGTTTAAATTTCAGGCGTTGGATGAGTTGACTAAGTCTTTTCCCGCGTGCATCCAATGGCTCAGATCATGTCATTAGTTTTAATTAGGTTTAATTTAATTAATTAATTAAGTTTAGCCCAGTTTGAATATAGACCACTAGATCTGGCGCGCAGTCAATGGTTTCATTTCCAGATTCAATCTCAGCCCCTCATTTAGCATACTTCAGTTTATTTTAATTTTTATTTCATTTTTTCTCATTTTATTTGTACAATTTATTTTAAATAGCAAAAACCATTTAAAAATTATGAAACTTTTTGTCAAGAGTTTCATTAATTTTTAATACCAAAAAATATTTTTATTTTCATTTTTTGCATTCAAAAAGTATTTTTAAATATTTAAAAGTTTATTTTTAATTGATTAATGAGAATTAATTAATTAAAAATACTTTTAGGTATTTAAAAATCACCAAAAAATTCATGAAATGTTTTAAGACATTTAGAAACATTGTCCAACCTTCAAACCAAATTTATTTTTTGATCTTGATGCATTTTGAGAATTTTTCATTGAATTAAAATCATTTTTATGCATTATTTTGATCCAAACTTCCAAAAATCATTTCTGCCTAACCCTAAAGAGTTGGACCTTGATTCTTTTTGCATTGCATTGTGTTTAGCATGTAGTTTGTAAGATTAAATGGCCATGATTTGATCTTTCATTTTCCATTTGTTTGGTAATTTTCTTGTTAAGGAACCCTAAAACCCTAGAAAACTTAGGAAAATCATAACTTGAATTTGGTTAAGAGTTGAAACCTCTCCTTTGGGCATTGGGTTAGTATAGGATTAGGGGTCCTTTGAGTGCATTTTCAATTTTTTTATAATGTTGTTTGCTTCTGATTTTGGTTTGTGTTTGATGCTTTGATCATGAACCCTAATTTGGGCTTCCATATGCATCCATCTTGCATTCTCTTGCATAGCATGACTTGCCATGACATTCCATGCCTCCATTTGATTCATTTAACATCATAAGACATATTGAAAGCATGTTTGATCATTGCATCTTGCATTTGTCATGTTGTATGCCATGTGCCTCCCATAACTTTTCATGTGTGTTCATGGTTCCTTAACTTGTTCCATTTGCATTCATAGGCTTGTATGATCATCACCATGTGTTGTTTCATGTTTGTAGCATCTCATAGCATCATCATCATCATGTGCATGCTTCTGGTTTTGATTTACATCATTCCATTTCATTTCATTTTGCATTACATTGCACCTTTCTCACTAACTTTTCAGGTGGTAAGTAACTTTGAGAAGTGAATTTGCCTTCACTTCTCATAACCTCTCTTCATCTCTCTTATGCATCCTTGCTGCATTTTTATATGTGTTTGAGTTTGAGCTTGATCATTATTTTTCTTCTCACTTTCTTTCCTCAAGTGACTTGCCTTCTTAAATGGAGCAAGTTACTTTGCTTTCTCCTGATCCTTTCATCTGCTTCCTGGTGGTTTCATTGAAGATTGTTCTTGTAAAACCTCACAAACCTTAGGAACAACCAAGCATGATAATGATTAGGGTTTTGATTAGTCTCCCCTCTTAGTTTTACCTTTGTGTCTCTTTTGAGTCTTCTCTTCTCATCTCATAATCAGGGACTAAACCCTAAAGGCTTTAAGGCTTTGTGATTAAGCTTATGCCTGCATCCTTCTATTAGGATGGAGTGTATAACTTTAATCCTAAGTGTTAAACCCTTAATGTGTTTAACTCCTTTAATCAATTCATTTAATAACCATCAAGACATCACACTTGTAACTTGGGCCTTGCATTAGGGTTCTAATTCTTCCTTAAATGGTTAAGAAGGACTAACCCTAGTGTTAATGGACAAGTCCCCCTCAAGTTGTCTTACAAACCATAAAAATCACTTCATCATCATATCATTAAATAAAATCCACTTAATCAAAGGCTTGTTTTGTCATGAGTTTAATCCCTAATCATGGATTAAGTTGAGGAGCTTTCCTCAGCTTAAACACTCTCATCTATTATCCTTCTATTAGGATGGTGTAATGAGTCTGTTCAATCCTTGATTATGGCTTAACCTCATTACTTAACACTAAACAAAAACCACAAAAACATCTAAATAATCACAAGTAGGTTAATGATCTTAATCCTACATCAAAGGTGATTAAGTGTGAGAATCTGACTTCACACTTAAGGTATTCTCATTACCCCTAATCAGAGGGAAGATGTGATGAGTTTACTAACCCATTGGTTTAGGCTTAAGCTCATTAACTTATAACAAACTCTCAAAAGCAATAAAAGACTGAAAACACAAAAACAAACAATAATCGTCTCCTCCGGGATTCTTTTCTCATCTCATTCACTCATAAACGAGAACTTGCTTCTTCCGTCTAATGCAAGACAGTTCGCACTTGAGCCAGACAGGTCATACACTTGAGCATTGACAAGCAAGCAGTTCACAAGTCAATTCATCTTTCAGTCTCTTTGGGTCGAACTATGGTGTTCTGACTTCCTCATTGCACGAGAGGATACGTAGGCATAACTTAACAGTTATCGAACAAAAGTCTCTGTATATTCCCCCTCTTCCAGCATCATTCTTTAAGCCTCATACTCCTGAGCATTTCACTCTTGTCCTTACACTGACACTGTACATTTATACACATCACATTTCCTTACACTGACACCTGTACATCCTTTTCCAGCTCTCTTATGCACAAATTGCACTGACACTACCCCTTTAAAACACAAACCTCTTAAGCGTGGATCCCGTCGAGTACGAAGGACAATCTGGGTGCTAATACCTTCCCAGGTTGTAACTAACCCCCTTTCTCAGTCTCTCTGTTTCGCAACCGTCTTATCCATATCTTTCTAGGTCTATGCAACATTACCTTTCCTCCGGGATAAAAATGCCTAGCTGGCGACTCTTTTCTTTTCCAGTGAGTTCACGGCTGTGTGTTCTCATTGTCCCTTTCGCCGACCGTTCGCGTCTGTACCTTTATTTGGGCCAGTCCCATTTATCGGGAGCGACAATTATCTACCAACATATCAATGTGTGGCAAAGGAAAATCATCTTTCGGACTGGCTTTGTTCAAATCTCTGTAATCAACGCACATTCATACTTTTCCGTCTTTCTTCGGAACAGGAACAATATTGGCCACCCATTCAGGATAAGTTGACATCACAAGAAAACCTGCATCAATCTGCTTTTGAACCTCCTCTTTGATCTTTACTGCCATATCAGGATGAGTTCTTCTCAGCTTTTGCTTTACAGGTGTACATTCAGGCTTCAACGACAATCTATGCTCCACAATATCAGTATCAAGACCTGGAATGTCTTGATAAGACCAAGAAAATACATCAACATACTCTCTGAGAAGCTCTACAATCCTCTTCTTAACATCAGAACCCAGCAATGCTCCAACTTTGACTTCTTTCTTTTCATCTTTAGAACCCAAGTTGACCATCTCTATAGACTCTCCATGAGGCTGAATAATCTTCTCCTCGTGCTCAAGCAACCGAGAAATTTCTTCAGGAATCTCTTCAACATCCTCTTCCTCAGCTTCAAACACAAGGAATTCAAAGTTGGGAGAGGGCATAGGATCATTGTTTTCAATGGGTTTATCAATCAATCTGCACAATGATTTTTTTTAGAGTATGAACAAAAGTGCAAACATTATGCAGATAAACAATTATTATTATTATTTTTTGGGTTTTTTTATGTTACCATTTTTCAGAATAAAGCAAAAAGGAAAAACACATATGGAAATAGCAAAATAACATTTTATTGATGATGATAAAATTTGAAACAAGGCCCGACAAACATCACTTTCACCTTGGGCAGAGTGAAAGATTTTTTGAAAGAAAATAAAACAAATTACTTTGAAGCATGAACAATAAAAGGAACATCAACAGCAATCCAGTTCTGGCAAATCTTTCCATGCGTAACAAAGTCATGCATTTCTTCATCTTCATCATCTTCAATGATGGCAGCAGCGGAATGATCATTGATAAATCCAGCACTTCGGAAACCTTCTTGAATAGTCTTTGGGTCTTTGAGAACTGCACCTGGTGCAAAGCCGATACCAAAACCTTCCTTGTTGTCGACAGCATCAATAACTCGTCCCCAACCATCAGACTGACCAGCTTCCAGCACTCGCAGAGCATCCTTGAAAGAAGACATGGGCATGGCATTCTTCTTAGCAATATTATCCACAACAGAAAGAGCTTGAAACGAAGTTTCCACCTCTTCTTCAGCATCAATATAGGAGAAAGAAGACAAATTGCTCACAAGCATCGCCTTTTCACCTTCAATGGTCACCAATTTCCCCTCTTTCACAAATTTCAACTTCTGATGAAGAGTGGATGTCACAGCTCCTGCCTCGTGGATCCAGGGTCTTCCGAGGAGACAACTATAAGCGGACGTATATCCATTACTTGAAAAGTAATTTTGAATATAAACGGTCCAATAAGAATAGGAAGATCCATTTTCACCAATCACTGTCTTCTTCGACCCGTCAAACGCTTTTACAATAATCCCACTATGCCTCATGGGAGCACCTTGATACGCAAGCTTTGACAAAGTCGACTTCGGCATAACGTTCAGAGAAGATCCAGTATCAACTAGCACCTTAGACATAGCATCTTCCTGACAATTTACTGAAATATGCAACGCCAAGTTATGATTTCTTCCTTCTTCAGGCAAATCATCATCACAGAAGCTTAAATTGTTGCACGATGTGATATTAGCCACAATACTATCAAATTGATCAACATTCACATCATGGTCAACATAAGCTTGATCAAGAATCTTCTGCAAAGACTGCCTATGAGCCTCGGAGCACATCAAGAGTGATAAAACTGATATCTTCGACGGAGTATGCAACAACTGCTCAGTAATGTTGTACTCACTCTTCTTTATCAATTTTAGCACCTCATCTTCACTATCACCAGATTGACCTGATTGGGCAACAACATCCATAATCTGTTTACTTGCACTTGTATCTTCAACTCTCTTCGGAGGGTCTGAAGCATACACTCTACCACTTCGAGTGACCTTTGTCACACCAGCAATGCTAACCACAGACTTTGGAGTAGGAATAGGAACTTCCCTACCATTTTCTATCATCTTAGCATTATACCGGTACGGAACAACTTTATCAGACTCATATGGCACTAGACCAGGCAAATTGATCACCAATGGAGTAACAACATTTTTGCGGATATCAAAAGAAATAACCACTCTCTCAGGAACAACTCTCTCAGGAAGATTGAACTGAGGCATAATAACATTCACTTCATTTTCATATTCATCTCTTTTTGCTGTCACTTCAATCAACTTATCATCCATCATCTTTTGAATGTCTCTCTTAACAATCACGCAACCACGAGGATTCACCGAGCAAATACAACATCCAGCATAATCGTGATCAATATCGTGATATTCACTTAAGAAAGCATGCATCTCAACCAAAGACCATCGAATATGACGGACCTCATAGATCTTGAACAAACCAGGACAACCATCAACCATATTCATAGACGCATTACCATGCTTCGGCAACGGATTTTTCTGCACATTTGGATTAACATCATTGAAATATAGAACATTGTTCCTCATCAACTTCTGTACTTCAAACTTCAATGGATAACAATTCTCAACATCGTGCCTCGGGGCACCTTGATGAAAAGCACAGCGAGCCTCTGGCTTATACCACCATGGGATAGTCTCTGGAACTGGAGGTGGAGGACGTGTTTGCACCAGATTCTTTGCAATCAAAGATGGAAGCAAGTCCGCATACGACATCGGAATGGGATCAAAACTTGGCTTAGCCAGAACTTGTTGATTACTACCTTGTTGCACAGAAGGTTGCTGATAACGAGGTTGATACTTTGGAACTGGTGGCATAGTTGGAGCCACATTAATCATCGGTGTTACATAAGCCACATGCTGCGAATGATGATTCCCACGACTGTGAGGTCTTCTATAACTTTCATGGGATACCGCATTAGTCTCATTTTCTTTCTTTTTCCCAAAGTTGAACCTTCTAGAGCTTGAACCATTACTATTCTCTTGACTTAACCGTCCCTCACGGACACCTTCTTCTAAACGCATCCCCATGCTCACCATTTCAGTGAAATTAGAAGGAGCGCTTGCTATCATCCTCTCATAATAAAAAGAACCTAAAGTATTCAAGAAGATCTTTGTCATTTCTTTTTCTTCCAGCGGAGGAACAATCTGGGCTGCCAGCTCACGCCATCTCTGCGCATATTCTTTAAAAGTCTCTTTGTCCTTCTGGGACATAGCACGGAGTTGATCTCTATCTGGAGCCATATCAACGTTGTACTTGTATTGCCTCACAAAAGCTTCTCCCAAATCATTAAAGGTCTTGATTTGGCTATTATCCAGACTCATATACCACCTCATGGGTGCACCGGTCAAACTATCCTGGAAATAGTGAATCAGCAGCTTATCATTATCAGTCTGAGCAGACATCTTTCTGGCATACATAGTCAAATGACTCAACGGACAAGTGTTGCCTTTGTACTTCTCAAACTCAGGCAACTTGAATTTGTAAGGAACTTTAACATTAGGGACCAGACAAAGATCATAGGCATCTTTTCTGAACAAATCCTTATGCTTCAAGGCTCTCATCTCCCTCTGTATCTCAACAAAGCGTCCCTGGAAATCATTAAGTCTTTCAGCCACTCCAGCGCCTTCACTGGGCTCAGCATGGTAAATCATTTCATCATGGTGTGGAATAGTGTGCACCACAGGCGGTGCAGTAGTCACAACTGGAGGAAGAGTAGTCCATACTGGTGGGAGAGTATTAAATGCAGCAGTCTCAGGCTGATGAGGAGGACGATAACCAGCAGGAATAAAATCAACCGGCATGCCCCAAGGTGTGCTAGCAGGCATACGATAGCGAGGAGAAATTACAGTCTCAATAGGAATTGATGCGATAACAATCTCGGAGATGACAGTATTCTGAACAGGAGAATTAGGAGGTGGCTGATTCTGAGCAGCCACCAAGCTTTCCATCATAGCAGAAACTCTTTCCAAGCTTTCCTTCAGAAATGTAACCTCTTCGCGCAGCTCGCGATTCTCTTGTTGTAGATTTTCCATCACCCTTCTCCGATTAGCTCGAGTATCAAATCGGTGAGTCAGCTTGACAGGAGAACTGAATGAAGACCAAGAAACAACATAAGATCCCTAGAGAACACTCAAAAAGCAAGACAAAATGCGGGTATGATGCATGGTATGCGTATGCAAATGCAAAGATTTCAAAGGACTATAAGATAACTTGCAATATTCATAAAGAGACACTTTTTGAAATACTTAAAAACTCATTCTCATTAAAATCAAAGTGAGGATTACAAGTGAAGTACAAACATCAATAATCCTAATACATGAGAGAAAAAGTAAACTAGGCCTAGGGAATCATATCCGAAGAAGCTCCGAATCCTGGCTGATACTTCATGTGAATTCTCTTGATCTCATTCTTGTACCTATCTTCCATATCTTCCTTATCCTTCACCAACTTGTCAACAATGGCCTTCCAAGCACCGGAAGTAGGAGGGATAGTAGATGGAGTACTAGAGGAAAGTAAATCCTCTCTTGGCCTCTTCGTGACATGCCGCTCAAGTAGCTCAATGAGATCATCCTTCTCCTTTAACTGCTCTTGCATCGTAGTCTTCTCAAGTAGCCATTCTTCCTTCTCTTTCTTCATCTTGTCTAACTCTTCTTGAAGAGCCACCTTCTCATCAAAGGGAGGAAGAAAAGCAGACATTGGTAATATGGGAAACAAAGGCTCCTCAGGTGGATAAGGCATCTTGAGCTTGGAAGCCCTAGATCGAACCCACTGAATATAACACTCAAAAGGAGCAAGGTGTTGTCTTCCCAATTGACCTTTCTCTTTCCGGTGAACAACATGCCAAGAATGAGCAATCCTTTTCTTCATTTCTACATGATCAGCACCATTAAGAAAGAAGAAACGGGATAAGGAAAGATTGTTTGGTATGTCCTTCAAACAATATGCGAACTGTCGTCTAGCAAGAATGGGGTTGTAGCTAATTCCCCCACGTGTACCAAGAAGAGGTACATTAGGAAATTCTCCACAACTATCAATAAGCACTCCAGTGTCATAATGAGAACAATACCATGTCATATCCTTATGATAAAGTGACATCAACCTTTGAGACCATCTTCGATTCTCTCTATTGTCCTTGAAGACATCCGACTTCGGTAGGTGCGAAATAAACCACCTATAAAGAAGAGGTGCACAACATACAATCTCTTCATCACCTTTGGAGGTCCTATAGTGAAAAGCATGATACATATCTCCAAGCAAAGTAGGCACCGGGTTCTTCTTCAAGAAGATCTGAATAGCATTCTCATCCACAATACCATCTAAGTTCGGAAACAAGACAATCCCATAAATGAGCAAAGCAAGAATAGCCTCAAATGCATCCTTATGACCTAAAGTAAGTGAAGTAGAAGCCTTTCCCATCAAGAATTTAGCATTAATACCACAAACACTTCCCTTTGGAAGAAATTTCCCATTAAGATCGGATTCCTTAAGAAAAAGTGCCTTGGCGATAACTTTGATAGTAAGCTCCTTCTCTAAACCAGTGAAAAGAAATTCCTTGTCCAAAATAGGCAAACCTATCCAATGAGAATACTCCTCCAAAGTCGGCACAAGCTGATAATCAGGAAAGGTGAAACAGTGATGCAACGGGTCATACAACTGAGCCAAAGTAGGGAGAATCCCCTCAGGTACATCGGTGTCCAACATATACAAAAGCTTCCCATGACATCTCCGGAACTTGATAACGAGAAAACGTATCGATTATATTGCTAGGTTTCATTAACGTTTTATCGCATAATCATCGTTTTAACACTCGATTTCTCGAGTTTTTCTTACCATTTTGCAGGTACATCATTATATGGAGCTAAATCATGAATTAAGAACAAAAGGAACAAAAGCAACCATAAAAAGATGAAGAAATGAAGAAGCCTGCAGAACTGCATAAATTGTTGCAGTCACGGTCGTCACCAAGGTGTCACGACCGTGACACCCCAAATGAAGCCATCACGACCGTGAGCATATTGTCACGACCGTGACACTTGAATTACACAGAATACGAACGTGAAGACCTTGTCACGACCGTGACAAGGTAAAAAGTAGGTTTTTGACTGAGACCACGTCAAAACCTTACGTGAAGAAGCTTTTCCTATTTTTTTGCCACGTTCCTACATTTCCTCCACCACTTCAGCAAGGCCCAATGCAACAAAGTCCAATTTTCAAGCCCATTAATGGTTCTATAAATAGCACAAGTTTTATGAAGAAACGACAGAGCATTTTTTCTATTAATTTCCTGCGGAAGCTCTGCCGAATTGTTTTACGACCCTGTTTTTATTTCTGTATTATTTTCAGTTTTTCATTCTTATTGTATCCAAACCAGCCATATAACAATTTCCAACATCAGGAAATTGTTATACATTTACTTGTTTCTAAACCTTCAGAATTTGAGTTATTTTCGATTTCCGCCAACTCCAAGCTTTCCGGTCTGTGGAAGAAGGAGTCTGCTATAATATTTGTTAACCAAGTTTTTTATTATATTGCAAATTTAATATTTATAATGTTTATTTATTTTTCTGCCATGAGTATTCTATTATTTGTTTTTCTGTCTCTGTCTGGTTCAACATCAATGAGTAGCTAATTACCTTAGGGCGGTATGTAGTTAAAACAAACTTAATCGGTCAAATTTAATCATAGGCTTAAAATAATTAATAACTTAACATTCTGGCTGATACTTTTTAATTAAAATCGACCTTTTCGTTACGAGAGTAAGAAAAGAGTATTAGGTTAGGTCAAGACCACGAGAGTGTGAGATTTTAACCAGATAGCTAAAGTTAGGCATTTAAATTAAACACAGCGAGAGCGCTTTAAAATAAATTAGAATTACTAAGTTTCCAAAAATTATCTCTAAACACTTATGGGCTAGCGAGAGCAGGCATAGGGCTTTAGGGGTAAGATCTGAGATAAGACCACGAGAGTGTGAGTTGAGGGTATTTAAACTGGTAACCTCTACCGAATAGATTAAGTAAACACCTTTATAAGCCTAGGTTAGATTGACCCACCTAAGTTAGTGTAATTACATACCGACCGCCTTAGTATTATTTTATTAAAACTTAAATTTAATTCCGCCTTTAATATCTTAAAATCAACAAAAAATCGTGACAACCATTCGCCTTAGCTAAACTAGAAGTCCATCTAGCACTAAGTAACCATAGAGTCCCTGTGGATCGATAATCTTAAATATTACTTCGATATGCTGTGCACTTGCAGTTAAGATACCGCTAGACACATAATTAGACACGTCTTTAGCCCATCAGAGCTCCTGGGTATCAACAACCAAAGCTCCTAGCTTTCTCAACTCTACTACATTAGGATTCTTGAAGGTGTACTTCTTTGTGTTCCTCCTTTCAAAAGTCATAGCCATGGACATCTGAAATTTTGCAAAAGTTCCTTATAAGTCCCTTGAAATCTTACAAATAATGCTCATGAATGCATGATGGCATGTATGCAACAACCACAAAAAAGATCACACAAGGCACACGGGCTTAGGTTCCGAGTCACGAGCATGAAGTCAAGGTAACAGAATACCAACCCACACAGGTAAGTACTAAGGTTTTGTCTTCATTGTACCTGCAGAAAACCAAAAGGGTGCTAACAGAGGTGCCCGGAGTTAACAGCCATCTTTAGAATATCATCGGTATGTTGGATTACTCCCCAACCGATAACATTCTTAAAATAGACCTCGTCCGAGTGTAGTATCGCGTGACAACCGCCTTAGGTTTACACCCAGACAGTTTCCGCACTACGTTCCTAAATTGGCTTGGATGGGTTAAGGGTTCTACGGTCCTCAGTATGATCAACTCAAGGTCGGAAAATAATGCCACGTACGATTACTCGTCATGACATTGATAGTCTAAGAGAGCCTAACCGAGTGGAGATTATCAAATTGATATAGCTTTGGACTACTCCATCGCTTATCGCTTCGAATATCGCCGTCCTATCATAAGTTCCACTCAGATCCGGGTTAGAATCTATCTCACACAGAGGATCACCAAAACCAAAACAGAACAACCAAATAACAAACAAATCAAACCAAAGCAATAAATAAATCAAAGTAGGCTGAATCCGCTTAGAGATTACTCCCCAGCAGAGTCACCACTTTTCTGTAGCGGTAAAATCGTGAGTGTAAGCTATTGATTAGCTTAACTCAAGGTACACAGAGTCGCCACCGCGCTTTTATTTATTTCCCAAAGGAAAAAGGTAAAAGAACGAATAAAAACCTAAGGAATCTAAAAGCAAAAGCTAAAGAAACAAACAGAGAACGGGTAAGGGGATTGGTTAAAAATCGGGAAGGTTTTACGCACCCGACTTGTCCGTGGTATTCCACGGGAGCCCTTTGAAATATTTACAGCTTTTTTGGTTTGAAATTGGTTTGCTTAAAAATGATTGAAGGGATGAGGAGAAGAATGTTTTTTAATATTTTGTGTTTGAAGAGGTTTTAACGCCTCATGCCTACGTACCCACAAAGTGCAATGCGAGATCAAAACCTCGTAGTTCGTGGTACAAAATTTGAAAAGAAACAATGAGTTGATTGGATTTTAAAATGTAGAGATAAGTCGTCATTCTTTAGCGAATAATTCTGCTAGAAAGAATGAATCATATCTAAACATATGAAAAGACAAGTGCACAAAGGCACAAAAAACAATTGAGTGAGTTTTGGATTTTTTAAAGTATGTAAGAAAAGAATTTCGATATATTTACATGGATTAACATTTATTAAGAAAATAAAGTGAAAAGATAAAATCACTTGACCTAAGTCAAGGTTTGATTGCGAAAGCGTTTGAAGTTTGAAAACAAAGAATATTTTTGAAATAAGGAGAAGTTTTGAAATTTTAAGAATGAGGAGGAGATGAAAGGATTATCCTAAGACTTGAATTAAAAAGTTAAGAGAAGAGCGATCAAACCATATTATGAACATTTCTTCAAAGTAACCGGAATTCCATCTTCAAAGACAAAGGAACTTCATTTGAGGCTAAGGTCTTCAATCGATCACAACTTGAGCAAAGGTAGAGATCCTAAAATCTAAGTCCAAACTCCAATGCTAAGGATAGTAACCATAGTCCGAAATTAAAGTCACCAATCTTTTTTAATGTTTAATCCTTTATTAATGTTTTGTGTCCAAATGGACAAAAGAAAAGTCACAAGCAACAATATAAACATAAACAATATGATATATGATATAATATGATAATAGCATAATAAAAGAGATAAGGAGCGAGAAATTGAAATAAAGAGGATAAGGTGCGAGAGATTGAATTTAAATGGATTATATTCACATTATTATAATATTTACATATAAGTGGTATGATGAACTTAATCAAGCACAACCACGAAAAATAACAACAAAAAAATCGAGGCAACCGGATCCAAGTGGATCTTATTCTGAATCGGGACAAATTTAGGTCTATGTTAAGCAATCGCCGAGTAATTTACGATGTAATTAACCTACAAATGAGGCCGGCCACCACTAATTAAAGTGGAAAATATTCATGCTAATACATGTTAGAGAAACAATATTATGGATCGTTCTCCGAAAACATGTCGCACTAAAAGAAAAAGAACGGTCTAATCTTAATCGAGATTTTCGTTGAATTTATCGAAGGCAACCTATCACGATCTCAAAGTATGGAGAATGATCCAAATGATCATTCATCCATAGATTTGAAATAATGAAGATTAAACCTATTCGAAATTCAACAATCACGAATCAGAGATTTTCATCGACCAAAAAGAAAAATAAGAGATGAAAAAAGGAAAATGGATCTAAAAAATAAGTCAATAAAGGAAATTGAAATATTTTTTAAATCCTTTTCTTAAAATATATTTTCTTAAATCATTTCTAAAAAGTTTTTCTAAATCTTATATCAAAAACAAGGTTGAAGAAAAACATAAAAAAAAAAGAAACTAAATTTAAGAATAGAAACTAAACTTAAAGAAATAAAATAGTAAAAAAACAATTAAATGGGAAGGGGGAAGGATCCGCGAGTATAGGATCTGTGAGTAGAAAACAAACGGATCAAAAAATGTTTCCAGGCCCAAACAATATCTTATTTCTTCTTTTTATGAAAAAAACAAAAGGCACTAGTGTAAACACCCCAAATTTGCCCTCACCCATTCACACCATGGCTTGTGATCATTTCATATGCATAAACACAATCATATCATCTCATATCTCATTTTTGATTCACTGCATAGTTTCTAAGTCATCTGCATCTAGGGTTTGTGATCTGAGCAAGCCAAGAGCCTCTTGAGCCACTCCAAGGGCCATCAATCACTTCAAAGGGATCCATGTGTGTTCTTATATCATATTATACCCTCTCAAAGTCAAAAATGCCAAAGAATCACAAGAACTGGGATTGGTATGGAAGCAGAGCCAGGTTTAACTGCACAGATGACCTAAAATTAGGGTTTTGGTTTCAGAGGCCATAACTCCAAATTTTTTGGTCATTCTTGTTTCTATTGGTCTCTATATGGTATAGGGAGTATGCATATCAATTTTCATGAAGAAATTCCATGGGGAAGTCATCTGATCAAAAGTTGACTTTCTGGACAAGTCAGTGTAAAATCAGGGCATCTGAGGCCCCCAATGGCCCAACCAAGGGGTGATCTTCATCATTTTGAGTGTATATGATCTTTATTTGATCATGGAAGAAGGTTGAAGTTAACAAAATTCAAGAATTACTAGTTTTTGCAAAGTTGACTTTTAGGGCATGGTTGACTTTTAAGGAATATGTCATTTTATGCCACTTTTCAAGCCTTACTTTTTGATCCAAAAATGCTTCAAATGGAAAAACTTTGGTCATGAAAGTTGTAGATTAGATCTTTCCCTTTTCAAAAAGTACAAGAACATGATCTAATTCTTCTTGGATCAAAAGTTATGGTGTGTCAAAGTTGGCAAAAATCACTAATTTCCAAGTTATGCACCAAATGAGAAACTTGCAAAAACTTTGTACCAAGGCATTTGTGACTTCTAGTTCATATCAAACCAATGCACAAACATCACATGTGACCTAAAAATCAGATTTGGACCAAAATTTCTCATGTTCATGGTTGGCAAAGCAAGAGATTTTCATGAAGTTTCAAAAGCAAGCAAGTTGCAAAATCATCATCACACTTCCATCCACTTGTTACCTTGGATGCTGAACCATGCTAGCCTCCCTCACACACCATGCTGCGCCAGCCCACATGCTTGTACCAGCCTAGGGTTCAACCCATGCTTTCCTTACACCAAAGTTGACATTTTGCAAAAGTGAACTTACCTATCACAGCAGGCCAAGTCACATCAACTGACCAATAAGCTTTGTTTATGTGGATCAAATGCTGGCCATAACATACATCAAGCAAGGCTGAAGCTCACCAGAACTCAGCATTCACAAACTCACTCCAACTTGCATTTCTCTTCGAATCTCCCTACACAAGTCTCAAACACAAAGAAAAACTTCACAAATCATCTCAACTCACTTCACTGACCAGAAACCAACCATTGTTTTGGCCTGAGACCCTCCATATCACAAACACGATTTTCACACTCCCTTGGCCAGAGCTTCTGCAAACTCACTCAAGAGGCTGTTTAAACTCCAACCAAGTGTCCAAAGCTTCAAAGGGGGATCATTGGGACCTGTTTGAGCCAAAGAACCATCCAGAAGGCTCCTGAATCAAAAGCTCAATCTCAGGTGACTCCATGAACTTTTTTTCCAGAACTCCATTTTCTTGTTAGAATCTTGTTTTGTATGTTGCACTGATCATTGGGATCTATTTACTTTTGAAAATGAGCAAGAAATGAGTATGTTATGGTGTTCTGAAAGTTTGACCTAGAAATTTCTTTGCTTCGATTCTTGTTTGTGTTTGAGTTTAAACATGATTTGGTGCTGGATTCGTGTTTAGGATAGTTAGTAGATGATTTCTGGAGGGTTAGAGCTCCTAAAATGGCCTGGAGAGAGAGATTGATTTTTGGGGTGAACGGGGAAGATGACCGGAACACTGTTCCGGTCACCTGAGGGTGTTTAACGTTGAGATTAGGGTTTAATCATTAATTAGCTGAGTTTGAATGTAGACCGTTCATTTACGCGCGTGGTCAGCTCCCGCCCTTGCCAGTTTGAATCCCACACGTTGGATCTGATTACTTTTACTTTTTCAGTTTAAAATTCATTTAATTTTCATTTTATTTCATTTGTTTTCCATAATTTATTTAAAATAGCAAAATTGTTTTAAAAATTATGAAACTTTTTGTCAAGAGTTTCATTAATTTTTAAAACACAAAAATATTTTTATTTTTATTTTTAGCATTAAAAAAGTATTTTTAAATATTTAAAAGTTTATTTTTAATTGATTAATGAAAATTAATTTATTAAAAATACTTTTAGGTATTTAAAAAATTACCAAAAAATTCATGAAATGTTCTAAGACATTTAGAAACATTGTCCAACCTTCAAACCAAATTTATTTTCTGATCTTGATACATTTTGAGAATTTTTCATTGATTTAAAATCATTTTTAATGCATTAATTTGATCCAAAGTTCCAAAAATCATTTCTGCCTATCCATGAGGAGTTGGACATTGATTCTTTTTGCTTTGCATTGTGTTTAGCATGTAGTTTGTGAGATTAAATGGCCTTGATTTGATCTTTCATTTTCCATTTGTTTGATAATTTTCTTGCTTGGGAACCCTAAAACCCTAGACATCTTAGAAAAATCATATCTTGAGTTTGGTTAGGAGTTGAAGCCTCTCCTTTGGGCATTGGATTAGTATAGGATTAGGGGTCCTTTGAGTGGAATTTTCAATTTTTTATCTTAGGGTTTGCTTCTGATTTTGGTTTTTGTTTGATGTATTGTTCATAAACCCTAATTTGGACTTCCATATGCATCCATCTTGCATTCTCTTGCATAACATGACTTGCCATGACATTTCAAGCATCCATTTGACTCATTTGACATCATAAGACATATTGAAAGCATGTTTGATCATTGCATCATGTATTTGCCATGTTGTATGCCATGTGCACTCCATAACTTTTCATGTATGTCCATGCTTCTTAACTTGCTTCATTTGCATTCATGAACTTGTATGATCATTTCCATGTGCTGCCTCATGTTTGTAGCATTACATAGCATCATTAGCATCATGTAAATGTTTCTGGTTTTGTTTCTCATCATGTCATCTCATCCCATTTTGCATTGCACTGCATTTCTTTCCTAACCTTTCAGGTGGTAAGTGATTTTGAGAAGTGAATTTGCCTTCACTTCTCACAACTTTTCTTTTCATCTCTCTTGCATCCATGCTGCATTTTTATATGTGTTTAGGATTGAGCTTGCTCATTCCTCTTCTTCTTACTTTCTTTCTTCAAGTGACTTGACTTCTTGAATGAAGCAAGTCACTTTGCTTCTCCTGATCTTTTCATCTGCTTCCTGGTGGTTCCATTGAAGACTTTTCTTAAACCTCACAAACCTTAGGAACAACCAAGCATGACAATGATTAGGGTTTTGATTAGTCCCCCACTTAGTTTCTTACCTTTGTGTCTCTTTGAGTCTTCTCTTCTCACCTCATAATCAGGGACTAAGCCCTAAAGGCTTTAAGGCTTTGTGATTAAGCTTATGCCTGCATCCTTCTATTAGGATGGAGTGTATAACTTTAATCCTAAGTGTTAAACCCTTGATGTGTTTAAATCTCTTAATCAATTCACTTAATAATCATCTAGACATCACACTTGTAACTTGGGCCTTGCATTAGGGTTCTAATTCTTCCTTAATTGGTTAAGAAGGACTAACCCTAGTGTTAATGGACAAGTCCCCCTCAAGTTGTCTTACAAACCATAAAATTCACTTCATCATCACATCATTAAATAAAATCCACTTAATCAAAGGCTTGTTTTGTCATGAGTTTAATCCCTAATCATGGATTAAGTTGAGGAGTCTTCCTCAGCTTAAACATTCTCATCTATTATCCTTCTATTAGGATGGTGTAATGAGTCTGTTTAATCCTTGATTATGGCTTAACCTCATTACTTAACACTAAACAAAAAACCACAAAAAAATCTAAATAATCACAAGTAGGTTAATGATCTTAACCCTACATCAAAGGTGATTAAGTGTGAGAATCTGACTTCACACTTAAGGTACTCTCATTACCCCTAATCAGAGGGAAGATGTGATGAGTTTACTAAATCCATTGGTTTAGGCTTAAGCTCATTAACTTATGACAAACTTTCAAAAGCAATAAAAGACTGAAAACACTCAAAACAAACAATAATCGTCTCCTCCGGGATTCTTTTCTCATCACCTTCACTCACAAACGAGAACTTGCTTCTTCCGTCTAATGCAAGACAGTTTGCATCTGTGCCAGACAGATCATACACTTGAGCATAGGCAAGTAAGCAGTTCACAAGTCAATTCATCTATCAGTCTCTTTGGGTCGAACTACGGTGTTCTGACTTCCTCATTGCACGAGAGGATACGTAGGCATAACTTAACTGTTATCGAACAAAAGTCTCTGTATATCCCCCTCTTTCCAGCTTTATTCTTTAGCCTCATTATCATGAGCATCTCATCTTTGTTCTTACACTGACACTTCACTTATCACACTTTACTCTCTTTTGCACTGACACCTGTACATCTTTTCCAGCTTTGATACACAGATTGCACTGACACTACCCCTTTAAAACACAAATCTTTCAAGCGTGGATCCCGTCGAGTACGACGGACAATCTGGGTGCTAATACCTTCCCAGGTTGTAACCAACCCCCTTTCTCAGTCTCTCTGGTTCGCAACCGTCTTATCCATTTCTTTCTAGGTCTATGCAGCATTGCCTTTCCTCCGGGATAAAAATGCCTAGCTGGCGACTCTTTTCTTTTCCAGTGAGTTCACGGCTGTGTGTTCTCATTGTCCCTTTCACCGACCGTTTGCGTCTGTACCCTATTTGACCTAGCTTCATTTAGTGGGAGCGACAGCTTGGCGACTCTGCTGGGGAACCTTATACTGTAACCAGGGCTTCTGGTTCTTTTTGTGGGTTCCTCCTAGCGCTTGTTTGATTTGTGTTTACTGGGGTGTTATGTGCTTATTTGTGCTTGTATATTTATTTTTGTCTATTGCTTTATGTACAGTTATTTACTGCTTTCTTTATAGCTTTGCATTATATCATATTGTCATACTGTGCTGCTGGCTGGATCTGTTTGTTTGTTTTGGTGGGTGGGTGTTCCATTGAGAGTTAAGGTCCTATACCTGGGACCTGAGTGACACCTAGGCTAGAGTGAATCATATTCTTTCCCATTCCATCTCGGTCTGGTGCGGGAATATGAAACACGGTTCAGATATGGGTTTCTTCTTGAGAACTCTGTGTTGCAGATTTCCTGCAATGCTAGGGCTATCTGGGAAGCCTGCTAAGTCTGGATGACCTTTTAGTAATGACCTTCAGAAACTGAGGTGAATTAGAGGAGGAACTTTTATGGTTATTGTAAACACTGTACCTCCGGGTTAGAAGTGTTTACACTTCTCATAACTGATCCGAGTATGAGGATCCTTGTTTTAGAACACCACCTGTGAGGGGGGAGGGGCTATTTACAGGTTTGCAGGTACCTTGACCTCAGAATACCCTGTTACTTTGATTTTATTAAGAATACTCCATGTTGGAACAGTTCTTGTGATTCTAAACCCTGGACACGTGGCTCTTTATTTGAGCCCCCCACCTTGGTTACTGGACTTATGGACCTCCATCTGGATTTCTTACACACATGGACTTATATCAGAGCACTTGATCAGATCCAGCTCAGTCACAAACCCTTTGCATATCATTTGCATACATAATCATTGCATCATATTGACATTTGCTTATTTGTGTTTCAGGGTATCCATCTTCATTTGGTTTTGGTTTTGACCCCATCTTCAGTATTGACCTATCTTCATCAGCACCTGCTTCAGCCATCAGCTATCTACTTCAGTCACCTGCACCAGCCAATCAGTGGCCCATTCTTCAGTATCCTCACCAGCACTTGTCTCTACTCAGTCTCAACATCATGGCACCTAAAAAGAGCAACATCACCTACCACTTCTTCCAGCCAGAGTTAGCAGACATCAGGAGGATTCAGACCCTGATCACTCCAGACCATATACCACTGTTCAGGGAGCACCATGGAGATATACTTGATATGGTTATGGATCTGGACCCTTCACAGAGAAGCCTGATCCACACCTGCCTTTAGTTTTATGATCCCCCACTGAGATGTTTCACTTTTCAGGACTTTCAGCTGGGCCCCTTATTGGAAGAATACTCATCATTAGTTGGTATACCTATCAGGGGTGGAGTCCCTTTCAACCCTGAGATGGTCTTTCCTGGTAATGAAGAGGTAGCGAAGGCATTACATCTGGAACCAATCCTGATTGGGCAGCATATGACTTCTAAGGCTGGGATCCCTGGCCTGCATCTGGATTTCTTGATCTCTCAAGCTACCCTGAAAGCTTCTTTAGGAGAGTGGAAAGCAGTCTGTGCTTTATTGGCCTTAAGCATATATGGGATCATATTATTTGCAGATGAGCCTCGATTTGTTAGCAAGAATGCAATCCATCTTTTCATCTTGAAGAACCCAGTGCCAACTTTATTGGGGGATCTCTACTATTCAGTGCATCAAAGGAATGAAAAGCAAAGGGGAAGATTAGTGAGGTGCTGTGCTCCTTTGTTCCATACTTGGCTTCTCAAGCATTTGCCCAGGACAGATGCATTTTTGAACCCTCATCAACAGAAAAACTGGGCTGGCAGACTTACTACTCTAACTTCAGCTGATATCAGGTGGTGCACTCAAAGCACAAAAGGCAGGGATATCATCACCAGTTGTGGGCATTTTCCCAATGTGCCCCTAATAGGAGTTAAGGGTAGTATTAATTACAACCCTCTGCTGTTCAAAAGACAACTGGGCTATGCACTGGTCCACACTCCTAAGGCACAGGACTTGGTTGAGACTCTTTATTGTGAGAACAAGCTTAACCTGGCTATTGTTAGGCAGGCAGCCTGGGCCTGGGACAATGTGCAGACTAAGGGGGTAACCATCCTGGGGAAGTGTAACAATGTGGCATCAGCACAATACTATGATTGGTCCCATGCCAGGGCCCAATTCTCTGGGATGCCCTTTACTATAGAAGATATACCTGGGCCTTCCGCAACACCACCTCCAGCAACTGTCAGCTTAGAGGAGTTTGAGAAGTTGAAAGAGAGAAATGAGAAGCTGACTCAAGCTCTACAGAAGACCCTCTGGGAGAGGAGTGATGGCAGACTGGATATTGAGAGGTTGGAGAAGTTGAAAGTGGAGCATCTGGCTAGAATTGAGAAGTCTGAAGATTACATTAAGAAGTCTAGGGCTGGAGAGCAGATCTTGAAGAATGCCTGCAAGGAAGCTCAGTTCCAGAAAGCCAGGACAAACTTGTATTTGAAGGAGAGTCAGGCCAGGTGGGTCAGGATCACCGAGGCTCGTACTCTGGAGGACAAGAGGGTCCAAGACAAAATAGAGCAACTGGAAGCTAGTGCAAAAGAGCAGCAGGAAGCCCTGGCAGCAGCCCAGAGAGAGATATCAGAGCTGAAGATCAGAGCTGGAGTGAAGAGGTCAAAGGACCAAAGTCAACACAAGAAGCTAACTGCAGCTGTTACTACCAGGAACCTCCTTATCAGGAACCTCACGGAGCGTCCAGCTGATCCTGTGACCGAAGCACTTCTCAAGGAAGTTCGGGAGGATGAGTTTGGTTTTGGTGTTTGACCATTTGCTTGTTGCTGCTTTTATTCCATGTACTTTTATTTTCTTGTAATGTATTTTGACCCCTCAGAGGGCTTGTATTTGTAAACAAACTGTGTACCTTTGGCCTTTGTAATATATGTATTAGTTTGTTCCATCCGAGTTTACTTCAAAAGCAACATCAACAGCATCTTCAAGGGTCTGGAAGGGTCAAAACTGAATGCCAAGCCGGATACCTTGAAAACAAATAAGCATACTGCATTGCATGCTAACCCTTTGTTTGTTTTGTAGGTTTTTGTTTTATTGTTGCTAACTCTGTTGTGATGTTCAGGAACTATTGCTCGGCGCCGGGTATTTCCCCTCAACCGTCCGCACCGATATCCAACCCGTAACAATCTTCCGAGCATACAGATGGATCAGATGCAGCAGGACCTTACTGAGGTCAGGAACCAAATGACCAACGAGAGGTTGGAAATGAGGAACCAAATGACACAGTTTATGGAAGTAATGAACAACATGGCTCAAAGCCAGGAGAGGCTCAGAGCACTAGTGGAAGGGAGAAATCAGGAAGATCACCAGCCAGGGACTGCTGGGACTAGTAACAATGAAAGAGTCCAACCTCATGTCAATCCCCCAGTCTTTGGACCCCACCTCCATCCAGAGGCCAACATCCCTGTCAATATACAAGGGACTGCCACAGCCGGGAGGGTACTGCAAGAAGACCCTCAAGAAGACCAGTTCACAGTAATGGGAGCAGGGGAGGAGGCCTATGATAGAAGGCTGGATGAGATAGCTGAGAAATTAAGATCCTTAGAGTCTCAAAACTCTTTGGGTTTTGATGTTATGGATATGGGCTTGGTAGACGGGGTCAGGATTCCCCACAAGTTTAAGCCACCATGCTTTGAGAAGTATAATGGGACTTCCTGTCCCCGAACCCATCTACAATCTTTTCTCGGGAGGCTAAAGGCCTATACCATGGACGAGAAGCTGTGGATGTTCTACTTTGAGGATAGCTTGACTGGAGCTTCGAGGGAATGGTATTCCCATCTGACAAGAGCAACTATTAGGTGCTGGAAGGACCTGGCAGAGGCCTTCATCAGACAGTATCAGTATAATCTGGATATGGCACCCAACAGGACCCTCCTAATGGGAATGTCACAGTCATCTAGAGAGAGCTTCCGAGAATATGCTCAAAGATGGAGACAGCTTGCTGCTGCTGTCCAGCCACCTATGTCAGAAAGGGAGATGGCTGATATGTTCATGAACACCCTTCAGGGGACTTACATTGATAGGCTAGCTGCCTTCTCATCTACCAGCTTTGCAGATGTGGTCATAGCCGGGGAGAGAATTGAAAGCCTATTGAAGATGGGTAAGATCTCAGACAATGGTGCAAGCTCATCCAGTAATGCAAGAAAGCCTTTTGCGGGCCCAAGAAGGACTGGTGAGACCAATGCCATCCACACCAACAGGGGCAGGCCCCAATATGTTCATAGATTTGTGGCAGCAGTCACCATTCCCGCTCCAGCTCATCCACAACCAGCTTATCAACCTCCTCAGCAAAACTATCAGCAACAACCTCAGTACCATCAAAAAAATCAGTATCCTCCGAGAAATTATAACAACAGTAACACCAACAACAATAACCAGAAAAGGCCATTCCAACAGAGGCCATCTCAAGCCAACAGGGTGATCGATCCGATCCCTATGCCATATGCTACGTTGCTGCCACAACTCCTGAAACTCAACCTAGTTGAGCTAAGGACATTGGCACCTCCAGATCCCAAAAGTCTACCCAGGAATTATGACTCCAACGCCAGATGTGCTTTTCATTCGAATGCGCCTGGCCATAGTACAGAAAAGTGCAGAGCCTTGCACATGAAGGTACAAGACCTGGTAGACTCTAAGGCCCTGAATTTCGCACCACCACCCAATGTCAATAAGAACCCCATGCCAAACCACGGTGGTCCCAGAATCAACGCTATTGAAGAAGACAAGCCGTCTTATTTAATAACCAGTGTGGGTCAGATTCGAACACCGTTGGTAGAGATTAAGGCTCAGCTCCTCGAATGTCATATGTTCCCGGGGTGTGAGTTAGGGTGTGCTTACTGCAATATCTCAGTAAATGGGTGCGATAACCTGAGGAATGGCATAGATGGTCTTATTCAGAGTGGCCAGCTTCAAATCACCACATCATTTCCAACAAATCCAGCAATCTCATCAGCAACAATTCCTGTAGCTCCTACAACTGCAACAACCATTGTTCCTGACAATTCTTCGGCTTCATCAACAAGTACTTCATCTATCATCTCAACTGATCAGTTATCAACAAATTTTTCTCCTACAACTTCAGCACCACTCCAATTTGAATCTCCTACAACAACAACGTCCATCCTTCCGACAATGTCTCCTACAACTCCAGCAACAAACTCTGAAGATGTCTCAACTGTCACAATATTTTATGATCCTGAAAACAACTCTGCTTACAACTCAGAAAGTGCTTCTCCCATCAGAGCACCAGTCACAATTTATTATGATCCACAAACTATCACAATCCCTTCTGCAGCTGTCATCAGTCCAATCACTGTCACAGTGCCTGGACCAGTACCTTATGAAAGCAATAGGGCCATCCCTTGGCACTACGGCTCTGACGTATACTGCGAAGGAAAGAAAATCACCCTTGAACCATCGACACCTGCACCACAAATAGACAATGTGGGAGGAGGCGGAGGCTTCACTTGAAGCGGACGTCTCTTTGCTCCACAAATTCAAAGACCCACTGCCGAAGCAGAAGCTGCTGCCAAGGCAAAAGGAAAGAGCCCGGTGCAGGAAGATCAAACTGTTAAGGAAGCTTTGAAAACACCATTCGATCAAGAAGTTGATGAGTTCATGAGAATCATCAAAAAGAGTGATTACAAAATAGTGGATCAGCTTCACCAGACGCCATCCAAGATCTCTATCCTATCATTGCTCATGTGCTCCGAAGCCCATCGGAATGCACTACTCAAAGTCTTGCACGCAGCTTACGTGCCTGAAGAGATCACTGTCAATCAGTTGGAAACCGTGGTTGGAAATGTTACTGCTAGCAATGGGCTAGGGTTCACCAATACTGACTTGACAACGGAAGGCCGCAACCATAACAAGGCCTTGCACATCACCATGGAATGTAAAGGTGCAGTCCTTTCCCATGTGCTGGTAGACACAGGGTCATCCCTTAATGTCTTACCCAAAAAGGCCCTGGTGAAGCTAGAGTATGAGGGATTAGCATTGCGTCCCAGTAACCTGGTAGTAAGAGCCTTTGATGGTTCTAAGAGATCGGTTCTGGGAGAAATTGAGCTGCCTGTAACGATTGGCCCACAAACCTTTAAAACGATCTTCTATGTGATGGACATTCAGCCTGCCTACAGCTGTTTGTTGGGTAGACCATGGATTCATGCCGCTGGCACAGTAACGTCTACCCTTCACCAGAAGTTAAAATTTGAGTGGGAAGGCCAAGTTGTTACTATCTGTGGGGAGGAGGATATATTTGTTAGCCATCTGGCTACTTATAAGTATATTGAGATGGATGGGGAGATCCATGAAACAATGAGCCAAGGATTTGAGGCCTTGAATGTTAATGAAGCATCTGCTGTATCTGGAATCTCCATGTCATCTTATCAACAAGCCCGGAAGGTTGTTGAGGAAGGAACTGCCCAAGGCTGGGGCAAGGTGTTATCTGTGGAGGAGAAGAAGGACAAATTTGGGTTGGGTTACAGACCAACTCAACAAAATCAAGTGGAGGCTGCTGAGAAGCCTGGTTTTGTCAGTGGGGGGATGCTCACCCCCGATGCTATCAACAATTTGGAAGACGAGCTGGAAGAAGAACGCAATCTGGAGAATTGGATTCGTCCAAAGATCCCGGGGAGCAGTATCTCAAACTGGTCTTCCCAGGAAATTATAAGAGTTACTCATGCAGAGTAATTATTATTTCCTGTATTTTTATAGCATGCATCAAAGTCTTGCATCTTGCCCAAGATGACAAGGCTCATTTTGTAATCGGGCCATCTGTACTTTTTGTGCAACAAGATTAATCAATGAAATATCAGACATCTTTTTGCAAATGGGTCTTTTCTTTTCCGCTCATTGTTTTTCCATTTTTCTTTTTGTACAAAAAAAATAAATGGCGATGTTTTCAAAATGACAACTTTATTTCACTTTTCTAAACAAGATTAAAATCAATCACTAAAATGAACAAACTGAACCCTTGCAGAGAGTGCCTTCCAGACAGCACCGACAACAGCACGGCTATGACTTCGTATGACTTTGACAATCCAATCAATCAAGCTGATGAAGGGGTTGAAGAAGAATATGAGTTTCCTGAAGAGCTAGCCAGGTTGTTGAGACAAGAGGAAAAGGTTATTACTCCTCACCAGGAGGAGGTTGAAGTGATTAACCTTGGTACAGATGAAGACGTGAAAGAAGTTAAAATCGGAGCCTGCCTGCAAGACTCAGTGAAGAGACAACTGATTGATCTGCTTCAAGAATATGTGGATGTGTTTGCTTGGTCTTACCAAGATATGCCAGGGTTGGACACCGACATTGTTGTGCACAAGCTGCCTTTAAGAGAAGAATGTCCACCAGTTAAACAGAAACTGCGCCGTACTCGCCCAGACATGGCAATGAAGATCAAGGAAGAGGTACAAAAGCAGTGGGACACCGGGTTCCTTGCTGTAACTAGCTACCCGCCGTGGGTTTCTAACATAGTACCTATGCCTAAGAAAGACGGAAAAGTAAGAATGTGTGTTGACTACCGGGATCTGAACAGAGCCAGCCCGAAAGATGATTTCCCATTACCTCACATTGACGTATTGGTGGATAACACGGCTCAGTTCTCGGTATTCTCCTTCATGGATGGATTTTCAGGATACAATCAAATAAAAATGTCACCTGAAGACATGGAGAAGGCAACATTCATCACACCCTGGGGCACGTTCTGTTACAAGGTGATGCCATTCGGACTGAAGAATGTTGGTGCAACATATCAACGGGCTATGGTAACATTATTCCACGATATGATCCATAAGGAAATCGAGTGTTATGTGGATGACATGATTGCCAAGTCCCTTACTGAAGAAGATCACCTGGTGAATCTGCTGAAGCTATTCAAGCGTCTGAGGAAGTACCAACTGAAGCTGAACCCCAACAAGTGCACGTTCGGGGTGAGATCCGGTAAGTTGTTGGGATTTATTGTGAGCGAGAAAGGGATTGAAGTTGACCCTGATAAAGTCAAAGCCATTCAAGAGATGCCTGCACCGAAGACTGAGAAAGAAGTTCGAGGGTTCTTGGGTCGATTGAACTACATTTCACGGTTCATATCTCACCTTACAGCAACCTGTGAACCTTTGTTCAAACTGTTGAGAAAAGAACAAACGGTCAGGTGGAACGAAGACTGCCAGAAGGCTTTTGACAAGATCAAAGAGTATTTGCAAGAACCACCAATCCTTATGCCTCCAGTTGAAGGAAGACCTCTGATAATGTATTTGACAGTATTAGAAGAGTCAATGGGGTGTGTGATGGGCCAGCATGACGAGTCTGGTCGAAAAGAGTATGCAATTTACTACCTGAGCAAAAAGTTTACCGACTGTGAACAACGTTATTCACTGCTCGAGAAAACTTGCTGTGCTTTAGCGTGGGCTGCTCGCCGACTGAGACAGTACATGTTGACCCACACTACCTTATTGATATCAAAAATGGACCCAGTCAAGTACATTTTCGAGAAGCCAGCTCTTACCGGACGGGTTGCAAGATGGCAAATGATTCTCACAGAATATGACATCCAGTACACTTCTCAGAAAGCCATCAAGGGCAGTGTATTGTCTGAATATCTTGCTGAGCAACCCATTGATGACTACCAGCCTATGATATTTGACTTCCCTGATGAAGACATCATGTTCATAAAATCAAAAGATCATGAAGAGCCTATTCACACTGAAGGGCCTGACCCGGAAGAAGAATGGACTATGATGTTTGATGGGGCTGTTAACATGAATGGTCGTGGTGTTGGTGCAGTACTCATTACACCCAAAGGAGTTCACATGCCTTTCTCGGCAAAACTCACTTTCAACTGCACTAACAACGAAGCTGAATACGAAGCTTGCATTATGGGTCTTGAGGAAGCCATTGACCTCAGGATCAAGACATTGACTGTATTCGGAGATTCAGCTCTGGTCGTTAATCAAACCAACGGAAAATGGTATACACACCAGGATCATCTGATACCTTATAGGGATTATACAAGGAGGTTGTTGACTTTCTTCACAACGGTCAAGCTTGAGTATATCCCTCGGGACGAGAATCAGTTTGCAGATGCTCTGGCTACCATTTCATCAATGATCAAAGTTCAAGCTGCCAACTTTGTACCTCAAATTTCAGTATCCAGACTTGACAGACCAGCATATGTATTTGCAGCAGATGTTGTCAAAGATGATAAGCCTTGGTTCCATGACATTAAATGCTTCTTGGAGGATCAAACATACCCACCTGGGGCATCTTCCAATGATAAGAAGACTTTGAGAAGACTTGCTGGTAGTTTCTTTCTGAACACTAATGGGTCTTTATACAAAAGGAACTTTGATATGGTACTCCTCAGATGTGTTGACAAGACGGAAGCAGATTTGTTGATGCACGAAGTGCACGAAGGATCTTTTGGTACCCATGCTGGAGGACATGCCATGGCTAAGAAGTTGTTAAGATCAGGTTATTACTGGATCACGATGGATGCAGACTGTTGTGCTTATGCCAGAAGGTGCCATAAATGCCAGGTTTATGCAGATAAGGTGCATGTGCCTCCCAATCCTTTGAACATAATGTCTTCACCATGGCCCTTTGCTATGTGGGGCATTGATATGATTGGCAAGATTGAGCCAACTGCTTCAAATGGCCACAGATTCATCTTGGTTGCCATTGATTATTTCACCAAGTGGGTCGAAGCAGCCTCATATGCAAATGTTACAAGACAAGTGGTAGCCAGATTTCTGAAGAGAGATATCATCTGTCGATATGGAGTTCCCGAGCGAATCATTACTGATAATGGTTCCAATCTAAACAACAAAATGATGGCTGAGTTATGCCGGGACTTCAAAATTCAACATCACAATTCTTCTCCTTACAGGCCAAAGATGAATGGCGCTGTTGAGGCAGCAAACAAGAATATCAAGAAGATTGTGCAAAAGATGGTAGTCACCTACAAGGACTGGCATGAAATGCTACCGTTTGCCTTGCATGGGTATCGCACGTCAATCAGAACATCCACTGGGGCAACACCGTATCAACTTGTGTATGGTATGGAAGCAGTCCTACCTGTTGAAGTTGAATTACCCTCACTACGGGTACTGATGGATGTTAAGCTGAACGAAGCAGAGTGGGTCCGGTCCCGATATGAACAACTGAGTCTGATTGAGGAGAAAAGATTGGCTGCAATCTGTCATGGACAGCTATATCAGAAGAGAATAAAGAGAGCCTTCGATCAGAAAGTCAGGCATCGAGAGTACCAAGTAGGAGATCTTGTGTTGAAGAGAATCCTCCCTCCTCATACAGACCACAGGGGCAAGTGGACTCCAAACTATGAAGGACCATTCGTGGTAAAGAAAGTTTTCTCTGGTGGAGCACTGATGCTCAACACCATGGATGGTGAAGATTTCCCGTCCCCTGTGAATTCATATGTAGTTAAAAAATACTTCGCATAAAAAATGACCCGCTGGACATAAAAACAGAATGAAAGTCCAGGCAAAAATAGGGCATCCCGGCGAGTCAAAAACAGAATAAAGGACTCGGGCAAAAATAAGGGAAATAAGTAAAAAAAATGTGTACACCCGCTGAGTTGAAAAACCGCATTGGACAATTCAGGCAAAAATGGGTATCCCGATGGATCGAAAACCCGAAAGGGCGATCCATGCAAAACAAGGGAATAAGCGAACAACTGCACTCTGAATTCGTCTGTATCACTTACAACTTGGCAAACCTCGAAAAGATCAAGCTTCTTTCAGAATCAACCTTCTTCAGAAAGCAAGACGAGAAGAACGTCGGAAGTCATACGAGTCATAGCGAAAGAGGAAGCTCCTTGAAAGCGTCATCAACATTGCCAGCATTTTGTTTCTCAATTTGTAACATTTTCCTCATTTTAGAAGATATGTTTCTTTGACTGTATCTTGCCAATTCAGGGCATTTGAGTTAATAAAATCAGATTTTCAGTCATGTCTCGTCTCCTACAGTTTACCTTTATTTGCAAGGATGTCTGATGTCTCTAAAAAAACTAATTGTATAAGTATAGATGCTTATCTTCAAAAATAAAAACACATGCTTGCAGGAATATACTTACTCTCAGAAGTGTCTGAACTCCTATGACGGAATCCGGTAAGGGATACCTCAGGATTATTTGTGCGCTTCTCTATCTTTGCAGGATTGCAGGTATCCAAAAGGCAACATGGGGCATGCAGGCTTCATCCCAGCAAGCTAACAAATCAACACTCAATCTTAGCACCCGAAGTGCTTTCTCCCCAAGTACGAACCGGGGAATCATCTCCCCACAGAATCCTCAGCCTCTATCCAGAAGAGCAATGCATGAAGGAGTCACAACAGAGTGATGAAGGCTCTTGCAAACCCCAGCTGGGTCCTTCATTTACTGGGATATGTCAATCAGTGACTTATTCCCCAAGCAGTTACATCTCATCAGATCTACCAATGATCTCATCCCCAGCTGGGATGTCCATTGCAACAGATCGACCAGAGATCTCCATGGCAACGGGATCCGAATCCCGGATTGGTATCTTTTGTTCAAACATAGCATTCGCATCATATTCGCCCACAAAGCGTAGCATTCCGTCTAATACGGAGCATTATGGCAAAAATCAAACATATAGCATAATCATAAGCCATGTTTGAATCAAACACTTGTAAATAATAACCATTCATCAAAATGCAGAATACTTTCCCCAAAATCCCCACCAGAGTCCCCGGCAAAAGCAGTTGCCTCACAATTCACAGGCACCAGTATATACTCCTTTTGACACCCGTCTGTGCCATCATTCCCCAGTAAAGTCGCCCGAACACTCTTTGCAAACAATATCACCCGTATTACAGATACTTCCTGGCACCCGTCCGTGTCGCATCCCCAGCAAAAAGCCAAAGACATCATCTTTGCACTCACCTATACTTGTATATACATTTTTTTGACACCCGTCCGTGTCATATCCCCAGCGCAGTCGCCTACACTTTTACAACCCATATACTTGTTGATATTATTATACTTTTCTCTCTTGACACTCGTCCGTGTCACCCTCCCCAGCGGATAAACACTCATCTATACAATACTCATACTCACTACTCATGCTACACTTATACAGATACTCGTCCGTATCCTATATACACCATCTACACCCCCACAGATTCAACACTAGTCCGTGTTCTTTGTTAACCAGTTGGTACTCGTCCGTACCATCATCTCAGAACATGCGTCAAGCGTTTGTTTCTACAAGATACTCGTCCGTATCTTAGTCTTAAGGATGCTCGTCCGCATCTTTAATCCATACACGGTGTCAAACACTTTTGTCTCCTTGAATATAGATACTCGTCTGTGTCTACTATTCCCCAGAAGAGTCCCTTCAGATTCAACACTCGTCTGTGTTCCTTGTTAACCAGATGATACTCGTCCGTATCATCATCTCTGAACACGAGTCAGTATTTGTTTCTACCCGATACTCGTCCGTATCATAGTCTTAAGAATGCTCGTCCGCATCTTTAATCTATACACAAACATCTAAACACTTATACCTTTTGTTTCTTGGATGTGAACGCTCGTCCGTGTTTACTATATCCCCAGTAGATCGCCAAGTAAGCAAATTTTCCTTTTTATCTGACACTCGTCCTGTGTCATGACAAACCTCGAGAGCAGCCGTCCCCTGCTAGGTGGTCGTCCTCCACCTCTTGATGATCGTCCTTCATCACTTTATCCAATGGCCGTCCCCATTGTTGATTTTTGGTTATCTGACATTCGTCCTATGTCATGAGAAACCTCGAGAGCAGCCGTCCCCTGCTAGGTGGTCGTCCTCCACCTCTTGATGGTCGTCCTCCGTCATGCTCGTCCGATGGCCGTCCCCATCGTTGACCCTTTTTATCCGGCATTCGTCCTGTGTCGCGATATTTTTCGGCAGCCGTACCCTGCCCGGTGGTCGTCCTCCACCTTAGATAACCGTCCCTCATCTTAACCCCGACAGAGCAGCCGTCCCCTGCTAGGTGATCGTCCTTCACCTTTGATGACCGTACCTCATCATCTGTTTATTTCATTTATTCTTTAACCTGATGGCCGTCCCCGTCGTGGTCCCTTTTCTTTTTAGCCCGATGGCCGTCCCCATCGTCGGTTACTTTGCTTTGTGAACTTGATGGCCGTCCCCGTCATGTTTCACTATTCCCAGAGAATCTTACAACTTTATCTTGATGGCCGTCCCCATCATAAATCTTATTTTCCAGCCAGTCGGCCGTCCCCGTCTTGGCTTTACCTTTTATCCCCAGCATGTCGGCCGTCCCCGTCATTGTTATTTACCCAGCAGTCGTCCTCTGCTCGACGGTCGTCCTCCGTCGCCCGCACTTTACAATATACTTTATTTTTCTTTTACAATCTATATCCCTTTTCTTCTTCATTTCTGTGAGTGCAAATTTTGGACTGTCTTTGGTATTCAACCACAAGTTATCTTGTTTGCCAGTTAAGCCGCTGCTTACACCCTGCACAGCTAACTCATGTTTGAATAGGGGCAGCTGTAAACACCCCAAATTTGCCCTCACCCATTCACACCATGGATTGTGATCATTTCATATGCATAAACACAATCATATCATCTCATATCTCATTTTTGATTCACTGCATAGTTTCTAAGTCATCTGCATCTAGGGTTTGTGATCTGAGCAAGCCAAGAGCCTCTTGAGCCACTCCAAGGGCCATCAATCACTTCAAATGGATCCATGTGTGTTCTTATATCATATTATACCCTCTCAAAGTCAAAAATGCCAAAGAATCACAAGAACTGGGATTGGTATGGAAGCAGAGCCAGGTTTAACTGCACAGATGACCTAAAATTAGGGTTTTGGTTTCAGAGGCCATAACTCCAAATTTTTTGGTCATTCTTGTTTCTATTGGTCTCTATATGGTATAGGGAGTATGCATATCAATTTTCATGAAGAAATTCCATGGGGAAGTCATCTGATCAAAAGTTGACTTTTTGGACAAGTCAGTGTAAAATCAGGGCATCTGAGGCCCCCAATGGCCCAACCAAGGGGTGATCTTCATCATTTTGAGTGTATATGATCTTTATTTGATCATGGAAGAAGGTTGAAGTTCACAAAATTCAAGAATTACAAGTTTTTGCAAAGTTGACTTTTTAGGGCATGGTTGACTTTTAAGGAATATGTCATTTTATGCCACTTTTCAAGCCTTACTTTTTGATCCAAAAATGCTTCAAATGGAAAAACTTTGGTCATGAAAGTTGTAGATTAGATCTTTCCATTTTCAAAAAGTACAAGAACATGATCTAATTCTTCTTGGATCAAAAGTTATGGTGTGTCAAAGTTGGCAAAAATCACTAATTTCCAAGTTATGCACCAAATGAGAAACTTGCAAAAACTTTGTACCAAGGCATTTGTGACTTCTAGTTCATATCAAACCAATGCACAAACATCACATGTGACCTAAAAATCAGATTTGGACCAAAATTTCTCATGTTCATGGTTGGCAAAGCAAGAGATTTTCATGAAGTTTCAAAAGCAAGCAAGTTGCAAAATCATCATCACACTTCCATCCACTTGTTACCTTGGATGCTGAACCATGCTAGCCTCCCTCACACACCATGCTGCGCCAGCCCACATGCTTGTACCAGCCTAGGGTTCAACCCATGCTTTCCTTACACCAAAGTTGACATTTTGCAAAAGTGAACTTACCTATCACAGCAGGCCAAGTCACATCAACTGACCAATAAGCTTTGTTTATGTGGATCAAATGCTGGCCATAACATACATCAAACAAGGCTGAAGCTCACCAGAAATCAGCATTCACAAACTCACTCCAACTTGCATTTCTCTTCGAATCTCCCTACACAAGTCTCAAACACAAAGAAAAACTTCACAAATCATCTCAACTCACTTCACTGACCAGAAACCAACCATTGTTTTGGCCTGAGACCCTCCATATCACAAACACGATTTTCACACTCCCTTGGCCAGAGCTTCTGCAAACTCACTCAAGAGGCTGTTTAAACTCCAACCAAGTGTCCAAAGCTTCAAAGGGGGATCATTGGGACCTGTTTGAGCCAAAGAACCATCCAGAAGGCTCCTGAATCAAAAGCTCAATCTCAGGTGACTCCATGAACTTTTTTTCCAGAACTCCATTTTCTTGTTAGAATCTTGTTTTGTATGTTGCACTGATCATTGGGATCTATTTACTTTTGAAAATGAGCAAGAAATGAGTATGTTATGGTGTTTTGAAAGTTTGACCTAGAAATTTCTTTGCTTCGATTCTTGTTTGTGTTTGAGTTTAAACATGATTTGGTGCTGGATTCGTGTTTAGGATAGTTAGTAGATGATTTCTGGAGGGTTAGAGCTCCTAAAATGGCCTGGAGAGAGAGATTGATTTTTGGGGTGAACGGGGAAGATGACCGGAACACTGTTCCGGTCACCTGAGGGTGTTTAACGTTGAGATTAGGGTTTAATCATTAATTAGCTGAGTTTGAATGTAGACCGTTCATTTACGCGCGTGGTCAGCTCCCGCCCTTGCCAGTTTGAATCCCACACGTTGGATCTGATTACTTTTACTTTTTCAGTTTAAAATTCATTTAATTTTCATTTTATTTCATTTGTTTTCCATAATTTATTTAAAATAGCAAAATTGTTTTAAAAATTATGAAACTTTTTGTCAAGAGTTTCATTAATTTTTAAAACACAAAAATATTTTTATTTTTATTTTTAGCATTAAAAAAGTATTTTTAAATATTTAAAAGTTTATTTTTAATTGATTAATGAAAATTAATTTATTAAAAATACTTTTAGGTATTTAAAAAATTACCAAAAAATTCATGAAATGTTCTAAGACATTTAGAAACATTGTCCAACCGTCAAACCAAATTTATTTTCTGATCTTGATACATTTTGAGAATTTTTCATTGATTTAAAATCATTTTTAATGCATTAATTTGATCCAAAGTTCCAAAAATCATTTCTGCCTATCCATGAGGAGTTGGACATTGATTCTTTTTGCTTTGCATTGTGTTTAGCATGTAGTTTGTGAGATTAAATGGCCTTGATTTGATCTTTCATTTTCCATTTGTTTGATAATTTTCTTGCTTGGGAACCCTAAAACCCTAGACATCTTAGAAAAATCATATCTTGAGTTTGGTTAGGAGTTGAAGCCTCTCCTTTGGGCATTGGATTAGTATAGGATTAGGGGTCCTTTGAGTGGAATTTTCAATTTTTTATCTTAGGGTTTGCTTCTGATTTTGGTTTTTGTTTGATGTATTGTTCATAAACCCTAATTTGGACTTCCATATGCATCCATCTTGCATTCTCTTGCATAACATGACTTGCCATGACATTTCAAGCATCCATTTGACTCATTTGACATCATAAGACATATTGAAAGCATGTTTGATCATTGCATCATGTATTTGCCATGTTGTATGCCATGTGCACTCCATAACTTTTCATGTATGTCCATGCTTCTTAACTTGCTTCATTTGCATTCATGAACTTGTATGATCATTTCCATGTGCTGCCTCATGTTTGTAGCATTACATAGCATCATTAGCATCATGTAAATGTTTCTGGTTTTGTTTCTCATCATGTCATCTCATCCCATTTTGCATTGCACTGCATTTCTTTCCTAACCTTTCAGGTGGTAAGTGATTTTGAGAAGTGAATTTGCCTTCACTTCTCACAACTTTTCTTTTCATCTCTCTTGCATCCATGCTGCATTTTTATATGTGTTTAGGATTGAGCTTGCTCATTCCTCTTCTTCTTACTTTCTTTCTTCAAGTGACTTGACTTCTTGAATGAAGCAAGTCACTTTGCTTCTCCTGATCTTTTCATCTGCTTCCTGGTGGTTCCATTGAAGACTTTTCTTAAACCTCACAAACCTTAGGAACAACCAAGCATGACAATGATTAGGGTTTTGATTAGTCCCCCACTTAGTTTCTTACCTTTGTGTCTCTTTGAGTCTTCTCTTCTCACCTCATAATCAGGGACTAAGCCCTAAAGGCTTTAAGGCTTTGTGATTAAGCTTATGCCTGCATCCTTCTATTAGGATGGAGTGTATAACTTTAATCCTAAGTGTTAAACCCTTAATGTGTTTAAATCTCTTAATCAATTCACTTAATAATCATCTAGACATCACACTTGTAACTTGGGCCTTGCATTAGGGTTCTAATTCTTCCTTAATTGGTTAAGAAGGACTAACCCTAGTGTTAATGGACAAGTCCCCCTCAAGTTGTCTTACAAACCATAAAATTCACTTCATCATCACATCATTAAATAAAATCCACTTAATCAAAGGCTTGTTTTGTCATGAGTTTAATCCCTAATCATGGATTAAGTTGAGGAGTCTTCCTCAGCTTAAACATTCTCATCTATTATCCTTCTATTAGGATGGTGTAATGAGTCTGTTTAATCCTTGATTATGGCTTAACCTCATTACTTAACACTAAACAAAAAACCACAAAAACATCTAAATAATCACAAGTAGGTTAATGATCTTAACCCTACATCAAAGGTGATTAAGTGTGAGAATCTGACTTCACACTTAAGGTACTCTCATTACCCCTAATCAGAGGGAAGATGTGATGAGTTTACTAAATCCATTGGTTTAGGCTTAAGCTCATTAACTTATGACAAACTTTCAAAAGCAATAAAAGACTGAAAACACTCAAAACAAACAATAATCGTCTCCTCCGGGATTCTTTTCTCATCACCTTCACTCACAAACGAGAACTTGTTTCTTCCGTCTAATGCAAGACAGTTTGCATCTGTGCCAGACAGATCATACACTTGAGCATAGGCAAGTAAGCAGTTCACAAGTCAATTCATCTATCAGTCTCTTTGGGTCGAATTACGGTGTTCTGACTTCCTCATTGCACGAGAGGATACGTAGGCATAACTTAACTGTTATCGAACAAAAGTCTCTGTATATCCCCCCTCTTTCCAGCTTTATTCTTTAGCCTCATTATCATGAGCATCTCATCTTTGTTCTTACACTGACACTTCACTTATCACACTTTACTCTCTTTTGCACTGACACCTGTACATCTTTTCCAGCTTTGATACACAGATTGCACTGACACTACCCCTTTAAAACACAAATCTTTCAAGCGTGGATCCCGTCGAGTACGACGGACAATCTGGGTGCTAATACCTTCCCAGGTTGTAACCAACCCCCTTTCTCAGTCTCTCTGGTTCGCAACCGTCTTATCCATTTCTTTCTAGGTCTATGCAGCATTGCCTTTCCTCCGGGATAAAAATGCCTAGCTGGCGACTCTTTTCTTTTCTAGTGAGTTCACGGCTGTGTGTTCTCATTGTCCCTTTCGCCGACCGTTCGCGTCTGTACCCTATTTGACCTAGCTTCATTTAGTGGGAGAGACAACTAGGTCCTTCTTTTTCACGAAAACAGGGCAACGAAAAAAACAAATTCCTCTTCTTCTTCCTTGCGTCACATCTCACCTTCACTTTCAACAAAACAACAGCAAGTTCCTCCAAGATCAATGAAGCTTGTGCGTTTTGACTCTTCTTCTCAATCCAATCGGTTTCAACCTCTTCTTCTTCTTTCTTTCGGATCTCTCTCTCTCTCTCAAAAATCAGTTGTATGTTGATGGTTAGTTGAAGGAAGATTTAAGAAATTTGAGAGATGGTTTGAGATTGGATTTTTGATGGTTGGTTTTTGATTTTTGACAGGGTTTTTGGAGAAGTGAATTGAAGGATTGGGTGATGTTTTGATTTCGGCAGCGATTTAAGAGGCTATGAAAGCTTGGGAAATTGGAGAGTGAAGGGTTCAATTTATAGAGTTTTGTGGTGAAATTTGAACTGAGCTTTGGTGATTCCGTTTTGACGTTTTGGAAGCGTTTTGATGTTCACGGCAAACGCGTGTGAGGCTCAGCTTTTTTTTCGTTTTTGCACCGCCTGTTAAACTTGCGTTTTATTCTGTTTATTGTTGCGTTTTGAGTCATGAATTAACGTGTGTAACTTCTACGTTTCCTTTGCGTTTTAATTGGAACTGGTTGCGTTTTGGCTTTGTGCATGGTCTGCGTTTTCGCTTGCTGTGATTTTCGTGTGGGATGAGCTGCTTGGTGTGAAGAAGCTGTTTGAAAGCTAGCTGCTTCGGCGTGTTTTGCTGGGAATTGCTATAAGGCTTGCGCGTGCGGCTGGCGTGCGGGATGACGTTTTACGTTTTTGCTTTTGGCGTGAAGCTTTGCTTTTGTTGCAGCTGGCTAGGCTTGTGTTGGCGTACGGATGAAGTGTTGAGGCTTGTTGTTTTTGCACTTGGCTGAGGTGATGTAAAGCTGTTTGTTGTTTCGGCTGGGAATTTGTTTGCGTTGGCTGGGATGACTTGGGATTTAGCTGAAGGCTTGCTGAATTTGTTTTGATGTGTGATGGAGAGTTTCACATGTGGCTTGTGGCTAATGAGTGTGCCGAAAATAACATGGGCTTTAGTCAAATGAATTTTTTTTAATTGTTGTCATAAAAGTGTAAATGGGCTTAAAACCAAGTATGGGATTATAGTTTTTTTTATATTAATAAAAGGAAAAGGATTAAAAAATGGAAATGATTAAAAAAATGAATTTGGGAAGAATATTTGACAATTAGGTATTTAAAAAAAATGGAAAATTAGAAATTGATAAAAAAAATGAAATGGTAGTTTGGCTAATTGAACTAAAAAGGTGTATGAATTGGATAATTGAAAGAAAAATAATGGTTATTGGATAATAGAAAAATATAAAAAAAATGGTTTAGAATAATGGTCATTATGAGAAAAATGATAAATAAAAAAAATGGATTTAGTAATATTATATGGTAATGAAAAATGAATAATTGGTGTGAATAATGGTCGTATATATATAAAAAATGATGGTTTAATCGAAAAAATGGATGATGGATGAAATCTGGTCTTAAGCCCACAACAAATTCTTGACCTTTTTTCACAAGCCAGTTGATTAAACTGAATACAACCATCATTGAACCACTGAACAACTTGCCACTCCAACCACAATTACTGAAATTTGTCTTGATTATTCGAATCCCTGTTGAGGAAAATAAATCCTCAGATGAATTGCTGGTGAACTGATGAATCAAACCAGACTTCACTCGCAACACTTCTTGATAATCTGATGACTTTCACACACAGCTCAAACTTTACCACGCACTGTCTGAGGAATAAACCACTGGCACACATAACTTGCAGTTGAACAATCTTTTGATAGTTTGACCAATATTAGGTCAAACATCCATCTGGAATCGAATTGTGACTGAACAAACGCATCTGAATTGAAATCACTGTCTTATCTTTGAAAACCTGCAACACAGAGAAGAAGAAGAACACTGCAACATATTTTTTTATTTTGGTTAGAAGTTAGTAAATATAAACAAATATAAAGAAGTAAAAGCATGGTGATCCCCTGTGAAGCATAGACCCTTCATCTGAGAAGAAACCGAGAAACCTGTGCGATCTTGTTTGTATGCAAAATGCAAATGAAATGCGAAGAAATCTTAGGGCAAAAATTAAGGTGTGTCAGGTAGGTACCTCTTAGTTACTTGCTCACATTTCAAAAATACTTTTCACACCTCATTCTTTTCAAACATCTTCAAAAACAAGGCTTTGTATACATCCATACGAGGATCATTACAAAGTACTTAGACTAATTTCTAAACACACTACACTTTCCTTTTTCAAACGAATAAGTGAGCTAAATAACTAAGAGCCCATGGATAACCATGGATATAAAGGGTTCTTATACCTTCCCTTTATATAACCTACCCCCCGAACTCAAGTCTTTAAAAATAGGTCTTTCCTGTTCTTTTATGCCCTTTCCATATGGATAAAATAAAAGTCGGTGGCGACTCTTGCTATCCATAACATATATAGAAAGTCAGTTCTCCCACCGTGTTACAGAACTGGCGACCCTGCTGGGGAGTTTACTAAGTAAAAGAGGGGTAGCCTTAGGAATTAGATCACTTAATTATTTTCTTTGTTTGCTTTATATTATCTGTTGGGCATTTGTGTGAAAGATCTTAACCCAGATCTAGTGTACCATAGGTAAGTAGCAATAGACCAAGGAAACTATACGGCGTATACCGATATGGTTGATCTGGTGGCTACGCTAGTGTGACTTCTTGGTTGATTCTTATGTTACTTAAGTAAGCTGAGAATAACCTGAGGCTGCCATTTGTTGTCATTACACTAACTGACTTTGTAGAACCCTGGTTAACCCATCTTGGCCTTTAGAAAGTAGTGAGATTGCCGACTTTGGAGAAGTCTAAAGTTGGTTGATACTCGATGCTACGCTCATTGAGATTCTAATATTGGGAGGTTTTGGTTGGTAAGTCAGTTTCCTACTGAACAACAACCCTTGAGAAGGATCAGTGATATTGAGATCCCTTAGAACCTGATTACTTTTGTAGGACAGGATGAACCAACTAAACTTCCAGGGAGGTTACTTACCTTTAAACCTCATGCAAGGATCTAAACCTAGGACTATGGTGTGACTTGTTTGTGTGTGCCACATGTTTGTGATTGAACATAACATCATAACATCATAAGCATAGCATTTTCACTAACCATTTCAAGGAACAAAGGATTTATCTTTGTTCTTTGTTGCAAGTTATGGCTTCCACTCGTAGGAACACTATCCGGATCAACTTTGTAGGGATACCTTCTAAGCTTAAGGAATTGGTTTGTAAGGTTTCAAAAAGCTCCCAATTCATCAAGAAGCATGGTCACCTATTGGATGTAGTTACTTCGGGGTTTAATGAAGACATGACGAGTGTCCTATTCCAGTTCGTCGATCCTAAACATCATTGCTTCACATTCCCTGACTATCAGTTGGTACCTACAATGGAGGAATTCTCCAAGCTACTGGGTTTGCCTATCCTTGATCTGAGACCCTTCACAGGCTTAGAGAAAGATCATAAGCCTGAAGTCATTGCGGCATGCCTACATTTGAAGGAATCAGACATTGTTCTAGAAACGAGAAGCGGAGTTAGGGTATTCTTGCTAAGGTATTGATGGAGAAAGCTCAGGTGTTCTTGGATGCTATGAGTTATGATGCTTTTGAGGAAATCTTAGCCTTGCTGATTTATGGTTTGGTGTTGTTCCCTAATCCAGACCATTTCATAGATGTACACGCTATCAACATATTTCTGACTCAAAATCCAGTGCCTACCTTGCTTGGAGATATATTACACTCTCTTCACACTCATACTACGAAGGCGGGGGGAACTCTGATATGTTGCACACCTTTACTGACTAGGTGGTTTATTTCTCACCTTCCTCGATCAGTGATGAAGAATGAACAAGGGTTAAGGTGGTCTAAGAGGATCATGTCACTTTCTCATTCAGACATTCATTGGTGTTCTCGATCTATGGAGAATGTTATTATCATTGACCGTTGTGGAGAGTTCCCTAATGTGTCACTCCTTGGCATTAGAGGGGGCATTACTTATAACCATTCTTTAGCTCAACGTTAGTTTGGTTATGCTCGGAGTAATGGTCCTCATGACATACTTATTAAAGGAATTGTGTTTGAATACGACAACGATCTTTAGGGTTATCGCCAAAGGTTCATACGAGCTTGGAACAAGGTGAACAAAGTTGATAGCAAAACTCTGGAACAAAAGTACTCTATTCATATGGAACCTTACCTTAGATGAGTGTGATCTTGTTCTCAGACTCTTATGATGCCATATCTTATTGTCCTACTAGTTATCATGGAGCCTATTGTTGAAGGAGATGTTCCTTACACCATTCTCCATCCTGATATGCCTACTAATCTAGAGGAGTTGCAGAAGTATTGGATCCAACTGAAGGAGCAAAGGGATACTTTTGAGATTCAATTCAGAGCTAGTCAAGAAAGAGTTTTAGAGCTGACAAAGAAACTTCACAAGGAGCGGAACCTCAACACATACCTCAACACTAAGAGGAAGCCTCCATGGGAGACCTAAGTCTCATATATTTATTTTTTATTTTATTCTTATTTTCTTTCATTGTAAGACCAAGGGTCAATTTATATTAACACTTACTAATAAAGGTTTTGTTTTGTTTAAACAAATTTAAATCCTATATGGTCCTTGAAAACATTGCATATGCATCTACATACCATATCATTGCATGACAAGTTCTCACAGCAGGTTTCTCATCTTCTCGCTGTTTATTTCAGCAGAAATGGCTCTTGAACAATCCGTCAGAGATCTTCAAGCTCAGAATGCTCAATTTCAGAAAATGATCATGAATTTGTCCAAGGGGCAAGAAGAATTGAAAACCCTCTTCACTAAGGACATGAAAAAGAAGAATCATGAAGATAACAAGAACGATCAGTTGGAACAACTACAAACTGAGATAGCAGAGATGAGAATCTAGATCAATGGCCAGGTGGCTCTTATCCAGAGTTTAGCCCAAGGGCAAGAAGAGTTGAGAATCTTTGTCAATAAACTTCAAGGTAACGGAGTCAGGAATAAAATCATCAGTCAACCTCTAGTGATACAATCTGAATTGGTTGAAAGGAAGATAAGGATAAGAGAAGGAAATAGACATGTTACTACTGATAGTTCTTCAGTTGAAGAAAGAAGGTCTTGTAAGGTTAATCCACCTCGACACAAGGAATGTAGAAGGCAATTCATCCAATTCAGCACACAAATGTCACAAATTTTGCAATGCTTGCTGGAGATGGAGCTAATTTCTTTGGAAAATTCTCCTCGAAATCCCAATACTTCCTCCCCTCGTTATAATCCTAATGCAAGGTGTGTGTATCACTCCAACTGTCTTGGACATGACACTGATAATTGTTGGGCATTGAGGAATAAGATTCAAGACCTGATTGACGAAGGAATCCTCGATGTTATGCCAGAAGATCAAATTGAATTCTCCTATCGTCCATCAAATATCAAAGCTGCAAGACAAATCACCCGAGGGAGCCAGAAAGAAAGCCCATTTATCCCTGTTAAAATTTGGGACACCTTGGGACAGCCAAGTGGCAAATTTGATTTCATGGTGAAATATACTGCTCCCGGAAGTTCACAGATTGCAATCAAAGTGTTGTACCCCAAAATGTTCCCTCCCACAATCAAGGCGATGTCTCTCAATATTTCTCAATGATCATAAGGTACTCAAGGTCCCCAATTGGTCATAATGTTTGAGAATTTCCGCAGACAAAGCCTCATACTAAGCAAAGGATCCAGAACTAGGGTTTAGGTTTTCTCCAAGAAAAATGGACTTCCAAGGCCTCAAGAGAGCTTCATGACATCCCAAATGACTTCAAGAATCCCTATGTCAAGTTTCAAAGCTTTCCCAATAAGTTTGATCAGACAGATGATCAGATATGCAAAAATCAGTCAAAGTGGTTAAAAAGTCAAATTGAGTCAATTGTGGTCAAATTAAAGTCAAACTTCAAGATTTTTTTGCCAAAATCAAGGTTATGAATTAAAATTCATCATTTGATCAAGGGTTTATCATGATTCATCGAGTAAATTTCAGATCATCAAGAATCAGGAGTTTCTAAATTAGGGTTTTCATAGGAAAAGTCAACTGAACTTTGATCAGCCATAACTTTCACACACTTCATCAAATATTTACCATCCAAAGCTCATTTTGAAGGAAATTTAATTCTCTACAACTTTGGGTCTCACAAGCCAATCCTAAAAATGCTTCATTTGGAAGGTATGAGCTAAAACATTGTAGGTCTTTTTGAAAGTCAACAAAAAGTCAACATAAGTCAACTTTTTCCAAAGCTCATAATTAAAAAATGGTAAATTATATGGAAACGGGACTAAAAGGGTTGGTTAAATCACACTCTAACCTTTCTAAAAATTCCTAGAACACCTCCATAGCATTAAAATTGAGGAAGTTATGCATTATCAAAGTTGGATGATTTTTAAGGGGTGTATGAAGCAAAAGAGGCCATAATTTCATATTTTTCCAAATGGGCCCATAAAGTTGCAACCCAAACTTGAAGATGATGTCATGCACGACCTAATGACCATATTTTCTGATTTTTATTATTTTTTTATATTATTTTTTTTTATTTTAATCATTTAAAATCATTTTTAATTAAAATAAATTATATAAAATCAAATATTCGATTTGAAATTCATTTTGGGATCAAATATATGGCATTCAAGTTGATTGAAACTCATCCCAATTAGCATGATTTAATTTGATTTTTTTTTACAATTATTATAATTGGTTTCTTCATCTTCAAGCAACCCATAAAACTCCAACCAAGGCCCAATTTTTTACCCTAATTTATACTATTATATATACATAACATAACCACAAGAGCCGGGGAGGATTTTTTCAGCACAAGGTAAAGGTATTCATACTTTAAAAAAACAAGTAAAAATTGCAGGTCTAGAGGAAGAAGATGAAGTGGATTTGGCGCGCTGGATTTTTTTTTAAAATTTCTTGTTTTATATTTTATTTATTTGTTTGATTATGTGAACAGATGAGCATCAGTGGCTTGGTGGTAAGACGTGCGTTTGGTAACATTGAGGGCATGGGTTCACACCCGATCTCAACCATTTTTTTTCCATATATTTTGTTTTATTACCTATTTTATTATATAATGTTGTGTTTATGTTTCTTAGCACAAGAGCGCGTTTGTCCCAGTGACAAAGGACTCAATGGCGTGGGTTCAACACCCATTCCCAACATTTTAGCAAAGAAACATGAGTTCTTCCTAATTTTCTTTTTTTAAATTTCCTTAATTTCTCTAATTACCTTAATTTATCTTTTAAACATGGTTAACCTATCTTGTTTTTTAACTAATTTTTAATTAACTTATTTTAATAACCTTTCACTATTTTCTTAACAATAATGTTTTTATTAATATTATTACTTTTATATTTAGGTTTATGATTAAATCCTAATTATTTTCATAATTAAAACCTCAAACTGTTTTTAAAACCTTAATCAACCTTTAAATGTTTTTTAATTTAATTAATTCTCAGAATTTATTTTTCTTTATTTTAATATAAACTGATTATATATTTTGTTTTGTAAAACCCAGCCTTGAGACATTTTTTTTACTAACATATTTTTTTTCTCATTTTTATTATATACTAATAGGTATTTGTTATACTTATTCATATGCAGGCGCGTAACACACAACCTAGTGGCAAGGCAAAGTGGCAAGGCAAAGAGCAAGGGTTCAATTCTCCCGTATGGTATTTTTTGCCAAATTGGTTATTTCTCTCCCTTTTCTTTAATTATCAAATTATATATTTTCTTTTAAATTAAAACCTTAGACCTATTTTTTTGTAAAACCTTTTTCTTTTATAAATCTAAACCTTATTTTTTTTTCATAAACCTTAATTATTTTTTCATAAACCTTAATTTTTTTTTAATAAACCTTAATATTTTCCTAAACCTTAATTTTTTTTCCTAAACCTTAATTTTAAACCTAAGCCTTAATTTTTTTTCATAAACTTTAAACCCTAAAAATTTAGCCGTAATCTTTATCTTAAAACCCAGATTTCGCCCTAATTTTTACCCTAAAATTTTTCCTAAACCTAAAATTTTTCCTAAACCTTAAAATTTTTCCCAAATCTAATTGTTTTCTTAACCTAATTTGCAAACATTTTTCTAATATATTCACTCATTTTTATGTTATTCATTCACTGTTTGCCTATGTAACTGCTTCGCCTTTGTAATAACTAGTTTTTATTATTTTTCGTCATTATTATTATTATGTAATTGCCCCTAAGCCATGTAATAGTGTAGGAATTTTATTTTCTACCTTTTAATTTCTGCCATTTATTTTTCATATTAACCGCGTGGTTAGTAACATAGGGTGTGCCAAGAAATAAATGAACCATGGACTTAGAAAATTAATAATCAAGATAAATATCTGAAAACAACACTCACACACGTAAGTCGATCGTTCTACGATCGCCATCTGCACTTCCTAGGGTTACCCATCTTGGTTGCCGTTAATACCGTCAAGTCCCTCGAAAGTGGGGTGTTTTAAGAAAAGTCCCTCCATGAAATAAATCATCTAGTCTCTCCCAAATTCTAAAAGATCAAGTCCCTACGAGGTTGCCTATGATAAATGATCTTGTCCCTTCGGTTTAAAAGATGATAGTTGATCCCAATTGCTAAAGACACCCTTCAAGTTTCCTTTATTGACCATACGATGACCCTACGCTCGTCCCTTAGTAAAATCCAAGGTAATGACTACATTTTCCTTAATAATAGGGATATTCTTACCCTTGAAATAACATATAAGAACATGAATGACTTAGTCTAGGGTAGGTACCTCATAGTTACTTGCTCACACCTTTAAAGAATTCTTTCACACATCACAATATTTTCAAACAAGGCTTTGTATACATCCATACGAGGATCATTACAAAGTACTTAGAAAATTTCTAAACACACACTACACTTTCCTTTTCAAAAAACATTTAAGTGAGCTAAGTAACTAAGATCCCATGGATAACCATGGATATAAAGGGTGCTAACACCTTCCCTTTATAAAACCTACCCCCCGAACTCAAGTCTTTTAAAAAAGGTCTTTCCTGTTCTTTTATGTCCTTTCCACGTGGATAAAATAAAAGTCGGTGACGACTCTTGCTATCTGCAACATTTATAGAAAGTCAGTTCTTCCACCGTATTACACGAAGACATTCAGCCAACTAGATGGGACATCATTTGATTTATTCAGTTGTAATTTCTTTTATTTGTCCAAACATTTACTATTATGTTAAACTTTATTTTCACATTAATGCATTGTGTATGTTTGTCTTGAATTAATCCATTCGTTTCACTATATTTAAAACTATGCTTCTTACTTCTATTTTGTGATATTTAACTCTTGATAAAACTGTAAGCCTTTAGAAGGAGGATGACGAAGACGATACCATAATTCCATATAGTATGCTTTTGAACAAACTATGTTGATGATGTACATGCATTATTTCAATTCCTAAACATTGGAGATATAAGGAAGTTAATCCATAGTTAACCCTTCTGAGCCAAAGAAGTAGGAGTTTTTCTTTCTTAAGCAAGTTAAAACCCTTAATCATAGTCTGGGGCAGGGTAGTTACTCGGTTAACTCAATTATGCCAATTGTCTGTATTGTATACAACTAATGATGGTTCTCTGTAATCATTAAACCTGACAGTCAATATCTAGCAAAAGAAAAGTTCACTAAGTCAAAACCTATGAAGGAGACTTAGTAAAAAAAAGAATTAAGACATCCCGCTAATTGTAATCTTGAAATAAACAGTTCAGGCAAAGGGAAGGATAACAAAGTCAAAAGAAAAGAGATCACTACAAATCCCCAACAAAAAAAAAGATGACTGATTCTTCAAATAAACTTCTGTCAGTATTCCAAACTCTTTTGGAGCCTTAATGCATAATTTAACCAAACATAGGACTGGAGAACATCACGAAGAACGGGTTGGGTACAAATAAAATTTGAGCCTTTATCTTTTGTTTCTTAAGCCGTGAACCATACCACGTTACAACCCTTTAAAAGTCCTAACTGAAGCACAGTTAGTTCGAAAGTGTACTGCTACAAAAAGGTATCCTTACTCCTTTAGGGCTTATTATAAATCTTGAGTTAATATCACAGTTTTATAAACATTGTTTTGCTAAAATAAATATTTTTCAAAACTTCAAGATAGACATAAGCATTGCATTTTGAATAGCATTGTTTGCATATAACTAAGTGTTGGACAATAGAGAAACTTACATGATGAACAATCAATGAATCAAAGTCCTCCCTACAGGCAAAGTTGCTTCCTGGATCAAAGCCAATATATACAAGGAGGCATATTCACTATCTCATAATCAAGGGGGCATACCATTTACTTGGGGAAATCTACTCAAGATTCAACTATGCTTAGGTAGCTAGGGGTAGGTCTCTTCATCTATCTGAATTACCAAAGGTAACATTACATAGTTCACGATGCCAGGGGCATATTATTGTGGGGTATTCTGCTTATTTCTCTTGAGGTAGATCCTTTGAGATACTTCCATTATGGGACAAATAATCCTCAACAAAGGGGGGCAACACTCTATTTCCAAATCTAATACCCGGAGTGTATATGGTCCATCACAGTCTGAAAGCCCTGATATTGGATTCTCAGCAGAAGCCATAGTGGAAATTAACTGTCTGCGCCAGTAGTATCAAATGGTGTCAGTATCATGTCTTCGGATCCAGCCATGAAAATTTCTAGGAAATTATTCAGGAAAGTTAAGAACCTTAGAAGCTCTAAATCCAGTTGGTTATACACTTTCGAAGTTGAAACGATTTTGTTTTTGAGTTCAGGTTTACTTTTCCCTCTTTATTCAAGTAAGAAATGTTTTCCGAATTCAGGTTTACTTTTCCCCTTTTACTGAAGCGGAAACGTCCGTCGATTATGCCTGAATGTATATATGCTTTTGAATATGATTGATGTTTACCAAAAATGCATAAAATACAATAATAGCATTTACTAAGGACGATAGAAGATAGGAATCCAACGAATCTTCGCCAGTTCATCCCCACAAGAGTAATCTTTACGGATATTCTTATGGAATACTTCAAGTAATATCTTGTACTTCCAAATCTACGAAGTCTTCAAATAGTTTCATTTCAAATACAATATATCTTCCGAAGAATTGATACTTCACAGAATAAGTCTCCCGGAGCAATGTCCATCTCTTTTATCATCAGTAAGGATATTCAGGAACTTAATCCTTCAATAAGAAGTACGACGAACGAAAAATGGGAGGTTCTAAGTATGATATTCCAAAACAAGACGGGAACGAAGTCTTCATATTCCTCAACAACGAATTGGGATTTATTTTCCCCAGCCAGCAGTTGTTCTACGAAACTAATCATACATTTAAACTACATAATTCATTCATACATACATCATCATGTCATATCATACGCATACAACATTCTCATGAGATATCATCTTGCAGAGTGTTATACATCTCATGATATTTGCATATAACTAACCTTGTTTTCCAGGGTTGTTTTATCCTCCCAAAAGCTATATCATCAAACCTTGGGTTGTTTTATCTTCCCAAAAGTTATATCATCATTGTAACACGGTGGGAGAACTGACTTTCTATAAATGTTGCGGATAGCAAGAGTCGCCATCGACTTTTATTTTATCCAAAAGGAAAGGACATAAAAGAACCGGAAAATTTTTAAAAGACTTGAGTTCGGGGGGTAGGTTATATAAAGGGAAGGTGTTAGCACCATTTATATCCATGGTTATCCATGGGCTCTTAATTACTTAGCTCACTTTGTTTGTTTGCAAGAGTGTAGTGTGTGATTAGAAAAATTTCTTTAAGTACTTGGTAATGACCCTCGTATGGGTGTATACAAAGCCTAGTTTAGAAATTGTGAAGTGTAAAAGTAAGTTTGAAAAGTGTGAGCAAGTAACTATGAGGTACCTACCCTAGATTAAGTCTTTCGTGTTCTCGTATGTTCTTTCAATGGTAAGACTATCCCTATTATTAAGGAATAGGCAGTCATTACCTTGGATGTGTTAAGGGACAAACGTAGGTTCATCGTATGGTCATAGAAAGTAACTTTGAGGGGCATCTTTAGCAATTCGTAGGGACTATCATCATTTATTCGAAGGGACAAGATCATTATTCCGTAGGCAACCTCGAAGGGACTTGATCTTTTAAAATGTAGGGACTTGATGATTTTTTATGAAGGGACTTTGCTTAAGACACCCCTATATTCGAGGGACTTGACCATATTTAAGGCAACCAAGAGGGGTAACCTAGGAAGTGCAAGATGGCAATCAAAGATCGACTTACGTGTGTGAGTGTTTATATTCAGGTATTTATCTTATTTAAATTAATTTTCTAAGTTATTTAATTACACATAGGTTATGCACACCCTAATATTACTAACCATACAGAAAAATAATTACAAAAATAAAGCAAAAATAAACCTATTACATGGCTTTAGCAATTACATAATAATAAAAATAATAAGGATAATAATAAACATAATAAGAATAATAAGTAAACAATAATAAAATATTAGTAATAATAAGATAATAAAAATAATGGTTAGAAAAATAAATGAAGGAAATAAGAATTTAAAAAGAAAATTTAATATTAGAAAATTTTTATAAGTTAATTAAGAAAATAAGTTTAATAATGATAAACAAATAACAAATTATTTACATATTAATAAAAATAAAGATTAATAACTTAATTAGGGTTTAGAAAAATTAGGTTAATTTTTAGGGTTAGAAGAAAATTAGGCTTAATATTTAAATTAATAAAATTAGGGTTTTTAATTAAAATACATTATTAATTTATTTACAAAAATACATAATAATTATATATAAACATATTGTAAAATTAATACAAATAATTTACATTTAAGAAAATAAATATGAATTTTAGAAAATATAAAGTTTTTAGGAAAATATTATTGGTTATTATTTTAGAAATTATTTCAATTATATTAATTTAAATTAAAAATAAGAAAATAGTTAAAATAAGGAAAATATGAGAAAAAGTCCTAAAAAGATAGGACCTGGGATTTGAACCCAGGTCCCTTACCTCAACAACAACATTCAAAACCAGCTGAGCCAGCATGCGCTGGTGTAGGCTATGTACAATGCAATCATCATATTGTAAAACCTGCAAAATAAATGAAATTAAAACAAAATGGCCTGCGGCCAGATTCGAACCCAGGACCATCACAACAACAACCAAACACTCCAACCACTAAGCCACATGGGGCGCGTCTGCAAGCTAAACAACAAACAAACATAATATATTAAGTTAACTGAATAATGGAAAAATTGAACAAAATATTGTTGTCACCAAGGATCGAACACAGGTCACAGCCAATAACACGCACACGCCAACACCACTAGGCAAGCAACATCTGTTGAAATAATATGAAAACAATTCAATAAAATATCAAGATCAAATTTGAATTTCCTCCTGCGCGCCAACTGACTTCATCTTCTTCCTTTTTCCTGCGAAAACACCTGCAAATTCACCTACAATTTTCCTGCGAATTTTGGATTTCAAGAACCTGTGAAAATTGGATCTTCCACAATATGTAAAATTTCATCAAATTAAACACACAAACATGATCCTTGCAATGTTTACAGTCCAACCATGGTTTCATTAGTCATATATATTAGGTATTTCGCAAAACCCCAAATGAGGAGCATAAACCCTAGCCATGGCAGTTTTCGATTCAGGTCATGAACCTTTGATCTAAGTGTCCAGAAACATTCCTTGCAACCTCATAAACACAAAACAGATGTCAAATATACTTAAAACCAATCATACATATGAAATCGAAAAAAGCAAAAAACATGAATATGATGAATTCGGTTATGAAGTTTCAATGCAATAATGGATGTTTTAGTGATCCAGAAACATTATATGATGTTCTTTTTGTGTGAAATTTTGAAACCGAATGTGACTTTAGATCAAAAACTGAATGTGACTTTTTGTGTGAAATTTTGAAGTTGAATGGTGTTCTTGGAGGCTCTGATGGTCGTCCTCTGAGTTTGTAATAGGTTTGGGAACTTATAGTGATCTGAATTAGGTCAAAACTTTGTGGATTTGTGGGCTTTCTTGAATAACTTGAGTGTGAAGAAATCTCATGATCAAAATATATGAAAAAATCAAATATTTGTATGCCAATCTGGTCTAGCATGAATTTGAATTAAATCAATCATCTCTAAATAATGTTTATGACCTTCTAGAACAAGAATCAAATTTAAATATTGAGTTTTCATATTTTATTTTAATTTAAATTGATTTTAAATGAATAAAATCAAAATAAATAAAAAATAAACTATAAAAATCTGAATAAATTATATTTGATTCGTGCATGATGTCATGGTAGAGATTGGGTCATAAAAATGCAAGCCCATGTGGAAAGAATAGGTTCTAAGACCCCATTTGCTCAATAAACCTCTCAAAAATTTCCCAACTTTACAAAGGCACAAATCCTTCAATTTTAAGGATATGAAGGTGTTCTTGGACATTTTAGAAATCTTAGATAGTCCTCTAACCAACCTCTTTGGTATCATGTCCATATCTTTTACCATTTTCAAATTATTCCCTTTGGAAGATGTTGACTTTTTGTTGACTTTCAAAATGACCTATAATGTCTTAGCTCATACCTTCCAAATGAATCATTTTTGGGCTTGGCTTGTGAGACAAAAAGTTGTAGAGAATTCAATTTCCTTCAAAATGAGATTTGGATGGGAAATTTTTGATGAAGCATGTGAAATTTATGGCTGGTCAAAGTTGAGTTGACTTTTCCTGTGAAAACCCAAATTTAGAAACTCCTGATTCTTGATGATCTGAAATCTCTTTGATGAATCATGATCAACCCTTGATAAAATGATGAATTTTACTTCATATAATTGATTTTGGCAAAAAATCATGAAGTTTGACTTTGGTTTGACCACAGTTGACCTTAGTTTGACTTTTTAACTGCTTTGACTGATTTTTGCATATCTGATCATTTGACTGAGCAAACCTTTTGGGAAAGCCTTGAAACTTGACATAGGGATTCTTGAAGACATATAGGATTCTATTAAGCTCACTTGAAGCCTTGGAAGTCCATTTAGCCTGATGAAACTCAAAACCCTAGTTTAGGGTGCATTGCTTAGGAGGATGCTTTGTCTGAGGGGATTGTCAAACTTTCTGACTAATTGTGAACCTTGTGAATCTTGTGAGACTCTTGGGACATTTTAGTACACAATGTATGGTCTAGGTGAGTGAAAATTTTGGGGTGAAACAATCATACCTTGGGTTGTTTTATCTTCCCAAAAGCTATATCATTACACCTTGGGTTGTTTTATCCTCCCAAAAGCTATATCATCATACCTTGGGTTGTTTTATCTTCCCAAAAGATATATCATCATACCTTGGGTTATTTTATCTTCCCAAAATCTATATCATCACACCTTGGGTTGTTTTATCCTTCCAAAAGCTATATCATCATACCTTGGGTTATTTTATCTTCCCAAAAGCTATATCATCATACCTTGGGTTGTTTTATCTTCCCAAAAGCTATATCATCACACCTTGGGTTATTTTATCCTCCCAAAAGCTATATCATCATACCTTGGGTTGTTTTAACTTCCCAAAAGCTATGTCATCATACCTTGGGTTGTTTTATCTTCCCAAAATCTATGTCATCATACATTGGGTTGTTTTATCTTCCCAAAAGCTATATCATCATACATTGGGTTGTTTTATCATCCCAAAAGCTATATCATCATATCTTGGGTTGTTTTATCCTCCCAAAAGCTATATCACAATACCTTGGGTTGCTTTATCCTTCCAAAAGCTATATCACAATATCTTGGGTTGCTTTATCCCCCCAAAATCTATATCATAGTACCTTGGGCTACTTTATCCCCAGGATAATCTTGGACTGCTCTACCCTCCAAGATCATATCAAGAAACCTCATAGGCAATTATATCCTCCAAGACTGCATCAATTTACATTTTGGATTGCTTCATCCTCCAAGAAGTGTATCTGAAGAATTTTTTCTCCAAATGGCATCTTTAAGCCCATTCAAGCAATACAACCAACCAACAGTGTTATTCTATGCATCGGCGAGTGAAAATTTTTGGGCTTTTGTGTTTAATCCCCTTCAACCTTCAAGTCACGAATGACGTGCATGCCAATCTAACTCCTCAGGTTTCAGAAAATTGAACAGGGATAGTTGTTGTACCCCAAGAAATTTCCCTCCCACAATTAAGGCAATGTATCTCAATATTTCTCAAGGTTCATAATTGGTCAACAGGATTGAAGGTTTCATTAGACTAAGCCTTCTCCTGAACAATGGATCCAGAACTAGGGTTTTGAAATTCTCCAGGCTAGATGGACTTCTAAGGCCTCAAGTAAGCTTCATAACATCCCACATGTCTTCAAGAATCCCCATGTCAAGTTTCAGAGCTTTCCCAATAAGTTTGACTAGTCAAATGTTCAGATATCCAAAAATCTGTCAACTTGGTAAAAAAAGTCAAACTGAGGTCAATTGTGGTCAACTCAAAGTCAAACTTCAAGATTTTTTGTCAACATCTAGATTATGAGGTAAAATTCATCATTTGGTCAAGTTTTGATCATGATTCATCAAGGAAATCTCAGATCATCAAGAATCAAGAAGTTTCTAAATTAGGATTTCACAGTAAAAGTCAACTGAACTTTGACCAACCATAACTTTCACATCTTTCATCAAACATTTCCCATCCAAAGCTCATTTTGAAGGAAATTTAATTCTCAACTTTGTGTTTCACAAGCCAAGCCCAAAAATACTTCATTTGGAAGGTATGAGCTAAAACATTATATGTCCTTTTGAAAGTCAACAAAAAGTCAACTTTTTCCAAAGCTCGTAATTTGAAAATGGTAAAAGATATGGACATGGGACCAAAAAGGTTGGTTATACGACACTCTAAGCTTTCCAAAAAGTCCAAGAACACCTTCATATCCATAAAATTGAGGGAGTTATACATTGTCAAAGTAGAGAAATTTTCAAGGGGTGTATGAAGCAAAAAAGGTCTTAACTTCAAAATTTTCCAAATGGGTCCATAAAATTGCAATCCAGTCACAAAGATAAAGTCATGCACGACCCAATAGCCATTTATTCCGATTTTTTAATTTTGTTTTATATTATTTTGGATTTAATTTATTAAAATTCAATTTAAATGAAAATAAATTATAAAAAATCAAATAATGGATCTAATATTGGTTTTAGAATGAATCTTATAACATTTAAAGTGATTGGATGCCATTAAAATTCGTGCAAGACCTTTGAAGTATGAAGAGATTTGATTTTTTTCACATTTATGGCCATGGATTCCTTCATGATCAACTAACACCAAAAGATCACCCAAGGCCCATTCTCTTACCCTAATTTACTTCACTATAAAGCCATGAGAAGAATACAACACTAGCAGACGGTTTTTGCAGGTCAAAAATACAAGATCAAATTTCAAAAATTGATCAAAAAAGTGATATATGGTTTTGGACCTGGAGGAATTTTCAAAGTGTTTTAAAGGTGACATTGGTTTCCTTGAGGATCATTGATCGTAACTCAATCATCATAAGCATCAAAACCATGCCAAAACTCATAAACCGAATCACTTTCTTCTTGGTTTTGAATTTTTTTCGATTTTGCATTTTTATACGTTCATGACTAATTTTAATAATTGATTTGTGTTTATCTTGAAGCATAAATACTTTCTGGACGATTTGCATGAAGCTCCATGGCCGGAACCATACGATACCATTTTTAGGGTTCTTGGTTTGAAAATAGGGCTTTCTAATTAAAGCAATTTCACAAGTTTTAGACCCCATATTTGAACTCTATGACCATTGGGGAATTGATTGGTGTTATTATTGTGTATTGATTGTGCTTGAATTAACGTTAACAAAAAAACGCAGGTTTTGCTACAAAATTATTTCGCAGGAAAAAACACAGCAGGATTCGCAGGAAATTTTGCAGCACTAGAGGTTGAAGACAATAGGTGGCATAAGGCGATTGACTGTTTTCTGGAGAAAAAAAGACATTTAATAAAACAGATTGATGTTGAATCTATGTCACACACACGGTCTAGCTCAGATGGTCAGGCGATGCATCTTGGAGTTATTGGACCTGGGTTCGATTCTCAGTTCCCTTTTTGCTTTTCTGCGCCTTTTGTTCTTGTTTTTCTTGATTATTATTTATTTAAATTAATCCCTTAAATTACTAACTAATTAAAATCAATTAAATAAAAAACAAATTAATCATTAGCTTAATTCTTACAAATATTTTCCTAATTAATAATAATAATTATAATCTCATTAATTATTTTATGTAAAATATTTTCTACTTTAATGTTAATAGTTTTTTTCTTTATTCAATTAAACTTGTAAATAAATTAGTAATTAAGCTATTTTTGAGAACCATGTGTTTTTGAGAGTCACGCATGTGACCGGTGTTGGGAGGGCTTTGAAGTCTAAAAAGCTCACTCCTCGCTTCATTGGTCCGTATCAAATCTTGGAACGAGTTGGAAAAGTTGCTTATCGGATGGCGTTACCACCAAATCTTTCGAATTTGCACGATGTATTCCATGTGTCGCATCTTCGGAAGTATATTCCAGATTCGTCTCATGTGGTTAGTATGGACGATGTGCAAGTGCGGGATAATCTCACTGTGGAGACAAATCCTGTACGAGTTGAAGATCGTGAAACAAAGACTCTTCGAGGAAAAGAAATCGTGTTGGTCAAAGTCGTTTGGTTGGGAGCTACGGGCGAAAGCATGACCTGAGAATTGGAGAGCAAGATGCGAGACTCCTATCCTGAGCTGTTTGAAGCAGGTAAATTTTCGAGGACGGAAATATTTTAAGTGGGGGAGAGTTGTAACGCCTGTCGCTCCCACCAAATGACAACTAAGGTCAAGAGGGGTACAGACGCGAACGGTCGGCGAAAGAGGGAAGAGAACACACAGGGGTGAACTCAGGAGAAAAGACAAAGAGTCGCCAGCTAGGCATTTTTATCCCGAAGGAAAGGTAATGTTGCATAGACCTAGGAAGAGATGGATAAGACGGTCGCGAACCAGAGAGACTGAGAAAGGGGGTTGGTTACAACCTGGGAAGGTATTAGCACCCAGATTGTTCGCCGTACTCGACGGGGTCCACGCTTAAAAGATTTGTCTTTTAAAGGGGTAGTGTCAGTGCTATCTGTGTATCAAAGCTGGAAAGAATGCAAGTGTCAGTGTATAGAGTATAAGTGATGTGAAGTAAAAGAGTGTCAGTGTAAGAAAAGAATGAAGCTCAAGACTATGAGGCTTAAAGAATGATGCTGGAAGGAGGGGGGAATATACAGAGACTTTTGTTCGATAACTGTTAAGTTATGCCTACGTATCCTCTCGTGCAATGAGGAAGTTAGAACACCGTAGTTCGACCCAAAGAGACTGAAAGGTTTTGACTGATGAACTGCTTACTTGTTTATGCTCAAGTGTATGACCTGTCTGGCTCAGGTGCAAACTGTCTTGCATTAGACGGAAGAAGCAAGTTCTCGTTTGTGAGTGAAGATGATGAGAAAAGAATCCCGAAGGAGACGATTATTGTTTTTTTTTTGTGTTTTCAGTCTTTTATTGCTTTTGAAAGTTTGTCATAAGTTAATGAGCTTAAGCCTAAACCAATGGATTAGTAAACTCATCACATCCTCCCTCTGATTAGGGGTAATGAGAATACCTTAAGTGTGAAGTCAGCTCACACTTGATCACCATGATGTAGGATTAAGATCATTAACCTACTTGTGATTATTTAGATGTTTTTGTTGTTTTTGTTTAGTGTTAAGTAATGAGTTTAAGCCATAATCAGGGATTAAACAGACTCATTACACCATCCTAATAGAAGGATAATAGATGAGAATGTTTAAGCTGAGTGTAAACACCCCAAATTTTCCCTCACCCATTTCATCATGGCTTGTGATCATTCTCATATGCATAAACACAACCATAACATCTCATATCACATTTTTGTTTCATTGCATAGTTTCTAAGTCATCTGCACCTAGGGTTTGTGATCTGAGCAATCCAAGAGCCTCTTGAGCCATCCCAAAGGCCACCAATCTTTTCAAAGTGGTCCATGTGTGTTCTTATGTCATAATACATCCTCCCAAAGTCAAAAATGCAAAGGAATCACAAGAACTAGGGTTTGAGTGGATGCAGGGCCATGCTAGACTGCACAGTTGACCTAAAATTAGGGTTTTGGTTTCAGAGGCCATAACCTCAAATTTTTTGGTCATTCTTGTTTCCATTAGTCTCTATATGGTATAGGGAGTATGCATATCAATTTTCATGAAGAAATTCCATGGGGAAGTCATCTGATCAAGGGTTGACTTTCTGGACAAGTCAGTGCAAAATCAGGGCATCTGAGGCCCCCAATGACCCAACCAATGGGTGATCTTCATCATTTTGAGTGTATATGATCTTTATTTGACCATGGAAGAAGGTTGAAGTTCACAAAAATCAAGAATTTAGGGTTTTTGCAAATGTTGACTTTTTGGGCATAGTTGACTTTTCAAGAATGCTTCATTTTAGGTCATTTTTCAAGCCTTGATTCTTGATCCAAAAATGCTTCAAATGGAAAAACTTTGGTCATGAAAGTTGTAGATTACATCTTTCCCTTTTCAAAAAGTACAAGAACATGATCAAACTCTTCTTGGATCAAAAGTTATGGTGTGACAAAGTTAGCAAAAATCATTGATTTTCAAGATGTGCACCAAATGGGAATTTTGCAAAACCATGAACCAATGCCTTTTGTAACCTCTAGTTCATTTCAAACCATGACACAAACATTATATAAGTCATAAAAATCAGAATTGAACCAAGAATGCTCATGTATTATGGCTTGTTGGACAAGGGAATTACATGTGAACCATAAAGCAACAACTTGCAAAACTCATGATCACACTTCCTACAACTTGCAACCTTGGATGCTGACTTTGGCTAGCCTTTCCCCTCACCCTTGCTGCGCAGCCCCATGCTTTGTACTTGCCTAGATCATGAGCCATACTTCTCTTACACAAAAGGTGGATTTTGAGCAAAAGCAAACTTACCAATCACTATAGGCCAGGTCAAATCATCTGACCTATGGGATTAAAATACAATATCCTTTGGCAAGCTAAAGATATGAAGAAGCAAGGCTGAAACACTCTAAAGCAAGACATTCACAAAAACACACCATTTTGCAAATTGCTTCGAATCTCTCTGCCCAGCCATCAAACATCCAAACTATTTTCACACTTCAACTCACCATACTTCATAGACCTAAAACCAACAAGACCTGGGCCTGAAGCCAGCAAGAACACCATTCCCCCATTTTCACCCCCAGAAGCAAAACCATTCGAAACTCTCACCACAGCTCACAAACATCAAAACAAACTCCATAGACCTTCTCCACTCATCATCTGGACCACAAACAACCCTTCACCCTTGCCAGAAATAGCCAGAATCACCATTGCCATGTTCAACTGAGCTTGGAGCAGAAACTGATCAAACTCTTCATCCAACCAACATAAATCTCTCCCAAGCATTCAAGCATCATCAGGAGGTCATAAGGAGTGGATTTCACCCAGAGAAGTGGCCAGAAAGTCATCAGAGTGAAAGCTTTGAATCTCAGGTAGCTCAAGAAATATTTTTCCAGAAATCATTTCTTTTGTTCTAAACTTGTTCTTTGTGACTTCCTGATCATGAATATGCCTTTGGTTTTGCAAATGGTGATGAAATGAGAGTTTAATTGCTCTCTGAAACTTTCGTGCCCTAGTTCTTCTTTGCTTCGATTCAGCCTTGTTAGGAAGAATAAATTTGTTTTGATAAGGGGTTTTGGTTCGTAAGTGAGTGGGGATCATTTCCCAGTTTTTAGATTTCATTTTAGTTAGGTTTTTGGGGTTTTGGGGATTCTCAGGGGGGATGCTGGCCGGAGAAGACGACCGGAGGTCTTCTCCGGCCACCTGAAAGTCATTTGTGCCCTAATCAGATAATTAATTTCCATTTGAATGTGGAGCGTTAGATTAGTTGACTTAGTGGACTTCCCGCGCGCATGTGTGGTCCAGATGTGTTTGCTTAGCCCTAATCCACGTGTTTAGTTTAATTAATCCATAATTAAATTAATTTAATCAGAATCAACCTGGACCCTTGGATAGCACGCGTGGTCAAGCATTTCAAACCCAGACTTCATCCTGGCCCTTCCTTCTGTTGACTTTCATTTTATTTATTTTAATTTCATTTCTTTTCCATTTAATTTGCACAATTAATTTAAAATAGTAAAAAGTCTTAAAAAATTATGAAACTTTTTCTCTTAATTTTTATTATTTTTCATGACACAAAAATATTTTCATTTTATTTTTTATCATTAAAAAAGTATTTTTAAATATTTAAAAGATTATTTTTAATTGATTAATGGAAATTAATTTATTAAAAATACTTTTAGGTATTTAAAAATCACCAAAAAATTCATGAAATGTTCTAAGACATTTAGAAACATTGTCCAACCTTCAAACCAAATTTCTTTTTTGATCTTGATGCATTTTGAGAATTTTCCATTGAATTAAATCATTTTTTGTGCATTAATTTGATCCAAAGTTCAAAAATTCCTTTCTGCCTATCTAAGAAGAGTTGGACATTGATTCTTTTTGAATTGTTTTGTGTTTAGCATGTAGTTTCTAGGATTAAATGGTCATGATTTGATTCTTCATTTTCAATTTGTTTGGCATTTCTTTTGTTTAGGAACCCTAAAAACCCTAATAACTTGTAAAAATCATAACTTGAGATTGGTTAAGAGTTGAGACCTCCCCTTTGGACATTGGTTTAGTATGAGATTAGGGTTTCTTTGAGTGGCCTTTTCCATTTTTTACCTTGGGGTTTGCTTCTGTTTTGGGTTTTTGTTTGTTGTTTGATTCATAAACCCTAATTTGGGCTTCCATTTGCATCCATCTTGCATTCTCTTGCATAACATGACTTGCCATGACATTTCAAGCATCCATTTGATTCATTGAACATCATAAGACATATAGAAAGCATGTTTGATCATTGCATCATGTATTTGCCATGTTGTATGCTATGTATGTTTCATAACTTTTCATGTATATCCATGCTTCTAAGTTTGCTTCACATGCATCCATGATCTTGTATGAACATCTCCATGCCTTGCCTCATGTTTGTAGCATCTCATAACATCATTATCATCATCAACATGCTTCTGGTTTTGTTTAACATCATGACATTCCATCCCATTTTGCATTGCATTACATTTCTTTCTAACATTTCAGGTGGTAAGCAAACTTGAGAAGTGAATTTGCCTTCACTTCTCATAACTTTTCTTCTCATCTCTCTTGCATCCATTGCTGCATTTCTATTTGTGTTTGAGTTTGAGCTTGCTCATCCTTTTTCTTCCCACTTTCTTTCCTCAAGTGACTTGACTTCTTGAATGAAGCAAGTCACTTTGCTTCCCTTGATCCTTTCATCTGCTTCCTGGTGGTTCCATTGAAGATCTTCTCTTGAAAACCTCACAAAACTTAGGGACAACCAAGCATGACAATGATTAGGGTTTTGGATTAGTCTCCCCATTTGGTTTTACCTTTGTGTCTCTTTGAGTCCTCTCTTCTCATCTCATAATCAGGGACTAAACCCTAAAGGCTTTAAGGCTTTGTGATTAAGCTTATGCCTGCATCCTTCTATTAGGATGGAGTGTATAAGTTTAATCCTAAGTGTTAAACCCTTAATGTGTTTAACTCCTTTAATCAATCCACTTAATAATCATCAAGACATCACACTTGTAACTTGGGCCTTGCATTAGGGTTCTAATTCTTCCTTAATTGGTTAAGAAGGACTAACCCCAGTGTTAATGGACAAGTCCCCCTCAAGTTGTCTTACAAATCATAAAATTCACTTCATCATCATATCATTAAATAAAATCCATTTAATCAAAGGCTTGTTTTGTCATGAGTTTAATCCCTAATCATGGATTAAGTTGAGGAGCTTTCCTCAGCTTAAACATTCTCATCTATTATCCTTCTATTAGGATGGTGTAATGAGTCTGTTTAATCCCTAATTATGGCTTAACCTCATTACTCAACACTAAACAAAAACACCAAAAACATCTAAATAATCACAAGTAGGTTAATGATCTTAATCCTACACCAAAGGTGATTAAGTGTGAGAAGCTGACTTCACACTTAAGGTATTCTCATTACCCCTAATCAGAGGGAAGATGTGATGAGTTTACTAGATCCATTGGTTTAGACTTAAGCTCATTAACTTATGACAAACTTCCAAAAGCAATAAAAGACTGAAAGCACAAAAACAAACAATAATCGTCTCCTCCGGGATTCTTTTCTCATCACCTTCACTCACAAACGAGAACTCGCTTCTTCCGTCTAATGCAAGACAGTTAGCATCTGTGCCAGACAGATCATACACTTGAGCATAGGCAAGTAAGCAGTTCACAAGTCAATTCATCTTTCAGTCTCTTTGGGTCGAACTACGGTGTTCTGACTTCCTCATTGCACGAGAGGATACGTAGGCATAACTTAACGGTTATCGAACAAAAGTCTCTGTATATTCCCCCTCCTTCCAGCTTCATTCTTTTAAGCCTCATGATCTTGAGCATTTCACCCTCGTTCTTACACTGACACTGTATATATCACTTCACTTCTTTTACACTGACACCTATACATTCTTTTCCAACTATTTTTACACACAAATTGCACTGACACTACCCCTTTAAAACACAAATCTTTTAAGCGTGGATCCCGTCGAGTACGACGGACAATCTGGGTGCTAATACCTTCCCAGGTTGTAATCAAACCCCTTTCTCAGTCTCTCTGGTTCGCAACCGCTTTATCCATCCTTTTCCAGGCCTATGCAGCATTGCCTTTCCTCCGGGATAAAAATGCCTAGCTGGCGACTTTATTCATTCTCCAGTGAGTTCACGGCTGTGTGTTCTCACTGTTCTCTCGCCGACCGTTCGCGTCTGTACCCCTCGTGGCCCTGTGTCATTTGGTGGGAGCGACAGCTTGGCGACTCTGCTGGGGATCTTTATACTGCAACCAGGGCTTCTGGTTCTTTTTGTGGGTTCCTCCTAGCGCTTGATTGATTTGTGTTTACTGGGGTGTTATGTGCTTATTTGTGCTTGTATTTATTTTGCTTTATGTACAGTTGCTTTACTGCTTTCTTTATTGCTTTTGCATTATATCATATTTGTCATACTGTGCTGCTGGCTGGATCTGTTGTTTGCTTTGGTGGGTGGGTGATTCATTGAGAGTTAAGGTCCTATACCTGGGACCTGAGTGACACATAGGCTAGAGTGAATCATGTTCTTTCCCATTCCATTTCGGTCTGGTGCGGGAATATGAAACACGGTTCAGATATGGGTTTCTTCTTGAGAACTCTGTGTTGCAGATTTCCTGCAATGCTAGGGCTATCTGGGAAGCCTGCTAAGTCTGGATGACCTTTTAGTATTGACCTTCAGAAACTGAGGTGAATTAGAGGAGGAATTGTTATGGTTATTGTAAACACTGTACCTCCGGGTTAGAAGTGTTTACACTTCTCATAACTGATCCAAGTCTGAGGATCCTTGTTTTAGAACACCACCTGTGAGGGGGTTGGGCTATTTACAGGTTTGCAGGTACCTTGACCTCAGAATACCCTGTTACTTTGATTAAGAGTACTCCATGTTGGAACAGTTCTTGTGATTCTAAAAACCCTGGACATGTGGCTCTTTATTTGAGCCCCCCACCTTGGTTACTGGACTTATAGGCCTCCATCTGGATTTCTCACACACATGGACCTATATCAGAGCATCTTGATCAGATCCAGCTCAGTCACAAACCCTTGCATCTCATTTGCATACATAACCATTGCATCATATTGACATTTGCTTATTTGTGTTTCAGGGTATCCATCTTCATTTTTGGCTAGTTTTGGCCCCATCTTCAGTATTGACCTATCTTCATCAGCACCTGCTTCAGTTATTAGCTATCTGTTCCAGCTATCACCTGCACCAGCCAGTCAGTAGCCCATTTCTTCAGTATCATCATCAGCACCTGTCTCTACTCAGTCTCAGTATCATGGCTCCTAAAAAGAGCAACATCACCTATCACTTCTTCCAGCCAGAGTTATCAGACATCAGGAGGATTCAAACCCTGATCACTCCAGATCACATACCATTGTTCAGGGGACACCATGGAGATATACTTGATATGGTTATGGATCTGGACCCCTCACAAAGAAGCCTGATCCACACTTGCATTCAGTTTTATGATCCCCCACTGAGATGTTTCACTTTTCAGGACTTTCAGCTGGGGCCCTTATCGGAAGAGTACTCATCATTACTTGGCATACCTATCAGGGCTGGAATCCCTTTCAACCCTGAGATGATCTTTCCTGGTAATGGAGAAGTAGCAAAGGCTTTGCATTTGGAACCTGTCCTGATTGAGCAGCATATGACTTCCAAAGCTGGAATCCCTGGGCTGCATCTGGATTTCTTGATTTCTCAAGCCACATTGAAAGCCTCTGTGGGAGAGTGGAAAGCAGTCTGTGCTTTACTGGCCTTGAGCATATATGGGATCATATTATTTGCAGATGAGCCTCGATTCATTAGCAAGAATGCAATCCACCTTTTCATCCTGAAGAACCCAGTGCCTACTTTATTGGGAGATCTCTACTATTCAGTGCATCAGAGGAATGAAAAACAGAGGGGGAGACTAGTGAGGTGTTGTGCTCCATTATTCCATACTTGGCTTCTCAAGCATCTACCCAGGACAGATGCATTTCTGAACCCTCATCAGCAGAGCAACTGGGCTAAGAGACTCACTGTTCTAACTTCAGCTGACATCAGATGGTGCACTCAGAGCACCAAGGGCAGGGATATCATCACAAGCTGTGGGCATTTTCCCAATGTGCCTCTAATAGGAGTTAAGGGCAGTATTAATTACAACCCTCTGTTGTTCAGAAGGCAGCTGGGCTATGCACTGATCCACACTCCTAAGGCACAGGACTTGGTGGAAACTCTTTATTGTGAGAACAAGACCAATCTGGCTGTTGTTAGGCAGGCTGCCTGGGCCTGGGATAATGTTCAAGTCAAGGGAGTAACCATCCTAGGGAAGTGCAACAATGTGGCATCAGCACAATATCATGAGTGGTCCCGTGCCAGGGCTCAATTCTCTGGAATGCCCTTTACCATAGAAGACATGCCTGAGTCATCTTCAGCACCACCCCCTGCCACTATCAGTTTGGAGGAGTTTGAAAGCTTGAAGGAAAGAAATGAGAAGTTAACCCAGGCTTTGCAGAAGACCCTCCGGGAAAGAAGTGAGGGTATGAGGGAGATTGAAAGGTTGGAGAAGTTGAGAGTGGAGCACTTGACTAAGATTGAAAAGTCTGGGGATTATATCAAAAAGTCTAAGGCTGGGGAACAAATTCTGAAGAATGCTTGCAAAGAGGCCCAGTTCCAGAGATCAAGGACAGACTTGTATTTGAAAGAGAGCCAAGCCCGGTGGGTCAGGATCACCGAGGCTCGTACCTTGGAGGACAAGAGAATTCAAGACAAGATGGAGCAACTGGAAGCTAGTGCAAAAGAGCAGCAAGAAGCCCTGGCAGCAGCCCAGAGGGAGATATCAGAACTGAAGATCAGAGCAGGGGTGAAGAGGTCCAAGGACCAAACTCAGCACAAAAAGCTAACAGCAGCTGTTACAACCCGGAATCTCCTCATCAGGAATCTCACGGAGCGTCCGGCTGATCCTGTGACCGAAGCACTTCTCAAGGAAGTTCGTGAGGATGAGTTTGGCCTGGGTGTTTGACCATCTTCTTGTTGTTGTTTCTATTCCATGTACTTTTACCTTTTTGTGATGTATTTTGACCCCTTAGGGGGCTTGTGTTGTAAAATGAACAAGTTGTAGTATTTCACCTTCTGTAATATATTTGTGTTAGTTTTGTTCCATCCAAGTTTCATTTCGAAAGCAACATCAACAGCATCACCTTCAAGGGCCTGGAAGGGTCAAAACTGAACGCCAAACCGGATACCTTGAGATCAAATAAGCATAACTGCATTGCATGCTAACCTTTTGTTTGTTTTGTAGGTTGTTTTGTTGTGGTTGCTAACTCTGTTGTGGTTTCAGGAACTATTGCTCGGCGTAGGGTATTTCCACTCAACCGTCCGCATAGATATCCAACCCGAAACAATCTTCCGGGCATTCAAATGGATCAGGTACAGCAAGACCTTGCTGAGGTTAGAAATCAACTGGCCAATGAAAGAGTGGAAATGAGGACACAGATGACGCAGTTCATGGAAGTGATGAACAACATGGCTCAGAGCCAGGAAAGATTGAGAGCCATGGTGGAAAGGCAGAATCAAGAAGAGCCCCATGTAGGGACTGCTGGCACAAGCAATAACGAGAGGGTCCAACCTCATGTCAATCCCCCTGTATTTGGACCCCACCTCCATCCAGAAATCAATATTCCTGCACATGTTCAAGGCACTGCCACTGCAGCCAGGGTACTACAAGAGGATCCTCAGGAGGATCAATTTACAGTAATGGGTGCTGGAGAGGAAGCTTATGATAGGAGGCTGGATGAGATAGCTGAGAAATTGAGGTCCCTAGAATCTCAAAATTCTTTGGGCTTCGACGTCATGGATATGGGCTTGGTAGACGGGGTCAGGATCCCCCATAAGTTTAAGCCACCATGCTTTGAGAAGTATAATGGGACTTCATGCCCCCGGACTCATTTACAATCATTTCTGGGAAGGCTGAAGGCCTATACTATGGATGAGAAGCTGTGGATGTTCTACTTTGAGGACAGCTTGACTGGAGCTTCGAGGGAATGGTATTCCCATTTGACAAGGGCAACTATTAGATGCTGGAAGGACCTGGCAGAGGCCTTCATCAGACAGTATCAGTATAATCTGGATATGGCACCCAACAGGACCCTCCTAATGGGAATGTCACAGTCGTCAAGGGAAAGTTTCCGAGAATATGCTCAAAGATGGAGGCAATTGGCTGCTGCTGTTCAGCCACCTATGTCTGAGAGGGAAATGGCAGATATGTTCATGAACACCCTTCAGGGGACTTATATTGATAGGCTAGCCGCCTTCTCATCCACCAGCTTTGCAGATGTGGTCATAGCCGGGGAGAGAATTGAAAGTCTATTGAAAATGGGGAAGATCTCAGACAATGGTGCGAGCTCATCCAGTAATGCAAGAAAGCCTTTTGTAGGCCAGAGAAGAACTGGTGAGACCAATGCCATCCACACCAGCAGGGGCAGGCCCCAATATGTTCAGAGATCTGTGGCAGCAGTCACAATTCCCACTCCAGCTCATCCTCAACCAGTCTATCAACCTCCGCAACAAAATTATCAGCAACCACCTCAGTATCAACCGCAAAATCAGTATCCTCCAAGAAACTACAACAACACCAACAACAACAACCAACAGAGGCCATTTCAGCAAAGGCCATCTCAAGCTAACAGGGTGATTGACCCAATCCCCATGCCATATGCTACACTGCTGCCACAACTCTTGAAACTCAACCTGGTTGAGCTAAGGACATTGGCGCCTCCAGATCCCAATAGTCTACCCAGGAACTATGACTCCAATGCTAGGTGTGCTTTTCATTCAAACGCACCTGGCCATAGTACGGAAAAGTGCAGAGCCCTGCATATGAAGGTACAAGACCTGGTAGACTCAAAGGCCCTGAATTTTGCACCACCACCCAATGTTAACAAAAATCCTATGCCAAACCATGGTGGTCCCCGAATTAACGCTATTGAAGAAGACAAGCCGTCTTATTTAATAACCAGTGTGGATCAGATCCGGACACCATTGGTGGAAATCAAAGCTCAACTCCGTGAATGCCAAATATTTCCGGGGTGTGAACTAGGGTGTGCTTACTGCAATATTTCATTAAATGGGTGTGAGGACCTGAGGAATGGCATTGATAGCCTTATTCAGAGTGGCCTGCTACAGATTACAACGTCTTTTCCTACAAATCCAGCAATCCCACCAGCAACGGTTCCCATATCTACTACAACTGCAACAACCATTGTTCCTGACAATTCTTCAGCTTCATCAACAAGTACCTCATCTATCATCTCAACTGATCAGCTTTCAACAAATTTTCCTGCTACAACTTCAGCATCACTCCATTTTGAAACTCCTACAACAACAACATCAGTCCTTCCAACAATACCTCCTACAACACCAGCAACAAATCATGAAGATGTCTCAACTGTCACTATTTTTTATGATCCTGAAAACAACTCTGCCTACAATTCAGAAGGTGCTGCTCCCATCAGAGCACCAGTCACAATTTATTACGATCCACAAACTATCACAGTTCCTTCAGCAGCTGCCATTAGTCCAGTCACTGTCACGGTGCCTGGACCCGTACCTTATGAAAGTAGTAGGGCCATCCCTTGGCACTACGGCTCCGACGTTTACTGCAAAGGACAAAGAATCACTCTTGATACATCAACACCTGCACCACAGATAGACAATGTGGGGGGAGGCGGAGGCTTCACTCGAAGCGGACGTCTCTTTGCTTCACAAATTCAAAGACCCACTGCCGAAGCAGAAGCTGCTGCCAAGACAAAAGGGAAGAGCCCGGTGCAGAAAGATCAAGCTGTTAAGGAAGCTCTGAAAACACCATTTGATCAAGAAGTTGATGAGTTTATGAGAATCATCAAAAAGAGTGATTATAAAGTTGTGGATCAGCTTCACCAGACGCCATCCAAGATCTCTATCCTATCATTGCTCATGTGCTCCGAAGCCCATCGGAATGCACTACTCAAAGTCTTGCACGCAGCTTACGTGCCTGAAGAGATCACTGTCAATCAGTTGGAAACCGTGGTTGGAAATGTTGCTGCTAGCAATGGGCTAGGGTTCACCAATACTGACTTGACAACGGAAGGCCGCAACCATAACAAAGCCTTGCACATCACCATGGAATGTAAAGGTGCAGTCCTTTCCCATGTGCTGGTAGATACAGGATCATCCCTGAATGTCTTACCAAAGAAGGCCTTGGTGAAGCTAGAATATGATGGATTGGCATTGAGACCCAGCAACCTGGTAGTAAGAGCCTTTGACGGTTCTAAAAGATCGGTTCTGGGAGAGATTGAGTTGCCTGTGACAATTGGCCCACAAACCTTTAAAACTATCTTCTATGTGATGGACATTCAGCCTGCCTACAGCTGTTTGTTGGGTAGACCATGGATTCATGCCGCTGGCGCAATAACGTCTACCCTTCACCAGAAGTTAAAATTTGAGTGGGAAGGTCAAGTTGTCACTATCTGTGGGGAGGAGGATATATTTGTTAGCCACCTGGCTACCTATAAGTATATTGAGATGGATGGGGAGATCCATGAAACAATGAGTCAGGGGTTTGAAGCCTTGAATGTGAATGAAGCGTCTGTTGTGCCTGAAATCTCCATGTCATCTTACCAACAAGCCCGGAAGGTTGTTGAGGAAGGAACTGCCCAAGGCTGGGGCAAGGTCTTGTCTGTAGAGAAGAAGAAAGACAAATCTGGGTTGGGTTACAGACCAACTCAGCAAAATCAAGCAGAGGCTGCAGAGAAGCCCGGATTTATCAGTGGGGGGATGCTCACCCCTGATGCTATCAACAACTTGGAAGACGAGCTGGAAGAAGAACGCGACCTGGAAAGCTGGATTCGTCCAAAGATCCCGGGGAGCAGTGTCTCAAACTGGTCTTCCCAGGAAATTATAAGAGTTACTCACGCAGAGTAATTATTATTTCCTGTATTTTTATAGCATGCATCAAAGTCTTGCATCTTGCCCAAGATGACAAGACTCATTTTGTAATCGGGCCATCTGTACTTTTTGTGCAACAAGATTAAATCAATGAAATATCAGACATCTTTTTGCAAATGAGTCTTTTTCTTTTTCGCTCACTGTTTTTCCATTTTTCTTTTTGTACAAAAAAATAAAATGGCGATGTTTTTCAAAATGATAACTTTATTTCACTTTTCTAAAAGCAAGATTAAAATCGATCACTAAAATGAACAAATCTAAACCCTTGCAGAAAGTGCCTTCCAGACAGCACCGACAACAACACGGCTATGACTTCGTATGACTTTGACAATCCAATCAATCAAGCTGATGAAGGGGTTGAAGAAGAATATGAGCTTCCTGAAGAGCTAGCCAGGTTATTGAAGCAAGAGGAAAAGGTTATCACTCCTCACCAGGAGGAGGTTGAAGTGATTAATCTTGGTACAGACGAAGACGTGAAAGAAGTTAAAATCGGGGCCTGCCTGCAAGACTCAAGGAAGAGACAACTGATTGATCTGCTTCAAGAATATGTGGATGTGTTTGCTTGGTCCTATCAGGATATGCCAGGGTTGGACACCGACATTGTTGTGCACAAGCTGCCTTTGAGAGAAGAATGTCCTCCAGTCAAACAGAAACTGCGCCGAACTCGTCCAGACATGGCTATGAAGATCAAGGAAGAGGTACAAAAGCAGTGGGACGCCGGGTTCCTTGCTGTAACTAGCTATCCGCCGTGGGTTGCAAACATAGTTCCTGTGCCCAAGAAGGACGGCAAAGTAAGAATGTGTGTTGATTACCGGGACCTGAACAGAGCTAGCCCGAAAGATGACTTCCCACTACCTCACATTGATGTATTGGTGGATAATACAGCTCAGTTCTCGGTATTCTCCTTCATGGACGGATTTTCAGGATACAACCAAATCAAGATGTCACCTGAAGACATGGAGAAGACAACTTTCATCACACCTTGGGGCACATTCTGTTACAAGGTAATGCCATTCGGTCTGAAGAATGCCGGTGCAACGTATCAACGGGCTATGGTGACATTATTCCACGATATGATCCACAAAGAAATAGAGTGCTATGTGGATGATATGATTGCCAAGTCCCTTACTGAGGAAGACCACCTGGTGAATCTGCTAAAGTTGTTCAAACGTCTGAGAAAGTACCAACTGAAGTTGAACCCCAACAAATGCACATTCGGGGTGCGATCTGGTAAGCTGCTGGGTTTTATTGTAAGTGAGAAAGGGATTGAGGTTGACCCTGATAAAGTCAAAGCTATTCAAGAGATGCCTGCACCGAGGACAGAGAAAGAAGTTCGAGGGTTCTTAGGTCGATTGAACTACATTTCAAGGTTCATATCTCACCTCACAGCAACCTGTGAGCCCTTGTTCAAACTATTGAGAAAGGAACAAACGGTCAGGTGGAATGAAGATTGCCAGAAAGCTTTTGACAAGATCAAAGAATATCTGCAAGAACCTCCAATCCTTATGCCTCCAGTTGAAGGAAGACCTCTGATAATGTACTTGACAGTATTAGAAGAGTCAATGGGGTGTGTGTTGGGCCAGCATGACGAGTCTGGTCGAAAAGAGTATGCAATATACTACCTGAGCAAAAAGTTTACCGACTGTGAACAACGTTATTCACTGCTCGAGAAAACTTGCTGTGCTTTAGCGTGGGCTGCTCGCCGACTGAGACAGTATATGTTGACCCACACTACTCTATTGATCTCAAAGATGGATCCAGTTAAGTACATATTTGAGAAGCCAACACTTACCGGACGGGTTGCAAGATGGCAAATGATTCTTACAGAGTATGACATCCAATACACCTCTCAGAAAGCCATCAAGGGCAGTGTATTGTCTGAATATCTTGCTGAGCAACCCATTGATGACTACCAGCCTATGAGATTTGACTTCCCTGATGAAGACATCATGTTCATTAAAGCAAAAGATCATGAAGAGCCTATTCACACTGAAGGGCCTGACCCAGAAGAAGAATGGACTATGATGTTTGATGGGGCCGTTAATATGAATGGTCGTGGTGTTGGTGCAGTACTCATTACACCTAAGGGAGTTCACATGCCTTTCTCGGCAAAACTCACTTTCAACTGCACTAACAACGAAGCTGAATACGAAGCTTGCATTATGGGTCTTGAGGAAGCCATTGACCTCAGGATCAAGACATTGACTGTATTCGGAGATTCAGCTCTGGTAGTTAATCAGACCAACGGGAAATGGTACACACACCAAGATCATCTGTTACCTTACAGGGATTATACAAGGAGGTTATTGACTTTCTTTACAACAGTCAAGCTTGAGTATATCCCCCGGGATGAGAATCAGTTTGCGGATGCTCTTGCTACCATTTCATCCATGATCAAAGTTCAAGCTGCCAACTTTGTACCTCAGATTTCGGTGTCCAGACTTGACAGGCCAGCGTATGTATTTGCAGCAGATGTTGTCAAAGATGATAAGCCTTGGTTCCATGACATTAAGAGCTTCTTGGAGGATCAAACATACCCACCTGGGGCATCTTCCAATGATAAGAAGACTTTAAGAAGGCTTGCTGGTAGTTTCTTTTTGAACACTGATGGGTCTTTATACAAAAGGAACTTTGATATGGTACTCCTCAGATGCGTCGATAGAACAGAAGCGGACTTACTAATGCATGAAGTGCATGAAGGATCCTTTGGTACCCATGCTGGAGGGCATGCCATGGCTAAGAAGTTGCTAAGATCAGGCTATTACTGGATCACAATGGATGCAGACTGTTGTGCCTATGCCAGGAAGTGCCATAAATGCCAGATTTATGCAGATAAGGTGCATGTGCCTCCGAATCCTTTGAATGTGATGTCTTCACCCTGGCCCTTTTCTATGTGGGGCATTGATATGATCGGCAAGATTGAACCAACTGCTTCAAATGGCCACAGATTCATCCTGGTTGCCATTGACTATTTCACCAAGTGGGTCGAAGCAGCTTCATATGCAAACGTCACAAGGCAAGTGGTAGCCAGATTTCTGAAAAGAGATATCATCTGTCGATATGGAGTTCCCGAGCGAATCATTACTGATAATGGTTCCAACTTAAACAACAAAATGATGGCAGAACTGTGCCGGGACTTCAAGATTCAACATCACAATTCTTCTCCTTACAGGCCAAAGATGAATGGTGCTGTTGAGGCGGCAAACAAGAATATCAAGAAGATTGTGCAGAAGATGGTAGTCACCTACAAAGACTGGCATGAAATGCTACCATTTGCCTTGCATGGGTACCGCACGTCAATCAGGACATCCACTGGGGCAACACCGTATCAACTTGTGTATGGCATGTAAGCAGTCCTGCCAGTTGAAGTTGAATTACCCTCCTTACGGGTATTGATGGATGTTAAGCTGAGCGAAGCAGAATGGGTCCGGTCCCGATACGAGCAATTGAGTCTGGTCGAAGAGAAAAGATTGGCTGCAATCTGTCATGGGCAGTTGTATCAAAGAAGAATGAAGAAAGCCTTCGATCAGAAAGTCAGACACCGAGAATACCAAGTAGGAGATCTTGTCTTGAAAAGAATCCTCCCTCCTCATACAGACCACAAGGGCAAATGGACTCCAAATTATGAAGGACCCTTTGTGGTAAAGAAGGTTTTCTCTGGTGGAGCACTAATGCTCAGCACCATGGATGGTGTTGATTTCCCGTCCCCTGTGAATTCAGATGCAGTTAAAAAATACTTCGCATAAAACGACCCGCTGGACATAAAAACAGAATAAGAGTCCAGGCAAAAATAGGGCATCCCGGTGAGTCAAAAACAGAATAAAAGACTCGGGCAAAAATAAGGGGAAAAAAATGTACACCCGCTGAGTTGAAAAGCCGCATTGGACAGCTCAGGCAAAAATGGGTATCCCGATGGATCGAAAACCCGAAAGGGCGATCCATGCAAAATAAGGGAATAAGCGGACAACTGCATTCTGAATTCGTCTGTATAGTTTACAACTTGGCAAGCTTCGAAAGGATCAAGCTTCAATCAGAATCAGCCTTCTTCAGAAAGCAAGATGAGAGGAACGTCGAAAGTCATACGGGTCATAGCGAAAGGGGAAGCTCCTTAAAGCGTCATCGACATTGCCAGCATTTTGTTTATCAATTTGTAACAATCTCCTCATTTCAGGAGATATGTTTCCTTGACTGTACATTGCCAATTCAGGGCACATGAATTAATAAAACCAGATTTTCAGTCATGTCTCGCCTTATACTTTTTTATTTATTTACAAAAGAATGTCTGATATCTTAAAAGAAAACTGATTGCACAGAATACAGATGCTTATCTTCAAAAATGAAAAAAAAAGCACATGCTTGCAGGGAATATGCTTACTCTCAAAAGTACTTAACTCCTATGACGGAATCCAGTAAAGGATACCCCGGGACCATTTGTACGTTTCTATCTTTGCAGGATTGCAGGTATCCAGAACGCAACTTGGGGCATGCAAGTTACCTCCCAGCAAGTTAGCAAATCAACACTCACCCTTGGTACCCGGGGTATCTTCTCCCCAGCTGAGTTGCTAACAGCATCTCCCCACAGAATCCTCAGCCTCTATTTAGAAGAGCAACGCATGAAGGAGCCACGACAGAGTGATAAAGCTTCTACAAACCCCAGCTGGGTCCTATATTGCAAAGATATGACAATCAGTGATCCATATCCCCAAGCGGATACATTTTACCAGATCTACCAATGATCTCATCCCCAGCTGGGATGTCCTTTTCAAACAGATCGACCAGAGATCTTCACAGCAACAGGATCCGAATCCTGGATCTGTACCTTTGCACAATCATAGCATTCGCATCATATTCTCCCTGCAAAGCGTAGCATTCCGTCTAATACGGAGCATTGCGGCAAAAATCAAACATATAGCATAATCATAAGCCATGTTCTGAATCAAGACTTGTGAATAATAACCATTCATCAGAATGCAAAATCCCCACCAGGGTCCCCAGCAAAACAGTTGCCTCATATTCACAAATACCAGTATACCCTCTTTTGGCACCCGTCCGTGTCATCGCTCCCCAGTAAAAACACCCTTTAAAAACAAGATCACTCACGTTACAGATACTCTTTTGACACCCGTCCGTGTCATATCCCCAGCAGAAAGCCAAAGACATCCTCTTTGCACTCACATATACTTATATACAAATCCTTGACACCCGTCCGTGTCATATCCCCAGTGTGGTCGCCTACACTTTTGCAACCTATATACTTGTTTATACTATACTCTTCTCTTTCGACACTCGTCCGTGTCACTCTCCCCAGCAGATAAACACTCATCTATATATGCTCATACTACTCGTACTTATACAGATACTCGTCCGTATCCTGTATACACCATCCCCACAGATTCAACACTCGTCCGTGTTCTCTGTTAACCAGTTGGTACCCGTCCGTACCATCATCTTAGAACATGCGTCAAGCGTTTGTTTCTACCTGATACTCGTCCGTATCATAGTCTTAAGGATGCTCGTCCGCATCTTTAATCCATACACTATGTCAAACACTTTTGTCTTCTTGAATATAGACACTCCCCTGTGTCTATTATTCCCCAGAATTTCCTTCAGATTCAACACTCGTCCGTGTTCTCTGTTAACCAGTTGATACTCGTCCGTATCATCATCTCAGAACACGCGTCAGTTTGTCTCTACCCGATACTCGTCTTAAGGATGCTCGTCCGCATCTTTAATCTATACACAAACATCTAAACGCTTATACTTTCTTTCCTTGGTTGTAAACGCTCGTCCGTGTTTACCACTCTCCCCAGTAGATCACCAACAAAGTTTTTTCTTTTTATCTGACATTCTTCCTATGTTTTGAGAAACCCTGAGAGCAGCCGTACCCTGCTGAGTGGTCGTCCTCCACTTCTTGATGGTCGTCCTCCATCATGCTCATCCGATGGCCGTCCCCATCGTTGATTTTAGCAGCCGTCCCCTGCTAGGTGGTCGTCCTCCACCTTTTGATGATCGTCCTTCATCATTTTATCCAATGGCCGTCCCCATTGTTGATTTTTGGTTATCTGACACTCGCCCTGTGTCATGATAAACCCCGAGAGCAGCCGTCCCCTGCTAGGTGGTCGTCCTCCACCTCTTGATGGTCGTCATCCATCATGCTCGTCCGATGGCCGTCCCCATCGTTGACCTTTTATCCGGCATTCATCCTATGTCGCGATATTTTCGGCAGCCGTACCCTGCCAGGTGGTCGTCCTCCACCTTTGATGGCCGTCCCCATCATATTTCTTTTATTCCCAACAGAGCAGCCGTCCCCTGCTAGGTGATCGTCCTTCACCTTTGATGGCCGTACCCCATCATCTGTTTATTTCATTTATTCTTTAACCCGATGGCCGTCCCCGTCGTGGTCCCTTTTCCTTTTCAGCCCGATGGCCGTCCCCATCGTTGGTTACTTTACTTTATGAACTTGATGGCCGTCCCCGTCATGCTTCATTAATCCCCAGAGAATCTTACAGCTTTGCTTGATGGCCGTCCCCATCAAAGTATCTTTTATCCCCAGCATGTCGGTCGTCCCCGTCATTGCTTTATTTTCCGTACCTTTTCAGCATGTCGGCCGTCCCCGTCATTGCCCTTTACCCAGCAGTCGTCCTCTACTCGACGGTCGTCCTCCGCCGCCCGCACTTTACAATATACTTTATTTTCTTTTACAATCTATATCCCTTTTCTTCTTCATTCTGTGAGTGCAAATTTTGGACTGTCTTTGGTATTCAACCACAAGTTATCTTGTTTGCCTGTTAAGCCGTTGCTTACATCCCGCACAGCTAACTCATGTTTGAATAGGGGCAGCTGTAAACACCCCAAATTTGCCCTCACCCATTTCATCATGGCTTGTGATCATTCTCATATGCATAAACACAACCATAACATCTCATATCACATTTTTGTTTCATTGCATAGTTTCTAAGTCATCTGCACCTAGGGTTTGTGATCTGAGCAATCCAAGAGCCTCTTGAGCCATCCCAAAGGCCACCAATCTTTTCAAAGTGGTCCATGTGTGTTCTTATGTCATAATACATCCTCCCAAAGTCAAAAATGCAAAGGAATCACAAGAACTAGGGTTTGAGTGGATGCAGGGCCAGGCTAGACTGCACAGTTGACCTAAAATTAGGGTTTTGGTTTCAGAGGCCATAACCTCAAATTTTTTGGTCATTCTTGTTTCCATTAGTCTCTATATGGTATAGGGAGTATTCATATCAATTTTCATGAAGAAATTCCATGGGGAAGTCATCTGATCAAGGGTTGACTTTCTGGACAAGTCAGTGCAAAATCAGGGCATCTGAGGCCCCCAATGACCCAACCAATGGGTGATCTTCATCATTTTGAGTGTATATGATCTTTATTTGACCATGGAAGAAGGTTGAAGTTCACAAAAATCAAGAATTTAGGTTTTTTGCAAATGTTGACTTTTTGGGCATAGTTGACTTTTCAAGAATGCTTCATTTTAGGTCATTTTTCAAGCCTTGATTCTTGATCCAAAAATGCTTCAAATGGAAAAACTTTGGTCATGAAAGTTGTAGATTACATATTTCCCTTTTCAAAAAGTACAAGAACATGATCAAACTCTTCTTGGATCAAAAGTTATGGTGTGACAAAGTTAGCAAAAATCATTGATTTTCAAGATGTGCACCAAATGGGAATTTTGCAAAACCATGAACCAATGCCTTTTGTAACCTCTAGTTCATTTCAAACCATGACACAAACATTATATAAGTCATAAAAATCAGAATTGAACCAAGAATGCTCATGTATTATGGCTTGTTGGACAAGGGAATTACATGTGAACCATAAAGCAACAACTTGCAAAACTCATGATCACACTTCCTACAACTTGCAACCTTGGATGCTGACTTTGGCTAGCCTTTCCCCTCACCCTTGCTGCGCAGCCCCATGCTTTGTACTTGCCTAGATCATGAGCCATACTTCTCTTACACAAAAGGTGGATTTTGAGCAAAAGCAAACTTACCAATCACTATAGGCCAGGTCAAATCATCTGACCTATGGGATTAAAATACAATATCCTTTGGCAAGCTAAAGATATGAAGAAGCAAAGCTGAAACACTCTAAAGCAAGACATTCACAAAAACACACCATTTTGCAAATTGCTTCGAATCTCTCTGCCCAGCCATCAAACATCCAAACTATTTTCACACTTCAACTCACCATACTTCATAGACCTAAAACCAACAAGACCTGGGCCTGAAGCCAGCAAGAACACCATTCCCCCATTTTCACCCCCAGAAGCAAAACCATTCGAAACTCTCACCACAGCTCACAAACATCAAAACAAACTCCATAGACCTTCTCCACTCATCATCTGGACCACAAACAACCCTTCACCCTTGCCAGAAATAGCCAGAATCACCATTGCCATGTTCAACTGAGCTTGGAGCAGAAACTGATCAAACTCTTCATTCAGCCAACATAAATCTCTCCCAAGCATTCAAGCATCATCAGGAGGTCATAAGGAGTGGATTTCACCCAGAGAAGTGGCCATAAAGTCATCAGAGTGAAAGCTTTGAATCTCAGGTAGCTCAAGAAATATTTTTCCAGAAATCATTTCTTTTGTTCTAAACTTGTTCTTTGTGACTTCCTGATCATGAATATGCCTTTGGTTTTGCAAATGGTGATGAAATGAGAGTTTAATTGCTCTCTGAAACTTTCGTGCCCTAGTTCTTCTTTGCTTCAATTCAGCCTTGTTAGGAAGAATAAATTTGTTTTGATAAGGGGTTTTGATTCGTAAGTGAGTGGGGATCATTTCCCAGTTTTTAGATTTCATTTTAGTTAGGTTTTTGGGGTTTTGGGGATTCTCAGGGGGGATGCTGGCCGGAGAAGACGACCGGAGGTCTTCTCCGGCCACCTGAAAGTCATTTGTGCCCTAATCAGATAATTAATTTCCATTTGAATGTGGAGCGTTAGATTAGTTGACTTAGTGGACTTCCCGCGCGCATGTGTGGTCCAGATGTGTTTGCTTAGCCCTAATCCACGTGTTTAGTTTAATTAATCCATAATTAAATTAATTTAATCAGAATCAACCTGGACCCTTGGATAGCGCGCGTGGTCAAGCATTTCAAACCCAGACTTCATCCTGGCCCTTCCTTCTGTTGACTTTCATTTTATTTATTTTAATTTCATTTCTTTTCCATTTAATTTGCACAATTAATTTAAAATAGTAAAAAGTGTTAAAAAATTATGAAACTTTTTCTCTTAAGTTTTATTATTTTTCATGACACAAAAATATTTTCATTTTATTTTTTATCATTAAAAAAGTATTTTTAAATATTTAAAAGATTATTTTTAATTGATTAATGGAAATTAATTTATTAAAAATACTTTTAGGTATTTAAAAATCACCAAAAAATTCATGAAATGTTCTAAGACATTTAGAAACATTGTCCAACCTTCAAACCAAATTTCTTTTTTGATCTTGATGCATTTTGAGAATTTTCCATTGAATTAAATCATTTTTTGTGCATTAATTTGATCCAAAGTTCAAAAATTCCTTTCTGCCTATCTAAGAAGAGTTGGACATTGATTCTTTTTGCATTGTTTTGTGTTTAGCATGTAGTTTCTAGGATTAAATGGTCATGATTTGATTCTTCATTTTCAATTTGTTTGGCATTTCTTTTGTTTAGGAACCCTAAAAACCCTAATAACTTGTAAAAATCATAACTTGAGATTGGTTAAGAGTTGAGACCTCCCCTTTGGACATTGGTTTAGTATGAGATTAGGGTTTCTTTGAGTGGCCTTTTCCATTTTTTACCTTGGGGTTTGCTTCTGTTTTGGGTTTTTGTTTGTTGTTTGATTCATAAACCCTAATTTGGGCTTCCATTTGCATCCATCTTGCATTCTCTTGCATAACATGACTTGCCATGACATTTCAAGCATCCATTTGATTCATTGAACATCATAAGACATATAGAAAGCATGTTTGATCATTGCATCATGTATTTGCCATGTTGTATGCTATGTATGCTTCATAACTTTTCATGTATATCCATGCTTCTAAGTTTGCTTCACATGCATCCATGATCTTGTATGAACATCTCCATGCCTTGCCTCATGTTTGTAGCATATCATAACATCATTATCATCATCAACATGCTTCTGGTTTTGTTTAACATCATGACATTCCATCCCATTTTGCATTGCATTACATTTCTTTCTAACATTTCAGGTGGTAAGCAAACTTGAGAAGTGAATTTGCCTTCACTTCTCATAACTTTTCTTCTCATCTCTCTTGCATCCATTGCTGCATTTCTATTTGTGTTTGAGTTTGAGCTTGCTCATCCTTTTTCTTCCCACTTTCTTTCCTCAAGTGACTTGACTTCTTGAATGAAGCAAGTCACTTTGCTTCCCTTGATCCTTTCATCTGCTTCCTGGTGGTTCCATTGAAGATCTTCTCTTGAAAACCTCACAAACCTTAGGGACAACCAAGCATGACAATGATTAGGGTTTTGGATTAGTCTCCCCATTTGGTTTTACCTTTGTGTCTCTTTGAGTCCTCTCTTCTCATCTCATAATCAGGGACTAAACCCTAAAGGCTTTAAGGCTTTGTGATTAAGCTTATGCCTGCATCCTTCTATTAGGATGGAGTGTATAAGTTTAATCCTAAGTGTTAAACCCTTAATGTGTTTAACTCCTTTAATCAATCCACTTAATAATCATCAAGACATCACACTTGTAACTTGGGCCTTGCATTAGGGTTCTAATTCTTCCTTAATTGGTTAAGAAGGACTAACCCCAGTGTTAATGGACAAGTCCCCCTCAAGTTGTCTTACAAATCATAAAATTCACTTCATCATCATATCATTAAATAAAATCCATTTAATCAAAGGCTTGTTTTGTCATGAGTTTAATCCCTAATCATGGATTAAGTTGAGGAGCTTTCCTCAGCTTAAACATTCTCATCTATTATCCTTCTATTAGGATGGTGTAATGAGTCTGTTTAATCCCTGATTATGGCTTAACCTCATTACTCAACACTAAACAAAAACACCAAAAACATCTAAATAATCACAAGTAGGTTAATGATCTTAATCCTACACCAAAGGTGATTAAGTGTGAGAAGCTGACTTCACACTTAAGGTATTCTCATTACCCCTAATCAGAGGGAAGATGTGATGAGTTTACTAGATCCATTGGTTTAGACTTAAGCTCATTAACTTATGACAAACTTCCAAAAGCAATAAAAGACTGAAAGCACAAAAACAAACAATAATCGTCTCCTCCGGGATTCTTTTCTCATCACCTTCACTCACAAACGAGAACTCGCTTCTTCCGTCTAATGCAAGACAGTTAGCATCTGTGCCAGACAGATCATACACTTGAGCATAGGCAAGTAAGCAGTTCACAAGTCAATTCATCTTTCAGTCTCTTTGGGTCGAACTACGGTGTTCTGACTTCCTCATTGCACGAGAGGATACGTAGGCATAACTTAACGGTTATCGAACAAAAGTCTCTGTATATTCCCCCTCCTTCCAGCTTCATTCTTTTAAGCCTCATGATCTTGAGCATTTCACCCTCGTTCTTACACTGACACTGTATATATCACTTCACTTCTTTTACACTGACACCTGTACATTCTTTTCCAGCTATTTTTACACACAAATTGCACTGACACTACCCCTTTAAAACACAAATCTTTTAAGCGTGGATCCCGTCGAGTACGACGGACAATCTGGGTGCTAATACCTTCCCAGGTTGTAATCAACCCCCTTTCTCAGTCTCTCTGGTTCGCAACCGCTTTATCCATCCTTTTCCAGGCCTATGCAGCATTGCCTTTCCTCCGGGATAAAAATGCCTAGCTGGCGACTCTATTCATTCTCCAGTGAGTTCACGGCTGTGTGTTCTCACTGTTCTCTCGCCGACCGTTCGCGTCTGTACCCCTCGTGGCCCTGTGTCATTTGGTGGGAGCGACACTGAGGAAGACTCCTCAACTTAATCCATGATTAGGGATTAACCTCATGACAAAAAAAAGCCTTTATTAGATGGATTTTAGTTAATGATAAGATGAAGAAGTGAGTTTTATGGTTTGTAAGACAACTTGAGGGGGACTTGTCCATTAACACTAGGGTTAGTCCTTCTTAACCAATTAAGGAAGAATTAGAACCCTAATGCAAGGCCCAAGTTACAAGCTTGATGTATTGATGGTTATTATGTGAATTGATTAAAGGATTTAAACACATTAAGGGTTTAACACTTAGGATTAAAGTTATACACTCCATCCTAATAGAAGGATGCAGGCATAAGCTTAATCACAAAGCCTTAAAGCCTTTAGGGTTTAGTCCCTGATTATGAGATGAGAAGAGAAGACTCAAAGAGACACAAAGGTAAAAGCTAAGTGGGGAACTAATCAAACCCTAATTGTTATCATTCTTGGTCATTCCTAGGGTTTGTGAGGTTTAAGAAAGAAAGATCTTCAGAGAAACCACCAGGAAGGAAGCAGATGAAAGGAGCAAGAAGCAAAGAGAAGCAAAACAACTTGCTTCACTTAAGAAGTCAAGTTGCTTGAAGAAAGAAAGGTAAGATGAACAAGAATGAGCAAGCTTAATCCAATACACATACAAAATGCAGCAAGGGAAGTATGAAAGAGATGAAAAGAGAATGTGAGAAGTGAAGGCAAATCCACTTCTCAAACAACTTACCACCTGAAAAGTTAGCAAAAGAAATGAAATGCAATGCAAATGAGATGAAATGTGATGATGCAAACCAAAACCAGAGGCATAAGTATGATGTTAATGATGCTAAGAGATGATGCAAACATGAGGCAAGGCATTAGAATGATCATACAAACATATGGATGCAAATGAAGCATGTTTTGAACCATGGATGTACATGAAAAGTTATGAAATGTAATGGACACATAACATGGCAAATGAAATATGCAATGATCAAACATGATTCTAATATGTCCTAAGATGTGTTATGAATCAAATGGATGCACAAAATGTCATGGCAAGTTTCCATTACAAGTCATTTTCCCAAAAAGTCAACTTTGCAAATGGCTTGAAATTCTTAAATTTTGTGAACTTCTAACATCTTTTATGATCAAATAAAGATCATACATCATCAAAATGATGAAGAACACCCTTTGGTTGGGTCATTGGGGGCCTCAGATGCCCTGATTTTGCACTGACTTGCTCAAAACGTCAACTCTTGATCAGATGCCTTCCCCATGGAATTTCTTCATGAAAATTGATATGTATGATCCCTATACCATATAGAGACCAATAGAAACAAGAATGACCAAAAAAAATTGGAGTTATGGCCTTTGAAACCAAAACCCTAATTCTAGGTCATCTGTGCAGTTAAACCTGGCTCTGCTTCCATGCCATTCTCAGTTCTTGTGATTTTTTGACATTCTTGACTTTGAGAGGATATAATATGAGGCTTGAACATACATGGACCCCTTTTAAGTGATTGATGACCTTTGGAGTGGCTCAAATGGCTCTTGGATTGTTCAGATCACAAACCCTAGATGCAGATGACTTTGAAACAATGCAGTGAATCAAAAATGTGGTATGAGATGCTATGGTTGAGTTTATGCATATGAGAAAATCACAAGCCATGGTGTGAATGGGTGAGGGAAAATTTGGGGTGTTTACAGCTGCCCCTATTCAAGCATGAGTTAGCTGTGCAGGATGTAAGCAACGACTTAACAGGCAAACAAGATAACTTGTGGTTGAATACCAAAGATAGTCCAAAATTTGCGCTCAAAGAGTGAAGAAGAAAGGGGATATAGATTGTAAAGGGAAAAAAAGAGTATAATTATAAAGTGCGAGCGACGGAGGACGACCGTCGAGCAGAGGACGACTGCTGGGGATAAAGCAATGACGGGGACGACTGACATGTTGGAAAAATGCGAGAAATAAGGCAATGACGGGGACGGCTGACAAGCTGGGGATATAAGAGATTATGATGGGGACGACCATCAGGTAAAGCTAATAAGACTCTCTGGGGATTATAGGTAAATGATGAGGTACGGTCATCTAAGGTGAAGGACGATCACCTGGCAGGGTACGACTGCCGAAAGTATCGCGACATAGGACGAATGCCGGATAGAAAAGGTTGACGATGGGGACGGCCATCGGATAAGCATGATGAAGGACGATCATCAAGATGTGAAGGACGATCACCTAGCAGGGTACGGCTTCTCTCAGGGTATCATGACATAGGACGAATGTCAGATAACAAGATCAACGATTTGGACGACCATCGGATAAAATGATGAAGGACGATCATCAGGAGGTGAAGGACGATCACCTAGCAGGGTACGGCTGCTCTCAGGGTATCATGACATAGGACGAATGTCAGATAACAAGATCAACGATGGGGACGGCCATCGGATAAAATGATGAAGGACGATCATCAGGAGGTGAAGGACGATCACCTAGCAGGGGACAGCTGCTAAATATCACGACATAGGACGAATGCCGGATAGAAAGGGGTTCCAATAATGGAGACTCCGCTGGGAAAAGGATGAGGGACGGTCATCCAAAGGTGAAGGACGATCACCTGGCAGGGTACGGCTTCCGCAAAGTTATCATAACATAGGACGAATGTTAGATAGAAAGGAAATAGTTCACAGGGATTTGCTGGGACAAGTAAACACGGACGAGTGTCTATATCCAAGAAATGAAAGGTATCAGTGTTTGGTGTATGGTGTATAGATTAAAGATGCGGACGAGCATCCCCAAGACCATGATACGGACGAGTATCAGGTAGAAGCAAATGCTGACACATGTTCAGAGATGATGATACGGACGAGTATCAACTGGTTAACAAGGAACACGGACGAGTGTTGATTCTGTGGGGACTCTTCTGGGGAATGGTAGACACAGACGAGTGTCTAAATTCAAGAAGACATAAGTGTTTGACATGTGTATGGATTAAAGATGCAAACGAGCATCCTTAAGACTGCGATACGGACGAGTATCAGGTAGAAACAAACGCTTGACGCATGTTCTGAGATGATGATACGGACGAGTACCAACGGGTTAACAAAGAACACGGACGAGTGTTGAATCTGCAGAGGTATGAGTGATATATATAAGATACGAACGAGTATCTGTATGAGTGAAATAAGTATGAGTGGAACACTGACAAGTGTCTAACTTGCTGGGGAAAATGACACGAACAAGTGTCAAAAGGTATATTATAAACAAGTATATGTTTTACAAAGTATTCAGGTAGTTATGTTGGGGAAGGTGACACGGACGGGTGTCAGGGAATCTGTATTGATATATGCATCTGTGAGTGCAAAGAGGACGCTTTGGCTTTCTACTGGGGATATGAAACGGACGGGTGCCAAGAAGTATCTGTAATATATAAGTGTCTGTTTGTAAAGAAAGCTCGGGAGACTTTACTGAGGAATCATGACACGGACGGGTGCCAAAAGGAGTGTGCATTTGTATTTATGAGTGTAAGGCAAATGCCTTCGCTTCCTGCCGGGGAGTCTGGAGAGTTTTCTGTATATCTTTGATGAATTTACAAGTGTTTGATTCAGACCATGGCTTATGATTATGCAATATGTTTGATTTTTGTCGTAATGCTCCGTATTAGACGGAATGCTACGCTATGTGGGGAGAATATGATGCTAATGCCATGATTATGCAAAGATACCGATCCGGGATCCGGGTCCCGTTGCTACGAAGATCTCTGGTTGATCTTGTTGCACCCCAAAATTTGCCCTCACAATACAAGACTTTGTGTGCTAAGAAGGTTCACAAGGTTCACAAGATTCACAATACCTACAAGACCTTTCATGAGGTTCATAAAGTCTACAAGTCACTTTATGAGGTTCACAAGGTTCACAAGATTCACAATGCTTTCAAGACCTTTCCTGAGGTTCATGAAGTCTACAAATCACTTTATGAGATTCACAAGGTTCACAAGGTTCACAATACTTCCCATGAGGTTCACAAGACATCATATGATGGTTTACAAGGTTCACAAAGTTCACAATTGGTTAGAAGAGTTGACAATTCCCTCAGACAATGCACCTCCTAAGCAGTGCATCCAAAACTAGGGTTTTGACTTTAATCAGGATAAATAGACTTCCAAGACTTCAAGTGAGCTTCATAACATCTTATATGTGTTTAAGAACCCCCCATGACAAGTTTCAAGACTTTTCTCAAAGGTTTGCTTAGTCAGATGATCAAATAAATCAAAATCAGTCAAAGCAGTTAAAAAGTCAAACTGAGGTCAACTGTGGTCAAACCAAAGTCAAACTTCATGATTTTTTGCCAACATCAAGTATATGAAGCAAAATTCATCATTTGATCAAGGGTTGATCATGATTCATCAAGGGGATTTCAGATCATCAAGAATCAGGAGTTTCTAAATTAGGGTTTTCTCAGTAAAAGTCAACTGAACTTTGACCAACCATAACTTTCACATAATTCATCACCAAGTCACCATCCAAAGCTCATTTTGAAGGAAATTGAATTCTCTACAACTTTTTGTGTCACAAGCCAAGCCCAAAAATGCTTCATTTGGAAGGTATGAGCTAAGACATTATAGGTCCTTTTGAAAGTCAACAAAAAGTCAACAACTTCAAAAGGGCATAACTTGAGATTGGTAAATGGTATGGACATGAAACCAGTGGGGTTGGTTAGAGGACTCTTCAAGCTTTCCAAAATGTCCAAGAACATCCTCATAGCATTAAAATTGAAGGATGTGTGCCCTTGCAAAGTTGGGAAATTTTAGGGAAGTTTATGAAGCAAATGGAGGTTTAAAACCAAATTTTGTTAAGTGGGCTGAACTTTTAATGACCCAAAGCAATCCATGACATCATGCACGAAAATTCTATGATATTTTCATAATTTTTATTTTATTTAATTAATTTATTATGATTTTTTATACTTAAAATCATTTTAAATTTAAATAAAATATTAAATATGAAGATTTAAATTTTTTTTTGGTTCTAGAAAGTCATGAATTCAGCATGGAACAAATTGATACAAGGATAACATTGGTTGGCTTGAAATAGAAAGTGTTGATGCAAAAATATTGAAATTTCAAAGCTTATCATTGTGAATCTTTTTGAATCAAATCTTCTACACAACTATCCAACTTTTTGACCTAAATTGATCATCCTATAAGTACTTAACACAAACCTAATGCAAGCCACGAATTTGCTGCCTCCCAAGAGTAAGTTGCACAAACCAAATTTCTTCCAAAAACTCCCATTAGATTTTGAATTTCCAGGGCATTAGAAGGTAATTTGAGCACATAGCAATGATCCTTGGACATCATTGAGTGGAAACCAATACATATTTGCATCCAAAACACTCCATAATGCATAAACCAAATCATGTTTGTTCTTGAATAATTTTTTTTCGATTACACTAATCCAATGCGTTCTAACGAATTTTGTTTGTTCAATCATGTTTGTGATGTTGTATAGAGTGTTTCTGGACAATTAAATCAAAGCTTCATGGCTTGAATCGCAATCGGCCATAGCTAGGGTTAGAGCTTCAAAATTAGGGGTTTACAGAATACCTAATATAAATAGCTAATGAACTTATATTTGGACTGTAATCATTGCATAGATCATATTTGCAGGTTCAATTTGGTGAAATTTTACTTGTAAGATGATGTATAGGATTCGCAGGTTTAAAACGCATGAGAATTCGTAGGAATTTTCCCAACAAAATTCGCAGGTAATCCTACGAATCCAAGGTTGAAGATGAAGTTGGCCTGGCGCGAAATTTAAATTCAAATTATTGTTTTAAAATATTATGATATAGTTTCTATTTTATTTCACAAGCGTACAGCTTGTCCTAGTGGTAAGACGCGCGTGTATACTGCCTGCAAGCCTGGGTTCGAATCCTGGCTTTGTGTGATTTTTCTTATTTTTCAGGTTAACCATGAAGCTTAATATATTATGCATTATTGCCACTATAATATCAGATGCGCTCATCCAGCAGGAATGGTAAGGTGTTGGTACGTTGCTTGCAAGGCCCTGGGTTCGATTCTCCCCCCAGGCCTTTTGCTTGTTTTCTTTTTTCTGATTTTTAGGTTTAGTACACAAAACCAATTGGACTCATTCTTCTTTCACCTGTGCGCGCTGGCCTGGTGGTATGGCATGGCTGATAGCAAGCTGAAGGTGTTGGGTTCAAACCCCAGCCAGGTAAGTTCCTTTTTCTCATTTTGTTTCTTGTTTATTATTATGTTTTAAATAATATGTTTATAATATAATTAAATAAATTCTAAAAGGTATATATAATATGTATATTATTATTTTCTCTATTATAATCTAAACTCATTTTTTTTATTAAATATCATTAGAAAAATAATTTAATTTTTTGTATAATTAATCCTAATTTATTTTCTAAGCATATAAACCCTAAATTTTCTAAAACCCTAAAAAATATATATTTCAATTCAAAAACCCTAATTTCTTTTTCTATTCTTGTTTAATATTATTATTTGTATTTAATTTAATTTGTACATAAATATGTTAAAATTTAAAATTCTTAATTCATTTTCTATAATATATAAATATCCTATTATTGTTCATAATTAAATATCTTTGTAAATAATTTCTATTTATGTTTAAAAATTGCTAACTTAATTTTTAATTATAATTTACTTTTTTATAATATGTTCATAATTTATTTAATTTGTTTATAATTTTAAATTCCATAATAATTGATATGATTGTTTATAATTTCTTCTTAACCATTAAAATTTTGTTTATTATAATATTTTTTTGCTTATTATTACTAACTATGTTTATTACTAACCCCATTTAAAATTGTTATTATTATTATTTTTACTAACCCTCTTATAATTATTTATTTATTGGTTTTGCTTATTGCTTATTTATTTATTTTGCTATTATTTTAAATTGCTTTATTATTATTTTGTAATTGCTCCTGGATGTAATTTTTTTTGTAATATTTAAATTATTTATTTTTATGTCATGGTTAGTAAAATAGGGAGTGTAAACATGTATGCTATTTAAAATTGAATCTAGATCATTTAAATTATAAGATAAATATTTAAAATTGAACACTAACACACGTAAGTTGATCTTTGATCGCCATCTCACTTTCTAGGGTTGCCTCTCAAGTTGCCTAATTAAAAGGTCAAGTAGGGTGTATAAAGCAAAGTCCCTTAAAAACAAAGTCATCTAGTCCCTTCATAATCAAAGATCAAGTCCCTTAATGGTTGCCTTTCATAAAGAATCTTGTCCCTTTCGAATAATGATGATAGTCCCTCCAAAAAAATTGCTTAATACACCCTACAGTTGCCTTCATTAAACAGATGTCCCTCACTTGCCCCATACATCCAAGGTAATGACTACCTATTCCTTAATAATAGGGATAGTCTTACCATTCAAAGGATAAAGAACAGAAAGACTTAAACTTTAGGGTAGGTTCTTCATAGTTACTTGCTCACTATTCAAAAAAATTTCTCAAACACTTCACGAATTTCAAACAATTTTCAAACACAAGTTTTTTACGCATCCGTACATGGATCATTATTAAACTCTTATGAAAATTTCTATTCACACACTTCACATTTTCAAAAACAATTCAAAGTGAGCTAAGTAACTAAGAGCCCATGGATAACCATGGATGTAAAGGGTGCTAACACCTTCCCTTTACATAACCTACCCCCCGGACCCAAAAATCTTTTAAAAAGGTCTTTCCTGTTCTTTTATGCCTTTCCTTTGGATAAAATAAAAGTCGGTGGCGACTCTTGCTATCCGCAACATAACTAAAGTCAGTTCTCCCACCGTGTTACAGAACTGGCGACTCTGTTGGGGATTTAAATTAAAGAGGGGTACCCTTAGGAATTAGATCACTTTAAATTTGTTTGCTTTGTTTGCTTTACTTTACTTGTTGGGGCTCTTATGTGTGAAAGATCCTAACCCGGATCTAGTGTACCTTAGGTAAATGGCAATAGACCAAGGAAACTGTACGACGTATATCGATACGGTTGATCTGGTGGCCATAGTTAGTGTGACTTCTTGGTTGGTGCTTATGTTCCTTAAGTCAAGTTGAGGATAATATGAGGCTGCCATATGTTGTCAATGCACTAACTAACTTTTAGAACCCTAGTTAACTCATCTTGGCCTTTAGAAAGTAGTGAGGTAACCGGCTTCGGTGCAGACTGAAGTTGGTTGACACTCGATACTACACTCATTGAGATCTTAAACTTGGAGGGTTTTGGTTGGCAAGTAAGTTGCCCACTGAACAACCACCCTTGTGAAGGATCAATGATATTGAGATCCCTTAGAACCTGGTTACTTTTGTAGGACAGGATGAACCATCTAACTTCAGGGGAGGGTACTCACCTTTGAACCTCATGCAAGCCTTTAAACCTAGGGCTATGGTGTGACTTGTTTGTGTGTGCCACATGTTTGTGATTGAGCATAACATCATGACATTATCATGCATCATAAGCATAGCATTTTCACTAACCATTTCAAGGACCAAGGGATTTATCTTTGTTCTTTGTTGCAGGTCATGGCCTCTGCTCGTAGAAACACTATCAGGATCAACTTTGTGGGCATACCTGCTAAGCTTAAAGAGTTGGTTTCTCAAGTGTCTGATCATTCCCAGTTCATCAAGAGACATGGCCACCTATTGGATCTAGTCATCTCAGGGTTCAATGAAGACATGATGAGTGTTCTGTTTCAGTTCTTTGATCCTAAGCACCATTGCTTCACATTCCCCGACTACCAGCTGGTTCCAACCATAGAGGAGTTCTCTAAACTTCTGGGTATACCTGTTCTTGATCAGAAACCATTCACAGGCTTGGAGAAAGAACCCAAACCTGAGGTTGTTGCTGCAGCTCTACATCTGAAGAAGTTTGATATTGTTTTAGAAACGAGAAGCGAAGTCAAAGGTATTCTTGCTAAGGCGTTGATAGAGAAGGCTCAAATGTTATTGAAGGCCATGAGCTATGATGCTTTTGAGGAGATCTTAGCCTTGCTGATATATGGCTTAGTATTATTCCCCAATCCAGATCAGTTCATAGATGTTCATGCCATCAACATTTTCCTGAGTCACAATCCAGTGCCTACATTGCTTAGAGACATCCTACATTCTCTTCATACCCGTACCATAAGGGCAAGAGGAACTTTGATGTGCTGCATACCTTTGCTTTCTAGGTGGTTTATTTCTCACCTTCCTCGCTCAGTAATGAAGAATGAGCAAGGGTTCAGGTGGTCTAAAAGGATCATGTCACTCTCGCATTCAGATATCCATTGGTGCTCCAGATCTATGAAGAATGTCATTATCATTGACCGTTGTGGGGAGTTTCCTAATGTGCCACTTCTAGGCATAAGAGGAGGCATCACCTACAACCCTTCACTAGCTTTACGACAGTTTGGTTACGCTCGGAGTGATGGTCCATATGACATGTTGATTCAGGGCATTGTATTTGATTACGACAACGATCTTCAAGGTTACCGTCAGAGATTCATATGAGCCTGGGGAAAAGTAAACAGGGTTGACAGCAAGACACTGGAGCCTAAGTACATTATTCCTATGGAGGCTTATCTCAGATGGGTGCGATCTCGTGCTCAGACTCTCATGATGCCATATCCTGCTATCCTGCCAGTTACCATGGAACCTGTTGCTGAAGGAGATACTGCTTATACCATCCTTCACCCAGACATGCCTACTGACATGGAAGACTTACAGAGGTCCTGGATCCAATTGAAGGAGCAAAGGGATACTTTTGAGGCTCATTACAAAGCAAGCCAAGAAAGAATCCTAGAACTAACAAAGAAACTTCACGAGGAACGGAATCTCAACTCATACCTCAACACAAAGAGGAAACGTCCATGGGAGACTTAAAACCCCATCTCTTGTATTTATTGCATTTCATTTTCTGTAAGCCCAAGAGGCAAAACAAATTTATTACTAATAAAAGTTTACCTTCTTGTTTGTTTAAGCAAATTTAAATCCTGCGGTCCTTGAAAACATTGCATACGCATTAATACATCATATTATTGCATCACAGGTTTATTTGTGCACAGGTTTCTCATCTTCTCGCTGTTTATTTCAGCAATGGCTCTTGAACAAACAGTTAAGGATCTCCAGGCACAAAATGCACAGTTCCAAGAGCTGATCCTGAACCTGTCCAAGGGGCAGGATGAATTGAAGACACTGCTGGCCAAGAAGACTAAGAAGACTAGAAGGTCAGGTGGTTTGATCAACATGGGAAGAAGGTTCAAAGGTCTTGCCAAGACCAAAGAGCCAGTTGAAGATTATGAGTCTGAAGAGTCTGAAAAAGAGGGAGGCAGTCTCCACAACACTATGGGGGACTCTGATTCTGAGGCTAATTACTACCACGAGCCTAATGAAGACAAATTCAAGATGCTGGTGGATAGAATGGATGCTATGGAATTAAAGAAATCCTCTGGGCTGGATTTTGAAGATTTGAGTCTGATATCTGGGGTTGTCATACCCATTGGTTTCAAGGTTCCTACCTTTGTTGTTTATGATGGGGTCTCTTGTCCCAAGTTGCATCTGAGGTCTTATGTCAGAAGAATCCAACCCCACACTGCTGACAAGAAGTTGTGGATCCATTTTTTCCAAGAGAGCTTATCTGGAGCTCAATTGGAGTGGTATTATCAATTGGAGAGTGTCAACATCAGGGAGTGGAATGATCTTGCTGAAGCTTTCTATAAGCAGTATCAATACAATGCTGACTTAGCTCCCACTCGCATGCAGCTTCAAAGCATGTCTATGGGTGCCAAAGAAAGTTTTAAGGAATATGCTCAGAAGTGGAGAGATTTAGCTGGAAGAGTTCAACCCCCTTTGACTGACAGGGAGTTGGTTGATATGTTCATGTGTACGCTGAATGGTCCGTTTTACAGTCATCTCATTGGAAGCTCATCATCTGGCTTCACTGAGTTGATAATGACAGGAGAGCGAGTGGAAAATGGTATAAAGAATGGCAAGATCCAAGTGGGTGCTTCTTCATCAGGTGCTGCAAAGAAGCCTCCCACTGGGAAGAAAGAATCCAATGCTGTTTATGGTCAACCTGATCGTAACAGAAGGCATCAGTCTGTAAGTGCGGTCCATATTTCAAATCCAACTCCTACAACACCAGAGCAGCCACAGGGTAACCAACAGAGGGCTAGAAGGCAGTTCACGAAGATCAACATGTCAATGGCTCAGGCATTGCAACATTTGTTGAAGGCTGAACTTATTACTTTGAAAGAGGCTCCTCAGAATCCTAATGTTACCTCTCCCAGGTACAATCCCAATGCACGATGTGCATATCATTCAAACTGTCAGGGACACGATACTAATAACTGCTGGGTCTTGAAGAACAAAATTCAAGATATGATTGAGGCTGGAGAGATTGAGTTTGACCTTCCGGGTACTCCAAATGTGATTACTGCTCCAATGCCAAATCACGAGAAGACTGTCAATGCCATTGATGAAGATTTACATGTCTATTCAGTTGCAGAGTTGACCACACCATTATTTGTTATCAAGAAGAAGTTAGTACAAGCTGGGCTCTTTCCAGGTTGTCGTGATGATTGTTTGTATTGTACCTATAAGCCGGATAGTTGCTGGAGATTGAGAGATGGAATTCAGCGTCTCATGGATAAGTATACTATAGTGTTTGAGAGGACTCCATCGTCGGTGGAAAGTATGGTGGATCATATTACTCAAGGTAGGAAGATTGAAGAGGTTGACATGGTTGACAAAGTGTCGGTGAGAATCACTTCCAAAGGTCCTATTAAAATCACCCATCAGGGTCCAATCAAGATTACTGCTGAAGGCCCTGTGAAAGTTGTTGCTGAAGCCAGAGTGGCTCATATGGTCATTACCACTCCTGGTCCTATTCCGTATACGTCTGATAAAGCTGTGCCTTGGCACTATGGGTCTGATGTTTACATCCATGGTGTTAAGCAGGAGCCCTTAGCTGATGTGCCTGTTGATGTTGACAATATTGCTGGATCTAGTAAGATCACACGAAGTGGAAGAGTCTTCTCTCCTCCAGTTACTTCCAAGAATGCAGTTACTCCTGCTGCTACCTCCACCACTGATGCACGGGGCAAAGGTCCCGTTATTGAGCTTATACCTGCTGATGTGCCAGCTGCTGATGATTTCTCTAAGCAGATGGAAGAAGTATTGAAAATCATTCGCAAGAGTGATTATGACATCGTTGATCAGTTGGGGCATACTCCCTCTAAGATTTCTATGTTATCCTTGTTGTTATGTTCTGAAGCTCATGCAAAAGCTTTGATCAAGTTTCTGAAGACTGCTCATGTACCCAATGCAATTTCTGTTGACCAGTTTGAGAATTGTGTTGCCCACCTGACCTATGATAATGGGTTAGGGTTTTCTGATGCTGATTTAACCCCTGCCAAGAGAGATCACAACAGGGCTCTGCACATTTCAATTGAATGCAGGGGCACTACCCTGTCTCATGTATTGATAGGCAATGGCTCCTCTCTGAATGTGTTACCCAAGGAAGTCCTGAATAAACTGAGCCCTGAAGATGCTGTGCTGAAGCCCAGTAATATAGTGGTGAAAGCTTTTGATGGTTCTAGAAGAGTGGTGCATGGAGAAATTGATCTCCCAATCAAAGTTGGTTCTCAGGTTTTCAATGCTACATTTTATGTGATGGATATTCGTCCTTCGTACTCTTGTCTTCTTGGTCGTCCCTGGATCCATGGGGTAGGTGCTGTAACCTCTACGCTACAGCAGAAGCTGAGATATCCGGTAGAAGGAAAGGTTGTTACTGTCTATGGAGAGGAAGAATATTTTGTTAGCCATGTAAACACTTTCAAGTATCTTGAAATGGAAGGTGAATACATTGAAACTCCGTGTCAGACATTTGAAGTGGTTCCTTGGATTGTTAATGATTATGTAGCTCCTCCGGTTGTCAAGAAAGTTCCTGTGGTCACCAGAGTACCTCCAACAATGGCAATGGCCTCCCTCAATGATGCTAGAGCTGTGGTGGATGAAGGTGGTTGTACTATTTGGGGTCAGCTTCCTGATATTCCATACAAGTCTGACAAGTTTGGTTTGGGTTTCACTGCAGAGTCCCAGAAGGCTGTTCGTCGTGCTCGTGCTGTTCGTATCACCAATCCAGGGGTTATGAAAGATCAGATCAATGTTGTGGGAGACTATGATGAGGACTACAACTTGGATGCTTGGTTTTTTCCTACTGTGGGTGCTGGACTCAATAATTGGAAAGCTGAAGATGTTATCCCTATCTCCTTTAGTCAGGAGTAAATACTATTACTGTGTTGTTGCTTTTTTAAGTTTGTAATTTCTGAACAATTAAAACTTTCAAGCCTTGTGCCTTACCCGGGGTACAATGGTGTGCTTGTTACGGGCTGTCATTTCATTTGCATACTGCATTCAATAAAATCAGTGGACGTTTCGTTTTAGTAAATATTGTGTTCCTTGTCTTTCTGTTCTTTTATTTTTGCTTTATCAGCTATGTGTTCTTACACACACCCACATCACTAAAATGCAGATCCTTATCCACTCTGGATCCTGTTGATAACATTTCTACTATTACCAATTATAATTTCGAGAATCCGATCTATCAAGCTGAAGACGGAAATGAGGACGATTGTGAAGTACCTGTAGAGATTGCTAGGTTGTTACAACAAGAAGAGAAAGCTATACAGCCACATGAAGAGCCAGTCGAAGTTGTGAATTTGGGAACCGAAGAAAACAGGAAAGAAGTCAAGATAGGGGCTGATTTAGAGGATAAGGTCAAGAGCAGGTTGATTCAGATGTTACGTGACTATGTGGAGATCTTTGCTTGGTCTTATGAAGACATGCCAGGGTTGGATACAGACATTGTGGTTCACCGTTTACCAGTGAAAGAAGATTGTCGTCCAAAGAAGCAGAAGGTTCGTCGTATGCGTCCTGAAATGTCAGAGAAGATCAAAGCAGAAGTAATGAAACAGTTCAATGCAGGGTTCTTAGCAGTGACTTCTTATCCTCAGTGGGTTGCAAATGTGGTGTCGGTACCTAAGAAAGATGGTAAGGTGCGTATGTGTGTGGACTACAGAGATTTGAACAAGGCCAACCCCAAAGATGACTTCCCACTTCCTCATATTGATGTACTGGTAGACAACACTGCTCAGCATAAGGTATTCTCTTTCATGGATGGCTTCTCTGGTTACAATCAGATCAAGATGGCACCTGAAGATATGGAGAAGACAACATTTGTTACACAGTGGGGCACCTTTTGCTATAAGGTGATGCCATTTGGTTTGAAGAATGCAGGGGCAACATATCAGCGTGCTATGGTGGCTTTGTTTCATGATATGATTCATCACGAGATAGAGGTATATGTGGATGATATGATAGCCAGGATGAAGAGCAACATCTTGATCATCTGCACAAGTTGTTTGAGAGGTTGAAGAAATACAAGTTGAGACTGAACCCAAACAAGTGTACTTTTGGAGTTATATCTGGTAAACTCTTGGGTTTCATTGTTAGTGGAAAAGGTATTGAAGTGGATCCTGCAAAAGTGAAAGTTATACGAGAGATGCCAGCTCCCCGTACTGAGAAAGAGGTTAGAGGTTTCTTGGGACGATTGAATTACATTGCAAGATTTATTTCCCAATTAACTGCCATTTGTGAGCCAATCTTCAAGTTGTTGAAGAAAGATCAGGTGATGGAATGGAATGATGAGTGCCAGACAGCCTTTGATGAAATCAAGAGATACCTGCTAGAACCTCCAATTTTGATGCCGCCAGTTGATGGAAGACCCTTGATTATGTACTTAACAGTGTTAGACAACTCAATAGGGTGTGTCTTGGGGCAACATGACGAGTCTGGTCGAAAAGAGCAGGCAATATACTACCTTAGCAAAAAGTTTACCGACTGTGAAACAAGATACTCACTGCTCGAGAAAACTTGCTGCACTTTGGCATGGGCTGCTCGCCGACTAAGACAGTATATGTTGACTCATACTACCTTATTGATTTCAAAGATGGATCCAATCAAGTATATATTCGAGAAACCTGCTCTCTCCGGAAGAATAGCAAGATGGCAAATGATCTTAACAGAATATGACATACAGTATACTACTCAGAAGGCCATTAAGGGAAGTGTTATAGCTGATCATTTGGCTCATCAAGCGGTGGATGATTATCAGTTAATGAGTTTTGAGTTCCCTGATGAAGACATTATGATTATTACCAAAGAACCTGGACAATATGACGGACCTGAACAAGGATCCCGATGGACTATGGTTTTTGATGGTGCCTCTAATGCACTTGGTAATGGTGTTAGTGTGGTGATTAGTTCCCCTGAAGGTTGTCATACCCCGATTACTGCCAGACTTTGTTTCTATTATACCAATAACATGGCTGAGTATGAAGCATGTATCCTGGGTATTAAAGCTGCTATTGATATGAAGATTCAGTTCCTTGATGTGTATGGAGATTCAGCCCTGGTAGTAAGTCAGATTAAAGGAGATTGGGATACCAAGCATGATAATCTCATTCCTTACAGAGAGCATGTGTTGTCTTTGATCCCACATTTTAAAGAGATTACCTTTGGACATATTCCACGAAGAGAGAATCAGTTGGCAGATGCATTAGCTACTATGGCATCCATGTTTGAGATCAGCTGGGATGATGAAGCTCCCAAGATTACTATTGATAGATTTGAAAAGCCTGCATACTGCAATGAGATTGACACTGAAGGGGCAGAGGAGAAGCCTTGGTTCCATGAAGTAAAAAGATATCTTGAAACTCAGGAATTCCCTGAAGGGGCATCTGTCAAAGATAGGAAGTTTCTGAGGAGGTTCTCTGCTAAGTTCTTTCTAAGTAATGGAATTTTATACAAGCGCAATCATGATTCAACTATGCTTCGTTGTGTGGATAAGAAGGAAGCAACAGAGATTATGGAATATATGCATGATGGGATCTTTGGCACTCATTCTAGTGGTCATACTATGGCAAAGAAGATATTGAGAGCAGGTTACTATTGGTCTACCATGGAAGCTGATTGCTATCAACACTCTAGAACATGTCACAAGTGTCAAATTTATGCTGATAAAGTCCATATACCTCCAGCACCATTGAATGTGTTGACTGCTCCTTGGCCCTTTGCCATGTGGGGCATTGATATGATTGGTGAGATCAAACCTACTGCTTCTAATGGGCATTGTTTCATCCTGGTTGCTATTGATTACTTCACGAAATGGGTAGAGGCAGCTTCATTTGCATCTGTTACCAAGAATGTTGTGGCTCGATTCATTAAGAATAATCTCATATATAGGTATGGCATCCCTGAAAGGATTATTACTGACAATGGCTCTAACTTGAACAACACTATGATTACTGATCTCTGCACGCAGTTCAAGATTAAGCATCACAATTCTTCTCCGTATCGACCAAAGATGAATGGGGCAGTTGAAGCTGCTAATAAGAACATCAAGAAGATTGTACAGAAGATGACTGTTACTTACAAGGATTGGCATGAGATGTTACCATTTGCTCTTCATGGTTATCGTACCACCATACGTACTTCAACAGGGGCAACCCCATTCTCCTTAGTCTATGGCATGGAAGCAGTTCTGCCCATTGAAGTTCAGATTCCCTCCTTAAGAATTATGAAGGATGCAGGCTTGGATGAAGATGAGTGGATTCAAACTCGACTTGACCAGATAAATTTGATTGATGAGAAGAGGCTAGCAGCAGTTTGTCATGGCCAGATGTACCAGAAACGAATGATCAAAGCTTTTAACAAGAAGGTTAAGCCAAAGGTATATCAGGCTGGTGATTTGGTAATCAAGCGTATCATATTACCACAGGGTGATCCTAGGGGAAAGTGGACTCCAACATATGAAGGACCATTTGTAGTCAAGACAGTGTTCTCAGGAGGTGCCATGATACTTACTACTATGGATGGTGAAGACTTTCCACAGCCTGTAAACGCAGACATAGTTAAAAAATACTACGCATGAAAAGAGACCCGCTAGGTTGACAGGCCTAGGCAAAAATAAGGGCATCCCGGCAAACCAAAAGGGTTTGGGCAAAAATTAGGGATATATATAAAAAGATGTACATCCGGCAAGTCGAAAACCTGAAAAGGCGGCTTGGGCAAAAAAGGGTATCCCGGTGGATTGAAAACCTGAAAGGGCAATCCAGGCAAAAGTTAGGGATTAAGGCGTATGACTATGTCTCGTTTGGATCACCCATGAAACTGCAACCAGTTGTGCTACTTAAGTTTGAACAGATAAAGCTCAATCCAATCGTTTTTGTCTCAACAGCAGAAGATGAAATACTTGAAGATAATGGCAATAGTAGAACTGAAACTCAATAGGATTATTTCCCACATAGCTGATTCTCCTTGTTTTGTAAAATTTTATGACAAAATCCTCTTACTAGGGTTTATGTCTCCCTGTACAAACTTACCCATGTATGGGTCACTTTTTGATATGAATAAAATTCCATTTTTGAATCCAGATTTACTTTTACCCTATTTACATAAGCGAAACGTCCATTGGTTGTGTTTGAATGTATTATGCTTTTGAATATGATTGATGTTCACCAGAAATGCATGTATGTTTAATATGATTGATGTTTACCAGAAATGCATGAAAATGCAGTAATAGTATTTACTAAGGACGAACGAGGGAAGGATTTCAACGAAGCTTTGCCGGTTCATCTTTACAAAACTGTTACAAACCTCCAGTAGGACGAATCCATCTTCATAAAGTCACGTCTCCCCTGGAATTTATATCCATCTCTTTTATCCTCATACGGATATTCGGGAATTTACTTTCCAATAAGAGTACGACGAACGAAGACGGGAGGTTATGTATACCCCACTATCAAACGAAGATGGAAGGTTATATATACCTTGCTATCCCCAGCAGATGGGAAGTTATATATACTTTGATGTCCCCAGCAGACGGGAGGTTATATATGCCTTATTATCAAACAAGACGGGAACGAGTTCCTCATATTCTTCAGCAATAAACTGGGATTTATTTTCCCTGGCCAGCAGTTGTCATACGAAGATATCCAGACGCTTCCGGCAGCATCATATCATACATACATCATTTACATCATACCATAGCATACATATCCATAGATACATAATACATCACTTAAGTGCATCATATTATACATGCATACATAATACATAAGCTAATACTATCATACAGAATGCTACCTTGTTTGTGATTATCAGGACTGCTTTATCCTCCTGAAAGCATATCGTCCGTCAGGACTGCTTTATCCTCCTGAAAGTCCATCATCCCTCAGGATTTCTTTATCCTCCTAAAAGCTTTTCGTCTTTCGGGATTGCTTCATCCTCCTGAAAACACATCATCCATCAGGATTGCTTCATCCTCCTGAAAACATCACTACATCAGGACTGCTTTATCCTCCTGAAAGCTTATTATCTCATCAGGACTGCTTTATCCTCCTGAAAGCATACCATTACTACAGGATTGCCTTATCCTCCTGAAAGATCCTCATACATCAGGATTGCTTTATCCTCCTGAAAGCTTACTATTACCTCAGGATTGCTTTATCCTCCTGACAGTTTATTATTACCTCAGGACTGCTTTATCCTCCTGACAACTTATTATTCCTTCAGGATTGCTTTATCCTCCTGAAAACTATCATCATTACCTCAGGACTGCTTTATCCTCCTGGAAGCATATCATCCATCAGGACTGCTTCATCCTCCTGAAAATATATCACTACATCAGGATTGCTTTATCCTCCTGAAAACTATCATTATTACATCAGGACTGCTTCATCCTCCTGAAAGTTATCATCATACCTTCATATTTTGGATTGCTTTATCCTCCAAGAAATGTATGTGAAGAACTTTTCTCCAAGTGGCATCTTTAAGCCCACTCAAGCATATTCAACTAATCATCAATATCAGTTTACGCACCGGTGAGTTCAAATTTTTGGGCTTTTGTGTTCAATCCCCTTCAACCTTCCAGGTCACGACTGGCAGATATACCAATCTAACGCCTCAGGTTTCAGAAAATTGAACAGGGGAAGCTGTTGCACCCCAAAATTTGCCCTCACAATACAAGAATTTGTGTGCTAAGAAGGTTCACAAGGTTCACAAGATTCACAATACCTACAAGACCTTTCATGAGGTTCATAAAGTCTACAAGTCACTTTATGAGGTTCACAAGGTTCACAAGATTCACAATGCTTTCAAGACCTTTCCTGAGGTTCATGAAGTCTACAAATCACTTTATGAGATTCACAAGGTTCACAATACTTCCCATTAGGTTCACAAGACATCATATGATGGTTTACAAGGTTCACAAAGTTCACAATTGGTTAGAAGAGTTGACAATTCCCTCAGACAATGCACCTCCTAAGCAGTGCATCCAAAACTAGGGTTTTGACTTTAATCAGGCTAAATAGACTTTCAAGACTTCAAGTGAGCTTCATAACATCTTATATGTGTTTAAGAACCCCCATGACAAGTTTCAAGACTTTTCTCAAAGGTTTGCTCAATCAGATGATCAAATAAATCAAAATCAGTCAAAGCAGTTAAAAAGTCAAATTGAGGTCAACTGTGGTCAAACCAAAGTCAAACTTCATGATTTTTTGCCAACATCAAGTATATGAAGTAAAATTCATCATTTGATCAAGGGTTGATCATGATTCATCAAGGGGATTTCAGATCATCAAGAATCAGGAGTTTCTAAATTAGGGTTTTCTTAGTAAAAGTCAACTGAACTTTGACCAACCATAACTTTCACATAATTCATCACCAAGTCTCCATCCAAAGCTCATTTTGAAGGAAATTGAATTCTCTACAACTTTGTGTCTCACAAGCCAAGCCCAAAAATGCTTCATTTGGAAGGTATGAGCTAAGACATTATAGGTCCTTTTGAAAGTCAACAAAAAGTCAACAACTTCAAAAGGGCATTACTTGAGATTGGTAAATGGTATGGACATGAAACCAGTGGGGTTGGTTAGAGGACTCTTCAAGCTTTCCAAAATGTCCAAGAACATTCTCATAGCATTAAAATTGAAGGATGTGTGCCCTTGCAAAGTTGGGAAAGTTTAGGGAAGTTTATGAAGCAAATGGAGGTTTAAAACCAAATTTTGTTAAGTGGGCTGAACTTTTAATGACCCAAAGCAATCCATGACATCATGCACGAAAATTCTATGATATTTTCATAATTTTTATTTTATTTAATTAATTTATTATGATTTTTTATACTTAAAATCATTTTAAATTTAAATAAAATATTAAATATGAAGATTTAAATTTTTTTTTGGTTCTAGAAAGTCATGAATTCAGCATGGAACAAATTGATACAAGGATAACATTGGTTGGCTTGAAATAGAAAGTGTTGATGCAAAAATATTGAAATTTCAAAGCTTATCATTGTGAATCTTTTTGAATCAAATCTTCTACACAACTATCCAACTTTTTGACCTAAATTGATCATCCTATAAGTACTTAACACAAACCTAATGCAAGCCACGAATTTGCTGCCTCCCAAGAGTAAGTTGCACAAACCAAATTTCTTCCAAAAACTCCCATTCGGTTTCGAATTTCCAGGGCATTAGAAGGTAATTTGAGCACATAGCAATGATCCTTGGACATCATTGAGTGGAAACCAATACATATTTGCATCCAAAAACTCCATAATGCATAAACCGAATCATGTTTGTTCTTGAATAATTTTTTTTCGATTACACTAATCCAATGCGTTCTAACGAATTTTGTTTGTTCAATCATGTTTGTGATGTTGTATAGAGTGTTTCTGGACAATTAAATCAAAGCTTCATGGCTTGAATCGCAATCGGCCATAGCTAGGGTTAGAGCTTCAAAATTAGGGGTTTACAGAATACCTAATATAAATAGCTAATGAACTCATATTTGGACTGTAATCATTGCATAGATCATATTTGCAGGTTCAATTTGGTGAAATTTTACTTGTAAGATGATGTATAGGATTCGCAGGTTTAAAATGCATGAGAATTCGTAGGAATTTTCCCAACAAAATTCGCAGGTAATCCTACGAATCCAAGGTTGAAGATGAAGCTGGCCTGGCGCGAAATTTAAATTCAAATTATTGTTTTAAAATATTATGATATAGTTTCTATTTTATTTCACAAGCGTACAGCTTGTCCTAGTGGTAAGACGCGCGTGTATGCTGCCTGCAAGCCTGGGTTCGAATCCTGGCTTTGTGTGATTTTTCTTATTTTTCAGGTTAACCATGAAGCTTAATATATTATGCATTATTGCCACTATAATATCAGATGCGCTCATCCAGCAGGAATGGTAAGGTGTTGGTACGTTGCTTGCAAGGCCCTGGGTTCGATTCTCCCCCCAGGCCTTTTGCTTGTTTTCTTTTTTCTGATTTTTAGGTTTAGTACACAAAACCAATTGGACTCATTCTTCTTTCACCTGTGCGCGCTGGCCTGGTGGTATGGCATGGCTGATAGCAAGCTGAAGGTGTTGGGTTCAAACCCCAGCCAGGTAAGTTCCTTTTTCTCATTTTGTTTCTTGTTTATTATTATGTTTTAAATAATATGTTTATAATATAATTAAATAAATTCTAAAAGGTATATATAATATGTATATTATTATTTTCTCTATTATAATCTAAACTCATTTTTTTTATTAAATATCATTAGAAAAATAATTTAATTTTTTGTATAATTAATCCTAATTTATTTTCTAAGCATATAAACCCTAAATTTTCTAAAACCCTAAAAAATATATATTTCAATTCAAAAACCCTAATTTCTTTTTCTATTCTTGTTTAATATTATTATTTGTATTTAATTTAATTTGTACATAAATATGTTAAAATTTAAAATTCTTAATTCATTTTCTATAATATATAAATATCCTATTATTGTTCATAATTAAATATCTTTGTAAATAATTTCTATTTATGTTTAAAAATTGCTAACTTAATTTTTAATTATAATTTACTTTTTTATAATATGTTCATAATTTATTTAATTTGTTTATAATTTTAAATTCCATAATAATTGATATGATTGTTTATAATTTCTTCTTAACCATTAAAATTTTGTTTATTATAATATTTTTTTGCTTATTATTACTAACTATGTTTATTACTAACCCCATTTAAAATTGTTATTATTATTATTTTTACTAACCCTCTTATAATTATTTATTTATTGGTTTTGCTTATTGCTTATTTATTTATTTTGCTATTATTTTAAATTGCTTTATTATTATTTTGTAATTGCTCCTGGATGTAATTTTTTTTGTAATATTTAAATTATTTATTTTTATGTCATGGTTAGTAAAATAGGGAGTGTAAACATGTATGCTATTTAAAATTGAATCTAGATCATTTAAATTATAAGATAAATATTTAAAATTGAACACTAACACACGTAAGTCGATCTTTGATCGCCATCTCACTTTCTAGGGTTGCCTCTCAAGTTGCCTAATTAAAAGGTCAAGTAGGGTGTATAAAGCAAAGTCCCTTAAAAGCAAAGTCATCTAGTCCCTTCATAATCAAAGATCAAGTCCCTTAATGGTTGCCTTTCATAAAGAATCTTGTCCCTTTCGAATAATGATGATAGTCCCTCCAAAAAAATTGCTTAATACACCCTACAGTTGCCTTCATTAAACAGATGTCCCTCACTTGCCCCATACATCCAAGGTAATGACTACCTATTCCTTAATAATAGGGATAGTCTTACCATTCAAAGGATAAAGAACAGAAAGACTTAAACTTTAGGGTAGGTTCTTCATAGTTACTTGCTCACTATTCAAAAAAATTTCTCAAACACTTCACGAATTTCAAACAATTTTCAAACACAAGTTTTTTACGCATCCGTACATGGATCATTATTAAACTCTTATGAAAATTTCTATTCACACACTTCACATTTTCAAAAACAATTCAAAGTGATCTAAGTAACTAAGAGCCCATGGATAACCATGGATGTAAAGGGTGCTAACACCTTCCCTTTACATAACCTACCCCCCGGACCCAAAAATCTTTTAAAAAGGTCTTTCCTGTTCTTTTATGCCTTTCCTTTGGATAAAATAAAAGTCGGTGGCGACTCTTGCTATCCGCAACATAACTAAAGTCAGTTCTCCCACCGTGTTACAGATCTGCTTGAAGTGAACATCCCCGTTGGGGATGAGATCATTGGTATATCTGACATATGGGACTCTGCTTGGGGATATAGGTCACTGGTAGACCTATCTTTGGTAATGAGGGACCCAGCTGGGAGTTTGTAGAAGCTTTCGTCACTCAGTTGTGAGATCCCCAGGCATTGCTTTGCTGGATAGAGGCTGAAACTTTGTGGGGAGGTGGTTCCCTGGCTTTTGCACTTGGTTGAGGAGGAATGATGACAGACAACTCAGCTGGGGAGAAAGCACCTCTGGTTCTAATCGGGAGATAGACTGAGTAGATAATGATTAGGCATCTTGCTGGGGAGAAGCCTTCATGCCCCATGTTGTGCTTTGAATGCCTGCAATCCTGAAAAGATAGAGAAGCGCACAAGTAATCCCGAGGTATCCCTTACCGGATTCCGTCATAGGGGTTCAGACACTCCCGAGAGTAAGTATATTTCCTGTAAGCACGTATTTTTTTATAAGAGAAGCATCTGTATTCATGCAATCAGTATCTTAGGGACATCGGACATTCTTGCAAATGAAAATAAAATGTACGAGACGAAATGTGACTGAAAATCTGATTTTATTAATTCATGTGCCCTGGATCGGCAAGATACAGTCAAGGAAACAAATCCCCTAAAATGAGGAGATTGTTACAAATTGAGAAATAAAAGGTATTGGCAATGTTGATGACGCTTCAAGGAGCTTCCCTTTGCTATGACTCGTATGACATTTGACATTCTTCTCGTCTTGCTTTCTGAAGAAGGTTGATTCTGATCGGCGATTGATCCTTTCGAAGTTTAACAAGTTGTAAGTGATACAGATGAATTCAGAGTACAGTTGTTCGCTTATTCCCTTATTTTGCATGGATCGCCCTTTCGGGTTTTCCATCCATCGGGATACCCATTTTTGCCTGAATTGTCCAATGCGGCTTTTCAACTCAGCGGGTGTACATTTTTTATTTATTTTACCTTATTTTGCCCGAGTCTTTTATTCTGTTTTTGACTCGCCGGGATGCCCTATTTTTTCCTGGACTTACATTCTGTTTTTATGTCCAGCGGGTCGTTTTATGCGAAGTATTTTTTAACTGCATCTGAATTCACAGGGGACGGGAAGTCTTCACCATCCATAGTACTGAGCATGAGTGCTCCACCGGAGAAAACTTTCTTTACTACGAATGGTCCTTCATAGTTCGGAGTCCATTTGCCCTTGTGGTCTGTATGAGGAGGGAGGGGTCTTTTCAGCACAAGATCTCCTACTTGGTATTCTCAGAGCCTGACTTTCTGATCGAAGGCTTTCTTCATTCTTTTCTGATACAGCTGCCCATGACAGATTGCAGCCAATCTCTTTTCTTCGATCAGACTCAGTTGTTCGTATCGGGATCGGACCCAATCTGCTTCATTCAACTTAACATCCATTAATACCCGTAGGGAGGGTAACTCAACTTCAACAGGTAGGACTACTTCCATACCATAAACAAGCTGATACGGTGTTGCCCCAGTGGATGTTCTGATTGACGTACGGTACCCATGCAAGGCGAATGGTAGCATTTCATGCCAGTCTTTGTAGGTGACCACCATCTTCTGCACAATCTTCTTGATATTCTTATTAGCTGCCTCAACAGCGCCATTCATCTTTGGCCTGTAAGGAGAAGAATTGTGCTGTTGGATCTTGAAGTCCCGACACAGTTCTGCCATCATCTTATTGTTTAAGTTGGAACCATTATCAGTAATGATTCGCTCGGGTACTCCATACCGACAGATGATGTCTCTTTTCAGGAATCGGGCTACCACTTGCCTTGTAACATTTGCATAGGAAGCTGCTTCAACCCATTTGGTGAAATAGTCAATAGCAACCAAGATGAATCTGTGGCCGTTTGAAGCAGTCGGTTCAATCTTGCTGATCATGTCAATTCCCCACATGGCGAAGGGCCAGGGTGAAGACATCACATTCAGAGGATAGGGAGGCACATGCACCTTATCCGCATAAATCTGGCATTTATGGCATTTTCTGGCATAGGCACAACAGTCGGCATCCATTGTGATCCAGTAATAGCCTGATCTTAGCAACTTCTTAGCCATGGCATGCCCTCCTGCATGGGTACCAAAGGATCCTTCGTGCACCTCGTGCATCATCAAGTCTGCTTCTGTTTTATCAACGCATCTGAGGAGTACCATGTCAAAGTTTCTCTTGTACAGGGAACCGTCAGTATTCAGGAAGAAACTACCAGCTAGCCTTCTTAATGTCTTCTTATCATTGGAAGATGCCCCAGGTGGGTATGTCTGATCCTCCAAGAAGCATTTGATGTCATGGAACCAAGGCTTATCATCCTTAACAACATCTGCTGCAAATACATACGCTGGTCTGTCAAGTCTGGACACTGAAATCCGAGGTACAAAGTTGGCAGCTTGAACTTTGATCATGGATGAAATGGTGGCAAGAGCATCTGCAAACTGATTCTCGTCCCGAGGGATATACTCAAGCCTGACTGTTGTGAAGAAAGTCAATAACCTCCTTGTATAATCCCTATAAGGTATCAGATGATCCTGGTGCGTGTACCATTTGCCGTTGGTTTGATTGATTACCAGAGTTGAATCTCCGAACACAGTCAAAGTCTTGATCCTGAGGTCAATAGTTTCCTCAAGACCCATAATACAAGCTTCGTATTCAGCTTCGTTGTTAGTGCAGTTGAAGGTGAGCTTTGCCGAGAAAGGCACATGAACTCCCTTAGGTGTAATGAGTACTGCACCAACACCACGACCATTCATGTTAACAGCCCCATCAAACATCATAGTCCATTCTTCCTCCGGGTCAGGCCCTTCAGTGTGAATAGGCTCTTCATGATCTTTTGCTTTTATGCACATGATGTCTTCATCAGGGAAGTCAAATCTCATAGGTTGGTAATCATCAATGGGTTGCTCAGCAAGATAATCAGACAATACACTGCCCTTGATGGCTTTTTGAGATGTGTACTGGATGTCATATTCTGTGAGGATCATTTTCCATCTTGCAACCCGTCCGGTAAGTGCTGGCTTCTCAAATATGTACTTAACTGGGTCCATCTTTGAAATCAACAAGGTAGTGTGGGTCAACATATACTGTCTCAGTCGGCGAGCAGCCCATGCTAAAGCACAGCAAGTTTTCTCGAGCAGTGAATAACGTTGTTCACAGTCGGTAAACTTTTTGCTTAGGTAGTATATTGCATACTCTTTTCGACCAGACTCGTCATGCTGGCCCAACACACACCCCATCAACTCTTCTAATACTGTCAAGTACATGATTAGAGGTCTTCCTTCAACTGGAGGCATAAGGATTGGAGGCTCTTGCAAGTATTCCTTGATTTTGTCAAAAGCCCTCTGGCAGTCTTCGTTCCACCTGACCATTTGTTCTTTTCTTAGCAGCTTGAACAAGGGCTCACAGGTTGCTGTAAGGTGAGATATGAACCGTGAAATGTAGTTCAATCTACCTAAGAACCCCCGAACTTCTTTCTCAGATTTTGGTGCAGGCATTTCTTGAATGGCTTTGACTTTATCAGGGTCAACTTCAATCCCTTTTTCACTTACAATAAATCCCAGCAGCTTACCAGATCTCACCCCGAATGTGCACTTGTTGGGGTTCAGCTTCAGTTGGTACTTCCTTAGACGCTTGAATAACTTCAACAGATTTACCAGGTGGTCTTCTTCTGTGAGGGACTTGGCAATCATGTCATCCACATAACATTCAATTTCTTTATGGATCATGTCATGGAATAATGTTACCATAGCCCGTTGATAAGTAGCACCAGCATTCTTCAGTCCGAATGGCATCACCTTGTAACAGAATGTGCCCCAGGGTGTGATGAAAGTTGTCTTCTCCATGTCTTCAGGTGACATTTTGATCTGATTGTATCCTGAAAATCTATCCATGAAGGAGAACACTGAGAACTGAGCTGTATTATCCACCAATACATCAATGTGAGGTAAAGGGAAATCATCTTTCGGGCTGGCTCTGTTCAGATCCCGGTAGTCCACACACATCCTCACCTTGCCATATTTCTTAGGCACAGGTACAATATTAGCAACCCACGGCGGGTAGCTAGTCACAGCAAGGAACCCGGCGTCCCACTGCTTTTGTACCTCTTCTTTAATCTTCATTTCCATATCTGGGCGAGTACGACGCAGTTTCTGCTTAACCTGTGGGAAATCTTCTCTTAAAGGCAGCTTGTGCATAACAATATCAGTGTCCAACCCTGGCATATCCTGATAAGACCAAGCAAACACATCTACATACTCCTGAAGCATATCAATCAGTTGTTCTTTCACTGAGTCTTGCAAGCAGGTGTCGCTCCCGGGATTTTCATCCTAGTACAAACGCGAAAGTGGCGCGAAAAGGTTAGAGTCGCCAGCCAGACATTTTTATCCCGAAGGAATGGGAAAGGTAATGTTGCACAAACCTGAGGAAGAAGGAAAGGACAAGGTCCTGCGAACCAAAGATCTGAGTTCGGGAGTCGGTTACGAACTGGGAAGGTATTAGCACCCCAGATCGTCTGTCGTACCCGACGGGATCCACGCTTGCTTGTTTTGTTTCAAAGGGTGAGAAATAAGAATGTTGCTGAATAAAACCGCTAACTGGAATGGAAATGAGGAATGAAAAAGGAATTGAAATAATAAAATGGAAAGAAAGGGGGAAATGTAGGGAAAATAAAGAATGTGCTCGAACGGGCCCTACCCCGCTGCCTACGTACCTCACTGGGATAATGAGGATCTGAGTCGACGTAGTTCGCCTAACCTAGGCGGGAACTATTTGTTTGTGTTTTTTATAGCTGGAACTGCGTATGTCTATGCTCAGGTGTTGCAGGCTCGTCTGGTACGAGTGCGTTTACCGTCTTGCATGAAAGACAAGTCGCCGCGAGTTCGCGTTGTGAGTGAATGAGATGAGAAGAGAAGTTCCCGCAGGATAGTCGCTTGTTATTTGTTTTTGTCTTTTAAAAGAAGTGTTTTGAATTTGTTTGTGAACGGTCTTGTACTAAGACCTATCCATCGCGGGAAGTATTTACACCTCGCCCCGAAACAGGACGTGTATAAACACTCCGCAACAAAGTCTCGTGTCGTACAAGATTGTTCGGCTTTTATTCTTAAATGTTTTATTGCTTTTCTTCATGAGATGAGAAAGAATGACTCAAGTTGCAAAAAAGGAAAAATCTAAGGGGCTGAGACTCAATCCTATTTTATTTATTTATTTGCAAAGGTGGTCCTATGGTTTGTGAAGTTTTCTATTCCTAATGGAAACTAGAAACTACTAGAATTCAACTTACTTCTTAATGAAGTTAAGTTGATTCTAAGAATAATGGGAAACCTATACAAGTTATAAAATCAAATGAAGCCAAACAATGAAATTACACATAGAAAATAAAATTCTACAAATGCATTAGATGACATGAATAAATAAAAAAAAATAGTCTATTTTTATTCTACTCCTACATGGAAATGAACTTTAAGCCTAAGTTCTAAACTAAGCTAAGCCTAATACTCATTCTAAAAATTTAATTGAACTAACCTAAGTCTAAATTAAATTCTATGACTAAACTTAAACTACACTATTATTTTTATATTGAACTTTATTTTCTTTTAATGGCCTAAACTAATGGGAATTATGCATAACTAGGCCTAAAACTAATATTCTAAAAAATACTAAAACTTCTAGAAAAATTATGAAACTTAAACTATAGGGTCCTAACACTATCTCTAAAATTGTATTAAGAGGGATTCTAAAAAATCTTATTTTTCCTATGCCTAACAATTAATTATTTCCAACTAAGAATTAACTACTAATTCCTAAGGATTACATCACTAAAACCTAAGATAAAAGCTCCTAAAAAATCCACTAAAAATATCCTAAGAACTATTATGAGTCCTCTAATTACAGAAAAAAGAATGACTCAAAAAAGTTGTTGGAAGTTACTTAAATAAAATGAACAAAATCCAGCATGATTAAAAGAAATACAAATGAAGCTAATTAAAAGAATAATTCAGAATTAAATCTAAAATAACAAAAATTCAGAAAATAAAAATATCACAAATTTCTAAATGGAATTATTTAACTACTTAATTTTTTTGTGGAATTTCCTAGTGTTTTTTACTATTTTCATTGGAATTAATTTGAAACTATAATTAAACTAAAATTAAAATCTAAAGAAATAATACAGGGGGTGAAAGAAGCATATTTTTCTAGTTATTATTTTACATGGGCCTAACAGAGGGAGTGTAGATAGCAATAAGAATAAGGCCCAATTCACTGAATTCAGGGGGAGTGCGGAAAACAGTTTTTTCTAGTTCATTTTTCTGTGGGCTCAGGAAAGGGGGTGAGATTAGCAAAATAAACAAGGCCCATTTCGCATGGAGGCCAGGGGGTACAGATGGTAATATTCTCAACTATTCTTTCTTTATGAATCATTAAGGGTGGTGCAAGTATCATATTTTTTTTCTAAAATCTTAATTTAAGAAAATGAATTAACTAATCTTATGATAATGTTTTCTAAAACCTTAATTTAAAAAATGAGTAAAATTCTAATAATCTTATGATAAAATTTAATCTAAAATCTTAACTTAAGAAAAATGAAATAAACTAAACTTATTAAAATATTTTTTAAAATCTGAATTAAACTATAGTTTTATCAAAAAATGAATTACCTTTAATCTAAAAAAATATGAATTAACTAATAATCTTATAATGATATGAATTAAACTAATAATCTGAACTAAACTATAGTCTTATTACAAAATTTAATTAGAATCTGAATTAAACTATAACCTAATTACAAAATTTAATTAAAATCCTAATTACAAAACCTAATTATACAACACAAGCTGAAGAAAGAACCCTAATTCCTCTTCTCTTCTTCTTCTACCCGCGGAGCCGCCGCTACATCATCACCCTCATCTCTTCTTCTCACAGAAGCCACCGCAACCACCACCATCTATCATCCCTTCCTTTTGATCTTTCGTCGTCGTCATTGATCACCTTCGACCCTCACCAAATCACGTAAACAACGCTGAATCCAAAAAACCTAAACTCTCCTTCGCGCATTCACCGCCCTCCTCCTCTTTAACTTCTTCGCCGCCGCGACACCAATTGAGATACGGAAGTGAACGGTGACCTAACCTTCCTTCATCCCTAACCTAACCCTCTCCCTTTACCCGAATCCGAAACCGCCTCGAATCATCGAATCAAACTTTCAAGATTCACGAAATAACTCGAGCCATGAATACAGCACAACATCCTAATCACACAATGACACTCAAGCAGCTGCGATTGAGAGTACTTACTTGGAATCGAAAAATCTTCAGGTATGGATCCGAATTTTGCCTTGTGAGTTCTTTCACCTTGCTCTGATTGCTTGCTTAGCCGTGTTTGAACTGTTGCAGGGTTGCTCTTGCTATGATACGAAAATGATGTCGTTACGAGGTTGCGGCCATTGCTAGTCTATTCTGGAATCTTTGTTGCGGTTTTGATTGCCATGGCGTACAAATTTGAACAATTTGATTTTGCAGCTATTACAATCTGTTTTATGATTGCAGGGCCTCTTCTAACGGCTTGATGAAGATTGTTGAAGGATTGATGGAGAATGTTGTGAGGTTTTGGGGGGAGAAAAGAGATTGGAGGAGAAGGTTGAAAGAGGAAAATTGTGGAAGAAGCTGAAAGTGAGTGATGCTTCTGATTTATAGCTGCTTGAGGATGATTCTGGAAAGTTCTCATGTGAAGCTTCTAGATGGAATCGGTTGTAAGTTTGTTATGAAATCAGTTAGTCCAATTTGATTTTCTGTTTTGAGTTTCTGTTATGATTTTCGTTTCTCACTTTCACTTGGCAATTCCAACATAACTGATTTTCACTTATGATGCTTCTCTTGTTCTTCTTATTTTCCTTTTAATTTTCACTCTCTTCAAACTCTGTCATGGCAGGTTGATGCATATGCTTGAGTTTCGACGTATGCTGCCGTAGGCTCGAGAAAGAGTGAAGGAGTACCCTTGTCACACGGGGCTGAAATCCTGGTTCAATTGTCTCCCTGCCTTTTTTTTTTGAAGGAAATGGATTCAGGCTTGCTCAGAGCCAACTCCATTATTTTTTCGTTACGCCTTTCACATAGCCAATCGGTAACTAGTAAGTGATACTTCAAGCCTTTCGGTGACATCCCTTCAGTTATGCCCTCCTCCAATTTTTCCGAATTTTTCCGAATTCATCCTCTCATGTTTCTATAATTTTAGGCCTTGTTGTGATAATCAAATGATGAAAATCATTATTGATGCAGGTTGAAAGCTTGATGAAGAGGTATTGCTGCCGATTTCAGTTTTTGAAGATTGGATAAGATTAATTGTCAATGATGAACACAACCTTTGTAGCCTGTCGAGATCGAGGAAGTTATGACGAAGAGAATGATGGTAATTTGTGGAGTGATGACAGGAGAGATCCCCTTTCTTCTGAGTTTTCTTCTGAGTTTTCTTCTTCTTCTTTTTTTGGGTCCTTGTAACTGTAACCGAAATTTACTCTATTGTAACTGAACTTTATCAGTTTTATAACATACTTGTCCTTATGCTCTTCTGGTTTTTTGTATTATTATTATTTTTTCTAAGTAAAAACTGTGCCATTAAAATATTGTTTAACTAATTTTATGTTAACAATGGTCCTATTAAGACTGATATTGATGATATCAGATGCTGATAAAATGATTGGTATTGATAATATTAATTGCTAAGAATCAAGAAGCTATTGGCATAAGCTTTGAAATCTCACTAAGTCCTAGGATATAAAGAGATTTTAAATCGAACATGGGGGTTTTGACCAATGGAATATATGGATTCAAATGGATTAATAAAATTGGGCTTAGATTGGATTGATGAAAAATGGACACAAACATGGAATTCAATGGCAATGTTGATGATAAAAAAAAACTTGTCTTGACAATTATTGAACATGAGCTTAATTAGGACTACAAGAAAAATAAGTAATGGGCTTTCCATAAATGACTTAAATTGGAGAAAGAAATGGTTATTGGAAGCAATCACAAAAAATGATTTGAAAATGATAATAATGGATGAGAACGATGGTCAAATGAATATAATTTAGTAATATTGTCAAACAAATAAATTCGGGATCGAGAATGGATTAAAATGGTCAAATGGAATTAGAAATGAATAATGGATTGATTTTAGAAAAGAAAATGGGCTCAATGTTGAAAAGAAATGGTTGATATTTAGAGACAAATGACCTGAAAAATGGAATGTTAGCAATATGCATATGGACACAAAAAGATAACTTTGGTTAGCAAAACGGGATAAGGTCATGGTGACTAAAAAAACAGTGAATTAGCTGGTTGACATGTAGAACGGCAATGGCTTGTATTTGAATATCAAGAACTAGAATTTGAACGTCAACGATGTCTTCCGAGTAAGGTCAATAACTGTGCATTCTCTCTTGACCTAAATCAAGTCCTTCTACATAATCCACTCTTAGGAACTTTGAGGCCATACTAAACTTCGCACAACCTCGAATTATTATTGTGTGAACAAATGGATCTAAACCAATCTTTGATACTATGGACCTCCGTTGATAAAGTTCCTTTCAAATCAAACTCAAGAACAAGGACTCCAAATTTTCCTTGAGATATTCAATGATGAAGAACACAACTTGAGACATCAAGAAGAGTCAATACTCTCACCCAAAGCCAATCTGACTGAACACCTCAATAATAAGTTAGATGCACCAGTGAATATTCTCCATGAGTTCATACCATAATAGATACAGATAAGGCACGAAACCCTAATTTCCACGGGCCTTGATCACATGCCTTATAAATCCATGAAATGCATTATTATGATGTTAATGAATTGATGAGAAATGCCAATGAATGCAAAATGATGAGCCAATAGAGGGAATAAATATGAGGGCAAATTTTGAGGTATTACAGCTGCCCCTATTCAATCATCTGCAGACTTGAATGAATAATTGCAACAACTTTTAGACGTTCAAGGTATGGAGTGATTGAATACTCGAATAAAACCTGAAAATTTGCACACCAAGGGTAATGGAAATGTCATCTGCCCATTTATTTATTTATGTATTTCTGATTTTGACCTCTGAATAGGTAGCGAAAATAGAACCGGGTGGGAATATGCTGGGAAGAACGCCATCCTCGAATGACAACTCAAAAGATCCTCGGATCTAGCACGAAACCATCCTCGAATGGAGACGCAAAGGTATACCAGCCTCAACTGATAACCAAACACAAAAAGAAAATAGGACGGGATCATTGTACTTAAATGATAACCCGAAACGTGACCGTTGAAATGAGATTGTTGTACGGAAACAATACTCAAAGACGAGACCATTGTACTTAAATGGAGACTCGAAAGGAACGGGATCGTTGTACTTAAACGAGAGCCCAAGCAAACAGGATCATTGTACTTAAATGATAACCTGAGACGCGACCATTGTACTGAAACGGAGACGTGAAGGAATGAGACTGTTGTACGGAAACAATACTCAAAGACGAGACCATTGTACTTAAATGGAAACTCGAAAGGAACGGGGTCGTTGTACTTAAACGAGAGCCCAAGCAAACAGGATCATTGTACTTAAATGATAACCTGAGACGCGACCATTGTACTGAAACGGAGACGCGAAAGAATGAGACTGTTGTACGGAAACAATACTCAAAGACGAGACCATTGTACTTAAATGGAAACTCGAAAGGAACGGGGTCGTTGTACTTAAACGAGAGCCCAAGCAAACAGGATCATTGTACTTAAATGATAACCTGAGACGCGACCGTTGTACTGAAACGGAGACGCGAAAGAATGAGACTGTTGTACGGAAACAATACTCAAAGACGAGACCATTGTACTTAAATGGAAACTCGAAAGGAACGGGGTCGTTGTACTTAAACGAGAGCCCAAGCAAACAGGATCATTGTACTTAAATGATAACCTGAGACGCGACCGTTGTACTGAAACGGAGACGCGAAAGAATGAGACTGTTGTACTGAAACAAGACTCAAATACGAGACCATTGTACTTAAATGGAGACTCGGAAGAATGGGATCGTTGTACTTAAACGAGAGCCCGAGATGCGACCGTTGTACTGAAACGGAGGCATGAGAAAATGAGATTGTTGTACTGAAACAATACTCAACTGGGGATAACAACAAAACTTGGTAGAAGCATCCATCCTGGGAAATGAAGTTGCATTCTGTGGGGAATAATTCAATCTGATGGGAGATATAACAGGTCTTATGTAATATACCTCAAAACTGGCCCATGCTGGTATGCATATGTTTGAATTTATGGCGTAATGCTCCATGAGGATGGAAATGCTACGCTTTGGAAGATGCAAATGTAATGATGATTATGCGTATGCAAATGCAAAGAGATCTCCTGACAAGGAGACTGCAGGTATCCCAGATAGCTTGACTTGGGAGGAACGATAATCACTGCATTGATCTGGTTCATCCTGATGAGGAGGAAACAACTCTGCGGGGAAAGCTGTTAATAATTCACTGGCTCTGAATAGCTGCCACTGCCAAAAATAAATTGGACTTTGAGATTGGAGCGCCGAGACCCTGCTGGAGATGGACCCTTCTTGAACTCTGATGGGGAAGCTAGGACTTCCTGGGAACCAAAGACGTGACACTGCTGAGGAAGCAACTGCTGGGGAGGCAAAACACTCTTTATACTGTTGAGAATTGCCCCTGTCTGAAAGGAGACTTCTGCTTGGGGATGACACCCACTCTCTGCTACCTTGATGGGTGAAATTTCAACTTCCACATGGTTGGGGATGACTGGAAACACCCTGGGAGATACTTGTCTTTATTCAAACAAAAGGGAATGCCCATCCTGGATAATGATCTTTAGCTCTGTTAGCAACACCAGTACCTGTACCTGCATGAACACAATCAATAGTACCTGCAACATAGAGAATTAGTTTGGGACCTGCTTGCACCAGGCTCATAGCATGAACCATTGTGTAGGTATCTCAACACCCTTTCAGAGCTATATTAAATGTTTCTTTTCTCCTGCACGAGTTAGAAAGCATTCAAATGTTCATAACACAATGTGAGTTACCATTTGCTAGACGTTTTCACAATCAATCAATGCTAGATGAAAAAGTAAAAACAAAGAAACAAAATAGTCAATTGACTGAAGTTGAATTCTTATTGATTTGGAAAGGTGGCCCTGAATAGGCAATACAAAGGAAGCAGTTCCCTGAAATGAGGGAACAACTAAAAGAAAAACAAACTACCCTATTGGCAATGTGAGAAGTGAATCTCATCAAGTTTCAACCCAGTTATGACTCGTATGTCTTCAAGACGCTCCGCTCGCTCTGCCTCTTGAGAAAAAAGTAAGTGAACTGATCTTCAACCTTAGGATAGCCTCAACTGTAGGTAGGTCATGGATCTCGCAGATCGCAGTCGTTCGTGTTAATCCCTCTTTTGCGTGGATCGCCCTTTCGGGTTTTCAATCCACCGGGATACCCTTTTTTGCCTGAGTTGTCCGATGTGGCTTTTCAACTCAGCGGGTGTACATTTTTTTCAAGATTTCCCTAACTTTTGCCCGAGCCTTTTATTCTGTTTTTGGCTCGCCGGGATGCCCATTTTTTCCTGGATTATTATTCTGTTTTTATCCAGCGGGTCCTTTTTACACGAAGTATTTTCTTACTGCATCTGCGTTGACAGGGGATGGAAAGTCTTCTCCGTCCATGGTTGTCAGCATTAAGGCTCCGCCTGAGAAGACCCTTTTAACCACGAACGGTCCTTCATAGTTGGGTGTCCACTTGCCCCTGTGATCGTTGAGAGGAAGAAGAATCCTTTTCAGCACTAAATCTCCTGGCATGTACCTCTGTGGTCGCACCTTCTTGTCAAAAGCTTGCTTCATTCGTCGTTGGTACAACTGTCCATGGCATACAGCTGCTAGACGCTTCTCTTCAATGAGGCTCAATTGATTATATCTGGATCGGAGCCACTCAGCTTCATCTAGCTTGATGTCCATCATCAACCTCAACAAGGGAATTTCTACTTTGATTGGTAGGACTGCCTCCATACCATACACCAATGAGAATGGAGTTGCCCCAGTTGAAGTGCGTACTGATGTCCTGTACCCATGCAACGCGAAGGGTAACATCTCGTGCCAGTCTTTGTACGTCACAACCATCTTCTGAACAATCTTCTTGATGTTTTTATTAGCCGCCTCGACGGCGCCATTCATCTTCGGACGATATGGAGAAGAGTTGTGGTGTTCTATTTTGAAGTCTTGACACAAGTCAGCCATCATCTTATTGTTGAGATTAGAACCATTATCAGTAATGATCCTTTCAGGGACTCCGTATCGACAGATGATGTCTCGCTTAATAAATCGAGCGACCACTTATTTAGTGACATTGGTGTAAGAAGCTGCTTCAACCCACTTCGTGAAATAATCAATAGCAACTAGGATGAAGCGATGCCCATTAGAAGTTGTTGGCTCAATCTTTCCAATCATATCGATGCCCCACATAGCGAACGGCCATGGTGAAGACATGACACTCAACGGATTCGGAGGCACATGGACCTTGTCGGCATAAATTTGACACTTATGGCATTTACGGGAGTATTTACAACAATCAGATTCCATGGTAATCCAATAGTATCCCGATCTCAATAATTTCTTGGCCATGGCATGTCCACTAGCATGGGTACCAAAGGAGCCTTCGTGAACCTCCTGCATTAACATGTCTGCCTCGTGTCTGTCCACACATCTGAGCAGCACCATGTCAAAGTTCCGTTTGTATAGCACACCATCTTGGTTCAAGAAGAAGCCTCCTGCCAGTCTTCTAAGAGTCTTCTTATCCTTACTGGATGCCCCAGCCGGGTATTCTTGATCCTTCAGGAATTGCTTGATGTCGTGGTACCAAGGCTTATTATCTTCACCATCATCAACTACAAAGACATAAGCGGGTCTTTCAAGCCGGGAGATCGAAATTCGAGGCACGAAATTCTCTTGGCAGACTTTAATCATGGACGACAAAGTTGCTAGAGCATCGGCGAACTGGTTTTCGTCTCTAGGAATGTAGCTCAGCTTGACCTTGGTAAAGAAAGTTAACAACCTCCTGACATAATCCCTATAAGGAATCAAACGAGCTTGATGAACCAGCCATTTGCCATTGACTTGATTTACCACCAAAGCAGAATCTCCGAAGATCTCAAGGTTCTTGACTCGCAAGTCTATTGCCTCTCCGATCCCCATGATGCAAGCTTCATACTCTGCCTCATTGTTAGTGCACTCGAAGGTCAACCGAGCGGCGAGAGGTGTGTGGACTCCTTCTGGTGAGATAATAACAGCACCTACTCCATTCCCATTCATGTTTACAGCCCCGTCAAACATCAACTTCCATCTGGATTCGGGGTCGGGGCCCTCTTCCGGAAGTGGTTCTTCATGGTCTTTCGACTTGAGGAACATGATGTCCTCATCCGGAAACTCAAACCTCATGGGTTGATAATCATCAATCGGCTGCTGGGCCAAGTATTCTGATAACACACTCCCCTTGATTGCTTTTTGTGAAGTGTATTGTATGTCATACTCCGTGAGTATCATCTGCCAACGGGCCACTCTTCCTGTCAAAGTCGGCTTCTCAAAGATGTATCTCACAATCGGTAAACTTTTTGCTAAGGTAATAAATGGCGTGCTCTTTTCGACCAGACTCGTCCTGCTGACCCAGCACACATCCCATCGATCCTTCAAGCACAGTAAGATACATTATCAGAGGTCTCCCTGGCACTGGAGGCATAAGAATTGGTGGTTCTAACAAGTATTCTTTAATTCGGTCGAAGGCTTGCTGACAATCTTCGTTCCATTTAATGGCCTGATTCTTCCTCAGAAGCTTAAAGATGGGCTCGCACGTGGCCGTCAGGTGAGAAATAAACCGTGCAATGTAGTTTAGTCTCCCTAGGAAACCACGCACTTGCTTTTCAGTCTTCGGCTCAGGCATTTCTTGGATGGCTTTCACCTTGGCCGGATCAACCTCAATTCCTCGTTCACTAACAATGAAGCCGAGCAACTTGCCAGAACGAACCCCGAAAGTACACTTATTCGGATTTAACCTCAGTCTGAACTTTCGAAGCCTATCAAACAATTTTGCTAGGTTGACCAAGTGCTCTTCCTCTGTATGGGACTTTGCTATCATGTCATCAACATAAACCTCAATTTCATGATGGATCATGTCGTGAAACAACGTCACCATTGCCCGTTGATAGGTAGCTCCTGCATTCTTCAAACCAAATGGCATGACCTTGTAACAAAAGGTGCCCCAAGGAGTGATGAAAGTTGTCTTTTCCATGTCCTCGGGAGCCATCTTGATCTGATTGTAGCCTGAGAATCCGTCGATGAAGGAGAACACAGAAAACTGAGCAGTATTATCGACAAGTACATCTATGTGAGGTAGAGGGAAATCATCTTTGGGGCTGGCCCTATTCAAATCCCTGTAATCCACACACATCCTGACTTTGCCATCTTTCTTGGGAACTGGCACAATGTTAGCAACCCACGGCGGATAACTGGTCACGGCCAAGAAGCCGACATCAATCTGCTTTTGCACTTCTTCTTTTATTTTAATTGCCATGTCTGGACGCGTGCGCCTCAACTTCTGCTTTACCGGAGGACAATCTGCTCTGAGAGGTAGCTTGTGCACCACGATGCCAGTGTCTAAACCCGGCATATCTTGGTAAGACCATGCGAAGACGTCGACATATTCTCGAAGCATAGCAGTCAAACGGGTCTTGACGGAATCTTCTAAGGCAGCTCTGATCTTGACTTCTTTCTTGTCTTCTTCGGTGCCCAGGTTTATTACTTCAACATCTTCCTCGTGCGGCTGAATCATCTTCTCCTCTTGTTTAAGCAGTTTGGCCAATTCTTCGGGTAAATCGCAATCCTCTTCACCTTCCTTATCGGCTTGATAAATTGGATTGTCGAAGTCATACTCATCCATAACAGGGTCGTCATTGATAAGATCCGATGACGAGCACCTGCATGAATGATGATTCATGCAAGGCTTTAGCAACAACTTGATAAAATGAGAAACATTGCCATTTTAAAACTTTTCTTTCTTTTTGAAAAACAAAAGTAAAAAAACGAAAGACAAAGAACAACATGAAATGAATGTGAAACGTCAATTTTATTTATAATTGTGTTAATGAACAAATGAACCCTTACAAAGAGCCACTATGCCTCGGGCAAGACATAGTGCTTTAATACAGGAAAAATAGAAACAAAACATCATTACTCTTCGAAAGAGGTGACCGAGATGAGCCTTTTCGATGTCCAGTTGCTAAGCTGAGTTCCCGGAGCGGCAGGCCTGATCCATTCATCTAAGTCACAATCACTATCGACAGCGTCGTCCTGTACTGCACTGATGTTTCCGTAGTCTACCACTCCCGCACTTGTGAAAGTGACCGGGCTCTGACAACCTTTTACACTTGGTTCAGACGAAGATCTTCCAGGGTGATAGCCAATCCCGAACATGTCCTTCTTCTCTGTCACTTCGACTGGACTGCCCCAGCCTTCTCGCACTCCAGATTCCACTAGTTCAAGCGCTTGTTTATACGAGGCTATGGAAACCCCCTTCTTCGGTACTTCAGGAGAAGTTGCTACAGCGGATGCTTGCTCAGACTTCAAGGGCTCAAAAGCTTGACATGGGGTCTCGACTATTTCGCCATCCATCTCCACATATTTGAATGAGGCTAGATGACTGACGAAGATATCTTCTTCCCCACTGACCGTCACAACTTAACCTTCCCAGACGAACTTTAATTTATGATGGAGTGTAGACGAAACCGCTCCTGCCGAATGTATCCAGGGTCTTCCAAGTAAACAACTATAGGCTGGCTGGATATCCATCACGTAAAACGTGGTATTGAAGATTTGTGGACCTACCTTGATGGGTAATTCCACCTCTCCAAATACCGATCTCCTTGACCCGTCAAATGCTCGAACCACTAGGTCACTGGGCTTTAGCACCACTCCATCATAGTCCAGCTTCATCAATGCCTTCTTAGGTAAGACGTTCAGAGATGATCCAGTATCTACCAGCACGTGGGAGAGTACTGCACCCTTACACTCCAGAGAGATATGCAATGCCCGATTGTGAGCACGCCCATCAGAAGTCAAATCCAAGTCTGTGAAACCCAATCCATGACTGGCATTAACACTGGACACCACCGTTTCCAACTGGTTTACAGAAATATCCTGAGGCACGTATGCCTTGTTCAGAATATTTAAGAGGGCCTTCCTATGAGAGTCCGAACACATGAGTAATGACAAGATGGAGATCTTCGACGGTGTCTGTTGCAGATGGTCTACGATCTTGTAGTCACTCTTCTTGATGATCCTCAGGAATTCTTTAGCTTCTTTATCAAATGTGAGATCTGGATCCGTTGACGGCGTTAGATCATTGACAACTACCGGTTGCTTCCATCTGGCTCTAGCTTGGGCCTCGGCAGTATCTCTAGGTGGTATCACATTGTTTCTCAGTGCTTCTGGCGCAAACAATCTTCCACTTCGAGTAAAACCCCCTACTCCAACATTCTCTACTTGAGCTGGGGTTATATTAGTCGTGGCCAACTCTTGCCTCTGGCCATTGCAATACACTTCGCCACCATAATTCCAAGGAACAGCTCTGTCACTTTGGTACATTATGGGTCCAGCAGTTGTAATGGTTATTGGTGCCACTCTGGCTCGCGAAGGAACTTGGGATGGATCGTAAAAGATAGTTACTGTGGATACTTCACTTTCTTTCACAATCTTGTCAAACTGCAGCACTCCTTCATCAATCATGCATTGGATTCCGGCCTTCAACCGTTTACAACCGTTGGTAGCTTCAGTACATTCTGAACAATCCTCCTCGCATCCAGGGAAGATACCTTTCTTCAACAAGCAAACCTTGATAGCAACCAATGAAGTCTGCATGTCATCTACATCATCCACCAAATTCAAGTTCTCCCCTTCACCAATTGCACCAACCGTGCCCCTGTGAGGAGGCATGGGATTTTCCAGCACATTAGGAGAGGGAGCAAAATTGATCGCTTTAGAATCCAACAAGTCCTGAACAACATGCTTCAATGCTTTACAATTCTCAGTACTATGTCCGGGAGCTCCAGAATGAAACTCGCATCTAGCATTCAAGTCATAACCTTCAGGAATTTGGCCTGGCTTCGGAGGTTGCAAGGTCCGGAGCTGAATCATTTGAAGCTGCAGGAGATTCTTCAACAGTTGGGAGTAAGACATTGGTGGAGCTTCAATATGTCTATCTTTCATCCTCTGAGAGTAGTACGGACGAGGGGGTCTTGGCTGATACCCCTGTGAGCATTGTGGCTGTGAAGGCTGGACCTGTTGTTGAACGGGTGGAGTTGAAATAGTGACGGGGGCCACTTGCTGATAATATCCTTGGTGCATCATTCCCCTCTGTGCGTATACTGCACCTGTTTCTCCTTCCCTCCTTTTCACAAAGGGTTTCTTGATACCAGACACCGAAGCACTTCCATTCTGAATTTTCCCCTGTTTGAGCCAGCTTTCAATTCTTTCTCCAGTCAGGATAATGTCCGAGAAACCACTTGAGGAACAACCAGCCAATCTTTCCATGAAATGCCCTGGGAGGGTATTCAGGAAAAGATAGACCATCTCTCTCCAATAAAGGTGGTTGCACTCGGGCGGCCACCTCACGCCACCTCTGTGCATAGTCTTTGAAGCTCTCCGAGCTCCTCTGTGTCAGGCTTTGAAGCTGAGTACAGCTAGGTGCCATGTCAATGTTGTATTGATATTGTCTGAGGAAGGCCTCTCCCAAATCCTTACAACTTCTAATAGAGCTCCTTTCCAACTTCATGTACCACTCCAAGGACCCTCCAGAAAGGCTATCCTGGAAATAGTACATCCATAGTTTCTCGTCTCGCGTGTGAGCCGCAATCTTCCTGTAGAAGGCCTGTAGGTGAGTTTTCGGGCAAGAGCTGCCGTTGTATTTATCAAATGCTGGTGGCCTGAACTTGTGTGGAATGACCACCCCAGGTACTAAACCCATGTCTGACACGTCAATTCCCAAAGTGTCTTTGCACTCTAAGGCCTTGACCTTCTCTGCAAGCACCAAGAAGTCATTGAGATTTCCATCACCGCCGAAACCCATATCGTTATTGAAGTACTGGAATTGGTCTTCCTACCTGTCGTGCACAGGAACATACGTAGCCATAGCTGGATCTGGAACATGAGGTCCACTTGGGCCGTTGTTAGTGTTGGGAGGACCCCCTAGTCCGCCGGAAGTGGTTGCCTGAGCATTAGTGTTAGGAGGAGTTAACCCTTGAATTGCATTTCTCAGCTCCTGCTGCCCCTGGGCCATCCCCTGCATCAGAGTCATAAATTCTACCATCTTGGTACGGACATCATTGAGTTCTGTCTGCATGGCGTCCATTGTTGTTCTTTGATTGATGCGGGTCGCGTACCGATGAGGTATATTTTGTCGTAGGTACCGGGTCTTGGCGGCTCTCACAATCTTTGCCTGTTGAACACAGGTAAATTAAACATCCCGAAGAAAACCTGCAAAGACAAAGACAAAATGCAAATGATGCGTATGCAATGCAATGTGTTCCTTTTATTCTCGAATATTTTCCTGTGTCCGGTCCTGGCATTAAGAAGATAAGAATTGGGAAGAAGACCCAAATAATATTCAAGTATAATGACTGCTGTGAAGAATTGGTGCTCATTACCCCGTGTCGGTGCAAATAACGAACAAGAAATCCGGAACAAATCAATCATATAAACTGGAATTTGAAAATACAACGTCCCTGAAGGGTACCAATCATAATAACAACAAAAGTACATCACATATAGGGAATCTCACAACAAGCCTGTGGGTAATCCAAGTACAATAACATAAAATTAAACCCTAGGGAACTCTATATCTTTCAATCTCCAGCTAAGGCATTTGACGCTCTGGAACAGCTGAACTACGTCTGGATGATCGGGCTCCTGGATGAGCTTTTGAATGAGGAGGTCCCTCGTATCAGAAGAAGTGTGTAACTCCTCGATCTGTTGTAGAAATGCTGCCTCATTCTCCTTGCTTTGACTCAACTCGGCCTTCGACCTTTTCACATCAGCTTTCAACTTTAAGTCTTCAATCTCCTTTTGAGCTTCCTTCAGTGCCTGCTGGCTTTCTGCTACGCGCTGGAGACGGTCCTTCTCTTGATAATAAGCCTTCCTGAGGAGTTCCTTCTGCCCATCTAAAGAATCCTGAAGGCTTTTGATTTCCTGCTTGTGCTTGGCGTCTAACTCCTTTTGTTTCTTCAGATTTTCGTCCCATTTCTCCTGCCATAAAGTAACAGCTTCATTGGCTTCACTAAGATCTTTCTTCTCTCTTTGGCGCTGGGCAGTCTTGTGAGTCTCAGCTAACCCTTTCTTTCGGAAGTAGAGCTCTCTATCTTCAAAGTCCTTCTGCTTGAGACAGACTATCTCTTCGGCTTGTACAGCTCTATCTTCTAACCGACGGTTCCGGATCATCAGGTTTTGGCAGGAATTAAGAGCCTCTTGATTTTCAACCCTAAGCTGCTTAACCAAAGCTTCTAACTTCTGATATTCCTCCAAAGGCACCGTAGCAGGTGGTGGAGTTGGCACAGAAAAAGGGACTAGAGCCGCTTGAACCTCCTTCTTTATCCAGGCTTCAAATTCAGGAAACATTCGATTGTTGCTCTTGCCCAGACATGCTATACCTTTTCTCTTGATCACTTTCCAGGAACCTGTAGCTTTTTGGACCAAAGGAAGATTGTCTTTCACCGGAAAATAAAAGGTTTGGAATAATTCAGACTCATCAGGGACCTCCTTGAGCGCATACCCTAACTGTCTTCTTAAGAGGATGGGATTGTAGTTAATACATCCTGATACTCCTAACAAAGGCACATTAGGATAATTACCACAACTAGTAATGAAATTCTTTCCTTTCAACCTCAAAGTAAACCACCTGATATCTCCAGCAGACAAAGTACTCAGCTTCTGAGCCCAAGTAGAATTAGGATCAGCAAAACTCTCAGTAGTAGGCAAGTGTCTCATAACCCATTTGTAGAATAAAGGAGCACAACATCTAACAAGACCTCCTCGCTTCTTCTCATTCTTATAATGCACAGAATAATACAAATCACCCAAGAGAGTGGGCACCGGATTCTTTAACACAAACAAATGAATGGCATTCATGTCCACAAACTTGTCCATGTCAGCAAATAAAACTATCCCATACACAGATAACGCCAAGATAGCACAGACTGAATCCCACTGCTTCTCCACGGCACGTTCTTCAGCTCTCTTGACCAGAAACTCTAAGGGAAAACCAAGTACTCCTGCTTTGGTGGAAACCATATTAGAAGACACCTCTGATGGGCTCAAATAAAGAGCCTTAGCAATGTCATCGTGAGTAGGTCTTGTCATCTCCGAGTTAAAAGGAAGCTGATCCTTGATTGAAACTCCCATAATCTCAGCATATTCTTCCAGCAAAGGACCCAACTGAAAGTCATGAAATGTGAAGCACCTAAGCCGTGGATCATAATACTGCAACAAAGTGTGAATGGCACTCCTCTGAGAACTATCCAAGTTGAATACCAGATCCAGAATATCACCATACTTTTCCTTGAAGTAACCCAAATGACCCGGGGTAATCAGAGACACCAATTGATTGATCAAGTCCATCTTAGTATCGAAGAATTTGTAGTGCACAGTTCTCTTTTTGACGTCTTCCATTCTGAAGCAATAATATGGCCAGGAACCAGAAATAAATGTAGACCCTGAGAATAAAAGAAACACAAATGATTAATGATGATATGATGTTTATGCAAGGCAAGGCATGTGATCAGTGAAGTGTTTGTGATGTGCCAATCATATAATCAGGTGTCGGTGCACGGTCTCAAAATCCAGATATCACAATAATTATCCCTCTGATCCGGGATCCATATTTTAAGAACAGAAATCCAAATCACAAAACTGAACCAAAGGCAAAGTGGGTATGCTGAAGGTACCAGGGTTCCTGCAAACCTGTAAACCCCACCCAATCTCACGGGTGTGCTACTCGGGTCAACATCACGGACTCTCAAAGCCGAATAGCAATAATACGTTCACCATTTCTGAGAAATGGCTCATGACCAAATCAGGGAATCGGTTTAGCATTATGTACTACGCAGGGAGGTCTCAGTTGAGTCCGGAAAAAACAAGCATCCCTCACAAGTCTCCAGCTTCAAGCACTGAATCGAGAAACAATAGTAAATTCATCCCGAAGGGTACAATACTATCGTCATACGAACAGTTTGCTTTAACTGAATTCCTATGAGAGAACCAGGCCATCCTATGCGAGTTCCCAATGGACCCTCGGATGCGAGTGGGTTTGCCAACAAATGTGGTCTGCCACTGTCATCACTAGAGAGGGTTGTTTCCATTAAGGTTCTCAATGATCGGTCCCCAGCTGCACATAACTATCAAGGTTGTACCCTGAAGTGGGGAAGAACCCCCACACAGAATAGTCCCAAGACAGTCGCAACCTGGGTGTGGAACACATCACCACTCATCATGTAACCATGCGAGCACAACGTGTCCACGCTAATCCTATGGTGAACTCAAGCCGGGTATTTGGCTTATCTCACAGTAATTCCCAACCCACAGAAAAAATGAAAACCAGCACAGCCAGACAGTCCAGTATAATATGATGCATGAAAAATAAAATACTGAAAGCGGTAAATAAATGCGATAAAGTAAAGCTGTAAAGTAAAACTGTAAATGAAAACAGTAAAGCTAAACTAAAGCACTCAGCATCAAACAGATAAACACCCAAAGAAACAAAACCAAACAGGCGCTAGGATTGACTCTACAAGGGAAACCGGAAGAATCAGGTTAAGTCCCCAGCAGAGTCGCCAGCTGTCGCTCCCGGGATTTTCATCCTAATACAAACGCGAAAGTGGCGCGAAAAGGTTAGAGTCGCCAGCCAGACATTTTTATCCCGAAGGAATGGGAAAGGTAATGTTGCACAAACCTGAGGAAGAAGGAAAGGACAAGGTCCTGCGAACCAAAGATCTGAGTTCGGGAGTCGGTTACGAACTGGGAAGGTATTAGCACCCCAGATCGTCCGTCGTACCCGACGGGATCCACGCTTGCTTGTTTTGTTTCAAAGGGTGAGAAATAAGAATGTTGCTGAATAAAACCGCTAACTGGAATGGAAATGAGGAATGAAAAAGGAATTGAAATAAGAAAATGGAAAGAAAGGGGGAAATGTAGGGAAAATAAAGAATGTGCTCGAACGGGCCCTACCCCGCTGCCTACGTACCTCACTGGGATAATGAGGATCAGATTCGACGTAGTTCGCCTAACCTAGGCGGGAACTATTTGTTTGTATTTTTTATAGCTGGAACTGCGTATGTCTATGCTCAGGTGTTACAGGCTCGTCTGGTACGAGTGCATTTACCGTCTCGCATGAAAGACAAGTCGCCGCGAGTTCGCGTTGTGAGTGAATGAGATGAGAAGAGAAGTTCCCGCAGGATAGTCGCTTGTTATTTGTTTTTGTCTTTTAAAAGAAGTGTTTTGAATTTGTTTGTGAACGGTCTTGTACTAAGACATATCCATCGCGGGAAGTATTTACACCTCGCCCCGAAACAGGACGTGTATAAACACTCCGCAACAAAGTCTCGTGTCGTACAAGATTGTTCGGCTTTTATTCTTAAATGTTTTATTGCTTTTCTTCATGAGATGAGAAAGAATGACTCAAGTTGCAAAAAAGGAAAAATCTAAGGGGCTGAGACTCAATCCTATTTTATTTATTTATTTGCAAAGGTGGTCCTATGGTTTGTGAAGTTTTCTATTCCTAATGGAAACTAGAAACTACTAGAATTCAACTTACTTCTTAATGAAGTTAAGTTGATTCTAAGAATAATGGGAAACCTATACAAGTTATAAAATCAAATGAAGCCAAACAATGAAATTACACATAGAAAATAAAATTCTACAAATGCATTAGATGACATGAATAAATGAATAAAAATAGTCTATTTTTATTCTACTCCTACATGGAAATGAACTTTAAGCCTAAGTTCTAAACTAAGCTAAGCCTAATACTCATTCTAAAAATTTAATTGAACTAACCTAAGTCTAAATTAAATTCTATGACTAAACTTAAACTACACTATTATTTTTATATTGAACTTTATTTTCTTTTAATGGCCTAAACTAATGGGAATTATGCATAACTAGGCCTAAAACTAATATTCTAAAAAATACTAAAACTTCTAGAAAAATTATGAAACTTAAACTATAGGGTCCTAACACTATCTCTAAAATTGTATTAAGAGGGATTCTAAAAAATCTTATTTTTCCTATGCCTAACAATTAATTATTTCCAACTAAGAATTAACTACTAATTCCTAAGGATTACATCACTAAAACCTAAGATAAAAGCTCCTAAAAAATCCACTAAAAATATCCTAAGAACTATTATGAGTCCTCTAATTACAGAAAAAAGAATGACTCAAAAACGTTGTTGGAAGTTACTTAAATAAAATGAACAAAATCCAGCATGATTAAAAGAAATACAAATGAAGCTAATTAAAAGAATAATTCAGAATTAAATCTAAAATAACAAAAATTCAGAAAATAAAAATATCACAAATTTCTAAATGGAATTATTTAACTACTTAATTTTTTTGTGGAATTTCCTAGTGCTTTTTACTATTATCATTGGAATTAATTTGAAACTATAATTAAACTAAAATTAAAATCTAAAGAAATAATACAGGGGGGTGAAAGAAGCATATTTTTCTAGTTATTATTTTACATGGGCCTAACAGAGGGAGTGTAGATAGCAATAAGAATAAGGCCCAATTCACTGAATTCAGGGGGAGTGCGGAAAACAGTTTTTTCTAGTTCATTTTTCTGTGGGCTCATGAAAGGGGGTGAGATTAGCAAAATAAACAAGGCCCATTTCGCATGGAGGCCAGGGGGTACAGATGGTAATATTCTCAACTATTCTTTCTTTATGAATCATTAAGGGTGGTGCAAGTATCATATATTTTTTCTAAAATCTTAATTTAAGAAAATGAATTAACTAATCTTATGATAATGTTTTCTAAAACCTTAATTTAAAAAATGAGTAAAATTCTAATAATCTTATGATAAAATTTAATCTAAAATCTTAACTTAAGAAAAATGAAATAAACTAAACTTATTAAAATATTTTTTAAAATCTGAATTAAACTATAGTTTTATCAAAAAATGAATTACCTTTAATCTAAAAAAATATGAATTAATTAATAATCTTATAATGATATGAATTAAACTAATAATCTGAACTAAACTATAGGCTTATTACAAAATTTAATTAGAATCTGAATTAAACTATAACCTAATTACAAAATTTAATTAAAATCCTAATTACAAAACCTAATTATACAACACAAGCTGAAGAAAGAACCCTAATTCCTCTTCTCTTCTTCTTCTACCCGCGGCGCCGCCGCTACATCATCACCCTCATCTCTTCTTCTCACAGAAGCCACCGCAACCACCACCATCTATCATCCCTTCCTTTTGATCTTTCGCCGTCGTCATTGATCACCTTCGACCCTCACCAAATCACGTAAACAACACTGAATCCAAAAAACCTAAACTCTCCTTCGCGCACTCACCGCCCTCCTCCTCTTTAACTTCTTCGCCGCCGCGACACCAATTGAGATACGGAAGTGAACGGTGACCTAACCTTCCTTCATCCCTAACCTAACCCTCTCCCTTTACCCGAATCCGAAACCGCCTCGAATCATCGAATCAAACTTTCAAGATTCACGAAATAACTCGAGCCATGAATACAGCACAACATCCTAATCACACAATGACACTCAAGCAGCTGCGATTGAGAGTACTTACTTGGAATCGAAAAATCTTCAGGTATGGATCCGAATTTTGCCTTGTGAGTTCTTTCACCTTGCTCCGATTGCTTGCTTAGCCGTGTTTGAACTGTTGCAGGGTTGCTCTTGCTATGATACGAAAATGATGCCGTTACGAGGTTGCGGCCATTGCTAGTCTATTCTGGAATCTTTGCTGCGGTTTTGATTGCCATGGCGTACAAATTTGAACAATTTGATTTTGCAGCTATTACAATCTGTTTTATGATTGCAGGGCCTCTTCTAACGGCTTGATGAAGATTGCTGAAGGATTGATGGAGAATGTTGTGAGGTTTTGGGGGGAGAAAAGAGATTGGAGGAGAAGGTTGAAAGAGGAAAATTGTGGAAGAAGCTGAAAGTGAGTGATGCTTCTGATTTATAGCTGCTTGAGGATGATTCTGGAAAGTTCTCATGTGAAGCTTCTAGATGGAATCGGTTGTAAGTTTGTTATGAAATCAGTTAGTCCAATTTGATTTTCTGTTTTGAGTTTCTGTTATGATTTTCGTTTCTCACTTTCACTTGGCAATTCCAACATAACTGATTTTCACTTATGATGCTTCTCTTGTTCTTCTTATTTTCCTTTTAATTTTCACTCTCTTCAAACTCTGTCATGGCAGGTTGATGCATATGCTTGAGTTTCGACGTATGCTGCCGTAGGCTCGAGAAAGAGTGAAGGAGTACCCTTGTCACACGGGGCTGAAATCCTGGTTCAATTGTCTCCCTGCCTTTTTTTTTTGAAGGAAATGGATTCAGGCTTGCTCAGAGCCAACTCCATTATTTTTTCGTTACGCCTTTCACATAGCCAATCGGTAACTAGTAAGTGATACTTCAAGCCTTTCGGTGACATCCCTTCAGTTATGCCCTCCTCCAATTTTTCCGAATTTTTCTGAATTCATCCTCTCATGTTTCTATAATTTTAGGCCTTGTTGTGATAATCAAATGATGAAAATCATTATTGGTGCAGGTTGAAAGCTTGATGAAGAGGTATTGCTGCCGATTTCAGTTTTTGAAGATTGGATAAGATTAATTGTCAATGATGAACACAACCTTTGTAGCCTGTCGAGATCGAGGAAGTTATGACGAAGAGAATGATGGTAATTTGTGGAGTGATGACAAGAGAGATCCCCTTTCTTCTGAGTTTTCTTCTGAGTTTTCTTCTTCTTCTTTTTTTGGGTCCTTGTAACTGTAACCGAAATTTACTCTATTGTAACTGAACTTTATCAGTTTTATAACATACTTGTCCTTATGCTCTTCTGGTTTTTTGTATTATTATTATTTTTTCTAAGTAAAAAATGTGCCATTAAAATATTGTTTAACTAATTTTATGTTAACAATGGTCCTATTAAGACTGATATTGATGATATCAGATGCTGATAAAATGATTGGTATTGATAATATTAATTGCTAAGAATCAAGAAGCTATTGGCATAAGCTTTGAAATCTCACTAAGTCCTAGGATATAAAGAGATTTTAAATCGAACATGGGGGTTTTGACCAATGGAATATATGGATTCAAATGGATTAATAAAATTGGGCTTAGATTGGATTGATGAAAAATGGACACAAACATGGAATTCAATGGCAATGTTGATGATAAAAAAAAAAACTTGTCTTGACAATTATTGAACATGAGCTTAATTAGGACTACAAGAAAAATAAGTAATGGGCTTTCCATAAATGACTTAAATTGGAGAAAGAAATGGTTATTGGAAGCAATCACAAAAAATGATTTGAAAATGATAATAATGGATGAGAACGATGGTCAAATGAATATAATTTAGTAATATTGTCAAACAAATAAATTCGGGATCGAGAATGGATTAAAATGGTCAAATGGAATTAGAAATGAATAATGGATTGATTTTAGAAAAGAAAATGGGCTCAATGTTGAAAAGAAATGGTTGATATTTAGAGACAAATGACCTGAAAAATGGAATGTTAGCAATATGCATATGGACACAAAAAGATAACTTTGGTTAGCAAAACGGGATAAGGTCATGGTGACTAAAAAAACAGTGAATTAGCTGGTTGACATATAGAACGGCAATGGCTTGTATTTGAATATCAAGAACTAGAATTTGAACGTCAACGATGTCTTCCGAGTAAGGTCAATAACTGTGCATTCTCTCTTGACCTAAATCAAGTCCTTCTACATAATCCACTCTTAGGAACTTTGAGGCCATACTAAACTTCGCACAACCTCGAATTATTATTTTGTGAACAAATGGATCTAAACCAATCTTTGATACTATGGACCTCCGTTGATAAAGTTCCTTTCAAATCAAACTCAAGAACAAGGACTTCAAATTTTCCTTGAGATATTCAATGATGAAGAACACAACTTGAGACATCAAGAAGAGTCAATACTCTCACACAAAGCCAATCTGACTGAACACCTCAATAATAAGTTAGATGCACCAGTGAATATTCTCCATGAGTTCATACCATAATAGATACAGATAAGGCACGAAACCCTAATTTCCAAGGGCCTTGATCACATGCCTTATAAATCCATGAAATGCATTATTATGATGTTAATGAATTGATGAGAAATGCCAATGAATGCAAAATGATGAGCCAATAGAGGGAATAAATATGAGGGCAAATTTTGAGGTATTACAGCAGGCCCCAATCTTAACCTCTTTCACATCTTCATCCGTACCAAGATTAATCATTTCGACCTCCTCCTGATGAGGAGTGATAACCTTCTCCTCTTGTCTCAACAACCTAGCTAGCTCTTCAGGTAGCTCATAATCTTCTTCAACCCCTTCATCAGCTTGATTGATTGGATTGTCAAAGTCATACGAAGTCATAGCTGTGCTGTTGTCGGTGCAGTCTGAAAGGCACTCTCTGCAAGGGTTTAGATTGTTCATTTTAGTGATCGATTTTAATCTTTGTTTAGAAAAAGTGAAGTAAAGTTATCATTTTGAAAACATTGCCATTTTATTTTTGTACAAAAAGAAAAATGAAAAACAGTGAGCGGAAAAGAAAAAGACTCATTTGCAAAAGATGTCCGATATTCATTGATTGATCTGTTTGCACAAAATTACAAGATGGCCCGATTACAAAATGAGTCTTGTCATCTTGGGCAAGATGCAAGACCTTATGCATGCTTAAAATATACAGGAAATAATAATTACTCTGCAGGAGTAACCCTTATAATTTCCTGGGAACACCAGTTTGAGATACGGCTCCCCGGGATTCTTGGACGTATCCAGCTCTCCAGGTTGCGTTCATCTTCCGACTCATCTTCCAAGTTGTTCACTGCATCCGGGGTGAGCATCCCCCCGCTGACAAAATTGGGCTTCTTAGCAGCCTCTGATTGATCTTGTTGAGTTGGTTTGTAACCCAACCCAAATCTGTCTTCTTTATTTTCCATGGGCAAAAGCTTGCCCCAGCCTTGGGCAGTACCCTCTTCAACAACCTTCCGGGCTTGCTGATAAGATGTCATGGAAGTTCCCAGTACAGCAGATGCTTCATTAATGTTCAGGGCCTCAAATCCCTGGCTCATGGTTTCATGGATCTCTCCATCCATCTCAATGTATTTGTACGTAGCCAGATGGCTAACAAAGATGTCCTCTTCACCACAGATGGTGATGATCTGGCTTTCCCACTCGAATTTCAGCTTCTGGTGAAGGGTAGACGTAACAGCGCCCGCGACATGGATCCAAGGTCTACCCAACAAACAGCTGTAGGCCGGCTGAATGTCCATCACATAGAAGGTAATTTTAAAATTCTGCGGGCCAATCATCACAGGCAGATCAATCTCCCCTAGCACTGATCTTTTAGAGCCATCGAAAGCTCTCACCACCAAATTACTCGAACGTAATGCCAAGACATCATACTCCAGCTTCACTAAGGCTGTCTTTGGTAGAACATTGAGTGAAGACCCAGTGTCCACCAGTACATGGGATAGAACAGCACCCTTGCATTCTAGAGTGATGTGTAAAGCCTTGTTGTGGTTACGTCCCTCAGTTGTCAAGTCAGCATTGGTAAAGCCCAGTTCATGACTGGTGTTGACATTAGCTACCACAGTTTCTAGCTGATTAATAGTGATCTCCTCTGGCACGTATGCTGCGTGCAAGACATTCAGTAATGCATTCCTGTGAGCTTCAGAACACATCAGCAGGGATAATATGGAGATCTTTGAGGGAGTTTGGTGAAGATGATCCACCACCTTGTAATCACTTTTTTTTATAATCCTCATGAACTCATCTACATCTTGCTCAAAAGATGTCTTCTGAGTTTCTTTGGTGATTGGTTCTTCAGATACAACACTCTTTCCTTTTGCTTTGGCAGCAGCTTCTGCTTCGGCATTAGGTTTTTGCAATTGTGAGGCAAAAAGGCGTCCGCTTCTAGTGAAGCCTCCGCCTCCCCCAACATTATCAATCTGTGGAGAAGAGGTTGAAGAATCCAAAGTGATCTTCTCTCCGTTGCAGTAAAGGTCAGAGCCATAATGCCAAGGGATGGCATTACTGCTTTCATATGGAACTGGTCCAGGCACCGTGATGGTAACTGGACTGACTGCTGCAGAGGAAGGTACTGAAATAGTGTGTGGATCGTAGTAAATGGTGACTGGTGACCTGGCAGGAAATGCCACTGTTTGTTGCTGAAAGTTGTTGTTTGGAGGAACATTTGATGGGTCATAGTAAATGGTGACTGCTGAGATATCTTCATTAGTTTCTGTTGGCGTTGTAGAGGATTCTGCTGAATAAATGGGTGCTGATGTTGTAGAAGAAATGGTTGTTGACATCTGATTTGTTGAAGTGATGGACGGAGCCATTGTTGATGATATTGATGAATTGGTCGGAATGATTGTTGATGGACGGAGTCAGGAATTGTTGTCAAAGGGATTGCTGGATTTGCAGGTACTGATGTTGTGATCTGAAGTATACCACTTTTGATAAGACTATCTATGCCGCTTCTCAAGTTATCACACCCGTTGACCGAAATATTACAATAACCACAACCGAGCTCACACCCGGGGAACATCTGGCACTCTAGAAGCTGAGCTTTAATTTCTACCAGAGGTGTCCGAATCTGCGCAACATTGGTGATTAAGAAAGATGGCTTGTCTTCCTCAATGGCGTTGATTCTGGGTCCTCCATGATTGGGCATGGGATTCTTAGTGACACTTGGAGGGGGTGCAAATTTGAGGGCTTTAGAATCTACCAGATCTTGTACCTTCATTTGCAAAGCCCTGCATTTTTCCGTATTGTGGCCAGGTGCATTGGAGTGAAAATCACACTGGGCGTTGACATCATAATTTCTTGGAAGATTGGAAGGATCAGGAGGTGCCAATGTCCTTAACTCAACCAAGTTGAGCTTCAGGAGTTGTGGCAATAAAGCAGCATAAGGCATAGGGATAGGGTTAATCACCATATTTTCCTGTGATGGTCTTTGCTGAAAAGGTCTTTGATGTTGATTGTTGTTGTTGTTGTTGTAGTTTCTCTGTGGCGGATACTGAACTTGCTGTTGATAATGTGGTTGTTGTGGTGGTTGATATGCCGGTTGCTGAGGAATCGGAGCTGGAATAGTGACAGATGCTACTGATCTGTGGACATACTGAGGTCTGCCCCTGGTGGCATGAATGGCATTTGTCTCGCCGGTTCTTCTAGGTCCCACAAAAGGCTTCCTGGGATTGCTTGACGAACTTGCACCATTATCAGAAATCTTACCCATCTTCAGAAGGCTTTCAATTCTTTCTCCAGCTATGACTACGTCAGCGAAGCTGGTGGAAGAAAAGGCAGCTAGCCTATCAATATATGTTCCTTGCAGAGTGTTCATAAACATGTCGGACATTTCTCTTTCCGACATGGGTGGCTGGACAGCAGCAGCAAGCTGTCTCCACCTCTGGGCATATTCCCTGAAGCTTTCTCGGGAGGATTGAGACATTCCCATCAGGAGGGTTCTGTTAGGAGCCATGTCTAGATTGTATTGGTACTGCCTGATGAAAGCTTCAGCTAGGTCCTTCCAGCACCTGATAGTAGCTCTGGTCAAGTGAGAGTACCACTCCCTTGAAGCCCCAGTCAAACTATCTTCAAAGTAAAACATCCATAGTTTTTCATCCATGGTGTATGCCTTAAGTCTCCCCAGAAAAGACTGCAAGTGAGTTCGTGGACAGGAAGTTCCATTGTATTTCTCGAAACAAGGGGGTTTAAACTTGTGGGGAATCCTTACCCCATCCACTAACCCCATATCCATAACATCAAAACCTAGGGAATTTTGAGACTCCAGAGATCTCAACTTCTCAGCAATTTCATCAAACCTCCTATCATAAACTTCATCCCCAGCTCCCATCACAGTAAACTGCTCTTCTTGGGGGTCTTCTTGTAAGACTCTTCCTCCAGTAGTATTTCCTTGCACATTACCCGGGATGTTAACTTCCGGATGTAGATGAGGCCCATATACTGGTGGGTTAATATGAGGCTGACCCCTTTCATTGTTACTTGTTCCTCCAGTTCCTAGAGGAGGTTCTTCTGGGGTTTGTCTTTCTACCAATGCCCTCAATATTTCTTGACTTTGAGCCAAGCCATTCATTACCTCCATGAACTGGGTCATTTGGTTTCTCATCTCCAGCCTTTCGTTAACCATCTGGGTTCTGACCTCTGTCAGCTCTTAATGTACTTGGTCCATCTGGATACCAGGAAGGTTGTTGCGAGTAGGATATTTGTGCGGACGGTTGAGAGGGAACACCCGACGGCGAGCAATAATTCCTGAACCAGAACAGAGTTAGAAACAAAATTAAGTAAAGACAAAACCTACAAAATAAAACAGAAGTTAGTATGCAATGCAGTATGCTTATTTGCTTCCAAGGTATCCGGCTTGGCATTTGGTTTTGACCTTTCCAGACCCTGAGGAAGATACTTTGATGTTGCTTGAGGGAAAGAAAACTTAGTGAAACAAACTGACAAATACATTACAAATGGTGGATCATACATAGTTTGTTTTTACAACATATGCCCCTGAAGGGTCAAAATACAACATAAAAGAAAAGTACATCAAATGGAAATAACAACAAGCAAAGTAATCAAACACCTAAGCCAAACTCATCCTCCTTAACCTCCTTCAAAAGTACTTCAGTGACAGGACCAGCTGGATGCTCTGGGTACACCACCTGATGTCATCTGAAGTCAAAGCAATAAGTCTCCTCGCCCAATTCTTCTGTTGGTGAGGATTCAGGAAAGCATCAGTCTTGGGTAAGTGTTTAAGCAGCCAGGTATGAAACAGGGGAGCACAACACCTTACCAACCTCCCTCTCTGCTTCTCATTCCTTTGGTGAACAGAATAATAGAAATCTCCCAGCAATGTGGGCACTGGGTTCCTCAAAAGGAAGAGATGAATAGCATTCTTGCTGATAAACATGGGCTCATCTGCAAAAAGTATAACCCCATATATACTGAGGGCTAACAATGCACAAACTGCCTTCCATTCTCCCAAGGAGGCCTTCAGGATGGCTTGAGAAGTCAGGAAGTCCAAGTGCAGACCAGGGATCCCAGCCTTTGTGGTCATGTTTTGCTCAATCAAAATAGGTTCTAAATACAGTGCCTTTACCACTTCTCCATTGCTGGGAGAAGTCATCTCAGGGTTGAAGGGGATACCACCCCTGATAGGTACTCCAATCAATGATGAGAACTCCTCCAGCAGAGGTCCCAACTGAAAATTCTGGAAAGTGAAGCATCTCAAAGGAGGATCATAGAACTGTAGGCAAGTGTCAATCAAACTCCTCTGAGAAGGGTCCAAGTCCATAACCATATCAAGGATGCCTCCATAATGCTCTCTGAATAAGGGGATGTGGTCTGGAGTGATAAGTGCCTGAACCTGCCTGATGCCAGCCAGCACAGGCTCAAAGAAATGGTATGAAATATTGCTCTTCTTGGGTGCCATGACTGCTGATGAAGAGCTGAAAATAACTGCTGATGATGAAGACTGATATTGGTGATGAGCCACTGATAGGCTGAGACTGGTGATGGAGGTAGCTAAAGCAGGCAACTGATGAAGATAGCTGAAGCAGATAGCTGATGAAACAGAGGTCTATGCAGATGAAGGGGTCAAAACCAAGCCAGATGTAATATGGATACCCTGAAAAACAAATAAATAAATGTTAAATGATGCAAATGATGAGTATGCAAATGACATGCAAGGGTTTGTGATCAAGCTGGATCTGATTACTGCCTTGATATAAAGGTCCATGTATGTTTAAGAAGTCCATATGGAGGTCTAGAAGTCCAGTAACCAAGGTGGGGGACTCAAATAAAGAGTCACATGTCCTGGGTTAAATCACAAGAACTGTCCAAAGTGAAGCATTCTTAAACACAATAAGTAACAGGGTATGATGTGGCCAAGGGTTCCTGCAAACCTGTAAACAGCCCAACCCCCTCACTGGTGGTGTTCTAAAACAAAGATCCTCAGACTTGGATCAGTTATGAGAAGTGTAAACACTTCTAACCCGGAGGTACAATGTTTACAATAACCATAAAAGATCCTCCTCTAATTCACCTCAGTTTCTAAAGGTCATAATAAAGGTCATCCAGACTTAGCAGGCTTCCCAGATAGCCCTAGCACTACAGGAAATCTGTAGCACAGAGTTCTCAAGAAGAAACCCACATTTGAACCGTGTTTCATATTCCCGCACCAGACCGAAATGGAATGGGAAAGAACATGAACCACTCTAGCCTAGGTGTCACTCAGGTCCCAGGTATAGGACCTTAAACTCTCAATGAAACCCCACCCACCAAGACAAAAACCAGATCCATCCAGATAACAGTATGACAGTATGATATATAAAGCTGTAAAGAAAGCAATAAATAACTGTATATAAAGCAAAAATAAATACAAATATACAAACACAATCAGCACATAACACCCCAGTAAACACAAATCAAACAAGCGCAAGGAGGAACCCACAAAAAGAACCAGAAGCCCTGGTTACAGTATAAGGTTCCCCAGCAGAGTCGCCAAGCTGTCGCTCCCACCAAATAACAACTAAGGTCAAGAGGGGTACAAACGTGAACGGTCGGCGAAAGAGGGAAGAGAACACACAGGGGTGAACTCAGGAGAAAAGACAAAGAGTCGCCAGCTAGGCATTTTTATCCCGAAGGAAAGGTAATGCTGCATAGACCTAGGAAGAGATGGATAAGACGGTCGTGAACCAGAGAGACTGAGAAAGGGGGTTGGTTACAACCTGGGAAGGTATTAGCACCCAGATTGTCCGCCGTATTCGACGGGATCCACGCTTAAAAGATTTGTGTTTTAAAGGGGTAGTGTCAGTGCTATTTGTGTATCAAAGCTGGAAAGAATGCAAGTGTCAGTGTATAGAGTATAAGTGATGTGAAGTAAAAGAATGTCAGTGTAAGAAAATAATGAAGCTCAAGACTATGAGGCTTAAAGAATGATGCTGGAAGGAGGGGGGAATATACAGAGACTTTTGTTCGATAACTGTTAAGTTATGCCTACGTATCCTCTCGTGCAATGAGGAAGTCAGAACACCGTAGTTCGACCCAAAGAGACTGAAAGGTTTTGACTGATGAACTGCTTACTTGTCTATGCTCAAGTGTATGACCTGTCTGGCTCAGGTGCAAACTGTCTTGCATTAGACGGAAGAAGCAAGTTCTCGTTTGTGAGTGAAGATGATGAGAAAAGAATCCTGAAGGAGACGATTATTGTTTGTTTTTTTTGTGTTTTCAGTCTTTTATTGCTTTTGAAAGTTTGTCATAAGTTAATGAGCTTAAGCCTAAACCAATGGATTAGTAAACTCATCACATCCTCCCTCTGATTAGGGGTAATGAGAATACCTTAAGTGTGAAGTCAGCATCTCACACTTGATCACCATGATGTAGGATTAAGATCATTAACCTACTTGTGATTATTTAGATGTTTTTGTTGTTTTTGTTTAGTGTTAAGTAATGAGTTTAAGCCATAATCAGGGATTAAACAGACTCATTACACCATCCTAATAGAAGGATAATAGATGAGAATGTTTAAGCTGAGGAAGACTCCTCAACTTAATCCATGATTAGGGATTAACCTCATGACAAAACAAAGCCTTTATTAGATGGATTTTAGTTAATGATAAGATGAAGAAGTGAGTTTTATGGTTTGTAAGACAACTTGAGGGGGACTTGTCCATTAACACTAGGGTTAGTCCTTCTTAACCAATTAAGGAAGAATTAGAACCCTAATGCAAGGCCCAAGTTACAAGCTTGATGTCTTGATGGTTATTATGTGAATTGATTAAAGGATTTAAACACATTAAGGGTTTAACACTTAGGATTAAAGTTATACACTCCATCCTAATAGAAGGATGCAGGCATAAGCTTAATCACAAAGCCTTAAAGCCTTTAGGGTTTAGTCCCTGATTATGAGATGAGAAGAGAAGACTCAAAGAGACACAAAGGTAAAAGCTAAGTGGGGAACTAATCAAACCCTAATTGTTATCATTCTTGGTCATTCCTAGGGTTTGTGAGGTTTAAGAAAGAAAGATCTTTAGAGAAACCACCAGGAAGGAAGCAGATGAAAGGAGCAAGAAGCAAAGAGAAGCAAAACAACTTGCTTCACTTAAGAAGTCAAGTTGCTTGAAGAAAGAAAGGTAAGATGAACAAGAATGAGCAAGCTCAATCCAATACACATACAAAATGCAGCAAGGGAAGTATGAAAGAGATGAAAAGAGAATGTGAGAAGTGAAGGCAAATCCACTTCTCAAACAACTTACCACCTGAAAAGTTAGCAAAAGAAATGAAATGCAATGCAAATGAGATGAAATGTGATGATGCAAACCAAAACCAGAGGCATAAGTATGATGTTAATGATGCTAAGAGATGATGCAAACATGAGGCAAGGCATTAGAATGATCATACAAACATATGGATGCAAATGAAGCATGTTTTGAACCATGGATGTACATGAAAAGTTATGAAATGTAATGGACAAATAACATGGCAAATGAAAGATGCAATGATCAAACATGATTATAATATGTCCTAAGATGTGTTATGAATCAAATGGATGCACAAAATGTCATGGCAAGTTTCCATTACAAGTCATTTTCCCAAAAAGTCAACTTTGCAAATGGCTTGAAATTATTCAATTTTGTGAACTTATAACATCTTTTATGATCAAATAAAGATCATACATCATCAAAATGATGAAGAACACCCTTTGGTTGGGTCATTGGGGGCCTCAGATGCCCTGATTTTGCACTGACTTGCTCAAAAAGTCAACTCTTGATCAGATGCCTTCCCCATGGAATTTCTTCATGAAAATTGATATGTATGATCCCTATACCATATAGAGACCAATAGAAACAAGAATGACCAAAAAAATTGGAGTTATGGCCTTTGAAACCAAAACCCTAATTCTAGGACATCTGTGTAGTTAAACCTGGCTTTGCTTCCATGCCATTCTCAGTTCTTGTGATTTTTTGACATTCTTGACTTTGAGAGGATATAATATGATGCTTGAACATACATGGGCCCCTTTGAAGTGATTGATGACCTTTGGAGTGGCTCAAATGGCTCTTGGATTGTTCAGATCACAAACCCTAGATGCAGATGACTTTGAAACAATGCAGTGAATCAAAAATGTGGTATGAGATGCTATGGTTGAGTTTATGCATATGAGAAAATCACAAGCCATGGTGTGAATGGGTGAGGGCAAATTTGGGGTGTTTACAACGCCCAAATAATTATTTATTATTTTATTATTTAAGTATTTATTGTGGTTAGTCGGTATATTTAATGTTGTGGTTGATTTAATCGATAAGTCGAAAATTTAGTCGAAAGTCGTAGAAAATATTATAAGAAATAATAATATAGTTGTTATGTTATTTGAGTAAGTGGGCTTAATATCGTGTGCGAATTAGTAAAATAGGAGGTGTTATGTTTAGCCCATTAGAAATTATAATATTTAGTTAATTTAATAAAAAGAAATAAATATAAGTTATAGAAACAAAAAGAAAGAAACAGAAGTTGGAAAATAAGGAAGTAGAAGAGGAATTGGGAACTGCTGTGCGATCGTAAGAGCAACCTTCAATCCAATCTAAGGTAAGGGTGGGTTCGATTATTATAATCGGGTATGAATTCTGATACTGTGATTTGGGTAGTTAGGTCGTAGTATTTAATTGTTGTTCTTGATGTTGTGTAGAAATCTTATATATTGTGATTGAAAATGTTGATTGTGAAAATTAGTTGTTTGATTGCCGATTTTGGTTGATTTATAAAGTTGTTGCTGTTACTGGGTTGTTTTATTTCTAGAAATTTTGGATTTTGGGGACGATGAACAGAGAACCAGTAGAAAAAGAAAATATTTAAATAGTCGGTGAAGAACTCATGGCGCAGGCCATGAGGTATTATAAATAATACAACATGTATTATATATAATACATGGCGCAGGCCATGAATATTATATATAATACATGAAGTATTAATTTATAATACAACATGTATTATATATAATACATGGCGCAGGCCATGAGTATTATATATAATACATGAAGTATTATATATAATACTAGGAAAAACATGGCGCAGGGGGGGCATGGCACGGCCCAGGCTGTGAGTGTGAGTGGGATTTCATGGCCCAGGCCATGAATGTGACTGGGAAAGGTGGCGCAAGCCACCCTGTTGTGAGTGGAGGAATAAATTTTCAATAAATCTCTAATTTTATAATTAATTCAATTAATCTTTTAAGGAATTAAATAAATGTTATGGTTTTATAAAAGTATAGATTAATATATTTTTTAAGGAGAAAGAAAATGGATAATGAAGATTAGCATTGTAAATACAGGTAGAATAATCAGTAAATAAACATGTTCTAAAAATAATAATATTGTGTTATGCAGTTATCAGAGATGTTGTAGGTTTAGCCAATTTGACAGAAACAGTAGTGGCAGTCTATTTCCTAAGACAGATGAGTTTTAACGAAATTTAGAAAATTCCAGTTTTGTAATAAAGTCGTATTAATCGCAGAAAGTAGAAAACAATATTAGTTAGTCGGTTTAGCCGAATTACGTGAAAAATGGAGTTACTCGGAATTTAATGAAATTCGTCGGGGTAAGTCGGGTAATATGATAGTTGATTTTAATGAGTTGTTTTGCTGGAAATTATGTTGCTAAATGTTGCCACAAGTACAACTGAGTTGAAGTGTTGTTTCGGTTACGGAATTGTCTTAAGTTGATACGTTGTAGGCTTGTTAAGCCAAAGTTGAATATAAGTTGATTATGTTGAAAACATTGTCGTGTTGATCCTGTTGTCATGTTGTCTAAGTTGTAGAGTCATGTATGCATTTAAGTCATTTGAATTTGTCGGAGCCGTTGCTCACACCATGTTGGCCTGGATTGGCAATTTAAGTGAAAGTTGAAGGCTTATGCCTTGATGCCTCGATAACCTGGCAATGATTTAAGTTGGGAGTTTTACTCCGATGGTACCATATGCATAATTAGTCGAGTCGCATTAAAGTTGCATTTTCCTTGAATTGTTTATGTGTTGCTTGATTGAAGTTGTGAAGTGGTGTTTTGTTTACGATCCTTATTCACTGTATTGTTTTCATATACTGCTTATAATTATCGTAACTCACCCCTTCTGTTGAATGTTGTCCTTATGTGACAACGTGCAGGTAATCCTGAGAAGTAGCCGGTTACCGTTGGTCGAGTCGGTGGTCAGTCGCTCTGATACGTAGCACTCGGGGGGATTGTCGCGTGTCTGCTTTGTTGATCTTTTACTATTGATGGATTTTAATTAGTCGAAGAACTTAGAGTTGCTTAATTCTTATTTTAAAGTTGTTATTATGTTGTTTAAAGATGCTATGAATCAATTTATGAATCCGCTGCGTAATATTTTATGAAGTTGAACTATTGGAGTAAATGACGTTGTTTATGTTGAATTTACGAAAAAGTGCTATGTATTTAGTATGATTTCCTTAAATTGGAAACTGTTTAAAGTTGAATATATGATATCCCGTTTTGTAGAAAAAATTTACGAACTCTGATTTTGTTTATATTTCGTGGGTAGAAAATGGGATGTTACATTAGTGGTATCAGAGCAGGTCGGTCTGTCTGGCCAGTTGTCGAGTCTTAATTGTCTAACAATCATGTATTGTTACTAATCTAACTTTTAGTTGTGTTATAGTGATAAGTTGAGATGGCTGGAAGAAATGACGCTGCGATGGCTGCTGCAATGCAAGCGATGACACAAGTTGTACAGAACTTGCCAAATGCTGGTGAAGATGCTGGATCACGTAGCTTGGCGACTTTTCAAAGAGAGAATCTGCCGGTATTCAAAGGAAAGCATGATCCAGATGCAGCTTTGGTATGGTTGAAAGAGATCGAGAGAATCTTCCGTGTTATGGATTGCACTCCAGCGCAGAAGGTTCGGTATGGTACTCACATGCTAGCAGTCGAAGCTGATGACTGGTGGCTAGAGACTCGTGAGAGGTTGACCGTGGCAGGTGAAGTCATTACTTGGGATGTATTATGTAAGGAATTCATGAGAAAGTATTATCCAGAAGATGTTCGTGGCAAGAAAGAGATTGAGTTCCTTGAGCTAAAGCAAGGAAACATGTATATCACAGATTATGCTGCAAAATTTGTGGAGTTGTCCAAATTTTATCCTCATTATACTGGTGTTGGCGCTAAATTTTCAAAGTGCATCAAGTTTGAAAATGGGTTGCGCTCTGAAATTAAGAAGGTTGTTGGGTATCAGAAGATACGCATTTTTTCTGAATTGGTTAATAGCTGCAGGATATTTGAAGAGGACAACAATGCTCATTACAAGGTTGTCAGTGATCGCAGAGGCAAGCAACATCAAAACCGTGGCAAGCCGTATGATGCTCCAGCTGGAAAAGGGAAACAGAAAGCTGCCCCGGCTCAGAGAACTAGTGGGGTGGTGCTCCTGTTGGTATAGTTTGCTTCAAATGTGGTCAGGCTGGTCATAAGAGTAATGTATGCACTGCTGAAGTAAAGAGGTGTTTTCGTTGTGGTAAGACTGGGCATGCAATACCTGATTGCAAGCACAAGGAAATGATTTGTTTTAATTGTGGCGAAGAAGGGCATATTGGTAGCCAGTGTCAGAAGCCAAAGAAAGCTCAGACTGGAAAGGTGTTCGCGTTGACCGAAACTCAAACCGTTAACAAGGACAGACTTATCAAAGGTACATGTTTCATAAATAGTATTCCTTTAATTACTATTATTGATATCGGTGCTACACACTGTTTTATTTCTGCTAACTGTGCTCGAAGACTGGGTTTAAAATTGTCCGCTTTAAATGGTGAATTGATTGTTGAGATTCCAGCTAAGGGATCAGTAACTACTTCTTTGGTATGTTTAAAGTGTCCTTTGTCGATCTTCGATAAAGATTTCTATGTTGATTTAGTGTGTTTGCCGTTGACTGGGATGGATGTAATTCTTGGTATGAACTGGTTAGAGTATAACTATGTTCATATAAATTGTTATCATAAGTCTGTGAGGTTTTCTACTCCTGAAGAGGAAGAAGTTAGTTTGTTATCTTTCAGAGAATTACAACAATTGATGAAAGAATAAGCTCAGATGTTTTCTTTGATGGCAACTTTGTCGGTTGAGAGTAAAGCTACGATTGAAGAATTGTTAGTAGTGAAAGAATTCCCTGAAGTTTTTCCTGATAAGATTCCTAGTGTGCCGCCAGAGAGGGAAGTTGAATTTGCTATTGATCTGGTACCTGGTACTAGGCCTGTTTCGATGGAACCGTATAGAATGTCGGCATCTGAATTATATGAATTAAAGAAGCAATTGGAAGACTTACTTGAGAAAAAGTTTATAAGACCAAGTGTATCGCCGTGGGGAGCTCCAGTGTTGCTAGTAAAGAAGAAAGATGGTAGCATGAGGCTTTGTGTTGATTATAGACAGCTGAATAAAGTGAAGATCAAGAATAAGTATCCACTCCCGAGAATAGATGATTTGTTGGATCAGTTAGTGGGTGCTTATGTGTTCAATAAAATTGATTTGAGATCGGGTTATCATCAGATCAAAGTGAAAGATGAAGATATTCAGAAGACAGCGTTCAGAACACGGTATGGACATTATGAGTATTCTGTGATGCCTTTCGGTGTGACTAATGCGCCGGGAGTATTTATGGAATACATGAATCGTATTTTTCATACTTATCTGGACCATTTTGTAGTAGTATTTATTGATGATATTTTGATTTACTCTAAGTCAGAAGAAGAGCATAAGGAACATTTGAGATCAGTGTTGGATGTTTTGAAAGCTAAGAAATTGTATGCGAAGCTGTCCAAGTGCGAGTTTTGGTTAAGAGAAGTCAGTTTTCTTGGCCATGTAATTTCAGGAAAAGGTATTATTGTGGATCCTTCAAAGGTAGAAGTTGTATTGCAATGGGAGACTCTGAGGTCGGCTACCGAGATTAGAAGCTTTTTGGGATTAGACGGATATTATAGAAGGTTTATTGAAGGATTTTCTAAGTTAGCACTTCCGTTAACTAGATTAACTTGTAAAAGTAATGCTTTTGTATGGGATGTTCAGTGCGAAGAGAGTTTTAATGAATTGAAAAAGAGATTGACGTCGGCGCCGGTTTTGACTTTGCCAAATCCAGAGGAACCGTTTGTAATTTATTGTGATGCTTCATTGATGGGTTTAGGAGGTGTGCTTATGCAAAATAATAAAGTAATTGCTTGTATGTCACGACAGTTGAGAATTCATGAAAAGAACTATCCTATGCATGATCTGGAACTTGTTGTTGTTGTGTTTGTGTTGAAAATCTGGAGGCATTATCTTTATGGTTCCAGATTCGAGGTTTACAGCGATCATAAAAGTTTAAAGTATTTATTTGATCAAAAAGAGCTGAATATGAGACAACGTAGGTGGTTAGAGTTGCTTAAGGATTATGATTTCGGTTTGAATTATCATCCAGGTAAAGCAAATGTTGTGGCCGATGCTTTAAGTAGAAAGACTTTGCATATGTCAGCAATGATGATTAAGGAGTTGGAATTAATTGAGCAATTTCGTGATATGAGTTTGGTTTGCGACGTGACCCCGCAGAGTGTAATGTTAGGAATGCTAAAGATTAATAATGATTTTATGGATAGTATCCGAGAGGCACAGAGGTTAGATGTGAAATTAGTGGATATCATTAATCGTTGTAGTCAATCAGAGAAGAGTGACTTTAAGATTGATGCGAGAGGTATGTTGAGATTAGGTGAAAGAATTTGTATTCCTGATGACGCGGTTATGAAAAGAAGTATTCTAGAAGAGGGTCATAGAAGCAGTTTGAGTATTCATCCAGGAGCTACTAAAATGTATCAAGATTTAAAGAAAATATTTTGGTGGCCCGGAATGAAAGAAGATGTGGCTCGTTTTGTGTATGCATGCTTAACTTGTCAGAAGTCGAAGATTGAGCATCAGAAGCCTGCTGGGTTGATGCAACCATTGGAAGTTCCAGAATGGAAATGGGATAGCATTTCTATGGACTTTGTAACGGGGCTGCCTGTTACTTTAAGAGGGCATGATTCGATTTGGGTGATCGTTGATAGGCTCACGAAGTCGGCTCACTTCATACCTATTAACATCACTTACCCAATTGCGAAGTTGGCAGAGATTTACATCCGAGTAATTGTAAAGCTGCATGGTATTCCTCTATGTATTGTGTCGGATAGAGATCTGACGTTTACGTCGGAGTTTTGGAAAAGTGTGCAAGATTCGTTGGGTTCTAAGTTGAGATTGAGTTCGGCATATCATCCTCAAACTGATGGCCAAACTGAGAGAACTATTTAATCATTAGAGGATTTGTTGAGAGCTTGTGTTCTTGAGCAAGGAGGTTCGTGGGACACTTATCTCCCGTTGATTGAGTTTACATATAATAATAGTTATCATTCTAGTATCGGAATGGCGCCTTTTGAAGCATTGTATTGTTGTAGGTGTAGAACTTCGTTGTGTTGGCATGAATCTGGTGAGAGTGTGGTACTTGGACCAGAATTAGTTCGAGAAACTACCGAGAAAGTGAAGTTCATCCGAGAGAAGATGAAAGCTTCTCAGAGTAGGCAGAAGAGTTACCATGACAAGCGGAAGAAGGATTTAGAATTTCAAGCTGGTGACCATGTGTTTTTGAGAGTCACGCCTGTGACCGGTGTTGGGAGGGCTTTGAAGTCTAAAAAGCTCACTCCTCGCTTCATTGGTCTGTATCAAATCTTGGAACGAGTTGGAAAATTTGCTTATCGGATGGAGTTACCACCAAATCTTTCGAATTTGCACGATGTATTCCATGTGTCGCAACTTCGGAAGTATATTTCAGATCTGTCTCATGTAGTTAGTATGGACGATGTGCAAGTGCGGGATAATCTCACTGTGGAGACAAAGCCTGTACGAGTTGAAGATCGTGAAACAAAGACTTTTCTAGGAAAAGAGATCATGTTGCTCAAAGTCGTTTGGTTGGGAGCTACGGGCGAAAGCATGACCTGAGAATTGGAGAGCAAGATGCGAGACTCCTATCCTGAGCTGTTTGAAGAGGGTAAATTTTCGAGGACGAAAATATTTTAAGTGGGGGAGAGTTGTAACGCCCAAATAATTATTTATTATTTTATTATTTAAGTATTTATTGTGGTTAGTAGGTATATTTAATGTTGTGGTTGATTTAATCGATAAGTCGGAAATTTAGTCGAAAGTCGTAGAAAATATTATAAGAAATAATAATATAGTTGTTATGTTATTTGAGTAAGTGGGCTTAATATCGTGTGCGAATTAGTAAAATAGGAGGTGTTATGTTTAGGCCCATTAGAAATTATAATATTTAGTTAATTTAATAAAAAGAAATAAATATAAGTTATAGAAACAAAAAGAAAGAAACAGAAGTTGGAAAATAAGGAAGTAGAAGAGGAATTGGGAACTGTTGTGCGAGCGTGAGAGAAAGTGAAGAGATTTCCGGAATCCGATCGTAAGAGCAACCTTCAATCCAATCTAAGGTAATGGTGGGTTCGATTATTATAATCGGGTATGAATTCCGATACTGTGATTTGGGTAGTTAGGTCGTAGTATTTAATTGTTGTTCTTGATGCTGTGTAGAAATCTTATATATTGTGATTGAAAATATTGATTGTGAAAATTAGTTGTTTGATTGCCGATTTTGGTTGATTTATAAAGTTGTTGCTGTTATTGGGTTGTTTTATTTCTGGAAATTTTGGATTTTGGGGACGATGAACAGAGAACCAATAGAAAAAAAAATATTTAAATAGTCGGTGAAGAACTCATGGTGCAGGCCATGAGGTATTATAAATAATACAACATGTATTATATATAATACATGGCGCAGGCCATGAATGTTATATATAATACATGAAGTATTAATTTATAATACAACATGTATTATATATAATACATGGCGCGGGCCATGAGTATTATATATAATACATGAAGTATTATATATAATACTAGGAAAAACATGGCGACAGTGGGGCATGGCACGGCCCAGGCCGTGAGTGTGAGTGGGATTTCATGGACCAGACCATGAATGTGAGTGGGAAAGGTGGCGCAGGCCACCCTGTTGTGAGTGGAGGAATAAATTTTGAATAAATCTCTAATTTTATAATTAATTCAATTAATATTTTAAGTAATTAAATAAATGATATGGTTTTATAAAAGTATAGATTAATAGATTTTTTAAGGAGAAAGAAAATGGATAATGAAGATTAGCATTGTAAATACAGGTAGAATAATCAGTAAATAAACATGTTCTAAAAATAAAAATATTGTGTTATGCAGTTATCAGAGATGTTGCAGGTTTAGCCAATTTGACAGAAACAGTAGTGGCAGTCTATTTCCTAAGACAAATGAGTTTTAACGAAATTTAGAAAATTCTAGTTTTGTAATAAAGTCGTATTAATCGCAGAAAGAAGAAAACAATACTAGTTAGTCGGTTTAGCCGAATTACGTGAAAAATGGAGTTACTCGGAATTTAATGAAATTCGTCGGGGTAAGTCGGGTAATATGATAGTTGATTTTAATGAGTTATTTTGCTGGAAATTATGTTGCTAAATGTTGCCACAAGTACAACTGAGTTGAAGTGTTGTACCGGTTACGGAATTGTCTTAAGTTGATATGTTGTAGGCTTGTTAAGCCAAAGTTGAATATAAGTTGATTATGTTGAAAACATTTTCGTATTGATCATGTTGTCATGTTGTCTGAGTTGTAGAGTCGTGTATGCATTTAAGTCATTTGCATTTGTCGGAGCCGTTGCTCACACCACGTTGGCCTGGATTGGCAATTTAAGTTGAAAGTTGAAGGCTTATGCCTTGATGCCTCGATAACCTGGCAATGATTTAAGTTGGGAGTTTTACTCCGATGGTACCATATGCATAATTAGTCGAGTCGCATTAAAGTCGCATTTTCCTTGAATTGTTTATGTGTTGCTTGATTGAAGTTGTGAAGTGGTGTTTTGTTTACGATCCTTATTCACTGTATTGTTTTCATATACTGCGTATAATTATCGTAACTCACCCCTTCTGTTGAATGTTGTCCTTACGTGACAACGTGCAGGTAATCCTGAGAAGTAGCCGGTTACCGTTGGTCGAGTCGGTGGTCAGTCGCTCTGATACGTAGCACTCGGGGGGATTGTCGCGTGTCTGCTTTGTTGATCTTTTACTATTGATGGATTTTAATTAGTCGAAGAACTTAGAGTTGCTTAATTCTTATTTTAAAGTTGTTATTATGTTGTTTAAAGATGCTATGAATCAATTTATGAATTCGCTGCGTAATATTTTATGAAGTTGAACTATTGGAGTGAATGACGTTGTTTATATTGAATTTACGAAAAAATGCTATGTATTAGTATGATTTCCTTAAATTGGAAACTGTTTAAAGTTGAATATGTGATATCCCGTTTTGTAGAAAAAATTTACGAACTTTGATTTTGTTTATATTTCGTGGGTAGAAAATGGGATGTTACACTGTTGTTGTTATGCGTTTTGCCTAGAACACATACTCACTTCAAAGAAACCCTCTTGTATGGAAGAGAGTCCCTGACATTTTAAGATGTTCAATATGCCTTGTACTCTAAGGACTTGAACAAACAAAAGAAGCATAAACCTTTGACGGTTGGTGAAGGTTTGACCGTTAAGGAGAATTCTTGCGAAAGGATGGTAATTTCGACAAGAAGAAGGGTATACGTCAGCAGACGTCTTATAATGTTGAAGCATATGGTGTTCGATGTTATCATTGTAAGAAGGAGGGTCACATTCGAAAGGTGTGCCAAGAATGCCTGAAAGATCATTGAGGTAAGGATAATGGCAATGCTGCCATTGTTCAAGATGATTTCGACTCATCTGATGTTCTTGTGGTTTCAAGCAACGACTTAAGAAAATAGTGGATTATGGATTCAGGTTGCATTATGCACATGACTCCAAACAAAGATTTGTTCGAGGAACTATGTGATCAAGATGGTGGATCGGTGTTGTTGGGAAACAACAAAGCTTACATAATTACAGGTATCAGATCTGTGAGATTCAAGCTTCATGATGAGTCGATAAGGTTATTGACTGAAGTTAGGTATATACCTGATTTGAAGAGAAATTTGATTTCTCTTGGTGAATTCGACAAGAAGGTACATGTCTTTCAAGGAGAGAAAAGTATCCTAAGAGTCATGAATGGGTCGAAGGAAGTCTTGAGAGGCGTGAAGAAACAAGGCTTATATACCCTTGAGGCTGAAGTTGTAAGTGGTTCGACAAATGTTGCATCCACAAAACTGTTGTCGAATATAAAATTATGGCACATGAGATTGGGCCATGTCAGCGAGAGAGGCTTGGTCAAACTAGGGAAACATAACCTGCTAGGTGGTGACAAAGTCGAGAAGTTGGAGTTTTGTAAACCTTGTGTATTTGGTAAATCCTGTAGGGATGAAGTTTAACAAAGGTAAACAAAGAACACACGGATCCTTTGATTACATTCATGCTGATCTTTGAGGGCCTACAAGAAATCCTTCACATTCAGGTGCAATGTATTTTCTATCGATAATTGATGATTATTCTAGAAAGTTATGGATATTCATTCAAAAGACTAAGGATAAAACTTTTGAGAATTTCAAGAGTTGGAAGGTTATGGTAGAAACTCAAACTGGCAGAAAGGTCAAGAGGTTGAGAATTGATAATGGCCTTGAATTCTGCAACAAAGCTTTCGACAGTTATTGTGTCGAGTATGGGATTGCAAGGCATAAGACTACAACAGGTACTCCTCCATAAAATGGTCTAGATGAGAGATTCAATCGAACAATCCTTGAAAGGGTTAGATGCATGTTGGTTAGTGTTGGATTGAAGAAGGTGTTTTGGATTGTGGTTGTTTCGACAATAACATATCTGATAAACAAATGTCCTTCGACTACGTTAGATATGAAGACACCTGAAGAAGTTTGCTCAGGACATCTACCAGATCTCAACAAACTGAAAGTATTTGGTTGTGTATCCTATGCTCACATTAGGCAAGACAAGGTCAAACCTAGAGCTCTGAAATACATGTTCATGGGATACCCTGAAGGAGTCAAAGCTTATAAGCTATGGTGCCTAGAGCTAGGTCACATGAGGTGTATCACCAATCGAGATGTAGTTTGCAATGAAGCTGAAATGGTTTTCAAGAAAACTAATGATGTTGTCGAAGAGCTGGAACAATGAGAAATTCTTGTTGAGGTGGAGCATAGTAATGCTAAATTGCATGACCCAGATGAAGTCGAAGAAGAAATAGAAATTGTTGTCGAAGATGAGGAGACTGATAATGACTACCTATTGGTAAGAGACAGGTCGAGAAGAGTCATCAAGCCACCTCAGAGACTTGGTTATGCAGATCTTATAGCTTATGCCTTAATCTCTGCGAGGGAGGTACTAGACGAAGAACCTAGAGACTATAAGGAAGTTATGAGGAGTCAAAATAAGACTGAATGGCTGAAGGCAAGGATGATGAGATGAAATCTCTTCATGATAACAGCACATGTGAACTGATCAAAAAACCTGTTGGAGCCAGGTTAGTCAGTTGTAAATGGATTTTCAAAGTTAAGGAAGGAATCGAAGGAGTGTAGTCAAAGAGATACAAGGCAATGTTGGTTGAAAGGGATTTCACTCAGAAAGAAGGTGACGAGTTCAATGATGTGTTCTCTCCTGTTATGAAGCACAGGTCCATTCGGATGTTGCTTGCCATAGTGGCACCGTTCAACCTTAAACTGGAACAGATATATATAAAGATTGTGTTCTTGTATGGTAATCTTTACAAAACAATCCTGATGAGGCAATCTGAAGGGTATGTCGAAGAGGGGAAAGAAGAGTATGTGTGCAAACTGAAGAGATCTTTATATGGGCTGAAACAATCTCCTCGACTGTGGGATAGGAGATTCGACAAGTTCATGGCACACATAAGTTTCATCAGAAGTCAGTTTGACCACTATGTTTACTTCAGATTTCGACATGGTAATTCGTTTGTTATTTTGTTACTTTAAGTGGATGTTATTTTAATAGCAAGCAACAATGTCGAAGATGTAATGAGGGTGAAGGTTGGACTCAATAAGGAGTTCGATATGAAGGATCTGGGAGCTACGTCCAGGATTCTTGGGATTAACATCTGAAGAGATAGAAAAAAATTAAGATTATGCTTATCTCAAGAGGCATACCTGAAAAAGATTCTTGATAAGTTTGGTATGGCAAATTCAAATCATGTTGTGACTCCGGCAAACACTCAATTCAAGTTGAGTATAGATTAATGTCCCAGTACTGATATTGAAAGAACTTATATGGATAGCATTCCATATGCTAATATAGTAGGTTCTTTGATGTATGATATGGTATGTACTAGACCCGGCATATCATATGCAGTAAGTCTTGTAACTAGGTACATGGCGAATCCTAGAAAGGCTCACTATCAAGCATTGAAGTGGATTCTAAGGTACATAAATGGGTCTCTGAATAGAGTCATAATTTATGGTGGAGCCTTGGGTGAAGATAGTAAAGCAGAGATCGAAGGATATGTCGACTCTGATTATGCAGGTTGTATGGATTCTAGAAAATCTATTTCTGGATATTTTTTCCTTATGTTTGACACAACAATTAGTTGGAAAGAAACACTTCAGAAGGTTGTTGCTTTATCAACCACTGAAGCGGAATATATCGCCCTAACTGAAGTTATAAACAAAACATTGTGGCTTGAAGGTTTTTCAAAGGAGCTGAAACTTCAAGGTCGAGGTATCACTGTTAAATGTGATAGTCAAAGTGCAATACATCTTCCGAAGAACTCAACCTATCATTAGCGAGCCAATCATATTGATGTGAGGCTGCATTTTGTCAGAGGGATAATCGAGCATGGAGAGGTCCAAGTGCTGAAGGTTTTGACAAATCATAATGTTGCTGATATGATCACCAAGACGTTGCCCAGTTGCAAGTTTTTCCACTGTATGTAGTTGATAAAGCTGCAAGAAGAAAGCTAGTTTGTTTCTTGTTGGTATAGGGTATGGTCCAAGGTGGAGACTTGTGGAATATTGTAACAAACCCTAGTAGGGTTAGTGTTGTACCCCAAATTTTTCCCTCCCACAATCAAAGCAATGTGTCTCAAGAATTCTCTCAATACATAGTAATTACAACTATTTATAGAGAAAATAAAATAACTTCCTACATCTAAGATTTTAACAAGTGTCTTATTAAATAACTTTCTTAATCTAAGATTGACACATGTCCCTTTTGATAACTTCTTTTAATAACTTCTGATAACTTCCAATAATTTATGTGTAGGAGTTGTTTGCTTGATTGATGTAATACATCAATATTTGACTCTTTGAATGACTTCTTCGATTGTCTTTTTCGAATTCATCTTTGAATGTCTTATAACATGCCATTTCTGGTTGAAACTAATGCATTAGAAAGTACCCTACTAACTATAGTACCAACTCGAATTCCTTCGACATCCATCAATCTGTTGCATTAAATTCAGTTGAAAATCGAAATACAAATACTTTAATTTTATATATTAACAGAGGCCCCCAGTATTTGTCTTTTGACTGAAAGGAAAATGATAAATACTAAGTATTTATACAGTGCACTCAAACTTAATAACTGCTTCACATGTTAGTCGAATATCACAAAAAGATTTAGTCGAATTCCATTTAATATGGCTAATTTCGACAAATCATGTTCCTTTGCCTCACTTATATGTTTCCAACTTAAACCTATATATATATATATATATATATATTAAAGTGAGAAACACAAGATAGCAATTCAACCTCTAACACCAAATCTTTCTCAATACCATCAATTATATATTTGTGATATTAAAGAGGCACCTCCCAAAATGTTGTTTCTCAAAGAAAATGAGAGGAATAACATTTTTAATCATGCCACCAATTTATAGAAAACACATAACACCATCTTTTAAAAACTTAACAAAATTTTGAAGATAATTCTGACTCCCATGATCAATCCAATAACTTCATTGTCATTGAAACATTCCAAGTTTGCATGTTGTCATATTTCCATCTTCTTTCTTTTATAATGGCATTAACAATAACTTGTCATTTTCTTCTATACATATGTTTTTGTAATTGAAATAATAATTTGATACCACCCAAGAAGGAAATTTAAAACATTATTGGACTTTAATCCTTAAAAACCTTAGTCGAAAATAACCATTATTTCTTTTAGCCAAGTTTCAACCAATAACTAATAACTAATTGTCAATTAAACACACTTTAAATGTTGTTGACAACAGTTAAAAGCCTCAAACTTCAAATCTATTATTTGCCTCTCGAAACACACCTTGCATTGACATGCAAATTAAATCACAATGATTGATCATTAGAGGCCTCTCAAAGGCTAAATCTTTTAAGTTTCAATCTTTGCAAAACTTTTCGAAATCATTTTTGATAAGATTCTCCAATTCAATTGGTGTCATCTTTTAATGATTTTAAAAGTTTTGTTTATAAATAATATGGCTTAAAAACCATTTAGTGTACAGTTTCAGTTTCTTAGAAACCATTTTTATGCATATAAACTGTTGAATCACGCTAAACTTGAAATTTCACGTCAGGTTCACCAATTTGTTTACACCGATTTTTGGTAATGTAAACAAGCATTATCCATTAACATTTTAGGACCGGATAAAAGTCCTTTTACAATGTTCGTTCAAGTCTCGCGATTTATGATATCAGTTCATGCATTATTTAAGAACAAAATCATTGTTTTTATTAGTGTTAGAATTGTTTCCAACAACTTTTATAAAACAAGTTGTCTCATGGCAACTTAAAAGAAATAACACTCAGATGAGCATTCAAAAGAAAGAAAAATAAAGAAAATGAAAAGAAATGTAGAATTGCAAAATGAAAAGGAAATTAAAGCACAAACGTAACAAAAAAATTAAATTGAATAGAATGTACAGGGTGGATGGAATCCATATTTGTTCATCCCTGAACCTGTTTTCCCTTGCGGCGTGGGTGTTACAAGACTTTCAAAAAATAGGATCCAACCTCTAATACATAGTAATTACAACTATTTATAGAGAAAAGAAAATAACTTCCTACATCTAAGATTTTAACAAGTGTCTTATTAAATAACTTCTTTAATCTAAGATTGACCCATGTCTGTTTGGATAACTTCTTTTAATAACTTCTGATAACTTCCAATAATTCATGTGTAGGAGTTGTTTGCTTGATTGATGTAATACATCAATATTTGACTATTTGAATGACTTTTTCGATTGTATTTTTCGAATTCCTCTTTGAATGTCTTATAACATGCCATTTCTGGTTGAAAATAATGCATTCGAAAGTACCCTAATATCTATAGTACCAACTCGAATTCCTTCGACAGGAAGACTCCAACTCACCCAGTACGCCCAATCCTCGACGACGAGTTCGAGCTTATTCCTCTTGGCGACAACCTCGACAGAACTGTGAAGATAGGTATTGGACTACCATCGACGACAAGGGAACAACTCGCAACCTGCCTTAAGGAGAACACTGACCTGTTCGCATGAAGCATTTTTTGAGATGCCCGAGCTCGACCACGAGGTCTCCCGTAGCACAGCGTAGGCGCAAGCAGTCTCCCGAGAAAGCGGAGACTGTCGAGCAGTCTGTAAAAGACCTCTTAGAGGTCAATTTTATTTCTGAAGCCCAATACACAACATAGATATCTAATGTAGTTCTTGTTAAGAAAAATAACGAAAAATGGAGAATGTGTGTTGATTATACCGATCTCAATAGGGCATGCCCCAAAGATGCTTTCCCCTTGCCTAACATAGATAAATTAGTTGACAATTATGCAGGTTTTAAACTCTTGTATTTCATGGACGCATATAGCAGATATAACCAAATCCCCATGTTGGACACGGACAAACGGCACACGGAATTCATGACCCCGATGGGAAATTACTACTACAACATTATGCCTTTCGGGCTGAAGAACACCAGGGCCACATACCAACGCATGATGAACAAGGTCTTCCGAGGAGAAATCAGGGACATGCTTGAGGTCTACATGGATGACATGATCGTAAAATCACACGAAGAGGTCGACCATGCCCAGCATATCCGAAAGGTCTTCGAGCAAGTGAGGAGGTGCAAAATGAGGTTCAACCCAGAGAAGTATACATTCGGCGTACGAGCAGGGAAATTCCTCGGCTTCTATCTCACCGAACGAGGGATCGAAGCCAACCCCGAGAAATTTCGAGCGTTTTCGGAATTGCCAACTCCGAATTCAAAGACATTTATTCAATCGCTCAACAGCATGCTCACCTCCCTATCTCGTTTCGTCACAAAATCCATACAACATGCCCTTCCTTTCTTCAAACTACTACGAAAAGAGGCCACCTTCGAATGGACCGAAGAGTGCGAGCAAGCATTGCTCCACCTCAAGAGGGAGCTTTCCGAACCGCCAGTGCTATCACGACCCCTAGAAAAGGAAATGTTATACCTATACCTGTCTGTGTCCACTGAGACGGTTAGCGATGCCCTCATCCGCAAAACAACCGACGGGCAAAAACTTATCTATTTTACGAGTAAATCCCTTCAGGGCCCCGAGCTCAGATACCAACAGATCGAGAAGGTTGTTTTAGCCCTGATAAATGTGGCAAGGAGATTGCGACATTACTTCCTCACCCATATAATAAAGTTCTGAAAAGATCAACCCATAAAACAACTACTCGTACAGCCATATATGACCGGTAAAATGTTGAAATGGTCATTAGAACTATCGAAATTCGATATCCAATACGAAAGCAGGAAAGTTTTGAAGATGCAGGTCTTGGACGACTTCGTAGCCGAGATGACATATAGCCCAACCCCGGCCATCGGTGCCCACAGATAGACGATCTTCGTCGATGATGTATCCAGCTCAATGGGGAGTGGTGCAGGCATCATCCTTGAGAACAAAGACGACATCCTGATTGAGGTATATTTGGCATTGGCCTTCCCGACTTCAAACAACCAGGCCGAGTACGAAGCATTTATGGCGGGCTTACGATTGGCCAAAGACCTAGGGGCAAAGGAAGTAAAGATATCCATCGACTCTCAGTTAGTAGTGTCCCAAGTATGGGGGAATATCAGGCCAAAAACGACAATCTCATTGAATACTTGGACCTCGTCAAAGAAAAACTGGAGAAGCTCGACTCGTTGGAGGTCCAACACGTCCCCCACAAACACAATACGCGAGTAGATATTTTGTCTAAACTAGCAAGCACACGAAAGAAAGGCGGAAACAAATCCGTGATCCAGGAGATCCTCCCGCGACCAAGCATCAAGAAACTGTCCCCGCCGCTTGAGGTAAATGCCATCGGCGACGCTCATTGCTGGATGACCCCATCCACAATTACCTCACAAAGAACGAACTTCCAACTGACCCTAAATAGGCATCCACAACCAAAAGAAGGGTGTGCTCGTACGTCTTCCTCGAAGGCAAAATCTACCAACTAGGTTTCTCCATCCCGTTATTCAAATTCATCGAAGAGGAAAAAGTCCCCGACATTTTGGACAAAATTCACAGAGATATTAACACTCAACATCTTAGCGGAAAATCATAGGTGCACAAAGCACACCGAGCAGGCTATTATTCGACGACGATGCAATACGACGCGAAAGATCACGTCAGGAGATGCGACAGGTGTCAAAGACATGCAGACATGCACCTAGCTCCCACTAATGAGCTGAGGACACTTTCCTGCCTGTGGCTTTTCACTTGGTGGGGAATGGACATCCTCAGGTCGTTTGTGACCGGCTCTTGCCAACATAAACATCTCATCGTCGTTGTTGACTACTTTAAAAAGTGGGTCGAGGCCAAGGCCCTTGCCAAAATCACTGCACAGAACATACGTTGTTTCTTCAAAATAAATATCCTCGCCCACTCAGGCATACCCTAAGTCCTTATCATCGACAAAGGAACGCAATTCACAGACAAAAGGTTTCATGATTTCGTCGCCAATCTAGGCACCAAGCAACATTTCACGTCCATTGAACATCCTCATACTAACGGCCAAGTTGAGGCGGCCAACAGGGTAATCTTACGGGGGCTAAAATGCAGATTGGGCGAAGTAAAGAAAGCGTTGGTCAAGGAGCTACATAGTGTACTCTGAGCCTACCGCACAATCACGCATTCAACAACCGGGGATACCCCATTCCGACTAACCTACGGGACTGAGGAAGTTATCCAAGTGGAAATCCGGGAACCCTCGAGATGAACGGAAGCACCCCTTGACGAGGAGCTAAACGATGAAGCCATGCGAGTAGAGCTCGACCTTGTCAAGGAAATTCGTTCCGAAGCAGCCCTCCGGGAAGCAACGCTAAAACAAAGGGTGGCCCTATGCCACGGTGCAAAAGTCATTAAAAGAAAATTCCAAGTTGGCAGCCTCGTCCTTCGGCGAAATCAGAAGAATCCACGAGAGGGTAAGCTCACCGCCAACTACGAAGGCCCGTACCGTGCTCGAGACAAAACGGAAAACGGGGCCTACCACCTTGAAAACATATAAGGAGAAGAACTTGCTCGACCCTGGAATGCTGAAAAACTTAAGCAATACTACAGCTAGACAACAATGTGTTCACGAAAACATGTCACTTCATTATTAATCAAAAGGAAGGTCGACACCCCCAGAAGAGGGGCACGACTTCCTCGACATTGGACAGTTCGAACAAACTCCAGTGTCGCAGTACCACGTCGGCATGGCACCCAGCTCGCGATGGGAAGGTGCAAGCCACTCGATCAGGGCCTCGACCGCGACCCTTATCTTGTTTTGCAGCGGACATAAAACTTGTCACCTCGTCGGTTCCCTAAACCAACGAGCCTATATAGTCAAGAAAACAAGTCCATATCTCGGTATTAAATCCAAATAAAACATAACAAAATAAAAGCATTGTATTATAAAACCGACCAAAAAACTGGTCGGTGCAGAGTACAAGAAGGAAATGACTTTGCCCGAAACAAACTATGGCACGCAGGCCAGAAAAAACAAAAGTCATGGCACGCAGGCCAGAAAATAAAAATTGTGGCGCACAGGCCAGACATACTCATCAACCTGTTCCTCCTCCTCTTCATCCTCATCATTCGGGCTGACGAAAGGGCAGACAATCTCACCATCGACCACTTTATATCTGAAGGAGGTCCCGGAAGTCACGAGCCCATGGTTGATAATCTTCAGATGATCAGTAGCATTGTCGAATCTCCCCGACTCTGCATAGTCTGGTCCTCCTCGCTTTCCTCTTCAGCAGGGAGAGCCAACTTCTCCAGCTCCTTGACCCTCAGGCTAAGACGCTTTTTCTTCGCGACAGAGTCATTAAACTCATCCTCTTGGTCCTTCAACTTCTTGATGTCATCTATCAGACCGTATCGCTCGATCTTGACCTCCCTTAGCTCCAACATCAGCCCCTCTTAGAGTTTGTACTTCTCCATGTAGTTGAAAAAGTCATGGGAGAGCAGGTCCCTCTTCACCTTGGCTTCCTGAAGTTGCTCCTCCGTAGCCCTCAACTCCGACAACGGGAAGGTATTCTCGGAGAGGACCAAGGTAATCTCCATGACCCTGATCACCGCAGTTATGTCCTGAGAAAGGTTGGCATTGCGAGTCGCTTTGTCCAAGTCGAGGATGGCCTTGGTTTATGTAGCCCCAACCCCGACGGAGCCTTCAGCACTGAAAACTTCCCGTTGGATATGGCAGGAAGGCAGGAGATAAGCACCCTGGCTCTCCGACGAACTGGCGTTCACAGTAGCAGATTGTGCCGACAACCCCTTAGCACGCTGACGTTTGTGAGGAGGGGAGTCAAGCACGACCACTGGAATGTCGATCGTTGTCGTGACTTGTGGGGATTTTTGAGGAGGTGGAGTCCCAAAACCACTACCTGCCTCTTCGGTAGCCACTTGGCAGACACGACTTTTTCCCGGATTCTTCGAAGGTTTTCCCGCATCTTTGTTGGCCAACTTCAGCATGCATTCCTTGAGGTTTGGCAAGGAAGCTGCAAAAACAAACAAACAACAAGTTAGACAAGTGAATAAAAATAAACAAGACCAAGAAGAACTGAGCATAAACCACCTAGAATTCGGAGAGATTCCTCTTCCGATTTACATTCGAGCATGACTTTAGTGTTTATCAGCTGAATGTCGAAGAGAGGGAGCCCAGCATCATCCAGGGCGAGATTATCCAGCCGGTCCACACACACTGCGAGAGTGAAGTTCCACACGTAGGCCACTAGCTTTTCATAGGCCAGCTTGTCCTCGGGTCTTAGATTCGCAGCCTTCACACTGTAGTGGTCAGTTGACCACCTGAAATGATTACGCTGCCATTCCAGATGAATCCTCGAGACAAGGCGTTCCCCTCCCTTAGCATCTCGCTGAGTACTATAGATGTTGTCCAGGGCACGTGTGGTGAAGGGCTTCACTGTGTACCACATATCCTTGAAATTCCTGACAAAGTCGTGGTAGGTCTTGAAAAGTCACATTGGCTATTTGAAGGAGACCCAACTGTGACGACCATGCGCCCCCGACCGCTGCAAGTGAAAGACCCGGAAGAAAAGGGGAAGAGTACAACCGACCTCGAGGTATTGGCAGATGAGTTCGAACACCCGAACAAACGCGATCGCATTTGGATAAAGTTGGGAAGGGGCCAAGGCGAGCTTCCTGAAGACGCCCATCTGAAAACTGGTAAAGGGAATATGGATTCCCGCCTCTCTGAAAGCAAACTCATATATGGGGAACCGTTTTCCCCGAAATACCGAGCATATCCGTTGCTTGGAGAGAGGAGCGTAGCACTCCCATTTGTGAGGCTCATTCGGACCTACATCCTCCACAATTGTGTGCACAGAGCGATGATCATCGACGAAGCGCGAGCCCGTCTCCAAAGGCTCTTTGACGACCGAAAATAAATCCTCTCCTTCAGAGGTGGTCGACACACTTTTTTCCGCATGACGTTTTTGTTCGTCCATATTTCCCTCGTCCACTTTTACATCCACCTCCTCACGGGGATATCCTCGGGTCTCTGCTCTATGTTACCTAAAAATCAGAGGAAATCAGTGAATTCGATGTCGCATCAAATCCATCATTCCACCGTAGTTCAAGTGAAAGGGCGAGGGGGAACGCACCCGACATATTCATCGCAACATCGAGGATGTCCGGGACATTCATCCAAATATTTCCCGAGACATTCAACGGATGCCCGGGGCATTCAAAGAACACACTAAGGATTCTCCCAGGACATTCAAAGGACGTCCGCGACATTCAAAGAAAATACTAAAATTGCCCGACATATTCATGCTGAAAGCTATAAGATGCCCGAGGGATTCAAAGGAAACACCTAGGATTGCTTGACACATTCAAGTGTGCCCGGGAGATTCATCTAAAATCCCCAAAGAACAACCTAAGAAAGGGGAATTTTACCCACTCCAGCGAATAAGTCGCCGTTCTAACTAGCAAATAAAGCTTGATCTATCAGAAAAAGATCAGAAACCGTACCAGACATGGTTCCGGCAAAGTAACGGTGCGGCGGAAAACAACGGCGACGGCGATAACAATAAATCTGGTGAGCAGAAGCTACTCGTCCGATGAACGTAGGGAGAGTGTTGAGAGTATAAAGTGAAAAATTCCCCCCAAAAGCCTTTTATAAACGCTGGAAGTGGAGGGGCGCGCCTAGGCAATCATTTCCTAGTCTGCCTAGATTCCCTAGGTGACTGACATTTAATGCGCCGTTTTGTAGAAAACGAAACGATGCGCATTAAATAAGGAAACAAAAAGACACTTGGGAATCCCAAAAGGGGTCGTGCACATTATCATCGACGCCTAAAAAAGGTTTGCATATGCTCGACACCACACGAGCATTCATGGCTTCCAGGTAGACAATTCTCCCCGACATAAAGAAACTCTCACCTACCACTGGCCTCCTCGACGCCACCAAGGGATGGAACCTTTCGACAAGGAGAAGCATGCAATAACGTCAGATGTGATCCTGCTCGAGGATAAATGCCTCCTCCCCGACCTTACGAAGATCAAACTTCATTGACATTGCCCAACATGTACCGACAAAATTCCTCGACACTTGATTGTGCCCGACACATTTCCTCTTAAGTCATCACTCTGCTTTGGAGTTGCGACTTTGGGGGCTCTTGTTCTGGACTGGGCCTAATTCTTCGCCGAACACATGCCCAATTCGTCGGGCACGGCCCACGATCCAATACTGAAGCGTGGGGACAACGTCTCCCCCACGTGGACCGCATCACCTATCTACCCACATACCTCCTGGTATATAGAGGCAGTTGGACCAAGGGCAAGACCAAGTACTAAGTTTTTCTTGCTCCTACGCTTCCTTTGGTAGTTCTTCCTTGGGCCTAACTAACCCAACCCAGGGAAAAATCTTGGCTCAACGCTGGGGGCACACTATAAATACCATCTTTCATTAGAGGGTCAGGTATTCTGATTTTACTATGCTTTTCTACCTTTTCTGTACTTGCATTCTCACTTTGGCATCAGAGAGCCTTGTAGGTACACCCCCTCCCAGTCCTTCACCATAATTGTTGCTCAACATTTTGAAGGTTCCTCCTGATCAGGTAAGATCACCCTTAAACTTTTAAATTTTTGAATAATGTTTTTCATCCATGTTTAGAATACTATAAAATATTTATGTACTAAATTTTAGAATTTTTTAAAATGAGAAGAATTAAATATTAATTTTTTAAATTTCAAAATATAATGATAAAAGTAATGAAACCTCGACTTAGAAATCAAATTTTGAGTTCTTTTTTTTCAAGAAACTTTTTATAACATTATAAAGATGTCTGCAAAATAATCATTTAAAAATACACATTGGTTTAACAGGAGGGACTAAAACTACGTGCATAATAATTTTGTAGGGATTAAAATATATTATTTTCTTAATAAGGACTAAAAATAAAAATTGAGATATTTATAGGGACTAAAAACATATTTAACCTTAATATATTTTAGGAACAATGTGAGAATTGATGAGAATGTGTTTTTCATAAAACTAGCTTGTTTTAAAAATAAATACAAGACCTCCTTTTATATTAAAAAAAATTTAGACCATTTTTAAATCTTTGGAAGACTTAGATTATGACCAAAAATATATTTAACCCAATATATTATACACTTAATCAATTTAGACCAGTTTAAAAAATTTTAGACCTGTTTAAAATCATAATCGATTATGACCTAACAAATAAGAAAAATTATGTTTGATTAGAAGGATAATCAATTATTGGGTCTTTATAAACAATTACTAAACGAGCCTCAAATTTGATTTTACAAGTGCCACTTATAGGCCGAGCATAACTTCATATTTGATTTATAAACTTTTTAATCGTATATACTTGAATTTTAAGAGTTTTGGCAATTCCCAAAGTGATTTTTAGAAGTTTGAATACATATGAAGTTTTAAAGTAGATTTTGTGTGTATATGTGTGTGATGTTGTTTTAGTAGTTGGAAAGTTATACATTTAATTTACATTCAAGATCCTCGAAAGATAGGATAACTTAAGTGACAAACTTTTGACAATCCTATATGTTTCTTGATGATTGTTGTTTTGGATTTGATTCTTTTAAGTCAATCATCATAAACTTTTCACTTTATCATTTGAGTTCATTTGATAATGTTAAAGATAGAGTTCATTTGATCTTCTTTGTATCATCGAAACTTGTTAAACCTAATAAGCACATAGAACCACACCATGATCATAAACTTCTCACTTTATCATTCGAGTTCATTTGATAATGTTAAAGATAACCTACTTTGATCTCCTTTGTATCATCAAAACTTGTTAAACCTAATAAGCACATAGAACCACACAATGATCACATGAGAGTTCAAGGAACTCTTTTGATCATTGAAACATGTGTGAAAGTTGATTCCAACATTGAAGTCGTTGTCGTTACCACACAAAAAACGATGTTTCCATTACCATTGCGACCACCATTGTCAAAGTAGCACCAACGATGTTTCCGTTACCATTGCGACTAGCATTGCCAAAGTTGCATCAACCTATATCGTTTTCGACAAATCTCTTTGCACGTTCACCATCACCAGTATCTTCGTTAACACCTCTGCTTGCGCTGCACCCAACACCACCATCACCAATTTTGCAATCCACCTTATTATCTTCTCCACGACCTACCCAACGCCGCCATCACCAATTTTACAATCTACTTTATTATCATCTCCACAACCTACACTAGATCGTTTTGTTATGTATTGAGAGACTTTATAATGGTGCGATCAAGGGTATTGGCGGTTCTTAAAAATTAAAATAAAAAACCAAATCAAACCTCAATTTTCATTAGTTTAGTTCGATTTTGAACAGAACCCACTTTGGTTTGGTTCGGATTATCGATTTAATCGATTTTTGTATCCATTTACATCCCTAGGCCAGACTATCCCTAGGTCAGCAAATGTTATTATGTTTATTCCTCATCCAAAGGTTGGTTTTGTTATAATAGAATAAATGTAATAAATATTCATTCTTGAATCAAATGAAAATATAAGAAAATAGAAAGAAAAAAAAAAAAAAAAGCTTCTTAAATAATACAAGGAGAGAGAATCACACTAAATTCTCCAGCAATGTTTTGCTACCTCGGAGAATTCTCCTATAAATGCATCTTCACAGCCCTTGACAATTGCCTTATGCTTAGAAGAGAGAGTTTACGCTTACTAACTATGAGTAGCATCCAACTTGATCAATGAAGTTGTCAAATAAGGCAAGATCATGCATGAAACTTTGTTTAGAATATTGGATTTGATAAGTTATAGATTTTTATTTTTATGTAAAAGTAAGTTTGTATGTGTTAAAATACAATGACAAATCATGGTAACGAACATGTTAACAATAAATTTCTATTCTCACTTTTTTTTTTTATAAACAGTTAGGATGTTATAACTTCTTTCCTTAAGGTAACAGTAAACCCCAAACACTCCCATGATGTTAAGGAGCCAACCAAAATTTGAAAACCATCTTTATTCACACACAAAACTGTATCTATCTTGCTCTTTCTTTGACAATAAAATGTTCTTCACCACCCAACTCTTTCCCACCATTTGTTCTATCAAATTACCTATATCCCTTTCTGCACTTCTCTTGCAATCCTCGACAATTACAGGCCAGTCCTCAAGTGCTGCGTTCGATGCGTTGTTCCCGAGAATCCTTCTGATGTAGCAAGCCTACAAATCGATTTTTTTTTTCAATGTGTCATTCGAAAAGATGATTAGCTAGCGGTAATGGGTACATAAATCATAATATTGAAAACAGTAGATGAAAAACCATTAAGAATATAGTCTTTATTACCTGCAGCAAACCAGTAATTATGTGCACTGCTTCGGCTCCTTCGCGGATGGAAAGAAGAATCCGATGCTAGAAAATCATCACACACAAAAAAAAAGCAAAATAAAAACAATTAGAATATAAAACTAGTTCATAGAAAGTTGAGGGAGGAAGAATAAATCCATCAAGATAATCTCTTTATTATGCTCACCTGTCGAGTTCTTTTTAATCCTTTGAAGATCTCCGTGCATACAAAGTAATAATCCTCGTCGGTTATGCTTTGTATTGTCTTCATTGACCACTTTGGTATTTCGTCCTTGGGACTTATGCACCCTATTCTAATTGGCCACGAGCTTTTACCTGAATCAAATCTCATTAGTTGACTATAAACTCACCACGAAAGGTACTCTCTTTGGTCCTATTTATAAGCAAAAATTTACTTTTTAGATTTATTGAGTAATCAATGTATCTGAGCTATTATATATACTAAATACATTAATTATTCAATAAATCTATGTATTTGATCTATTATATATACTAAATACATTAATTATTCAATAAATCTAAAAAGTAAACTTTCTCTTATAAATAGTACCAGAAGGAGTATTAAACACAAATATAAGAGTCATTAGCATATAACCTTTAACTCCCAAAAAGTCAATTACTTCTTTCTCGCTCACCTCCGCCGGTGAAGGCACGTATCCGTTCTCAATCCAAGTGCTAAGAATGATTTCAAGCCTATCCTAAAACAATAATACACCAACAAGACAGTAAAACACATACTCTCAACAAATCCTACAGCATAAAGCAAACACGTGTGTGATATCAAAATAGACAATGATGGGGCACCGCAATTCATTTTTTCAAATTCACCAAGTTTCAGTCGCTTAAGTATAAAACTAGAAAATCTTCAAATTTGTAAACAACTTCTTAATAAAAGCCGTAAAAAGCCTACCTTAGTCAAGGTTTGCAGATGGACATGCTTTAGTCCTTGATAAATCCCGAAAAGGTCCATAGATGCAAATAAGGGATAAACAAAGAAATGGAGACCTGTTTGTGGTTTTACAAGCCACATGTTAACCAGGGCAGCAAGCATGAGACCAAGGATGTCAAAGCACACTGTTTGAATCTGAAATATAATAAATATTCATTATAAAATCCACAAATATACATATTAAAAAAGGTAAACAAAAAAGCAGAAAGACTCGTGCTAACCTGTGCCTTGGCAGAGATTTCACCAAGGTTGTCTGCTTTTGCAAAACTTTGATGAACAGCCGACTGCAGAGAAAGAAGTTTATCAATTATCAAGAATATTGTCAAGTGAATAGCTCTAAACCGAGAAAACTTTTTGAAAAAGAAAAGATGTAATAGAGAGCTTAATACGGTTCTGGTTTGATCCTTACCCGAGTTGCTAAGTAGCATGCCAAGCTTATTTGTTTAGCAATATTGGCAATAGTTGCAAGCAGCAGGAATAATCGAGGAAACGCAGGAGTGAGTAACTCAAGTCCAATACTTCCAACAAAAAGAACAGATGTGGCAAACCTGACCCTCTATTTACAACAGGTACACACATGCGAAAACAAAGATTAATCAGATTTCGTTTATTATTAATGCATGTTAAATGAAGTTTCAATTATCATCATGTACTTCACATCATTGAACTTCGGTTGTTCATAAGATTTTTTATTAATTAAATGCCAATCTAGTGTTGGCACGTAGAAACTGCTGGGAACCGATAGAGGAGAATTGATTTCTTTGAAAAATAAAAGTAAAAATACCTTTAAATTAGTATCAAAAGCAGAAGCTAGGCTAGCAGTGTAGATGCATCGGCTTAATCGTCCAAGACCGTCTTTTAAGACCCAATTAAGGGCAGCAGCTGATGGAAGAGAACTGGAGTATCCAACTCCTATGGCTGTAAACATTGCCTGAGATTAATTGATTGTAACATAGTAAGTTCTTGTCCAAGATGAACAAATACAACAGTAACTTTCATGTAGCTTAACTTTGGATACAAAGTACAACACATGCATGATGCATCCATTGATGACTGGTAAGTATACAAATGTTTATAAGCATTTTTTCTGTAGTAAAAAACCATAAGATAAAATCTAATCACTAAATTAGGCTTTTAGCTTGCTCTTTCTCTCCCATACTCATGACAAGCACAACACATGGCAACAAATGTTTAACTGAAGTTTGAATCTTTCCAGTTCCCACCTCAATTCCTGCACCAAGCAGGGACTACTAATTTACAAAACCAAACAAATCAACCGCATAACATGACACAAAACAATCCCACCCCCGTCTCATGATGTTCACAGAACACGGAAAATTGCTCACAAACAATCAATCTTCAAAACAAACAAATTCATAACATAACATGACATGCAACCAGAGTAGTCAATCCCGGAAAAGGAAATGAGGTGGCCGACCCCAAAAATGGTATAGCGGATAGCATATAGCTGGATGCCCACTATTTGATCATTTTTTGGATAAATTACATGAATAATAGTTATAACCATAGAAAGTGAGAGGTGAGGGAGGAACTAATGGTTTTTCTTTGGAACGGCTAGGGTGAAGGAAGGGACGGGAACCGCTATGCCCCCATTACCTGCTATTTACCATATAGCGACTGTTATAGTGTTCTGCACCGTTAAGCTCTTCCCATAGCGGCTGGCCTCCGCTCAGCTGCGCTGCTATTGACTACTCTGCATGCAACAACTTCTCTCTATCTCCCACAGTATGACAATAGACTATTAGACAGATAAACAAAATTTGAACTTTTCCACCCAAAAATATTGATCAGAAACTTCTATAAATAAAACCAATCCACCACACAACATAAAACAAAAACAAATCATATGAAAAAACAAAAAACCAACAACACTAGCTTAGCTTCAGAACAAACATAAAAAACCAACAATCTACAAAGCACCTGAGTAGCAAGAACTTGAAGTGCAGAGCTAAAAACACGATGAATCAGCTTCCACTTCACATAACCCATATAATTCTCAGTAACATCTCTCGGAATAAAAAAGTCCCTAACAACAGAACCAACCACCCTCACCAACCCATCCTCACCAGAAGAACCAGAACCACCATCAACAACAACCAACTCCAAGCAGGCACCATTCCAGAAGAACCTAGTAACCTTGGTAGGACTCCTAACCACAAAGGGTAACTGAATCGGTTGCAAACCTTTCTCAACACCCCCATCAGAAGAGACACAGTCAAGAGAGGTTCTAAGAGATGAAAAAACTTGAACTCTTTTAAAAAACAGATTTTTATAACTGGGTTTTGATTGTTTTGTTGTGGGGTTGTTTCTGAGAAGGTTCCATGATATGGGGTGGGGTTTTTGAAGAGATAATGGCATGAGAATTTGAAAGTGCAACTATAGAACCCTTAGAAGAATGTTTCAAGTGGAAGAGAAAAAAAGAAGAAGAGATAGAAATTAAGCAGGGGAATCCAATTCTACTTTTTTTTCACGGTGAAGAATAAGTTAATGATGACCATTCATTTATATATTAATATAATAATGAATGGTTGAGATGAAAAATTCGCGGTATGAATAAAAAGGTAGCATTTGAATTTTAGGGTTTTTTTGTAAAACAGAATTGGCGGATTGAAAGGGAAATGACCGGGAAGTTGGCGGAGAGCGGTGGTGATTGGAAGGCGGCAATGCCGTTGAGAGTTGAGAATTATGTGTGTGGCGGCACAGCGAAATTGAAGGCACGCTTTTCAAATTGAAAGACATGCAAGTCTTGTTGTCGTTGTTTTCTGTATGTGGACCAAAATAGAAGTCAAGTTGTCAAAACACAAGTCTTCTAGTTCTTCTATAATTATGATATTTTTTCGATTTTTTTAAATGTAAATAACCATCTTTTTTAAGAAACAAGAGGTGTGCCATTTCATATAATCTAATTAATCAAGTTGGTGACCATTTTATAAGTATAAAGGAGGTACTTATATCTTCCTTCTCTTTAAATCACGTTGTGGGTTCCTGCAAGCAAGATGACGACGAACATCAGTGGTCATTTGTTGGTGTGTATGGTTATCCGGAAGAACCTAAGAAGAAGGAGATGTGGCAGCTAGTTCAATCCTTGTCTGACAATAATGAGAGACAGCTTATATTGTTTGGCGACTTTAATGATGTGGTTAATGATTCTAATAAAATGGGAGGGAATGGTAGAACGGATTTCCAACTCTCTTGGAGCAGATCCGTTTTAGACATTTGTGGCTTAAAGGAGGTAGGGTTTGAGGGGTATCCCTTTACCTGGACAAATGGTAGACAAGGGGCTTCTAATGTGCAATGTCGGCTTGATAGAGCATTTTTCTATTTGGATTTCCAGCAAACTTTTCCTCTTACCAAAGTGGTCCACCTTGAGAGGCATGGCTCTGATCATGCACCCATTCGCATCAATGTTCAAAAGAAAGATCTGAATGACATGAGAAGGTATATTTTCCGGTTTGAAGAGGCTTGGTCCAAGGAGGCTTCTTGCAAAGGTGTGGTTCGTAATCTTTGGAATGTGAATGGTAATTCCTTTCGGCAAAAGGTGGTGTCCATTCAATCGATTCAACATACTTTCAAAGATTTTAGAATCAACAAAGTTTCTAAGGAGATTCAAAGGTTGGGGGTTATTGAATGAAGAGCGAAGATGGTCGAGTGATTTGCAAGAGATTCAACATTTTAAGGCTTTAGAGAGGCAGCAGGATAAACTCCTTCAAACAGAAGAAACTATGTGGAGACAAAGGAGTCGGGCAGTGTGGCTCCAAGACGGTGACAAGAACACTAAGTTCTTCCATTCAAAAGTGCATCATCGCCGACGCACCAACACTATAAAGAGGTTAAAGGATGTCAATGGCACTTGGAAGTGGGGACAAATCAATTGTGAAAGCATTCTAATGGAATACTTTCAAGGAATTTTCTCTTCCAGCTAGCCCAGGAACATTACTCAGGTTTGCTCTTTTACCACAGGTAGACTTACTGATGAACATAAACAGCTTTGTGGAAGCCCCTTCACTGCTGAAGAAGTTCGGGAAGCCCTCTTTCAAATGCATCCCACAAAGGCTCCGGGACCGGATGGGCTCCCTGCCATTTTTTATCAGAAGTTTTGGTCCATCGTTGGTAGTGATGATATAAACATTTCATTGGATATCCTTAACAATGGTAGAGATCTGGCGGACATCAATAATACTTTCATTATGCTCATTCCTAAAAAGAAGAATCTTTCCTCTCCTTCTGATTTCCATCCGATTAGTCTGTGCAATGTGATATTGAAAGTGGTGACTAAATCGATTGCAAACCGGTTAAAAGTACTTCTGCCAGATGTGATTAGTGAAGAACAAAGTGCTTTTATTAAGGGGAGGCTTATAACGGATAATGCCCTCATTGCCATGGAGTGTTTCCACTGGATGAAACATAAGAAGCAAGGTAAAAAAAAAGGTGACATGCCTCTCAAGCTGGACATGTCGAAAGCCTACGACAGATTAGAATGGAATTTTGTTATTAAGGTGCTTAAGAAGATGGAAATTCCGAAGAATATGATCCAAGTCATTTCTAAATGCATCAAATCCGTCTTTTACCAGATTCTTATCAACGACCAACCAAGCAAAAGTTTCACCCCTGCTCGGCGGAGATCCCTTTTCACCTTACCTGTTTGTTATGTGTGCAGATGTCCTGTCAGGAATGCTTAAGAGGGAGGTGCAAGATAAGAGGCTTCATGGTATTAAAGTGGCAAGGCAATCACTAGTTATTTCACACTTATTTTTTACCGACGACGGCTTTCTTTTTTTGCTAGATAAAACGAAGAGGAGGCACGGCGGATCAGAGGCATTCTAGAGGACTATCAACAAGCCTCGGGTCAGCTAGTTAATACGGAGAAATCAAAAGTTTCCTTTAGTGAAAATGTGAGTGAGGAAACACAAGACAAAGTGAATAGAATTATTGGTTTCAGAGGGGTGCCCATCCACTCTCGTTACCTTGGTTTTCCGTTTGTCTTTGGACGGTCGAAAAGGGAGGTGTTCAAACTTGTTACTGAGAGAGTGTGGAAGAAAGTCAAAGGTTAGAAGGAAGCATTTTTGTTCGTGCGGGTAAGGAGGTGTTGATTAAAGCAGTTGCTCAAGCAATTCCAACTTATATTATGAGTTGTTACCGCATTCCTGAAAGTGTCTGCAATGACATTGAATCGATGTTGTCTAAATTTTGGTGGGGATCGAGTGAAGGAAATCGTAAAATCCACTGGTTAAGCTGGAAAAACATGGCTCAAATGAAAGTTGTAGGGGGACTAGGCTTCCGTGGTATTCATGATTTTAATTCAAGTCTTCTGGGGAAACAGTATTGGCGACTCTTGAAGGGTGATAGTTCTCTTTTGGGGAGGTTCTTCAAAGGTCGGTATTTCCAGCGTTGTGGTATTGAGGAAGCTAAGGCGGGGTTCAGACCTAGCTATGCTTGGCGCATCATTATTAGTTCCAAAGATACAGTGGCATTAGGGGCACGTTGGATAATGGGTGATGGTTCGAGCATTTCTATATCCAATGATAGGTGGATTCCGACGGTTTCGGGTTTCAAAGTATCCAAACCAGCTCGCATACTTGGCCCTGATGCTAAGGTTAATGATTTGATTGATTCGGTTTTCGCTTGCTGGAACATGTCTGCTCTTGAAGAAAATTTTGAGGCGGCTGATGTTCTCCACATCAGTAGCATTCCTATTTTTGGGCAACTGCCAGATGATGAGTTAGTGTGGCACTTTGAGAAAGACGGTGAATTTTCGGTTAAGTCAGCCCACCATTTCCTGGTTGAGAAACAACGAACCGATGGGGTTGGGACATCTTCCAACGGTCTGCTTTCTTGCTGGAAAAATCTATGGCGGATGGGTGTCAATTCGAGAATTAAGAACTTCCTTTGGCGTCTTATGAGAAACATCCTCCCGCTTAGAGCAAATTTGAGATGCAAAGGTATGGATTTAGATGATACATGTCCTTTATGTTTTGATTGTGAGGTGGTTAGGATTACCCTAGGTTGATATAGAACTGATCTAGAGACATAACAATTATTAGATGTAGATACTCTAATAGTATCCTCGTGCTAAGTAGTTATGAACGGATGGAGGATATGTTCCCATCGCGTTAAAATCCTAATTTAATTATGTTTAGCTCGTGTCGAGGTCCCATGAGGCGGGACGGCCGAGAGACATAATTAATATGTGGATTCGAATCCCTTAATGGATGACCGTGACCCGTGATGAAGTGCCCTAGTGTGGCTGGGCGGGGAAAGTATCCATTATGATAAGTAACGAGTGACCCGTGTCGAGATCTCCATGTGTGGGATGGCGGGGGAAAGTTACTTTGTGGTAAGGTACCGTGACCCGTGCTGAAGTGCCCTTGTGTGGTTGGGCGGGGAAAGTATCTTTGGTAGATAATGAGTGACCCGTGCTTGAGTGTCATTATGTGGCTGGGCGGGGAAAGTTATCTATACATTAAGGATCGAGTGACCCGCGTCGTATTGCCCTTGTGGTTGGCCAGGGAAAAATGCCTTAAAGCACATTGTGCTCCGTTTATTTCACCTTATGTCTCTAGTTGTTATGTGAACTCGAAGTCTAGGTTTTCCCCCAACTTGAGTAGTGGTTAGATTCAACCTTTAGAGCTGAGAGAACTCTAAGATAGGGAACTCACTGAGATGTTTTATCTCACCCCATGTTGTTGTTATTATTTCAGGTACTTTAGGTTCGCAAAGGGTAAGGATAAGACAATTTGATTATCCTTGCTTATTTGATGGATTTCTTCCGTTTTGGACTTTTTGAGATCTTCGGATCTAGTTCTTAGACTTTTACTTTTTTGAACATCTTGTATAATTGCTTAGCCTTTTGTTGTAGTACCTTATGTAATTTTTGTTGGCTAAAATTATACAATGTGTTGTACTAAGAAATTATTGTATTTCAGTACCAAACTTTAATTTATATATGAAAAATATGCTTTGATTTATGTCTTTTATATATGGGTATTACAGTTGGTATTAGAGCAGGTCGTATCCTCGACCTAGCCTTGAAATATTATAAGTGTTTCTTTCCGTTCATATACGTAATCTCGCTGTAGAACTAAATGTTATGTTTATGGTACTAAGCATGATCAACTTAATCTTGTTTTGATGACATTTAGGGATATGGATAATGGATGTAGAACTCGTGGTCGGCCTAGTGGCACTCCTCCTGTCAATGATCAGCCAGGTGGCAAAGGGAATGCTCTTCTGTTTCAGTTCATGCAGCAGATGCAGCAACAACGGAACCAGTTTATGCAGGAGATGATGGACCAGATGAATCATCAGGTGGTCGTTCCTGAAACTGAAGGTGAGACTTTCCGTGATTTCTTCCACATGAATCCTCAAGAATTTCATGGTGGTTTGGATCCGGTAAAATCTCATGAATGGATAAATGGTATAGAGAGAATCTTTCATATCGTGTTGTGCAGTGAAGAGAACAAAGTAACTTTTGCCTCACATTTGTTGAAAGGTCCTGCTGCTAGGTGGTGGGAGAGTGCTTATACTCTCATGATTGTGCAAGGGGTTACGAAGGTGTGGGAACAGTTTAAGGAAACTTTCATGGAGAAGTATTTTCCAAGTTCTTTGAGGACCCATAAAGAGTTCGAATTTCAGCAGCTTAAGAAAGGGAACATGATTGTGGTCAGTCATGCAGAAAAGTTTGAAAACATGGCAGCTTATTCTAGGCAAGCTATGTATGCTCCGGATGAAAAGTGGAAAATTGATCAGTTTTTGTTTGGACTAAGGGCCAAAATTTCACGTAGTGTCTCTCTGAGGGAGTTCACTACTTAGTCTGAATTGTTGAGACAATGCTATGTAGCTGAGCATAGTTTGAAGAAAGTGTAGACTGAAGTGAGTGCTGGAAGAGTTGTTCAAAGTGATCGTGGAAGGGAGAATCAACCTTTTAGACCAAGATCACCACCCTTCAAAGGGAAATAAGTTCAATATGTTGGACCTAACACTCCACCCTTGTGTAGGATGTGTAACAAACGTCATTTTGGTAGGTGTCAAGGTAGAGGATTAAGGTGTTACAATTGTAATGAAGCAGGTCATATGTCAAGAGATTGTACCAATCCAATTATTCAAGTTCAAGGAAGGGTGTATACCCTAGATGCAAGGAAGACCAAAGCCGACAACTCTCTTATTGCGGGTACATGTCTTGTTAATGAACATCCTTGTCTTTTTTTATTTGATTGTGGAGCAACACATTCTTTTGTGTATACTAGTTATGTGAAGCGAATTGGGTTACGAGTTTTTCCCTTGCCTCCTCTTATGGTTGTTACTACTGATATGGATGAAACCGTTAAGACACCTCTTATGTGTGAAAATTGTACTTTGTCCGTGTATGGTAGGGTTTTCCAGATTGATCTTATTTGTCTACCCCTTAAGAAGGTTGATGTTATCCTAGGAATGGATTGGTTATCTGCTAACTCTGTGTTTATTGAAGACGTGTTTTGAAGTTGAAGACAGTCATGTGACATGTCCAAATTGTACTTATACTGCTTTATGAAAGCATGAGATAAATCCTTCCAGCTTTGGGTATGGTTCTTCTCAAGTCTTATATACCATTTCATTGAAGCACCACTCAAGTTATCTTGGAAACAATGAATAAGTAGATATTCTTGGCATGTGCAGTCATTTTGAGGCAATACATCAACAACTGGATTTTTGGACAGGTATGCCCCTTGTATTTCTCAAACTTAGGAACTTTGAACTTATCAGGCATAACCAAATTAGAAACCAAACACGTGTCTATTGCAGCAGCACCAAATGCATCTTTGCCTTCTAAACCCCTTACCATATTCTCAAGAGTCAATCATTGTTCTCTAAATTCATCCATGTATCGAGGTTCACCTTGACTTTCAACTTGTGGACCAGCAACATGGTACGTGAAAGGAGAGTTCTCATAAGTAGCTTGAGCAACAAAATGCACAATATGTTGAGGTTCGACAAATGCCAGAGCTGAAAAGATTGGAAAAATAGATGGATCAACCATTGGAATAGTTGCCGAGATTGGCACGTAATCCGGAGGTAACCCAAATTCTGGGCAAGTAGAAGCTAGTTGCTTAATTAGAGGAGGGTCAACAACAACAGTTGAGAAACAACTTGACGGTCAACGGACAACTGAAGAAGGAGACTACTGGAATGAACTTTTCATACAACTTGAATGAATACAAATATATGCAAGGGATGCGATGACATGCAATGTTTTCACTTTCATTTTCAAGGAAACAACTCGATTATAGCAAACATGGGCAACATCGAGAACATGGTCATTAAAAATATTGACAAAATGGATATTTTCTTTGTCCATATTTGCAATAATCTGAATTGTTTTCCTTGAAGGTTACAATGATGTTTATGATGAATGCATGTATGCAACAAACATAAATAAGATCACGCAAAGCACGCATGTTCAAAGGTTCAGATCACAAGCATGGAGTCAAGGGATAAGAACCAACCCACAAAGGTATGTACTAAGGTTTGTCTTTATTGTACCTACAGGAAACCAGAGGGTTCTAATAGATGTTCTCGGAGTTAACATCAATCCTTCGTCTGAGTGTAGTATCACGTGACAATCACCCTAGGTTTACACTTGGATGACTTCTGCATTACGTTCCTAAAATGGCCTGGATGGGTTAAGGGTTCTACGGTTCTTATTATGATAAGCTTGAATCAGAAAAGTAATGCCATAATACGACTACTCGCCATGACATCAGTAATCCGAATGAGCCTAACTGAATGGTGATTCTCGGAGCGACATCACATAAGACTAATTCACGCTTATCTCCTCGAATATATCAATGTTCTATCATAAGTTTACTCAGATCCGGGTACAAGATATATCTCACTCACAGAGGATCACCAAACCAGAACAGAACAAGCAATAACAAACAAGTCAAACTAAAGCAATAAATAAATCAAAGTAGGCCAAACCCACTTAGAGATTACTCCCCAGCAGAATCGTCACTTTTCTGTAGCGACTCTTAGAGATTAGTCTTAGGTGTTGGTTTGTACCAAGTGTCTACTCCTTATTTTGTTATTTTTTTGGCTAAATAAGGGGAGAAAGGTGGTTTGTCTTACTTGGATCTGTTTAGTTTGTGTTGTGTTTTTTTGCTTTCTTGTTGGGTGTGTCTATACCTATTAAGTTAGTTTTACTTTCCAATGTGAAATGTCTTTTCTGATGTCCTAACAACTTGCTTGCAATTTTTGTGTCTTGTGATCTGAGTTTGAACACAATTGTGTTTTGTGTTCTGGGTTATCCAAGTTCATTTTGGTTGCTTAGGGTAAAGTTTATGTTTCTTCTTAAGGGGTCTCTTATGTCCCCTAAGGTAAGATTTATTCCTTCGTGATAAGTATTGGTTCCTGGGTTAAGGGGGATGTCTTAGATGTTCTCTGAGGGTTAGGACATCTTCTTCCTCATGTACACCAACATACAACTACCCTTTCCTGGGTTTATTGTACAAAAGGTGATTGTGAATTTGATCTTGGAGGCTATTTTCCGATAAAGGATGCATATAAGATTTTTATTGGACTGCTTATCAAAGGAGGAGATAAAGGTTCAATTTGAAAAAAGGAGACATTTTATCTACTTATGTTGTTTTGCTGATAACTTAGATACAAATTTTTTTAGCCAAAATTTATCAAAGGGGGAGATTGTTAATTCTGTAAATTTAAGTTGGCATTAATTTTGGTAAAATAACTAGACAACAACATGTTGAACATGATGTTCTATTATTAAGAATATCAGGGTTTTTAAAGATGTTAGATAAGATGTCCTAACAAAGTTATTCGACATATGTATGTGATACAATTTTTAAATTTGTTATCTTTTGTTTAAATCACAAAATGTTCTTTGAATATTATGTGATCCTAACAGACGTCCAAGAGTGAAGATTTTCAGAGATTCAGTTTGGAATTGAAGATTTGCAGTTTTCTAATCATGGAGACATTTTAGGAAACTAAAGATTTAAAGTTCTATTTTCTTGGAGAATATCTTGCAGATTTCATGCAACTAGATATGTTGCAATTTAAAGCCTAATATCTAGTCTGATTTATAATTATAAATATGATGGACCAACTCTAGTTTTTAAGAAGAACATATTTTTCTATTAATGAGTATTAGGGTTTGTGTGTTGTGAGCCTCTCTTGTATTGTGTTGATGCTAAGAGTTGGACTATTTTATTTAGTTGTAAAGTGTTGATCACTCTTAGGATTTTAAGCACAAAGTGAGTGTGATCACGGGGTGATTATAAGGGAATTGAGAATGGTCTCATACCTAGGAGAGTCTTAGGTAGAAATTAAGCACATGTAGTGATTAAGTGACAAGTTATACACCAGAGGTTGTTTAGCTTAGATTTAATACTATATAATGGATTCCATTCCTGGCCTGGTAGCCCCTAGACGTAAATGTTATTGTACGCCGAACTGGGTTAACAATTGACTGTGTGTTCTTTACTTTCTACAATTTTATTTATGTGTTCATCTTGTCATTGTATGCTAAAAGCAAAGATCAATGTCTCGATATCTCATAGGACGTCTGAGATTTGCTACACCAGAATTTCAGTATATGATTCGACTGAACTTGTGAAGGTTCTATCATTATATTGATTAAATGGTTTTGGATTATAATGCATGTTTAACTTATGTCCCTTGAATTTCTTGAACTATAGAGATGTCATAATTATCATTAAATTTGACTTATTTATTCTCTAAATATATTTATTGTTAAACTTAATTATCAATATTGGGTTTAACAATGTCAACAAGTTGATGAGAAACCTTATATATGATTTCATGCATCCTTATGTTGATTTTTTGTCTAATGAAAGGTGTAGTCATCACTACTATTTGTTTAGGTGGATCAAACTGAAGGTGATAAAAACACAAGAAAGGGGTTGGTTTGTGTTAACCTTCTCTCTTTTAAGCTTTTTCTTCTCCTACTTTTGATGAATATCAACTAGATTCTTAACACTTAGTTCAAAGTCTGACTCAAATTTACTAGGTTTAATTCTGAAAGATCTTATCAGATTCTAAAACAAAATCTAATTCAGAGTTGCAAAGTGGTAGCAATAGAATGATAAGTATATAAACGAGGAAAGTAAAAGCAGAGACACACAATAATTATCTCGATTCCTTTCACAACTTGAGAGTAGTCCAAGCCCCTTGCACGTTTAAGGGATTCCCATTATAACAAACAAATTACAAATGCTAAATCACCAACCATGAGACTTCCAATGCTTAAACCCACAAGTAAGAGACTTCAATGCTCAAGCACACAAACAAGAGACTTTCAATGCTCAAACCCTTAGGTAAGAGACTTTTATGCTTAAGCACACAAGTAAGATACTTCCAATGCTCAAACATTAAAGTAAGAGAGTTCTAACTCTATAACAAATTGTTAAGAAATTTAGGTAACAACCACACTTGATTGATCTTACCTGATCAGGAGGGCCTTCCAGCAATTGAGTGTAACAGCAAGTGGGTGGAATGAAGGGGGGTGTACCTGCAAGGCGCTCTGATGCCAAAGTTAATAGAGGTACATAAAATAGGTAAGTTTTGTAGAATGGATTCAGCATACCTGAACCTTTAGTGAAAAAGAGTATTTATAGAGAGCCCACAACGCTGGGCCAAGGTCCTTCCTTGGGTTGGATCAGCTAGGCCCAAGGAAGAACTGCCAAGGAACGCGTGAGAAGCGTGAAGACCTAGCTAAATGGTCAGGTCCTTAGTTCAACTGCCCCTATCTTTCAGGAGATAAAGGGGGACAGTTGGGTGACGTGGCAAGTGGACTGATAGACATGTTCCTTGCTAGCTCTGAGTGCATGCTCGTCGTATGAGATGCTTGCCCGACTGTTAGGTGCCTCTGCCCGTCTGCTAGGCGTCTCTGCTCGAGTATATGGGCCTCTGCTCGACCTGTGTGGGCCGTAGCCTAATACAATCGAGGCCCAGTCCGGAACAGGAGCCCCCCAAGTCGAGTCTCCGAGTCGGAGCGACAAATTGTAATATAGTCGGGCGTAGGTGCGTTGGATAAAGCGTCGGACATATAGCTGTGTCGAGCATGGTGTTAACAGAGTCAACCGATGCGTTTTATTGTCGGGCATGTGGCGTTTAACAGAGTCGAGGGTGTTTCCTATAGTCGGGCAGATGTACAGTCGCCCGACGTCGTTCAGGATTCTTGGGGATTGACGTGTCACAGCATTAATGGTGTGTTGCTTCGTTTCCTGTGCAAACGGTGGTATATGCACTAGGCAATGATGATTCGGCGTGTCCATCCACGCGCTTATGGCTATATAAAGGGAATAATCCACTTCATTTGGACTTTTTCGCTCTAACGTTGACCGGAAGCTCTGAAGAAAAATATTTCTCCGCCCGTCTTTGCCGTCTGCATCGCCGTCTCTGCCCGTGCGCCACCGTCTATTTTCCACTTCAAATATGTCAGGTACCACTTTAGATTCCCTGTTTTACGTGCTTTTTTGTTTAGTAGCTAGAAATTTGCATGATTTATTTGCGTAAAGTAGGTAGAATTGGTCTGGGGTTAGTTTTTTAGGTTTTAGGTATGAAATTTTCTGGTAGGATTAGAATCTCCCGGGCAAAAAATTCATATGTGCTTGAATAAGCCAGGCATGTTTAGCTTGTCACGGGCGAAAAATTCATGTGTGTATGAATGTTCCGGGTGTAAAATTCATATGCACATGAATGTCTCGGGCAAGTTTAGCATGCCTCGGGCGTGAAATTCATGTGCGTATGAATACTTCTGGGTAATGCCAGCGTGCCGCGGGCGTAGAGTTTATGTCAGCGTGAATTCGTGGATTGGGACTTTTCGTGCTCATACGCTCGCGAGGGTTGACCCTTCGTCGGTATAGGCCAGTAGTTAGGCTTTGGGCGTGCATTTTAGCTTTACGCCCTTTCACTTGACTTGCGGTGGAAGGGTGGATTTGATGCGATGTCGAATTCACTTTTTCTGTCTGCATTTCAGGTACGACCGAGCATCTGTAGGTCGGGGTAGGAGATGCCGAACCGCGACCCATTGATGAGGAGGAGGTCGTGCATCGAAATGTCGAGGAGGGAAATGTCGGGGAGGATACTGAGCACGTTTCCTCGTTCGAGCGTAATGACCTCTCCTGGGTAGCAGACGAACCCTTGGAAGAAGAATAATATTTTTGTGACGAGACGAACCACGTATACGCCGTGGTGGAAGATCTTAGTCCCGATGAGCCTGGGAATTGACAGTGTCTTGCTCCTCAAGAGGCGGACCGAATATGTCATCGCTTCCCGGGGAAGCAGTTCACCAAGTACGAGTTCGCCTTCCGAGAAGCGAGGGTCAGGCTGCCTTTCAACTCCTTTCAACTCCTGGCGCCGTCACAACTGCACCCAAACACCATTGCTTTTATGCGGGCGTTCGAGTTAATCTGCCGTTTCCTCGGTGTTGGGTGCACTCTGCCCCTCTTTTTCCACATCTTCCACCTACAAAGGTCTGGTGTCCGAGGGCATCATAGCTGGGTGTCCTTCAAGCAGCCAGTGAGGCTATTCAAGACTTACGTGGATTCTGCTCGACACTTCAAAGGGCGGTGGTATAGGGTGAAGCCGATCACCCGTTCCGCCTTACACTCCCTTTATTATTACAAGCGAAATGCTGCTGGGAAGGAGAAGCTTATGTCGAGGATACCATTGAGGTGGCAGCCTGACCACTTCAATCTCTCGACCAGTCACTACTGAGTGAAGTTCTCGAGCCTGGGGGTCGAGGATAGGATGGCTTACAAGAGGCTGGTAGAGTATGTGCAGAGTTTCAACCTGGCGGTTTGGGTCGATCGGAAAGGTGTTCCCTATATCGATGAGGCTGGGATGCCGATCTGCGAACCTCGTCTTATAAACACGAGGGTTGTGCTCGAGTGTGATACCGATGAGGAGGCCATGGAGTTACTGCGTAGGTGTTCTTTTGCTCGCCTATTTTCCTCGTTCGCATCTTTCCAACTAATGTTTTTGTTGTTTTTGTTTTGCAGGAGCCATATCTGCTCTCTGTGAACGCGTGCTGAAGCTGGCGAATCAGGCCGGAGCCCCAGACAGGGTCTCTAAGAAAAAGAAGAAAGTGGCACCCCGAGTCCAAGAGGTGGCCGCTGACCCCGGGGCAGGTACCTCTAATACTGCTTGCCCGATGTCTACCTCTCCTCCGCCTGCTCAACGATCCTCCTCGATCCAGATACAGGACAACCCTCCTCCTTCCACCTTTCCTTTTCTCAAACGGAAGCGCCTGGACGGGACTCTTTCCCGGTCTGCTGCAGTGGGGGGCAGTAATCCGGGTGGCCCTGGGAGTTATTTGTTGCCTCCCTGCTATCTAGAGCAGGAGGTTTTTAAGGCTGAAGGTGTTGTCGTGGTGGCGGCGCCCGAGGCGAAGGCCATCTTGAGCCAGGATGCGAATGCCCGGCAAAGGGAGCTGGCTGGGGATCTGGCCGCTGTTATCCGGGTGATGGAGACTACAATGGTCCTGTCCGACACTGCTGTTTCTTCGGCTTCCCTAGAGGATGCCCTTCTGAAGGCTCGCACTAAGAAGGATAGGTTATCTAAGGATCTATCTAACTATAAGGAGGAGCATCAGTTGTAGGAGAGGCTGAAGAAGGAGCTGGAGGAGGTGAAGCTCGAACGGGATACGCTGAAGGAGGAAAAAGAGAGCCTGGAGGATCAAGTTGCCGGGCACAAAAAGGTGGCCGAGGAAAATGCCCAACTCCGTGCTCGGATGGATCTTCTCGAGGGTACAATCCGCCCCCGAGAGGATGAGACTGAAGATGAGCTTGCCCTCCATACCCGGGGCGAGTTGGTCGGACACATCCACACTCTCAACAAGGATCTAGTGGCAATGTTCAAGGAAGGGTTCGACAATGCCGTCGATCAGCTGAATATATTGAACCCCGGTTTGGTGACGGAGGGGTCAGCCCACAATTACTATGTTGCTGACGGGGAGATTGTGTGTCCCTTCGAAGCTGACAAGGAGCTGGAAGATGAAGAGTAACTCTGAGCGGAGTCTTTGAATTTATTTTGTTATTTTGTATGGCCTGCGTGCTTGTATATGACGGCCTATGTGCTTGTATGAATATTGGCCTTCGGGCTCACTTTGTATCTCTTTTGGCTGCGGCCGCGTTGAATGAATGTTTTTAATTCGCCTTATTTGTTTATTTGTTTGTCTAACGTCGATCTTGTCGATTCTGTTATATTTTTGAACTGTTTATGCTCGACAATGCTGGTCTCGTCGTTTAGAGAACTGACGAGGTGGCGGGTGTTGTGCTCGCCTAAACTCGAGGTAGAGTTTGCGGTTAGAAAACTCTGACCTCGGGGTTTGGGCTTTCCCATCGCGAGTTGGGTGCCCTGCCAATCGTGGTACTGCAACATTGGGGCTCGTTTGAGGTGCCCAGTGTCGGGGAGGGTTGTGTTCGCCAGGAGGGTTGTGTTTTCCCTCGGGTAGCGTAGATCTTCCCTGTTGTTTCGGTGGTGAAGAGCGTGGTCGTACCTCCCATGTCTCCCCGGGTTATATTTAGCTATAATATTGTCTAAGTTTTTCTGCGTTCCATGGTCGAGCGAGTTCTTCACCTTGTAGGTTTTCTAGATAGTAGGCCCCGTTGCTCGTCTTGTCGCGAACGCGGTAGGGGCCTTCCCAGTTGGCGGCCAGTTTACCCTCTCTTGGGTTTTTTTGGTTTCTTCTGAGGACCAGATTGCCCACCTGGAACTCTCTTTTTATGACCTTTGCGTCGTGGCGTAAGGCTATTTTTTGTTTGAGGGATATTTCCCTAAGGTCTGCTTCGGAGCGGATCTCGTTGACGAGATCCAGCTCGGCTCGAAGTGCCTCGTCGTTCATCTCCTCGTCGAGGGGCTCCTCTATGCGTCTCGTCGGTTCTCGTATTTCCACCGGGATGACTGCTTTGGTGCCATATGTTAGTCTGAATGGGGTTTCCCTGGTCGTGGAATGTGGTGTCGTGTGGTATGCCCATAGGACGCTGTGTAGTTCCTCGACCCATGCCCTCTTCGCCTCGCCGAGTCTGCGCTTCAGCCCGTGCAGGATTACCCTGTTGGCTGCCTCCGCTTGACCATTGGTTTGAGGATGCTCGATGGACGTGAAGTGTTGATTAGTGCCTAAGCTAGCCACGAAGTCCTGAAATCCCATGTCCTTGAATTGTGTTTCGTTGTCCGTGATGAGGACTTGGGGTATGCCAAATCGAGCGAGGATATTTCGTTTGAAAAATCGAAGAATGTTCTGCGCCATTATTTTGGTCAGTGCTTCTGATTCGATCCATTTGGTGAAATAGTCTACCCCTACAATGAGGTATTTGTTTTGGTACGATCCAATTACGAATGGGGCGAGGATGTCTATGCCCCACCATGCGAAGGGCCAAGGAGAGGAGATCGTTTTTAGCTCGTTCAGGGGTGCGAGGTGCATGTCGGCGTGTCGTTGGCATTTGTCGCATTTTTTGACGTGTTCCTTTGAGTCGTGTTGCATAGTCGGCCAATAGTAGCCCGCTCGCCGATCCTTGCGTGCCAGCGACCGTCCGCCGGGATGTTGGGCGTTGATTTCTCGGTGCATTTCCCCTAATATGTCAGGGACTTTCTCCTCCTCGACGCATTTGAGTAACGAGATGGAGAGTCCTCTACGGTAGAGTTTCCCTTCGAGGAGGACGTATGAGCACGCCCTCCGTTTGGTAGTGGCCGCCTCTTTAGGGTCTGCGGGGAGTTCGCCCTTTGTGAGGTAGTTATAGATGGGCGTCATCCAACAATGAGTGTCCCCGATCATGTTAACCTCGAGCAGAGGAGGTGACTTTTCGGTGCTGGGTTGAGGAAGGATTTCTTGGATGACTGATTTGTTTCCGCCTTTCTTCCTCGTGCTAGCAAGCTTTGATAGGATGTCCACTCGCGTGTTATGTTTGCGGGGCACGTGTTGGACCTCCCACTTCTCTAATTTTTCGAGTCTTTCTTTGACCAATGCTAAATATTCGATGAGGTTGACATTCTTGGTTTGGTACTCTCCTCGTACTTGTGATGCCCCGAGCTGGGAGTCTGTCGATATTTTTACTTCCTTTGCTCCTAGGTCTTCGTCCAATCTTAGACCGGCGATAAAAGCCTTGTATTCGGCTTGCTTGTTGGAAGTTGGGAAGGCTAATGCCAGTGAGACCTCAATCAGGATTCCATCCTCGTTTTCGAGAATGATCTCGGCCCCGCTTCTTGTCGAGCTGGAGGCGCCATCGACGAAGATCGTCCATTTGTGGGCGCCGTCCGCTGGCTTTGGGTTGTGCGTCATTTCTGCGACGAAGTCGGCCAGGGCTTGAGCCTTCAAAGCTTTCCTGTTCGCGTATTGTATGTCGAATTCGAAAAATTCTAGCGACCATTTTAGCATTCTGACGGCCATGTCTGGTCGACCAAAGAGCTGTTTTATTGGTTGATCGGTTCTTACCTTGATCGAGTGAGCGAGGAAGTAGTGATGTAATCTTCTCGCAGCGTTTATGAGGGCTAATGCAACCTTTTCAAATTGTTGGTATCTGAGCTCGGGGCCTTTGAGTGCTTTGCTCGTGAAGTAGATGGGTTTTTGTCCCTAGTCGGTTTCTCAATGAGAGCGCGCTGATGGCCTCGGTTGCCACAGACAGATACATGTATAAGGTCTCCTTCTCCAATGGTCGTGACAAGACCGGGGGTTTGGAGAGTGCCTTCTTCAGATGGAGCAGTGCCTGTTCGCATTCGTCGGTCCATTCGAAGGTGGCCTCCTTTCGGAGGAGTTTAAAGAAAGGTAACGCGTGTTGAGCGGACTTGGCGATGAAACAGGAGAGTGAAGCGAGCACCCTGTTGAGGGATTGACTGGATTTTTTTGGACTTCGGGGTCAGAAACTCGGAGAATGCTCGACATTTGTCGGGATTGGCCCCGATTCCCCTCTCGGTGAGGTAGAAACCTTTCCTGCCCGGACGCCGAACGTGCATTTCTCAGGGTTAAACCTCATTTTGCATTGTCTTGCCTGCTCGAAGACCTTGCGGAGGTGTCGTGCGTGGCCAATCTCCTCGTGTGATTTGACGATCATGTCGTCCATGTATACCTCGAGCATATCCCCGATTTCTCCTTGGAAGACTTTGTTCATCATGTGCTGGTACGTGGCCCCGACGTTCTTTAGTCCGAAAGGCATTACGTTGTAATAGTAATTGTCGGTCGGGGTCATGAATGTCATGTGTCTCTTGTCCATGTCCGACATAGGGATTTTATTATATCCGCTGTATGCGTCCATGAATGACAAAAGTTTGAAACCTGCAGAATTGTCGACGAGTTTATCTATGTTAGGGAGAGGAAAAGCATCTTTGGGGCAAGCCCTATTAAGATCAGTATAATCAACACACATGCGCCATTTTCCATTATTTTTCTTAACGAGGACTACATTAGAGAGCCAGGTTGTGTACTGGGCTTCAGAAATAAAATTTGCCTCTAGGAGGTCTTTTACATCTCGCTCGGCAGCCTCCGCTTTCTCGGGGGACTGCTTGCGCCTACGCTGTGCTACAAGCTTGATTGCCCGGTCTAAAGCTAATTGGTGACATGCGACCTCAGGGTCTAGGTCGGGCATCTCCGCGGCGTTCCATGCGAAGAGGTCAGCGTTCTCCCCGAGGCATAACGCGAGCTGCTTCCTCATTTCTTCGGGCAGCCCCATGCATATCTTTACCGTCCTGTCAGGGTCATCGCCCAGTGGGACAAGCTCGAACTCTCCGTCCGGGACTGGGCGGAACGGGTGAGTGGGAGCCTGTCCCTCGGCGGTCTCTGCTCTTCAGCTTCGTCTTCGCCGATGCGGCAATCGAGGTCGATGGCGTTGATTCCCTGGGGGGGAGGCTCCTCGACCCTGGGATTTTTATTATTCTTCGTGTTGATTGTGGTTTGTCCCTTTATTGCGGCATCGTAACACCTTTGGGCAACTTCGATGTCACCGTGGATTGTGACCACACAGCCCAGTTTGGTGTAATATTTCATCTTCAGGTGGACAGTGGATGGGACCGTCGTTAGCTCAGCTAGAGTCGGGCGGGCGAGGATGCAGTTGTAAAGAGAGGGGCATTCTATGACCAGGAACTGGATCTTGATTTCTCTGGCCGTCTCTTGCTCTCTGAAAGTGACGAGGAGCTCGACGTAACCCCACAGCTTTGTTGTGGCCCCTTTGAACCCTTGGAGGTCGGATCCGACATAGGGAGATAGGTTGGTTTTGTCCAACTTTAGGGTTTTGAAAAGGTGGACGTACATGATGTCCACCGAACTGCCTTGGTCGACCAGGATACGTCGGACGTCAAAGTGAGCCATCTTAGCTCTGATCAGCAGCGGGATGCTCGAGTTGGGGGAAACTCCCAGAAGCTCCTATAGAAAAAGGATATTGGATTGGACTTGCCTCGGTATTTTGTCAGTGTTGCCTTTTGCTCAAGTGCGGTCAGAAGGAGTTCGTCGAACTTGCGTTTTACCGAAAGGGCAGCGGTTTCGCCGTTCATCCGTCCACCCGATATGACAAGGGCGGTTGGAAAGTCTTCCCAGGGGCTGCGAGCAGTGATCCGCCCTTCTGGTGGAGAATCGGGGAAGATGAAGTCTTCTGGTCGTGATACGTGTAGAGCCACCTGATAAGAAGAGTCGTCGGGGGGAGTGTCCTCCCGGGGTCTCTTCTTTTCTTGCTCTTCGTGTTTGAAGGCTTCGTTCTTCCTAGTGTATTGCTTGCGATATCCCTCTTGGATCAAAATTTCTATTGCGTCTTTCAAGTGAACACAGTCTTCAGTCACGTGCCCATGGCTTCTGTGGAACCTGCAGTACTTGAATTTGTCGGTGTGGGGCTTGGGTGCAAAAGGTTTTGGGGACCTCACCCTGCCCTGCTTGAACTCGAAGGTGATGCATTCGGCGAGGATGCGCTTGCGAGGAGCTGTCAGCAATGTATATTCGCTGTATCGGCCCGCGGGCCCTCTTCCTTCACGGGGCTCGCGGGGTTTCTCTTCCCTTCGCCTGTCCCCGTTGTGACGGGGAACGTTCGAGTCCTCACGCTTGGGATGGTCGGTTTCCCCGACGTTACGACTGCTGCGAGCGTTGTAGGAAACCTATTTTTCCTCGTATCTAATGTAAGCTTGGGCTTTATGCAGGAGGTCATTCAGAGTGCGGGAAGGCTCTATCCCGACTGCTCTGCTAAGTTCGCTTCCGGGCAAGAGTCCCCTCTCGAGGAGGTATTTATTCATGTGTTTTGTGGTGTCCACCTCGACAGCCTTTTGGTTGAAATGCTCGATATACGAGTGCAATGTTTCATTTTTCCTTTGCACTATGGCTTCGAGGATCGCCTCTGTCTTGGGATGGAGTCGGGAGGCTGTAAAATGCCTCGTGAACATGGATCTCATGACTCTCCAGGATGTGATGGACTCCGGGGCTAAACTTTTGTACCAGGCCATGGCTCCTTTCCTGAGGGTTGTCGAGAACAGCCTGCACTTGAGGTGCCCGGTGATGTCATTGCGGTAGTCGAGGATCGCGTTGACGTTGTCGACGTGATCGTCGGGGTCGGTGGTACCGTCGTAAATGGCCAAGTTTGGGGTTTTCTCCATGCCTTTGGGGAGTGGTGCCTCCATTATCGCTCGTGAGAAAGGGCAATGTGGGTCTTCCTCGTCGCTCCTTGGTGGGGAGAGCTCGTTATTATCAGGGCTCCGGTTGCGCCTTGGCGAGGTCCCTGATCGGTCGGGATCCCGGCGGGCACACGCCCTGCTCTTGTTGGGTTCTGGGGAGCTTCATCCCCATTTCTTCGTCGCATCTGGACGTTGTTGCGTCCTTCTTCCCTGCTGAGGTCGGCTCTCCTGCCGGTCGGCTTCTAGGACCATGATTCTTTCGTGCTCCTGGTGGACCATGGTTAAGGACGTTCACCATAGCAATCATGGTGGCATCCCCTTCGACAGGAACAGGGATGGGTTGGAACGTGTCAATCGCCTGGTCTTGAACCCGAGGTGGGTTCCCATTGTTCTCGGGTTCAAGAGACGGGGTGGCTGGGCGCCCATCTCGGGCGTCCGATTCATGGTAGTGCAGATTGTCCTCCATCGTGTAGTCGACGAGGGGACGGTTGCGTTCATTGAGCTGTTCTCGGGACATTTTGAAAGGATGAAGTGTTTGGGCTTTGATCCTCTGCTATGGAAGAATGGGAAGCTAGGTTCCCACAGACGGCGCCACTGATCTTACCTGATCTGGAGGGCCTTCCAGCAATTGGGTGTAACAGCAAGTTGGTGGAATGAAGGAGGGTGTACCTGCAAGGCGCTCCGATGCCAAAGTTAATAGAGGTACATAAAATAGGTAAGTTTTGTAGAATGGATTCATCATACCTGACCCTTTAGTGAAAAAGAGTATTTATAGAGAGCCCCTAGCGCTGGGCCAAGGTCCTTCCTTGGGCTGGATCAGCTAGGCCCAAGGAAGAACTGCCAAGGAACGCGTGAGAAGCGTGAAGACCTAGCTAAATGGTCAGGTCCTTGGTTCAACTACCCCTATCTTTCAGGAGATAAAGGGGGGACAACTGGGTGACGTGGCAAGTGGACTGACATACATATTCCTTGCTAGCTCTGAGTGCATGCCCGTCGTATGAGATGTTTGTCCGACTGTTAGGTGTCCCTGCTCGTCTGCTAGGCGTCTCTGCTCGAGTATATGAGCCTCTGCTCGACCTGTTGGGTCGTAGCCTAATACAGTCGAGGCCCAGTCCAGAATAATATACAATCAGAGGTGTAGACAAAATACAACTTAGAAAGACTCCAAAACTTAAGAACTTCTAAAATATACACAATGTTAAGATATTCTAAGTTTGACTTGTTTTTTATAGTGGAACTTCTCTTTGAAATGTCAAGGTTCAAAGTCTATATAACAATGTGTTGTATTATGTTCATCTTCTTCTTTAAGACTTCTGCTCCTTATATAAAGAGGAAGAAAAGAGACATTGAAGACTTTCACAAAAACGTTGGGCTAGCTTTCTACTTGATTGGACACATCAAGAAATCACCTTTCTGCAAGATAAATTATTCATTAAAGCTCAGACATCCATGAAAATATTTTTCTTTAAGTCTTCACGTGAACAAAATATCTTTGAATCTGTTAGAGTTGCCTCGATAGAAGAGAATATGCTTTAAATGTTTACTTTCTTCAAACTTCACTCTTTAGTGGTTGATCTCTTCAGAGTCTTCTTCTTGACTTCTGAAACTTCAAAGTCTGGATCACCAGAGACTGGCTTTTTTCAGAGTTGATTTCTTCAGAGTCTGGATCTTCTATCAGATTCAGAGTCTTCAAAAGTGATCTTCAAAGCCAGAGTCTGAACTTCAGATTTAGAATCCTCAAGTCTATAAATCTGCATACTTGAACAAATGTTAGAAAACTCAATTGTTTTTAAGTACTTTATTATCATCAAAATCCAAGGGATATGAAATCAACCATTTTTGTTCCAACACAACCTACACATTTCTAGAATTATTAAGAAAAACATTGGCATTTTCAACACTTGTGGTTTGCTATTATGTTATGTTATCATACTCTCTTGGATGTTTAAAGGTCTCATTCGATTCCTTCTATAAATTCTTCTTTTATATATTTTCAAATTTGAATAATTTAAAAATAAAATTGAAATTAAAAATAAAAATTAATTTACTATTATAAAAATGAAAAAAATAAAAAATAAAATGCAATGTAATTATCCATATAATTATTTAAAAATACATGTTGTATAAATAATACACTCACATTCCGATCACAGTTCACTAAAATGACCCCGTTAAATTTTATAAAAGATTAAATTTATTTTTTTTCTCGAAAATTAATTTAAATTGTGTAATTTTTATGAGGAATCAAGTTGAGTGTTCACTTTAAAATTTAATATAACAAAATAATCATAACATCCAATTAAATGCTTGTAATTAAACAATCTAAGAGTTCAATATATTGTTTTCTTAAATTTTAAAGTGATAAGTATTAATTTTAAAAGAATTAATACCATAAGATTAATTTGGTATATGAACAAAATACTCAAAATAGTGAATCAAATTCATTGAATATTTATCTAACATTAAAAATAAATCAAGCACTAGAATTAAATATTTCATAAAAACAACCTAACCTTGGTAACAGTTACATGTGATTATCTGTCTCTTTAAGTATCCTTGTCTTTCCATCCATTCTCTCTCCAGCTGTTCCACTTTTTCTGAAACTCACAATGCGAGTTCTTGCACTTCACTGACACTCAACTCAACCACAGTTTCCATCCCCACTTTTTCCCCAAAAAATTCCGTATTTTTCTCGCCCTTTCCCTTTCTCTCTCACACATTCTGACAACTTTCACCGCCTCTGACTCTCTTCTACTTCATTACTCACTCAATTTCATTCAATAAAGGTTCCTTTTTTACTTCTCATCTTTCAATTTTGTTCAACCCTGCTCCTTGATTTTGCTTAATTTTGGGTTTTTGTGTAGTGGGTGTCTCATGTGGGTGGTGTTTTATTCTTTGATCTAAGGGGCTTGTATGTGAAGTTTCTCTTTTTGATATACAGTTGTGAAAGTTGATGTTGATTTTTGTGTAATTGTGAAAGGATTTTTAGAATTCAAGGGAATCAGAAGCGGAAGTAACATAATTTGGGGTTTGAGTTTAAGTACTTTTATTATGGTTGATTTTTTTCTTTAATGTTTAAAGGCTTTTAATGCTAAGTTTTCTTTCTTTGCAGAGATTAGAAAGGATACTACAGGTTTGTGAGAAGTTGGGTTTGTCAATATGAAGCCAAGTTTGGGTCAGGCTCAGAGTAATTGGGAAGCTGATAAAATGTATGTTGCATGCTAAATGTTTGACGATTTTCCTACTCAAGAATCTGTTTTTTTTTTTTTTGTGTGTGTGTGTTTGATTTGATCCTGGTTTTATTTGATTTTGATCTTGAGGATCATGTTATGTTGATGTTTGATTGTTTGTTTGTCTTGTTATGCTTCAGGCTTGATGTTTATATTCATGATTATTTTCTGAAAAGGAAGTTACATGCTACTGCGAAAACTTTTATGACAGAAGGAAAAGTTTCCACAGATCCAGTAGGTAAGAAACTAAGGCTCTCTTTGTTTTGGTGTTTGCAATGTCTTGGACGCGTGAATAATATGAAGCTACAGTTTTGAGCTTCTGTTTTTTCAAGTTAAAAGTGTCTTGTAACGTGGAAAATGAAAGTTTGATGAATTTCCAAACATACACTTAGAATTAAGATTGTTAATCATTCTTTACTATGTCGTGTTGTAAAGAATTATGTTAAAATGTCTGCTTATTGTTAGTCTAGTTCATTGGCTTAAGAGGGTTTTTTTTTTTTTTTTTTTTTAATTTGAATTTAATAGTTCAAAAGTTTAAATTATATGCTGAAGGAAGTGGCTTAATCGGGTATATAATGAGTTGTATATTTTGTTTTTAATAGCAATTGATGCACCTGGCGGATTTCTTTTTGAGTGGTGGTCGGTCTTTTGGGATATATTCATCTCGAGGACAAATGAGAAACATTCGGAGGCTGCTGTATCTTACATTGAGGTGATCTTATCATGTAACACCTGTGTTCTTTTTTCTCCTTAGGGTATGTTTTGATGAAGGGTTTTGGAGGGGGAGAGGAGGACTTATTTTATTATTCTAAATTAAGAAAGCAATAAAATAAAAACTCAAAATATGTACGAAAAATGTATTCTTAGTCCTCCAAAACCCTCCATCCAAACACACCCTTAGTTATTTTAAATTTTGGAGGGGGAGCCTTGGCGCAATGGTGAGATTGCAGCCTTTTGAATGGAAGTTACACTTTCAAATCTAGGAACAGCCTCTCCGTTTTGTTGAGGGTAAGGCTGCATGCTTCTAACCTCTCCAGACCCCACCCGATGGGAGCCTCGCGCAACGAGGCTTTTTAGTTCTTCTATATATTGTTTGGTAGCAAACTGGATCTCATATATGGATTTGCATGTTGATAGACCCAGCAAACAAAGGCCAGAGAACAACTTCAAATGCAGCAATTGCAACTAATGCAGCAGCGCAACCAATTACAACGAAGAGATCCTAATCATCCTGCACTCGGTGGTTCCTTAAATGCTATGAACTCTGAAGGTATGTTGGGGCAGCCACCAGCTAGTGTGTTGGCCATGAAAATGTATGAAGAGCGAATGAAACACCCTCATTCAATGGATTCAGAGGCATCTCCAGCTCTTATTGATGCAAATAGGATGGCTCTTCTCAAATCAGCAACAAATCATCAAGGGTAGCTAATTTTGTTTAGCTTTATAGATTTCAGTTACCGTAGGTGTAGGTGAAAGTTTTACTGTTATCTTGATCCATGGATTGAAATGCTAATAATTTTGGTTATTTTCTGTCTCAGTCAGTTGGTTCATGGTAATTCAGGGAATATGGCCTCGGCATTGCAGCAAATGCAGGCACGGTCATCTTTGAATGCTGTAACTACTTTAACCATATAAAAACTTAGATATTGCAGTTTTTTAAACTATTATTTTGAATTTTTTTCTCTATTTTCACCACTACTATGATAAGAAAGTTGATAAATTAAGTTTCCAGGATATCAAAGGAGAAGTTAACATCGGCGCCAGTCCAAAGAATTTGCCTATGGATTCATCAGTTTATCGACAAGCAATTTTACAATCAAAATCTGGGTTAGGCAGTGCAGGTGTCATTACTGCGTCCCCTTTACGATACTTCAAATTTAAATTTTGTATGGGATAGCATATATGGTTCCTTGTTTATAATTCTGCTTACTTTTTTTTTTTTTACTGTATGTGTGTGTGGCGAGTGCTATTTCATGCAGCCTTCTATGTTTTTTTGTGGTGAAAATAAAAGACACGGTTTTCGGTTGATTTTCTTGACAAGCTTTTTTCGTTGGCGTAAAACTATACTCCCTCCATCCTATAATAATGGTCACATTTGCAAAAATATTTCCTTACAATGATTATCGCTTTCAGTTTTCAATGTAACATTAATAACCTTTTTCTCTCTCAATTTTATCCCCTAAATAATACTATGTTCATCACCTCCAACTCAATATATTTTACTTTGCATTTTATGATAATGGTGCATACTGCATACACTCATACTTGATAAGGTTAATTTGGCAAATTACGATTCTCTTTCTTTTATTTATATTATTTTTTAATCTGTGAAATAAGAAAATATGTCATTAGTCAATTATTGTGGGATGGAGAGAACTTTTTTATAGCAAGAGCTTGGTAACCTTGCAACTGGTACTGTAATGGCATTATTACTGTCAGTTTTATCCTAAGTTTCAATGTTGATCTTTGTAGAGATATTCCTTATGGCTTTCACATTTAGCGTTCAATACCAGTCATGGTGGATCCATTTTTCTGATTGTTTCTTTAATCATCCTTCAGGATTAAACCAAGGAGTTACAGGTCTCCCGTTGAAGGGATGGCCGCTAACTGTGAGTTGGATGTTATTTTCATCAGTGTTGTTTCTCTAAAGTCTGTTTAACTTTTCGGGAGCGGAATATGACTTATCCCTATCTCATTTTTACAGGGAATTGATCAACTAAGACCTGGTTTGGGTGTACAAGTTCAGAAGCCTAATTTGACAGCACAAAACCAATATCTTTTGGCATCACAACAACAACAGGTCTTGGCACAGGCTCAGGCACAGAACAACCTTGGAAATTCTAACTATAGTGATATGGATCCGCGTAGACTTTCTGGTCTTCCTCGAGGTAGCTTAAATGCAAAGGATGGTCAGTCTAACAGGAATGATGGATCTATTTGCTCCCAAATGCAATCAGGTTCACCTAAGGTTGGACTGGCTCTTCAAATATTAAAAGGATATCAAATTTAGCAGAATTTCCATGAATTGCTTGAGTGAGAACACTAAGCATAATAAAAAAATATATACATCTTAGATTTACACGTACAATATCAATATTCAATAATAAAAAAGGTTAAATACGTTTTTAGCCCTTATAAAATTAGTTTTTATTTATTTATTTTAGTCCCTACAAAAGATTTGTTCAATGTTAGTCCCTACATTTATTAATTTTTACATTAAATGAGTACTGTAGTCCCTGTAAAAGAAAAAATAAGGACTAAAATTCAACAATTTTTTTTTGTAAGGACTAAACTTGAAGAAAGATTATGATTATGTGAACTGTCTTTAGGAAATTTTCACCATGTACTGTCAACTACCTACTACAAAATAATGTAATTGGTTAACTCCTTATTCCCAAAATTGTTGCTGTCCATAATTTATAAGAATCAACAACTAGAATTCAATACAGCATCAAAGTGGAAAGATTTATTTTAACCTGTCAATATGAGAAGTGGAAAGATTTCCTTTTTCAGTGATATACATGAGCACATAGGAAACTTTCCTATAATATGCTAGTAATATCTTCTTTCCTTCATGGTTTCTGTTGACTTAGAAATATGCATCACATGCTGTTCTTCTAACTCGTTGAAAAAAAAAAAGTAAAGAAAAATGTGCTTGAAATGTATATTTATCAGCTTTGTCTGTATGCAATAAGTAAGCCATATACATCAGTTCTAAGATGATAAATCTTTATAATCTTGGATGTCAATTATGAAATATTGAATTTTTAATCTTCAATTGGTGTCATACAGATGAAGATGACCCAGTCCCAACAATCATTATCTCAGCAGCAAGAGCAATTGCAGCAGCAACATCAACTGCAGCAGGTTGTGCTAACATCTCTATGTTTTTTTCCTTCTTTCCCTTTTTCTTTGTATGGAATGTAACCGGATGAACTTGGTAATGGTTGAGACTTTTACTTTGGATGAGATATGACCTGAAAATGTATTTATAAACGGGTGACATCACTTTCCTTACAACATGGTATTAGAGTGTATCCTAGATCCGTCAGGCCACATTTTATGGGGCCTTTTGGGACTATCTTTTGATATTCTGTATTGGGTGTGTTGAGATTTGAGTCCCACATTTGATGTGATATGGCTTAAAAAAATGTTTATAAGTGAGAGACATCCTTCTCAGTACAAGCAGGTTTGTTAGAGGGATCTAAAAAACACGATTATAATCAACATATTATCTCTGTTTTTTCATCAGAGTAACAGAAAACGTAAGCAAGCTTCTTCTTCTGGAGCTGCCAATAGCACTGGTACTGGAAATACAGCTGGTCCTTCACCTAATTCGCCGTCATCAACACACACACCCGGCGATGGATTAAATACAGCAAGCAGCTTGCAGCATGTTAACAATGTGCAAAAGAGCATGATGATGTATGGTACAGAGGCAACAGGAGGCCTGGCATCATCTTCAAATTTACTGGTAAGTTTTGTTAATAATTTTAATTTACATTTTTGTGTATGGTCGTATAAATGAGAGACTGCATGCACATTTGATTTACTTGCAGCTTTCTGATCTATATGTTCAAGTTAGTATTATCTAAATGAACAATCTTCTATTTCTAATTAATCTTGATGTAAACATTTAAGTAGATGTGTTTGTTGTGATGTTGAATCGTGAGTTAAACAAGTTATCGTGTTTCTGACGCTATTATTTCATAAACCAGGATGATATAGAACGATTTGGAGATGTTGGTGCTTTAGAAGATAATGTGGAATCCTTTCTATCAAATGATGGAGGGGATGGTGGCAATCTCTATGGGGCTATAAAACAAAGTCCAGCTGAGCAACAAAAAGAATCTTCAAAAGGTAAGCTTTATGGGTGTGTCTTTCTTATCCGTTTGGGAAAATATTATAGGAAAGTATGACTCACCGCACTTTTAGTTCAGGTTTCACCTTCGCTGAATTTGGTTGCATAAGAACAAGGAACACAGTTACTTGCTGTCACTTTTCTTCAGATGGAAAGTTGCTAGCCAGTGCTGGGGATGACAAGAAGGTAATTTGCTTGCATAATGAGGATACTGTGCCATATTCAACTTGTGAATTTTGATAACTGTATTTGTTACTTTTTTGTGGGGGCATTTATCAGGTTGTCCTGTGGAATATGGACACTTTAGGGACAGAGAGCACTCCTGAAGAACACAAATTGGTTATTACAGACGTTCGTTTCAGACCAAATTCATCTCAGTTGGCAACTGCCTCATGTGACAAATCTGTGCGGTTATGGGACGCAGCCAATGTAACATAACAGACTTTTCTTAATTTACCTATTATTACTATATAATTACTTAAAATAATCACCAAAAAATAAGTTATTTATAACTTGCAAACATCTTTTGCAATTATATGTGCAAAATACGATTTACTCTTTTTTATCTTTCTTTCATTGCAGCCAACCTATTGTGTCCAAGAATATAGTGGGCACAGTGCAGCTATTATGTCCCTTGATTTCCACCCTAAGAAGACTGATTTTTTCTGCTTCTGCGATACAGAAAATGAAATTCGGTATTGGAACATTACTTCATCCTCTTGTACCCGTGTATCTAAGGTTAGTCAAACAAGTACTTTCTATCATATCCATTTTCAACAATTTTATGTGTTCCTAATTTTCATCACAATCGGTTGTTTCAGGGAGGTAGTGCAAAAGTGAGGTTTCAGCCTCGATTGGGACAGTTACTTGCAGCAGCTTCTGATAAAGTGGTGTCTATTTTCGACGTCGAAACTGACAGACTAATTTTCTCACTCCCGGTAAAAGATTGAGTTGCTCTATATAGCTATCTCGTTTTTCAATTGAAGATTTTTCTTTGTGGATTTTGTAGTTAAATCATTTGTCTTTGTAGGGTCATCCTGAACCGATAAACAATATTTGCTGGGATGCTACCGGAGATATGTTGGCATCTGTTAGTCCAAATTCGGTGAAGATCTGGAATTTGACATCAGGAGATTGCGTTCAGGAGCTCAACTCCACCGGGAACCAGTTTTATTCCAGTGTTTTTCATCCAAGCTATTCAACTTTATTAGTTGTCGGAGGGTTTTCGGTAAGTATCAAATTATTACCATTATCTGCGTGTCACTCATTCATAACGAGCTCATCGGTTTTAAATTTACTGTTTTCTTTTTCTGGTGGTGCTTAGTCCATAGAGCTGTGGAACATGGCTGAGAACAAGAGCATGACAATTCCTGCACATGAGAATGTGATATCTGCATTGGCTCAATCTCCTGTCACTGGAATGGTTGCCTCTGCGGGCCGCGACAACGTCGTAAAGTTGTGGAAATAAATATCACACATTTAATGATCTAATATCTCTCTCTCTCTCTCTCCTATATTCTTTTTTCATTAACCCTTTATTCCAGAAAGAATTTCAGAGATCTATATTGAAAGCAAAAAGAATTCAGAGGTCTTTGAACATAGTATGCAATAAAGTATACTAGTCGCACATAAAACAAATTTTGTATTGTTGTGCATAAAATGCCCAGTACCTTAACCGAGTTATTCACAATGTATGCAATATATTTGTTATGTAATATTATAGTTTATTCGGAGTTAAGGAAGTTGATATCTTATTACAAGTTACTTCACTGGTATTCTGTATTGGTATTTGGATCCCCCTCATTGCACCCATATCTGGTAGCCTAAGAAAAACAATGCTGAAAATATCTTCCAATCTCCGGAAGAATATTTCATTTCTATTATTTTTCCAGCTTTTTCACTACTGTTGTGTTACAAGTCTTGGATATCACTCAATCTCTATTCTATTATCAAAGTTTCTTTTTTTCAAGCTTTATCATAATTTGGAAAGTTTTTTTATTTCATTTTTTATTTGTGGTGCATGCATTATCAAAATAGATTGTTTTGATACTTTAGGTTATATTTAAAAGCATAATAGATTGATTTGTGATGCTGCATTTATATTTTTCAAGTTTAGAGTTTAGGATATGCTCTTGCTTTGTTTTGTCTTTTATTTTTTCTCCTTCTCTGATTTTGTCCCGTCCAAAGATTGGAACCCGGACCCCGAGTCTTGATAACAAAATCCAGATTTACATGTTAATCATAATTTGTTTAATTTTTCTTATTATAGATAAAAATGTGTAATAACCAAGAAAGATTGATGCATGGTAGAGTGAGTCAACATGCTTTTGTTTAGAGGGAAAAAATTAGACCCTCGGGCAAAGTTGTTGGTGCCACTTTGATGCAAAAATATTTTCTTTTTAGTTCAAGTATCTCCGACTTCGTCTTCCTGAAGAAATGAGTCCCATATAGCTCCACTTTGATGCAAAAACTTTTTTTTTTGAGTTCAAGTATCTCCGATTTCGTGTTCCCGGAGAAATGAGTCCCTTATAGCTGTCATGGAAGTCGTAGAAGTCCATGTTGTTAAACCTTTTATTGTCATTCTTGATGTTTTTATAGGAGGCCCCTCAGACTCTTTATTTGTATTCAGACCATGCTACAAGGCACATGTGAGATGGATAGGTAACATAAATATGTAATTATTCTTGTAAATATATGTGTTATAAGATTTGAATTTTTTTACGATGATGTTTTTATTTTTTTATAACATTGTGATGCGTTGAAATATATCAACTATGGTAGGAAGATTACAAAGCTATCACAATCTTATGAACCACGATTTTAAGATGTCATGCATGCATCTGGGATGCAAGATTTATGTAAGACTGAGTATGTTATATTAACCTTGAATTGTTGTATGCTTTCGTGGAGAAGTGACATACAGAGACATCGTGATTTCATCTTCCGACCTGTGAGATGTCAATCACAGTTGATGATGTGTCATCCTCTTACATCTTTTGATCATAGAAAGAATTTTAAACTACTATAAATATTATAGACATGAGACATTGGATATGATGGTGATCTATTTGGGAGCTAACTCAGGTGATGTCCAAAAGGAGATAAATGACACCGTATGATGTCATATCAAATTTTCATTCATAGAGACGGTGTATAGAGACCGCTTGGCTGACTCAGTGGAGGTTAATGGTGGTGATGCACAAATTTTGTATCATAGAGGATGTGCAATGAAGGTATACCTCATGCTTTTGGTTGACACATTCATATTTGTGTAAAAAAATGTAACATATGTTGATGTCATCTATCTTAGATACACCATTGACTTATAGAAGGTTCATGAGTACTACCGAGGAACCTCTTGTTTGGTCGACCTCTACTCCAAGTTAGGTGAAACTTATTTATGGAAGACTAAATAAATGACAAAAAACAACTATCAATTTATGATAATTTTTTTCCACTTTTACTATTACTAATATTTCATAATACCCATGCTACTTCATTACTAATATTTCATCTGAGCCATTTGGTCCCAACATATACACGTCGTGTGATAATCAGCCATGGAATACATTATACAGTTACATCCTTACATGACACCAAGTACAGAGGAATATCCACATAGACCAACTCATCTAGAAATATTAGAAGAGGAAAATGCCAAAGCGAACTATGTTGTTGATGTGTTGTCGATTTGTCAGCATATTGTGCATTAGAAGAACGAGCATAAAGAGAGGATATTTTGAGTAAGACACTCCTAGGATGACCATTATACATGACATGATAGTTAAGGCACGACATGCCTAAAAATAATAGATGAGGCAGATGAGGAACCATGTTTGATTAACATCCTTACCACCATTTTGACTTAATATAAGGTAGTTTAATTGAATGACAAATATGTGGTTTAATTGAATAATATTTATGTATACTTTATATATAAGGTTTATTAAAAAATGTTAATTTTTAAGAAACTTATTATCCCGAGATTGAGTTTGGATTTTGGTATCTGGATTCACCTTTGAATTTATGAGTTTGGATTTTAGTATCTTGATTCACCTATAAATTTATCCGAAGATTAATATATGTATTGATCTATATTAATCTAGGGAAGAATAAGGGTGACTCTCTAATAAAATTATTTTGTTGTTAACTTGACGCATTAAATTCCAATCTTCAGACACTACTAAAAACATTTTAGAGTTTTATAAGGATGAATAATAATCCCATATGAAGGAAATAACGACCCCATTGATAAAACACTTATAAATATCTTTATTCTCAAGTTGATAAAATTATTATGAATTTTTGATATTTTTGTCATTTTTTTTAAATTGGTATTTTGTGTTAGCTTCTACTACATATTTATTTATCTCATTAATTTCATTTAAAAAATTGACTTAAATAGTCTTTTGGTCCTTATAAGTTAGTGAATTTTTTTATTTTAGTCCCTGTAATTTATTTTTTTAGTCACCAAAGCCAAAATCTACATGTTTCTTGCGGATTTTTCTTTGGATTTACCTGCGAGTTTTAATTTTAGGAACTAAAACGAATGTAAAAAGGGAGATATTTAAGCCTAAAATAATTATTCTGCTAAGTTAAATAACATAAAAAATTATGAATTAAAAAGATTATAAAACAATCATTTTTTCACATTTGTGTCACACCTCACATGTACAAGAAATATATAATCCATAATCTAAATAATTGTAAGCGACCTTACATTTTATTTCGATTTAAGATTTTATATTTTTTAATCAATCAAATATATTAGATACACTTTACCGTAAATGAAAGTTTAATGATATTCTAACTTACAATGAATATAGACTCTGTTTGACAAGACACAATTTTGAGCTTATGATTTATATTTTATAGCTTATAGCTTATAAGTGATAATTTAGACCAGTTTGATAACAATATTTTCATCACGAGCTTATAGTTTATTTTTCAGACGGTATTTTATATAGTGTTTTAGTTTATAGTTTATAGCTTATCATATTTTCTTCCACTTTTACTCTTATTATTTTAATAAAAATCCACTTTTATCCTTTATAATATATATATTTTTAATTTAAAACAAAATATAATGTATTAAATATCTTTTATGTCATTTTACGTTTATAAGTTAGTTTTACCAAACACTTCAATTAACTTATCAACTATTAGCCATCAGCCATAAGCTATAAGCTATCAATTAGCTTATCAGTCAACCACTATTTTTACCAAACAGAGTCATATTATAACCACTCAAAATGCTCCAATGGTGTGGCAGTCTGACATTTTTTTGGCTTCATCCTGAAATGTAACGATATTTTTATACAAAACTTTATGCTATTCCCCTGGCATATGGGTCCTTATGACTCTATTTGTTACACAAACTCACTTTCACCGAGACTCTTGCACGCCAGTATCGGGGACTTAAATCAATTCATAAGAAACAATTTTTTGCCCTAACCAATCGATTGAAGCATGTATTAAGTCAATTTATTGGAGAATACTTAAACGATTAAACAAACGATTAAGACAACATCTTAATGAGTTATAACAATATATATATATATATATATATATATATATATATATATATATATATATATATATATATATATATATATATATATATATATATAATCTTTTTCTATTAGGTAGGAGCAATCGATTAAATTTGGTCATCCAATCGATTTGACTTAAAGCCAATTGACTGACTCTTTAATTTCGCCCAAAGATATTTTTCTTTTTTTGGATTTTCTTTCTCCTATATAAAGGAGGGTCGTCTCCTCTTTATTTCACACCATTTTCTGAAGCTTTACATTTTCTTTGAAATTTATCTCTCTATTTCTCTCTTTCTCTCTCTTGAAATAATTTTTCTTTCACTTAATTTGTCTTGGTGCTTTTGGGTGAAATATTACTTGTGAGGAAGAAATTGTATTGGTTTTTCTATTGATTTAATTCTCAAGAGTGCATTACTCTTGGAAAATTGAATTTGGTTTGTGAGTTAAACTAGTCAAAAAAATCATGTTTTGGTTTCTGGAACTTAGCCAAAAAAAAATTATATTTTGGTTATTGAGATAAGCCTGGAAAATCTCTAACCGGTTCATTAACTTAGCTTGGGTAAAATATATCTGTAATGGTAAAAAAAGTACATGTGTGTGTTCCTTCTGCAAGGGTATAGGGACTCAGAGGCCTTTATAGGTATATTATACTGTATAATGGTTAGAGTTTACCCATAACGTCAAGAAATCTTGTGCGGTGGTGTATTATAGTGGTTTAGAAGTCCTGCTCACGTGAGGTGAGATGCTATGGGATTGAATGATATGCTTAGATGTAAGTATATGTGGAGTTTGATCTGTATAACTTAAGATTTATACCTTCCTCCCATGAGGGAAAAATATATTTATAGTGGCCTTTTAGGCATATGGTTGGGTAACCCTAAGGGGCAACGACCGCTCCCTCATGGTCAGGAGAAGTTGTTGACTACCTAATCTTTAAGGGGTAGTGATGGACTCCCTCTTCTTTGACTAATGGTATTACACATGTCATCAGTGTCAAGGTGAGTTCTGAGGACGTCCCCTAAGAGGTACATGGTCAAGGGTACCTTAGTTTAGGACACTCACAAATATATAACTACATAATCCCTAAAGCACAAAGACCTTGCAAAGGACAAAATGTTTTTAAGGCCTTTTTCATTTGAGGTACGCCCTTGCCCTTCTAGCAAGTCCCTTGGCTAATGGAGACCATTTATTAAATGGAGAGTCCATCAGCTTGGGGCGAGTCCCTCAGCTGAAGGTGACTATTTATCATAGGGAGAGTCCCTTAGCATGGGGCGAGTCCCTCAATTGAAGGTGACTACTTATGTGAACACTTGAAGGATGATTCAACTGTTAGATGTCTCATGATTAGCTAAAAAATATCAGTTGACAATTTCAATCAATCATTCAACATGTCATGCTTACTCTATTTAATTTAAGCAATAATGGCCTATTTTTCGAGTCCCTAAACATTAACGACATGTGTTAAAAACATGCTGATTTTTTCAAAATCATAGGGGAGTCAAAATGATCCTTTATGGTTCCCATTCCCCTGTAAAATATTTCCTCTTTCATTTTGTTTGTTCCATTTCTCTCTACTCTTGCAAGCTTACCCGAACTACATAACTTCATCTTTTCGTTCACAACCTTCTTCCAAGTATGATTTTTTCTTTTTATTGATTTCTATAGAAAATAGGCTTTACGAAGATATTTTCAGATGGAGTTTAGGCTAAGCGTAAGGTTCTAGGTTAGTTGCCTCCCTATTTAACAATTACAACAACGGTGGGGATTTCTTTTTGTTCAACTACTTTCTGAGGAACAAAAGGAATAATATCTACCTCCTCTGTCATGTCCAAGGATTCCTAAGATTTAAGATCTTGTTATACTTCTAATGAATATATCCTTCTTTTTTAATCAAGAGTAGGTGTTTCTTCTTAAGAGGATGAAGATCGGGTCACAAAGATTCCTCATATTTTTTACACATGTATGAAATTAAGGCCAATTTGGCTTCTTGAGACTAAATCATTATTGATCGCTTTTAATGATGCACATACACCTTATCTAACATTTGAGGATTTCCCCCAGCTGAGGTTTGAGGGTTCATCCCCTTGACACGTGGAAGTCTATCCTGGGCCACCCCTATAAAACACACCTAAAATATGTTTGAGGACTCTCCCTAAGTATATCTAAGGGGCCCACTTCAGATATACTTGAAGGGTTCACCCTAGGTATCCCTAAGTGACTCTTCCAAATAAGAAGAATCGATTAGGCTAAATCACTTTTCCCTTTTCAAGCACTTGTGATTGAGGTACTATGCATTAATATATTTGTAAAAGGCCCATAAGAGGTAGCGTATGATGACATTTGTGTATAGGCTACATAACATATTGCCCATGCCAGCTTCTTAGCCACCCATTTATTGGAATGAGTGCTCGTCATTTAGTTAAGGCACTCATTTCTTATATCATCCACCCTCTATGAAAACATAGTAGTGATGTGTCCATATCCATAACAGCATGGGAGAAGAAGTCAAAAAGGAGAAATTACGTTATCTTTAATAATAAAGGAGTCATTGTCCACATCCTACGCTCTTGAGAATGTGTATTACTCTCTTTAAGCCTAAGATTCAAAGCACAATAGATTCCTATAAATACCTGAACCCAAGGGACATCAAATTTTACCTCAAAAGCACTAGATATAGAGCTTTTCACCTACTTGTATGAACTTTCTCTAATAACACAACAACCTCAAAAACCTCTAACAATCTCACTATACAAGGTGTTGTCACGTATTATACATTTAACAAGTACAACCCATCTTGCAGTTTCTCGTGATATACCATCTATAAGATATTAAAAGAAGAGGAGAAACCATATTCAAGAATTATGCATTTAAGGTTACGAAGAAGATTAAGGTTTTTACATAAAATCCAACAAATCTATTAAACATATTTTATTGACCGATTATATAATATCTAAATCAATCACAATTTAAATGTTAGTACATGACTAACCTGACACATTTTTAAAAACTTGAGAGATACAAATGATATTTTTAAAATTACGAGAACAAAATAAACTCAAATATAAGATACAATATGAAAATTAATATTGAGCCATGATTAAATCATACTATTGATCCTTTAACTTATTTTGTGATTTCAATTTGATCTTAGGGTTAAATGTACAATCCCCCATGCAATATAGGCGAGCTTTCGTTTTACCCCCTTTAAGTTTTTTTTAAAAATATCCCCCTATGTTGATTTTTTTTAATTATCTCCCTAACCGTACAATTTTAATACTGAATCTGGGGGGTAAACATAAAATAAAAATATTTACAGGGGATAATTTTTGCACTTAGGGGGACACAAAACTTAGTATTTTAAAATTTCAAAGGGGGTATTACAAAAATATATATTAAAAGGGGGTAAAACAAAACTCGCCTATATTGCATGGGGAAATTGCACATTTAACCCTTGCTCTTATAACTATTTCTTGATTTATTATGATCTCTTAAATTTACTTATCTTAGTCATATTAATAATTTATTCCATTGTTTTCCAAGTTAAAATGTTAATTCCAACTTACATGCATGTTATAATTTCATAAACAACAACACATTTCATATTTGTTAAATTGTAATTCCTTGTTTCGAAGCCATTAGAGCTCGAACAAGGAAATTTTGAATTAGCCTAGTGTGTGTGTATGTGTCAAAGTGTCGAAGTAGTTGGTTCACACAGATTTCGACTTAGGCCTATTTTAGTAATGTTAGCTAAAATAAGAATTTTGAGCTTTTATAGTTTTGGGATTTTAACTTGGAGTTTAAGTTAATCTAAATCTATAAATAGGTCTTATTTTGTATTTATTCCAACATATTGTATTCACAGATTTGCACTTGCAAGTGAATCAAAGAAAAGTTTTCACAGTTTGTGGGCAGAGAGATCTCTGCAGAAAAATCTTCTTTTTCATCTTTAAACCCTAATCTTTCTCTTCTCAATATTTTTTTTTTTAATTTTCGTTGTGCAACAATCTTGTTCATAAAGATTGATTGAAATTATCTATAGGTTTTTGGAGATTTCCAACATCTGGTATCTAGAGCTGAGCGATTCAAGGGCAAGAATCGTGATGACGATGAATCCTCCAAACGGGAATTTTCCGGAAAACCTTCTGATTCTCAAGAAAGATAATTATGAGAATTGGTGCAAGCATATACAAGTTATTTTTTGTTATCAAAATCTTTGGGATCTTGTGAAGGAAGAAGTAACAACGCTTGCAGAAAACGCAACTGATTAAGAAAAGACTGCACAAAAATAATCGAAGAAGGAAGATTATAAATATATCTTTATATCCATCAATATATTGATCCAGATAACTTTGAAAAGGTTAGTGATGTTGAATCTGCGAAAGGAGCATGGAAAATTCTGGAGAAGTCGTTTAGAGGCGCAAAGAAGGTGAAAGAGGTGAGGTTACAAACTCACAAGAGAACATATGAATTGCTTTAAATGGAAGAAAGTGAAAGCATAACAAATTTCTTCATAAGAGTTACAAAACTTGTGAATCAAATCAAAGTATGTGGAAAAGCGCTGACGACCAAAGCAGTTGTCTCAAAGATTTTGAGACCGTTGGCTCCAAAGTTCGACGACGTGGTAGTAGTCATAGAAGAGTTGAAAGATTCATCAACATTGACAAAGGAAGAGCTTTAATGGAATCTTGAATCTCATAAACAAAGAATGGCTGAAAGAGCTACATGCAAGTTGAAGAGTGATATGGACTTGCAGGCACAATCAACAAAAGAAAAGAAAGGAAAAGGTAGTTAGAATGGCAACAAAGGTAGAGGAGGCTACACCATTTCGACTAGTTGAAATCAGCAAGAAAGAGGCTGGTCAAATCAAAGAAAACCCTGAAACCAAGACAACCAATGAGGTGGTGTTGCAGGTAGAGGAAGAGGTGGTGTTTTAGGTAGAGGAAGAAGTGGTGTCGAAAACCTGACAAGAGTCACATTCAGTGTTACAATTTTCAGAAGTATGGTCATTATTTTAGTGATTTTCCTGAAAAGCAGAAGAATCAAGAAAGTGACACTAAGCTGGCGAAACATGAAGAAGAAGAAATGCTGTTGATGGTTACAACGAGAGATGAAGAGAGATTCAAGGACCCATGGTACTTGGACTCAGAATGCTCATCACACATGACTGGTAGGAAATATTGGTTTGTCAATATGAAGCCCTCGATGAAGAATATGGTGAAATTTGCAAATGACAATACTCTAGCAGCTAAAGGTATTTGTGACATTCTGATGATGAGAAAAGATGGCAAGAGGTCAGTAATTTCCAATATGTTGTACATACTAGGCATGAAGAGAAATTTGCTCAATATAGGGCAGTTGGTAGAAAAGAATTACAAGGTGACAGTTGAAGACAAGATGATGAGAGTTCTCGACGCAAGTGGTAGGTTGATCTTGAAGGCTCCAATGTCTCATAATAGAACCTTCAAGATCGAACTTAATGTGATGGTGCATAAGTGCCTTGCAATTGCATCTAATAGAGATGAATGGATGTGGCATTATAGATTTTTCCATCTCAATTTCAAAGACATCAAATATTTGAAGAGAAGAAATATGGTTTCAGGATATCCAGAAATCGACATCCCAAACGAAGTGTGTGAAGAATGTGTTCAGGCAAAACAACACAAGAATAACTTCATCAAGGATGCAGGAAGCAAGTCGAAATAAATTATTGAAGTAATATACTCTGATGTATGTGGTCCTATCCAGGTGGGTTTGATTGTAGGTATCAAATACTTTGTCACTTTCATAGATGATTTTAGTCAAAAAGTTGGACTTACCTGATCAAGAAGAAAAGTAAAGTGATCGAGGTATTTGCCATGTTTAAATCTATGGTCGAAAGACAGTGTTCAAAAGCTCAATATTTTGAGGACTAATGGTGGTGGAGAGTATGTGTCAAAAGCTTTCAATGCATTATGTGTGAAAGAAGGGATTGTGCATGAGGTAATGCCACCCTACACTCTACAACAGAATGGAATTGCAAAAAGGAAGAATCAAACCATTATGAACATGGTAAGAAGTATGTTGAAAGGAAAGCATATACCCGAAGAATTATGGGGAGAAGTTGTGTCAACTGCAACATATATTTTGAATATATGTCTGACGAAGAATCTAGAAGGAATTACGCCAGAAAAATGTTGGTCTGGTGACAAGCCTAGCTTGAGCCATTTGAAGGTATTTAAATCTATAACACATAGACATGTGCCAAATAAGTTGAGAAAAAAGCTTGATGACAAACCTAACTTGAGTCATCTGAAGGTATTTGGATCTATAACACATAGGATATCATTTAATTAGAGGTTACAAGTTATTCAAACCAGTGAACAAGCAAGTTGTGATTAGTAGGAACATGATCATAAATGAGCTTAAAGAGTGGGATTAGACTGAAAATGTCAAGAAAGATTCATTTGGAATCTTATGTGAAGAAGCATCTTGTGAAGTTGAAAGAGATGTTTGACGAGAAGAAGTTAGAGGTGAAGCGAACCCAATCAAACCTCAACGAACAAGACACATGCCTGCAAGGTTGCAAGAATGTTTGATTATATAAGATGACGTGGTCGATGAAGAAGGTGAGTCGGTACACTATGTTTTCTATGCAGATGTCGAACCTGTCAATGTAGCTGACACATTGAAAGATTCGAAGTAGGTGAAAGTAATGAATGAGGAACTAGAGTCCATCAAAGTCAACAACACTTGGTCACTTGTCGAATTGCCTCAAGGAAAGAAGGCAATTGATGTGAAATGGGTATACAAGGTAAAACTGAATCCCATAGGGGAAGTGACTCGACACAAGGTGAGACTTGTGGCAAAAATATTTCTTTAGAAGGAAGGAATCGACTACGATGATGTTTTTGCACCTATTGCTAGGATCGAAACAATCAATTTGGTTGTTGGTCTAACGAACATCAACAATTGGCATACATGGTAAATGAATGTGAAGTGTGCATTCGTCAATGACCCCTTAGACGAAGAAGTTTATGTTGCATAACCAGCTGGGTTTGTGAAACAAGGTGAATAAAAAAAGGTGTACAAGCTGCATAAAGCCATGCATGGACTTAAGCAAGCTCCAAGAGCTTGGAATAAGAAGATAGATGGCTTTCTAAGGAAGAAGAAATTTGTGAAATGCACAACTGAGTATGGAGTATATGTAAGAAGAAGCAATGATGAATTGCTTATACTATATTTCTATGTCGATGATCTGTTGATAGCAAGAAGTTGCAAGAAGGAGATCAAAGATTTCAAACATGACCTGAGTGAGGAGTTTGAAATGTCAGACTTGGGAAATCTCTCATATTTCCTTGGCATCGAATTCTACAAGAGTGGTAGAGGTTTGATGATGCACCAAAGAAGATATGCAAGCGAAATACTGAAGAGATTTGAGATGCAAAATTGCAACCCAACTTCGACTCCAGCTAAGCCCAGATTGCAACTGTTGAAAGATTCAGATGAAGATAATGTCGACCCAATCCAATATAGAAGACTTATTGGGTCACTAAGATACATTTGTCACACAAGGTCTGGCTTAGTATACAATGTTGGTATGGTGAGTAAATTCATGCAGAAGCTAAATGTATCACACCTAGCAGCGGCGAAGAGTAGGGGTGGCAAAACGGGCCCGGCCCGTTGGGCATGCCCGTTATGCCCGCACTTTAGTGCGGGGTGGGCCAAGTGTTTAGGCCCTCACCCTCTAAAGTGTCCACCCCGTTTTCGTCGCGAGCTTTTGCGGGCATGCACATTTACTTAAATTTTTGTATTTTTAGGCTTAAAAAGTGAAATGCCCGCGGACTTTTTCCGCATCACCCTCACTTTTTGCGGGGAGAGCTTAAGGTTTAGGACCGCATCCTAAATTTTGACCGCCACACCCGCCCCATTTTTTTGCGGGGTGAGCCTAAACGGGGCGGACATGCCCGTTTGCCACCCATAGCAAAGAGGATACTAAGGTATCTAAAAGGAACTCTCAACTATGACATTTTGTTTCCTGCAATTGATGAAGGAAAATAATGTAAGATAGTGGGATACACCGACTCAAGTTGGTGTAGTGATGTTGAGGATCAAAAATCTACAGCTAGATATGTGTTTATGTTACGTGGTGCACCAGTTGCTCGGGGTTCGAGAAAGGAGCCAGTAATGACATTGTCATCATGCGAAGCAGAGTATATAATTGCTTCTTTTTGTACATGTCAAGCAACATGAATCTTGAATCTGGTCAAAGAGATTATATCGAAGACTCATTGCGTATTTACCATAAAGATCGACAACATGTTAGCTATCAATCTGGCGAAGAATCCGATAGCGCATGGCAGAAGCAAGCACATCGAAATGAGGTTCCATTATCTTCGAGAGCAGGTAGTAGAAGAGAAGATGAATATGAAACACTGCAGAACTGAGAATCAGATTGCAGATATCATAACGAAGGGAGTGCATGTCGAAGTATTCAAGAAGCTAAGGTCTATGATGAATGTAAATAGCTTAGAGACAATGAGTTAAGGGTGTGTTAAATTGTAATTCCACGTGTCGAAGCCGTTAGAGCTCGAACAAGGAAATGTCGAATTAGCTTAGTGTGTACATTAAAGTGTCGAAACAGTTGTTTCACACAAATTTCGAATTAGGCCTATTTTAGTAATCCAAAATAGAAATTGTGTTTTTTTTTATATATTTTTTATTTATTTATAGTTTTAGGCTTTTAACTTGGAGTTCAAATTAACCTAAATATATAAATATGAAGTAACACTTATTTTATATTCATTCTAACATATTATATTCACATATTTACGGTTACAAATGAATAAAAGAAAAATTTCTACAATCCATAGACAGAGATTTCTGCATAAAATTCTTCTTTTTAATCTACATTATTGCAATATCTTTAATCTATAATAAAACATCTTAAATTAAATGTAATAAAAATAGCTATAAAGTAAGACTGGAAAATACGATAAAAAGGTAAAACCCCGTCAAAATTAATCTTAAATCTAAATTAAATATTAAAGAATTAAACCTTTCATTGAAAAACTTATTCAACAACTTTCTTCGTCTCTACGATTCTTAGATTCCCTATTTTCTATCTCTGCGTTCCCAAACCTTCAGAAAAATGGACAACATCGCATTCAAGAATCCAAACTTTGGTGACGAAGAAGACGAAGAAGTACCTGATTCCTTTTCTTGCTGCGTTTGTTTGTAAGTTTTCTATCATCGTGTTTTGATTTTGAGACGAAACCTAGCTTCAATTTTGTTCCCAAATTCTTATTCACAATTCAAAAGGATCATCGGAGATATCTTTAATTTTTTATAAGAAAATGGAAAATTTGCTCATTGATTAATTTAAGTTGATTAGAACAATTCGATTTGTTTAGTTTTGTTTTAGGATCTGAATTCCCAAGTTGATGTATTCATGCATGTAAAATGTAAATGTTTATATCTTACATTCATGAATTTAGAAAATTTTTATTCTATCATTGATTCTGCGATGAAAATATTAATTTTGAGTGAATTGATTATGTAAAATTGAATATGCTTAGTTGAATGTAAGGTGATTTATGTTTGGATAATTTTATGCAAAATTGAGTTGACCTGTAAATTCTGGAGGCAAAATCAATTCTACTTTAGAAGAACCAAACATCTCAATCATTCTAAAATCAATTCTACACCTCTAGAATTGCTTTTGGCTCTTCCAAAACCTAAACCAAAAAGAATTGATTCTAGCAGAATTGAGTTTGGTAAAATTGATTCTAGCAGAATTGAGTTTGGTAAAATTGATTTTAATAGAATTGAGTTTAGCGGAATTGATTTATGTTTGGATACATTAATGTAAAAGTGAGTTAAACAATAAATCTCAGTGTAAAAATCACTCTGAATCAATTCTGGAGATAGAAGCTACAAATTCTAGCTTCAAGTAGAATCAATTCTGGAGGTAGAATCAATTCTACTTTTAATAAAACAAACACCTCAAAATCCCGCAGAATCAATTCTACACCTCTAGAATTGATTTTGGAGCTTCCAAAAGCCAATCCAAACATACACTAAAGCTTGTTTATGAGCTGCTTTGTTTTCTTTATCAAATTGTAACTTACTGATTTTGACACTCCTTTCATCTTGCAGGGATCTATTATACAAGCCCATTGTACTATGTAAGGCAACAATATTTTCTTGAAATATATATTAAAAATGCGAGTAGCATTGTGAATTTTGTCTTTTTTCCTCCATTTTTGCAGCTTGTGGTCACATATGTTGTTTCTGGTGTGTCTATAAATCAATGAATTGTCTGCGCGAGTCTCAGTGTCCAACATGTAGGCATCAATACTATCACTTCCCAACAGTCTGTCAAGCGCTTCATTTTTTGCTTCTTAAGATCTATCCCGTTGCTTACAATAGAAGGATCAATCAAACTCTTGGTATGTATCTTTCTTTAACTGTATACAGAAGCATATTTAGATATAAATGCATAATTTTTGCTGTGTGGTATGTAAAATTAATACTTAGTAGTACCATGTGCAGTCAATGGTTATGTTGTATCTCTTACCTACCCAACACACTATCGTGTATTATAAGATTATCCGCATCTCATGCAATAAAACATAACAGAATGGATAACTTTATGTAACTTTGTTGAGCTTAATTTCTAATGTTTTATTGATCTCGGGAACTTTATTTTATGATTTTGCTCCATCTTGTTTACTGTATTCTTATTATTGGTGTTTCATGCATACTTCTTTGAGAGTTGTCCTTATCACCTCCCCTCTTTCGCATCACTTTCTAATCATTTGTATTCAATATAAAAATTATTTTATCTTAAGTTTGACAAATTGATCTCTTGTTTTAGAGGAAGAGAAGAAATCTGGCTTCTATTCCCCTCAATTTGATCCTGACACATGTGAATCCCAAGCTAAATTTGGTCATTCATGTAGCCCTTCTTCCTCCTCTATGATAAATCCGGTGCCCAACTCATGCAATGCGGAAACTTTTGAATGTACAAAGCAACCAGAGTTCACTGCCCATGAAGCAGAGCCTGAAACTACTGGGACTCCGGCTGAAGAAAAAACATTGCCTCATGATAAGCTTGACATAAAACAAAAAATATCAGTTGCTGATGTGATGTGTACAATGTGCAAGCAACTTCTTTTTCGTCCCGTAGTTCTTAATTGTGGTCATGGTACTCAACACATTTAATTTTACTTAAAATTATATTATCAAAACTATCATTATTAGAACACTTAATTGGTATTGTTTTTGCTCTACTTTCCCTTGTGTCGGCAGTATACTGTGAAACTTGTGTCTCTAAGTTAGCTGATGAGATGCTTAGATGCCAAGTTTGTCAAAGTCCACATCCAAGAGGTTTTCCAAAAGTGTGTTTGGAGTTTAATCACTTTTTGGAGGAACAATTTGCTGAAGAATATGCACGGCGAAGTGATGCTATTGAACTGAAGGAAATCAAAGTCAAACCCGAGACCCCTTCTTGTATGTATACTTGGGTCTGCTAACATTATGTTTGATATCTTGAAGCATATAATATTTTTAGTGAAATAATTATATTATGTGCGAATATATTCCATATTTTTTAAGATAAAGATATTAGATTCTTCTTATGGTGTGTTGACCTGTTTGAAGTAGTGAGAGTTGAAGCATGATAATTGAAATTAAAGAAACCTAAGGAAGAATATTGAACTGAAGGTTTTCCCAAGGATTAGAACATCTATGATAAAGTTATAACTGAAAATACATTCTCTTCGATTGCTTATGTTGAGATCTTCGTTATTACACCCACATCGGTCCATCTTTCGAATGTTCAGTCCTAAGTGTAAGGGTGTGCGTTAAGAGTCCCATATCAACTAGAGATTTGACATAGGTAGTGCTGAATTGCTTATAATGCTTGGGTAGTTATCTCCTTGCAAGTCAATTTCATGGGGTTTTGTTAAGCACAAAACATAATATGATATCAAAATTTATCTTAGATCTGTTACTGAGCCAAATATCTTTGTTATTCCACCCATAAATGTCCATCCTTAGGCGTGAGGATGCATTGAGAGAGATCATGTTATTCCACTCACAGTGGTTCACGCTTCAGATGTGATGTTGAGTCCTGACTCCTGAGAGTGAGTTGATGAATTGAGTCTCACATTGGCTAGAGATTTGCCCTATGGCTTACAAAGCTTGGGTAGTCCTCAACTTACAAGTTAGTTTTGTCGGTTATGGTAGACTCTTTGCTCAAGTTCAAATAGCTTACACCTCACCATATTTTTAGCGATTTATGGGGATCAGTCGATATTAGTTCTTGATGTGGTTATCGCTTTTTCTAACCTGTGTGGAAGTTCGTTCCAAATACGTTAGGATCTTTCCGGTTATACAAAATCAGATACCTTCAAAATGTTCATACAATTTAACTCATGGCTTAGTTACAACTTAATAATCATCTACAGAGAGAGTGGAGGGGTGAATTTCAATCAGTTGCAATACTTTTGCTAACTCTGGAATTATACCGAATAACTTGTCCCCAGCTTACTGTCAAACTGATTCAAGAGATAGGAAACCCAAATATATAGCAGAGATTAGACCTACTCTCCTATATCATTTACATATAGGATACCCTAAAATGCCCTACAATACATTCTCTGTTTTTCAAGTGGTTATTTTTACACGCACTTTGATGTTTCTATGTTACTAATCTTCTACCTTTTGGTATTCAATTCCTCTTAGTTACTATTGTATTTTTTTCTTTCTCAGGCTCATTGGATAAGGGTAACAAAGGAGAAAATACAGAATGGTGGTCTGATCCTGACTTGAAAGTTCACATTGGAGTTGGTTGTGACTTTTGTGGGGTAAGATCTTAATCTCCTCATATCCTGCATTTTGTATGTCTATGTTAGTGATCTGCAACGTGATAATGCGAGGCTTGTATTGCAGATGTTTCCCATCATTGGAGATAGATATAGATGCACCGATTGCAAGGAGAAAATGGGTTTTGATCTTTGTAAAGATTGCTACGACACCCGCTCCAAACTTCCTGGCCGATTTAATCAACAACACACCTCAGATCATAGTTTCAAGCTTGTACAACCCAACTATATTCGTAACATAATGTTGAGGCTGGTCACCGGACAGTTAGGCGACAGGTCTATCGACACCGAGTCTTTAAGTAACATAGACTTTACAGCCGAAGCCTCTGGATTGTTTGATGATGGTGAAGATAACCAGAATGGCCATGATGGTGAAGATAACCAGAATGACCCCGAAGCTACCGATTGAAAATTTGAACCCAAAAATAAATCATGATCTATATTGTTGGTGATATTGCATAGCTTCTTGCTGATTTAAGAGATGCGAATAGTGCAATACTTGGAGCATGTTTTCCAATCAATTCCTAACTGAATCTTTCTACAGATTGTGGAAATCAGTGACAGGTTATTTTAGGCCTTCATGGCAAGATTCTTGAAGATCTTCGGGAATGTACATATTTTTAGGAGTTTGCATGAGATGTATGAAAATCTGTATATTTTTATATTATAATCTGTATAACATTACTAGATTTTAGCCTAGAAATCGAAATGTGCGAAAATGAAATTTGAATACTCAGGAATCTAAACTGTATTGGTGAGATTATTGGTGTACTTGAACTACAATAAAATGAAATGGACCCTTAATTTATTAATTGGAAACATTGAATGTCCAATCAGTTTCTTAAATGACCTGTCTGGTAAAATCACATATGTTCTATTTGAATTGAATGATACATAGTACCAATGTTGGTACAACCTTGCTTTTCTCTCTCATTTTATAACATGTTAGCTTTCACACATTCTTTTGATTGTTGGATTATATTTACTCCCTCCTTTCCATTATTATTGTCGTTGTTGTTGTTTTTGTCAAGTAATTACTAAGTGTAAGAAATTATGAGTTCAAATTCAAGTTTAGGTGTATTAATATTTTGTCATCTACTAACTAAATTGTAGTATTTACCAAACTCCTTATCATATCTTGCGTGGCAAATCAAAAAGTTAATTTTTAGTCATTTAACTTTTCAGCTCATATTAATTAATAACTCTTATTATTATTATTATTATTATTATTATTATTATTATTATTATTATTATTATTATTATTATTATTATTATTATTATTATTATTATTATTATTATTATTATTATTATTATTATTATTATTATTATTATTATTATTATTATTATTATTATTATTATTATTATTATTATTATTATTATTATTATTATTATTATTATTATTATTATTATTATTATTATTATTATTATTATTATTATTATTATTATTATTATTATTATTATTATTATTATTATTATTATTATTATTATTATTATTATTATTATTATTATTATTATTATTATTATTATTATTATTATTATTATTATTATTATTATTATTATTATTATTATTATTATTATTATTATTATTATTATTATTATTATTATTATTATTATTATTATTATTATTATTATTATTATTATTATTATTATTATTATTATTATTATTATTATTATTATTATTATTATTATTATTATTATTATTATTATTATTATTATTATTATTATTATTATTATTATTATTATTATTATTATTATTATTATTATTATTATTATTATTATTATTATTATTATTATTATTATTATTATTATTATTATTATTATTATTATTATTATTATTATTATTATTATTATTATTATTATTATTATTATTATTATTATTATTATTATTATTATTATTATTATTATTATTATTATTATTATTATTATTATTATTATTATTATTATTATTATTATTATTATTATTATTATTATTATTATTATTATTATTATTATTATTATTATTATTATTATTATTATTATTATTATTATTATTATTATTATTATTATTATTATTATTATTATTATTATTATTATTATTATTATTATTATTATTATTATTATTATTATTATTATTATTATTATTATTATTATTATTATTATTATTATTATTATTATTATTATTATTATTATTATTATTATTATTATTATTATTATTATTATTATTATTATTATTATTATTATTATTATTACTATTATTATTATTATTACTATTATTATTATTATTATTATTATTATTATTATTATTATTATTATTATTATTATTATTATTATTAATTTTGGCTTTTTTTTTCCAATACTATTTGAAGTAGCTTTTAAATTTAAATTTTTAATTTGTCACTTTTCTTTTATTTTTATTCTTATTATTTTAATTAAAAACTCATTTTAATAATGTTATAAAAATGTGACAAATAATATTTGCAAATTAAAAAAAAAAGAGTGAATATGCATTTAGAGTATCAATGAGAGGCTCTGCTAGGGTTCCCAATTGGGGATTAGGGATTCGTATTTCCTGATTGTTGAGTTAGCCGGTGTTGTGGCGGCGAGAGCTCCGGTGGGGCGACGTCGATTCAAGGGGTTTAAACTCCTAATTTTAGGATTAGGAACTTTCTTGGAAAAACATCGTGTCTGGGAGTTCTTGTGGTTAGGTTGCAAGTTCTGAATTGGTCGTTTATTTTGTCGATTGGAGCGTGTAGAGGTTCTGATTTTGCGTATGGCGAAATTAGAAGAAGAGCAAGACACATAAGTCTCAAGAAAGACTCGGGATATTGAAGAAAATATTGCACAAATTGCTATGGGAACCAAGATCCAAGAACTAATTAATGAATTTGAGAATGCTCATTCTCAAGGTGGCTCAGCCGAGAAAATACATAAGGAGGAAGGAAAGTTGCAGATTGTGGATCAATCTGTGAACAAGATCTCTTACAAAAATATGGTAACGGGGGAGTCAAGTAGTCAGAGCAGAAGTATTGAATTATGTGAAGAGGAAATGGTGGATATGGAGGATGATCATAACCGAATTTGCATAGAATAACTCAAGGTAGGAGGCTATGAATGTCCTGCGTTTATTCTGTCTGTGAAAGAGGAAAAACAGATTGCAAAACCTTGGGAAAAAGGTGTCATTATCAAAATGTTGGGTCGGAGAATTGGATATAAGGCACTTGAGAATCGACCTCTACAACTCTAGGCAAGGAGGGGAGTGTTGAGTATTGTGGTTTGGGACAAGATTATTTTCTTGTCACGTTTACTAGTGAAGAGGATCACCAAACTGCATTGTTGGAAGGACCGTGGATGATTTACGATCACTACATCACTGTGCGGGAATGGCAACCTAACTTTTGTCCTACAAATGATGTAGTCGATCAACTGGCTATTGATCACTCAAATTTGTATCGATTATTTAGTATAATTTCCGATCATTTATGTTATTAATTTATTTATTTCAAACGATATTACGCGAGTTTTATCTTTGTTTTGCAGTTATTTAATTAAACTTGACTTTTGGAGGCAAAAATATAAAAGGAAGCTTATTGGACAAGAAACGTGGAAAACATAAGGAAAACAACAGAACAATGCATTTCTGCATTTTACCTGTCAAACGATCGTCTCAACAATCAGACGATCGTCTCAAGGTCAGACGATCAACTCAACTCCAAGTTGAGCGTCTCATAGCCAAAGTTGCCCGTCTCAATTGTCAAATGCTCGTCTCAAGCTCAAGTCAAATAACCTACAGACGAAACAGAAGTCAAAGCAGAAAGAGTCGTTCTTGCGTTTTCTTCTCATTCAACAGAGAAATTATCTCCACCCTAATCAACCTCAGTCCAATTTCATCAGTCAAGGCCCAAACTAAATCCAATCCTTCAATTTCTCAACAAACCAAAGTCTAGAGGATATAAATAGCAGACCCTGCTACTTGAATCGATATCTCTTTTTCACCTGTCTCTTGCACCATTTTTCCTTCTTTAGTTTTTAAGTTTCTTTATTTTATGTAACAGTAATAGTTTTCCACATCGGAGGACTATTACGAATATTAGTTTTAGGATTCTTTCTTTTCCGTATTTTATTTTTCCGATTCACATTCAAGAGTTCAATGTATGATTCAAGCATCAATTAATTTCAGGTTTATTTATTTATTTATCTTTCTCACCTTCTTATTAAATCGCCTATTTATATTTTCATCACCTTCTTTTTTAAATTTCCGAATTATGTTATCGTCTTTAATTTATTATCGTAATTGCATATTTATTTTCATGTCCATGTCTAGCTAAATAGTTTTGAGTCCGGCGTATGAGGACCGTCGTTACCGACGAGACTCGGTAGAAAATAATAGTTGCAAACTTATGATTAGAATTCTGTTTTGGTTTTAATGTCCAAGTTTAATTTAAATAGCTTTGTCACGAGAGTGAGAGGTTAGTTAACACAATTTTGTCACGAGAGTGACAAATTAATTAAGGTTAGAATCGACACAACGAGAACGTGAGGATCGAACCAGATAGTGGAAATTGGGCAACAAATCTAAATACAGCGAGAGCGCTTTAGATACGTTTAGGATAATATTAGCTTTCAAAATATATTTCTTAATTACCGAGCGAGCGAGAGAAAAATCTTGGGATTAGGAAGTATGGCTTTAGTTAATACCGCGGGAGCGTGAGGCAGAGTCTTTAAGTCAATTTATTCTACGGAACTAAGTTATAATCTAATTAGTAACCGAATTCTACATAGTCCTTTAGGAACACGAATCCATATTCCGGTCTCTCTTTATTATCTTATTTTCTTAGTTTTATTTTAAGTTCTAGTTTTAGTTTCGTATTAATTAAACATCATTCACCTTAGCTTTACAAAGTAACGATATAATACAGTAGGTTGCATTGGTCTCCGTGGGATCGATATCTTTTATTACTACGCGATAGACTGTGCACTTGTAGTTAGTAACCGTTAGACTCAGAAAGTCGCGATCAAGTTTTTGGCGCCGTTGCCGGAGACCAAAAGTCAATATTGTCATTCCGTTGTTGCACCGTATAGACTAAGGAATTTACTTTCTTATCTTTATAACTATGTATCACCCAAACTTCTTCTGTGATAACAACTCCCAGTATTTCGAGGAATCACACTCAAATTCTCCCTATGATTACTATCCCCAATATTTCGAGGAACTGCAAGAAGACCATAATTCCAACCTAGAAATATTAATGAAGGATATCAATGTGACGCTGGCTCATGCCCAATATCTCTCGGAACCACACCCGAATCCCCTCCATGATCACCGTTCCCAACACTTTGAGGAACAACAAGAATCCGTTAATTCCAACCTTGAGATGTTATTGGAAGACTTCACTGAAACAACAACTAATGTTAGGCTAAAATCTATTATGGAGCTCTTTGTGGAGGCACAAACTCTTTATAATGAAGAGCTTAGAAGACAACATCTCGATAATCATGAAACTCTCAGGCAAATAAACACAATGGTCGAGTCCCTCGTGACTTACACTGAGGCATTGGAGACCCAAATCTTGCTACTTGCACTAACACCTATAGGACCTTCCCCTGAGGAAGTTGTGTATGTTATAATAACTAGTAGTGAAAATCAACTTGAAATTCCTAAGGAGAGTGATTATGAGGTTGAGGAGAGTAATTATGAGGATGACGAGAGTTCTGGTGAGGAAAATTCACCGACATCATCTCAATGGAAGGTTGTCATAAAGGTAGAGGATAAAGCAACTATCGATACTCCTCCTTATACCCCACCATATCCTTTCTCGTATAATTTTGAAGATTCCAAATCCAAAACGTATGTAGAGGCATTGGAAAATATCCACACCAAAGCACCTTTGTCTGAGGTCCTGCATAAAAAGAGAAAACCAGAGGACCTTGAAACTAGGGAAATTATTAATCTTAAGCGGGTAAGGTTAACCTTTGAGGTGTTGGATGAAATAACTAAGTCCAAACTTGAAAAGCTAATACTTAACATAGATCTAGAACCACCACCACAACTTCAAAAGAGTAAACTACCCCACAGAAGGAAGAAAAGAAAAGGTGAGGGATATGTGAGATGGCTTGATAAATGGCCATGGAAACCGAATAATTAACACTCCTAACCGTCGAGCTATCGATGTTAAACTAAACAATGTGTGGGTGGCAACCCACCATCTTTTATTTTAATGTTTTTCGTTTATTGTTTTTATCTGCAGAAAATAAAGAATTGTATTACTCGTCACGTCTCAGTCACGTTTAGGAAATGGATATTTAGACGACAATCCCTTAAAATCACCAGGTGCCCACGAACATTCCTACAAATGTCGCTGCTGGTGGTGACACCGATGATGAGTATGATAGGAGATGGCATGTCTCTACCGTTCTTAACTCATCTCCTCCTCTTTGTCTTTTTGCATTGTCTAGTTCCACCTGCACACACCGCACTATATTTCTAACAATTTTTGTAGGTACTTCCTTCAGAAACAAGCAATATGAAGAGCGGCTTCCTGAAAAGTGAAGTTTTCGCAAATCCAAAAATCTCATAGTATAAGACGTCAAAGCATAAATGGTCAGCTAATGCAGGGACAACTAGGGAAGAGTCATAATGAATTTGGTCGTGGTGGCACGAAAATGGCATCCATATAGGTTCTATCTTTCCTTTTCCACATTTTATGAAAACATTGAGGACAATGTTTGGTTTAAGTGTGGGGGAGGAACGTTACCACTTTTATCGTTTCTAGTTAGATTCAATATTTTCCAGCATGATTTTAAATTTTTCTATTTTCGTTGCATCTTTGCATGTGCTGTCAAGTTCTTATATGTGATTTTTGTGTTTAATGATTTCCAATCCCCTTAAGCCTCACCAAATATTTTAAAAATAGAGTTTATTTTGAAAATCTTAGGTTACAAACGAAATTGAGGTTATATTGTGAGACTTGGGAAAATTCCGCAAGATCGGTATCGTCTTAACACCGTGAGCCTCCCAATTATGGAAATCGATTTGAGTACTTATTATGCCATAGCCTTAAGTTCTCACCCTTTTAGTAGTCCCTTATTAGTTTATATTAACAATCAGCACCATCCTAAGCACACACTAAGTAGGAAACCGATGCAAATAAGTGTATGATCTCAAAGTTAAAAGAATAAATTAAGAGAAAAAATGAATGAATGAAAAGAAATGCTCCTTCTAAGTTAGGTGGTCCTTACCCGATCATTTAGCCCAACGGTGTAAAATTATTTATTTTATTGATATTGCAAAAGAAAAAAAAAGAGAAGAAAATGATGAAAACGAGATCATAGTCACTAACAGGCTATCCTACCATGAGTATAAAAGGATAACGGGCTTAATGTGATTGCGCCAGAATGAAAAGGGATGAAAGAAGGATGAGTGAGTTAGACTTAGGTATAATGACATGATTCAGATTGGTTTGTATAGGAGGGAGGTTGATGACCACAAAAACGGAATTGTGTTGTTACGATATCCTTAGTGTGTAAGAAGTACCTATCAATACAAACTTAGCCGAAGTAGAGTTGGTAGCCTAGGACGAGTATTCTGTTGAACTATTTTTCTTATGAGCCATAGTTTTCTTGAGGACAAACAAAGGTTTAAGTGTGGGGGAGTTTGATCACTCGAATTTGTATCGATTATTTAGTATAATTTCCGATCATTTATGTTATTAATTTATTTATTTTAAACGATATTACGCGAGTTTTATGTTTGTTTTGCATATATTTAATTAAACTTGACTTTTGGAGGCAAAAATATAAAAGGAAGCTTATTGGACAAGAAACATGGAAAAACAGAAGGAAAACAACAGAAAAATGCATTTATGAAATTTACCTGTCAAACGATCGTCTCAACAATCAGACGACCGTCTCAAGGTCAGATGATCAACTCAAATCCAAGTTGAGCGTCTCATAGCCAAAGTTGTCCGTCTCAAGCTCAAGTTAAATAACCTACAAACAAAACAGAAGTCAAAGCAGAAAGAATCGTTCTTGCGTTTTCTTCTCATTCAACAGAGAAATTATCTCCACCCTAATCAACCTCAGTCCAATTTCATCAGTTAAGACCCAAGCTAAATCCATTCCTTCAATTTCTCAACAAACCAAAGTCTAGAGGCTATAAATAGAAGCCCCTGCTACTTGAATCAATATCTCTTTTTCACCTGTCTCTTGCACCATTTTTCCTTCTTTAGTTTTTAAGTTTCTTTATTTTATGTAACAGTAATAGTTCTCCACATCGGAGGACTATTACGAATATTAGTTTTAGGATTCTTTCTTTTCCGTATTTTATTTTTCCGATTCACATTCAAGAGTTCAATGTATGATTCAAACATCAATTAATTCCAGGTTTATTTATTTATCTTTCTCACCTTCTTATTAAATCGCCTATTTATATTTTCATCTCCTTCTTATTTAAATTTATGAATTATGTTATCGTCTTTAATTTATTATCGTAATTGAATATTTATTTTCATGTCCATGTCTAGCTAAATAGTTTTGAGTCCGACGTATGAGAACCATCGTTACCGACGAGACTCGGTAGAAAATAGTAGTTGCAAACTTATGATTAGAATTCTGTTTTGGTTTTAATTTCCAAGTTTAATTTAAATAGCTTTGTCACGAGAGTGAGAGGTTAGTTAACACAATTTTGTCACGAGAGAGAGAAATTAATTAAGGTTAGAACTGGTACAACGAGAGCGTAGGGATCAAACCATATAGTGGAAATTAGGCAACAAATCTAAATACAACGAGAGCGCTTTAGATACGTTTAGGATAATATTAGCTTTCAAAATATATTTCTTAATTACCGGGCGAGCGAGAGCAAAATCTTTGGATTAAGAAGTATGACTTTAGTTAATACCGCGGGAGCGTGAGACAGAGTCTTTAAGTCAATTTATTCTACGAAACCAAGTTATAATCTAATTAGTAAATGAATTCTACATAGTCTTTTAGGAACACGGAATCCATATTCCGGTCTCTCTTAATTATCTTATTTTCTTAGTTTTATTTTAAGTTCTAGTTTTAATTTCGTATTAATCAAACATCATTCACCTTAGCTTTACAAAGAAAAGATAGAGTACAGTAGATTGACATTGGTCTCTGTGAGATCGATATCTTTTATTACTACGCGATAAACTATGCATTTGCAGTTAGTAATCGTTAGACTCAGAAAGTCGCGATCAACTGTTTGGATTTGTATCTCCAGATTAACCATCGAGTATTATAAAACTAAGGTGCTAACCTTCATTGGAAACCGGATAAGTAAAGCTATCAAGGTTGTTCGGAATACCACAACTAAGGAATGGGGAAAATACGCGAGATTATGTGTCCAAGTGGACCTTTCCAAACCATTAATGGCTATGTTTGCAATTAAAGGTCGGCTATACAAAATTGAATATGAGGGTCTCCATTTACTTTGTTTAAACTGTGGAAAGTATGGGCAGTCTGCTGATCTATGTCCAGAAAAAGTGGGTAATGAAATAAGTAGGAATAAGGAGCATGAAAAAGGGAAGCATATTGGGGTGGAAGAAGTGGCTAAAGGCGTTGAACCAGAGGTGGTTAACGGGCCGTGGATGGTTTGTGCGAAAAGCAAGGAGAAAAAAAATTGTTGCTGGACACAATAGGGATTCTGATATCAGGAAAATAGGCGAGAAACATGAAAGGATTAAAGGTTCTCGATTTGCTAATTTGATGGAGGAAGGAGGAAAGGAAACAAAGAAGAAATATAACCTCAGGAAAAGACGAATGACTCGAGTGTTCAACCTCTGCAATAGGAAAGTGATATTGAGAAGCAACCTCAATGTTCTAATAGCGACATTCAAAAGAATTCGGCTGAGATAAGTAAATTTCAGAAGCGGCGACAAAGGAAACTAAGGAAGCATAAAGGGGAGGCAATGAATAAAAATGTGGAAATGCTATCGAAAAGTATAATCAAAGAGAAGTTTAAAGGAGGTCAGAGGAATATAATAGGGAAAAAGTTGGACAAAATCAAGATTACAATGGAGATAATAGAGCTTCTAAATGAATGCCAAAATTCGAGAAAAAACATCAAGGAAGTAGTGAAATGGATTTTTAGGTACTTAAAAGGTACCATTAACACATGTTTGTGCTTTAGTGGATAAACATGTTAGTTAAAAAAAATTAATTCTGAACATGTTGGTGATCTAAATAAACAATAATATATTACTGGTTATGTTTTTAAAATATGTGGGGCTCCAGTTAGTTGGTGATAGATGTTACAAGCTATAATAAAACTAACTTCTACAGATACCGAGTACATGGACTTAACAGAAGGAGTGAAGGAAATGTTATAGTTATGGGGTCTTCTAGATAATTTTAGGATTAAGCAAGAATATGTGAATTTGAGTTGTGATAGCCAAAATGTGATTAACTTGGCTAATAATCAAGTCCATCATGCACGCACCAAGCATATTGATGTTAAATATCATTTTGTACGAGATGTCATATAAAATGGTGGTATATCTCTAATGCACGTGCATACTACCGAAAATCCTTCATACATGTTACTCAAGATTGTTTCAGGTAGCAAGATCCAACATTTTTTGAACTTACTAAGCATTATTCTATATTTGTCTAAAAATTGAATATTCACTAGTACAAATTGCGTTAACAACGACACCATGATCACCACAGATCATGCCTACACCGTTGTGAAATCTCTAAACTAAAGCATTATTCTATTATTTTTATTTACTATTTGTATATAACAACGGTTGTTTATTTCAACCGTTGTAACATGTTTTGTTTTTTATTTATTTTAATTCTAAATTAAACTTTGGCGCTTCATTATGAAATTTAATTACAAAAGTAATATATCATGACGGTTGTGGTATATCCACCGTTGTGATATGTATCAAACTTTGATTCCCAACAATTATATCTTTTTTCCATTTTAAACATATATTTTCGAATCCGTAGTATCAAACTGATGTATAAATGGATTTGATTTCCAACAACTACATTTAAAAAAAAATTGATTTCCATTTTAAACATGTATTTTATTTCAATTTTTAGCATTTTTATGTTAATGAGAAGAATTTGATCAAATTAAAAAAATGAAAGACAAGGGTATATATAATAGATAAGTTCATTAATATTTTAAAAAGAGGAGTACATATATTTTTCAAGGATCACAACCCATAGCTATAAGGGCATCTTCATAGTCTAGGGCACTGTCCTCACTCCCTTCATCAGAATTATAATAATATGTCATCTCCTCCTTCTTTTTCTTTTTCTTTGGCTTTTTCGTCTTCTTCTTCTTCTTCTTCTTCTTCTTCTTCTTCTCCTCTGGCTTCATCACCCTTAACGCATCCGGTCTGGCGTTGGGAGCTTGTTGGACCTCCTCATTTGGTTGCTGACGTTGTTCAGTAGTGATCTTTGTGATGTTTCTATTGGCATTTTGATCATTTGTAAAACTCATTGTTATTGGATATTATGAAGAAATGTAAAATCGTGTATTTATAGATGAGGATGAAGATGAAAAATATGATACTTTAATGCTTGTAATGATGATAACGTGTAATGTTTGATATTCCCGGGTTGTGTTTTATAACCGTAATTAAATAATTATATAAAACAGAAAAATTGTTGTAGCAAGGATTCAAACCCTATACCTATCGTACCCTAAATTTTGACCACCTTCCATATGTTTTCTAATGTCACTTTATTTCGAATAAATAATATGACACAATTGGTAAGAGAGCATGCTTAAGCTTTATAAGCACAAGGTCTCGGGTTTCAATCTCACATTCCTCTTTTTTTAATGTTTTATTTATTTTTTCTTTGCTACTAGCTATTTATTTTTATTTTTAATAAAAAAATTACAAAAATTGTAATTTTTATTATTTAAATATTAATTTTCGTAAAATATTTTTTTATTCACCAAGCCATGAATCCATCCAGATTCATTGGCTTGAGCATTAAGGGTGTGTTTGGTTCGAGGTAGATAGAGGGGAGGGGAGAAGATATTTTTAATGAAATGTGTATGATTCAATTTTTAGGATGAGAGAGGAGGGGAGCGGAGCGGAGCAAAATCCCTCCAAATCACATTTTTTGCATCTCTCCAAATTGAAGGGATTTGGAGGGGAGGGGAGGGAAAATGATTTTTATTGTTTAATAAACAATTATATTTACCAAATTATCCTCAATATTATTTTAATATATTAAAATTATTATTTTCTTTTGTGTTCTTTCTTCTCTTCTCTTGTATTTGATTTAATCAAGTACATATATATGTATATTGTTTGTTTCACTGCCCTTTTGATATTGTATTTGAAATTTAGTTTATTATATACTATGTAAATTGTTTGTTTCACTATCCTTTTATTGAAAATGCAGTAATTTAATTTGACATAAAACCCTATAATCTGAAAATTAAGATGTATTTGGAAACCAACCTAAATCAATAAATATTTTCCGAATTACTTCCATTTCATTTCAGCACATTTTATGTTCCTTTAACTCATAATATATGGTTGAATGGTCTGTTTGTTTCAATTCATCTATATCTATATTTCTACTTTATCTCATCCTCATCACTTATCACGATAAGTCATCATAACAATCTCCATGGTATGCGGCGATGATGAATTACTATAATGAAAGATATAGATGTATTGATGCAAATAGATCATCGATACATTTTTGTGTTAAAGAACATAAAATGTGTTGAATGAGTCTGATGCAATTCGGAAAACAATGATCTATTTATGTTGGTTTTCAAGAACAATTTAATTTTCAGATTATATGGTTCTTTACCAATTTAAATGGTTGTAGTTCTTTAATTAGTGGATGGTTAAACAAACAATATATATTTGTTTATAATAAACTAAAGGTACATTCTACGACGGGTGAAACTCATAACCGTTGTAATTTATATATATATATATATATATATATATATATATATATATATATATATATATATATATATATATATATATATATATATATATATATATATATATATATATATATATATATATATATATATATATATATATATATTATGACGGTTGATAAACATAACTGTTGTAATATAATACGCGTTTTTCAGAATACAACAACGGTCTCATGACTGTGATTATATGTAACGTACTTACGATAATACTTTACATAATAATGCTCTCGCCCACGTCGTTATATGCAATTCCCAACCATTATTAAATAGATTTTTCGTAGTAGTGATTTCAAATTATGAACGAGATGTGGAAAGATAAAAAGAGAAATATAAATTACTTCAATGAAATTATGGAGTAATAATATGAAGAAAAAGAAATTAAAATGCAAATATTTATGTGTAGTATTATTATCTCAATTTATAGTATGTAGTTTATTATATAAACTAAATACATTTGTTAATCACAACAACAATAAGAATATAGAAGGTAATAAAGTGGTTTTCTATCTTATAATAAGTTAATCTTTTTTTAAAATAATTATATTTTTTCATACAATTTTTATTATTCAAATCTACTTAATATAAATACAAAGAAGCCATGATAGCAACCCTAACTACATATCATATTGGTAACAATCCTCGCTACATGTCATTTGGTAACAATTCTAAGTACAAATCCTAATTATACAAAATTTATATTAAAATAAATAATAATAATAATAATAATAATAATAATAATAATAATAATAATAATAATCTACTTAATATAAATCCAAAGAAGTCATGATAGTAAAAATAATATAATAATAATAATAATAACAAAAATAATAGTATAATAACCAACTACTACAATTATAAATAAAAATAATAATAATAAGGATAATAATAATAATAATAATAATAATAATAATACAAATTTTTATATGTAAAGTGATTATGGATAGAACAATAAGAAATAATAAAATAATAATAATAATAATAATTTAAATTATTAATTAAAATATTTACTAACACAATAAATGAGTGAATGAATATAATTAAAGAATAGGATTTACAAAATAGAAGAAAAATAAAAGTAATTCAAAGGTTTATAACTATGGATAGAACAATAATAATAATAATAATAATAATAATAATAATAATAATAATAATAATAATAATAATAATAATTTAAATTATTAATTAAAATCTATATGAATACAATAAATGAGTGAATAAATATAATTAAAGAATAGTAGATACAAAATAAATAAAACACATAATTCAAAAGTTTATGAAATTTTGTAACTCCTTTTATTTTAAGTAATTCTAAGGTTTATGAGTTACATAATCACATATTTTGTAACTCTTTTTTCTTTAATTATATTCATAATCATATATCTTGTTCTATCCATAATCACTCTATCTATAAATATGTGATATTGAGTTATCATCATTGTCTACAAACAATTTTTTGATGGTATAGTTTAATTTTGTATAAAAGTTTTTATTTCTATTTATGCATTTTTATTGATTTTTGTGGAAGAATATAAACTCAAAATATTTTATTTAAATATTTAAATTCTCTTTTTTATTGATTTAACTTTTGTTAATTTAATATTTTAACTTTCTTTCTAATTTCCTTTTATTTCTTGATATGAATATGTTTTTTTTTCCATATGAATTAGGTGAAGAGGATAGATTTTATGTTGCATCATTTTTGTTTGAGAAGTCTATGAAATGTTTTTTTTTTTAATAAGGATGATATATAGATAAAGAAAAAGGAGTACAAAAAGAGAGGGAGACTAGACCAAAATCCACTCAAAGTCAAACAAATCTAAAGAATGGCAAACCAAGCTTATTCTTAACAAAATCAGCCCTAATAATTAAAGGAATTGAGCTAAAGTTAGACGTATCAGATAAAGAAAAACTTAAGTTAGCAAGGACATCTGCACAACTATTCCATTCTCTATAAATGTGAGACACAACAAATTTCCAATTAGAAATAACATTTATACAGTTAATCTATCTATTCCTAAGCATCCAAGGAGCACACAAAGAAGGCTTGCAAGCTTTAACCAGAAATGTCGAGTTCGTTTCCAACTAAACATTACACCAAATCTTCTCATGAGTGAACTCAATTGCTATCATAGCACCCGAGATTTCGGAAATGAGAGAGTCCGCAATACATATATTAGAAGCAAAAGTACACAAAAAGGATCCAACACAGTTTCTAGCAATACCACCACAGGCCGAGAGACCCGAAGGGGACAAGGAGGCACTGTCACAATTAATTTTAATCTAATTCGGAGGAGGGGGCTGCCATAGAACCTCCAATATGTTCAGAGCTCGAGGAGGCCAAATGATAACCTTAAAACTTTTGAAAATCTCAAAATCCTTCATAGAGAGGTGAGGGTCGAAGGTAGTAGCACTGCCCGCCACAGAAACTACAGCCAAAATAGAAGAAGAAATAGAAGAAAAAGAAGTGCAAGTGTCATTAAAAATTATTGAATTCTGGGCCTACCAAATTGCATTGATAACATAAATGATAGCCACCCTACGAATCAATCTACAATGATTCTTTCTCGCAGAATCGAAGTACAGCCAGATGTCAGACCAACCGTGAACCCGGTAGTTAAGATGAAATATATGTTGAATCCAACTCCAAATTTTGGAAGCTAAAGTGAAATCGAAAAACAAGTGGGAATCTATTTCCTCCTCCAACCCGCAAATCTCACAACGAGAGGGGAAGGCAAAACAGCGACGTTTTAGTTAAGCATCCGTCGATAACCGATTATGAAGAAGCCTCCAAACTGTGAAAGAATGAGATGGAGGAATGGACTTGGCCCAAATCCATTTCCAACAATCCTTGAAGGGGCCACGAAGCCGCTTGAACTCATAAGGGACAAATCACAAAGTAAGGAATGGATCCAAACTCTTTGATCCGAACGAAAATCGGAAGGAAGGTGATAAAAAAGAATACGCCGTTGGATAGACAAAGGAAGAACAATGGCAGCTTTAGAAAAATTCCAATGGCCATTAGTAATAATATCATGAACCTTTTGATCACTAATAATCGTTGGAGCCTCCTCGTCAAGACAAAGAGGATGACCACACCAAGTGTCATACCAAAGATTTATTAACTTGCCATTTCCAACATTCCAAGAGGAATTACGCAACAAATTAGAGACCTTTTTCTTAGCACTAGACCAAAGAGAAGAGAAAATATGATGGGAGATGAAATTATTATTCCTCGTAACCCTCCTCTGTAAAATAGAGGCCCAGCAGCTCGAAGAGTTGAGTAAATCCCAAGCAAGTTTCAGATTTGTAAGCTTCATTAAGCATGCATAAAGAGTGAATCCCTATACCACCTTCAGAATACGGCCTGCATGCATTCCCCCACGACACAGTCACCAACTTGTTCTTCAAGGTCTCGCCGCACCAAATAAACCTCCTAACCACCTTATCAATAGAGCGAAGAAGAGAAACCGACCAATCATAAACTGCTAAAGAATGGTTCAACATGCTAAAGATGGAGGACTTAACTAATTCCACCCTGCCAGCAAAGGATAAAAGAGTTCCCTTACAAGAAGCGAGTTTATTAATAAGTCGATCTGCAATAGGTTGTAAGTAGAGAGCCTTTGGTCTATCCTTAAAAAACGGAACTCCAAGATACTGAAACAGGAAAGAACCCAATTGGAATACAGAGTAGTTAGCAAGGATGCGCAACCTAGAATTCGACACCGAGCCACCGAAAATGAAGGACTTAAAGCAATTCACCTGCTGTCCCGAAATGGATAAGCTTGGAAGGTGTGAATAAGAGATTTTATATTCGAGATTTTTCCTTTCCAGAATATAAGAATATCATCCGCATATAAAATATGCGACGATAACTTAATTGAGTTTGGACCAGCAATAAGATCCAAAATATTATTAGCAGCCAGATGATGAAGCTTTCTATTGAGAAACTCTTCAGCAAGACAAAACAATAAAGGTGAGAGAGGGTCACCTTGCCGAACACCGCGAAAGCATTGGAAGAAACCCTTAAGAGAACCATTAACATTAACAGACATAAAAGATGAATGAAGAATGGTGTTAATCCAAGAGCAGGATTTTTCATTAAAACCGAACTTCCGAAGAACCTTCAAAAGAAAATCCCAATTTAAAGTGTTGAACACCTTTTTAATATCCACCTTCAAAGTTACATAACCACAACAAACCTTTGAATCAAGCATATTCACCGCTTCCGATGCGAGACTAATGCAATCATGAATTTTTCTACCATAGACAAAACCTCTTTGTTCCGATGAAACAAGAAAAGGAATGATAGACGCCAACCGATCATCAATAATATTAGAAATCAACTTTGATTTGAAATTCAAAAGAGAAATAGGACGAAACAAAATCTAAAGCATCAACGCCTTTAACTTTCAAAATTAAAACAATCGTGGATGAGTTAAATCTGGGAAGAATCCAATCTTTGATAAAGAAATCCATAATGGCATTCGAAACATTCACCTTTATGATGTCCCAAAACTGCTGGTAAAAAAAAGCTCCAAAACCGTCGGGTCCCGACGCACTGTCCTTATTGAGAGCAAAACCCGCTGCTGAGATTTCATCCATGGAAGGTAACCGAGTAAGATTTGTTGATAAGATCATCCACCAAATAAGGAATATTATAATCCACCATACTAAAGTCCTGCAAAGAAGGAGAGTTAGCAGAAAACAAATTTTGAAAATAATTGACAGTGCAGTCAGCTATCTCAGCAGGCTCCGATAAAGTACGATCCTCATAATGCAAGATGGCGATAGATTTTGATTTTTACTTAATCTTGGTAGTGCGGTGGAAAAAGGCCGTATTCCGATCTCCCTCTAATTGCCACCTGACTCTGGATTTTTCTCTCCAAAAACTATCTTCCATATCAAGAGCCAAAGAGTGAGCTTTTTGAGCAATCAACTCCTGCCCCAAAAGAACAACATATCTACCATCAATTTGAATAGCCTGCTGAATAAACTTGAGAGAAGCTCCAGCTTTAGTAACATTATCTGAAACATTCCCAAAAATATGTTTATTCCACACTTTTAGCACAAATTTTAGATTCTGTAACTTCTTAGTGAGCACAAACATGTGACAACCTACTAACTCCAACTTCCAATTAGACTCAATAAGATTCCGATAATCCGAATGAAGCGCCCAAGTCTTGAGAAATTTTATGTTAAACATGGGCAACTTTAACATAAAATTCGAAAATCAGCGGGAAATGATCAGAATTATTTCTGATGAGAGTGGAAACTGAATTTGGTTGCAAACCTCAAACCACAACAGATTTCCAATGCAACAATCAAGACGACGTTCCACTGAAAAAAGAGAGTCTCGCTTGTTAGACCAAGTAAGATCGGCATCATTAGTGTGAATATGGATGAGACTATTATCATTGGACCACTGATTAAAATCTGTCATCGGAGCACGAGCATTCGAACCACAGTGTTCATGAGCACCGATAATAGCGTTAAAATCCCCAACAAAAGACCGCGGAAGAATATGTACAGATTGAAAGATGTTGAGGTCTCTCCAAAGATCCCTCCTCTTATGAAGGTTAGTGGAAGCATAAATTGCAGCACAGGCCAAAACAACATTGTCAAAAACGAAAGAGAAAGCGACGAATTGCTCAATAGACATAATAAAACTAGGATAGAAATTAGTGGTATAAAGACACCAAAGAGAAGGAATAGATTTAGAATTAGTAGCAAAAAGCTTGTATCTTAACTAAAAAAACCAATTAGGAGGTAACTTCACAAAATCCATCTTGGGCTCCGCAATAAAGATGAAATCCAGGTGATGTTAATTAATATGTCTCTTCAAGGCTAATTTGCATGAAGCATTAGCCACCCCTACGAATGTTCTAAAATAAGCACTTCATGAGGTAAGATTTTTAAGGCCTGCTTGGGACCTTGTTGAATATTTTTGCTTGTGACTAGTTCATTGTTTTTCTTTAGGTTACTAATAACAGAAGTGAAAACACCATCTGCATGTGGTTTCTCCGTTAAAGCTTCTAGAACCGCCCAAGAATTATGCAGAAAGACTGCATCTGCAGCCTCATAAGAAGGATTCACCTGTGTGGTTTCCATAAATTCAGAAAGTTGTAACTCCGACTCCAACACCGGTTGAGATACGTAGTTTAACATATTATTAACCAGACCCTGATCTATAATCTACAGGAGCTGAACATCCAAATTAGGATCCACCAAATGCGGACTTTCGAAATTCTGATCATGAATCCCGTTATTGATTCCATCCTCTTTAGTATTAGGTCGTAAAGACTCATCCTGCAGAGTGGTAGCTTTAAGGGCATAAGCCGCTTTAGATTTAGCAATCAGTTGCACTTCCGTCTTCATAAGAAACTTGCACTTTTGAACATCGTGTCCCGTTTTCTTACAATGTGAGCAAAAGTCAGGGAGGTTTTCGTATTCAATATCTGAGGAAAAAAGTAAATCCTTCTCTTTCCACAAGCACATTGTAGTTAATTTGCTGAGATAAGTCCATATCAATAAGCACACGAACAAATTGTCCGAAAGTTCTGTCAACACGAGATTTAGCAGAAGCCGCGTAAATGCAAATGGGAGTGCAGACACAGCTAGCAATGAAGAATAGAATGCGGGGTCTCCAGTATTCCTGAGATAAACCAAAGAACCGAACCCATACATGCACATAGGTATTGTTTTGAGTGGATGGGTTGAAGTCTTTGGACCAAGAAAACAATTTCAACGATCTTGGGTTTAAACTGATTGAACCTTTAGCTCTAACTCTTCTCATATCTTTGACATTCGAGAAGGTGAACTCATAGTACCTTATACCAAGAGACAGAACTCCCTAATTCTTGATATCCGACCAAATTTTGGAGAGTTTTAAACGGAGTGCAGCGACTGTAAAAGGAGACGTACCTTTTGGCCAGATGACTCTCCCATGAAGGTTATTCTTGCCCTCATTCAGACCTTCTAAATACTCATCTTCCGAAATCATGATATAAGGCCGATCCCCTTTAATCACTGGCTGAGGGAGCTGCGAGATTGGAATGTCACAAACCCCCTTGAGAGCTTGGGTTTAAGATTTCGAAGAAGGGGATTTTTAACGAAGAAGGTTCAAGGATGAGAGGGGAACAAATGAAAGGGGGAGATAACTTCAGGGAAGAGATCAGAAACATCCATTATACTTAAATATCTATAAAACAAGACTCCAATAACCAGCGAAGAGGAGGAAACCGACGAAGAAGAAGCCGACAACACCAACTTTTACAACTTTTCAGGATTGGTTAGCCTCTGGAAATACAGTTTCGCCACCTTTTATGAAATGGTTGTTCATGTAAGTATATATTTTTATACGTAATAATTGTATAAATCAATTATTTTTTTATTGATATATTTTTTGTTAGTTTGTTTTTCTATCTTTCTTTCTCATTTTCTTTTATTTATTAATGTGTGGTTATTTTTCATGTGAACCAGGAAAAAAAGATAATCAAACTGACAAATCAATGACATATATTAGAAAATTTTATCTGATGGAATATACTTCAACATTTTCTTCAGAAAGATTTTTCAAGAATCATTTGACCCCCAAGATTTAGTTTTTTATATTTATAATTGATCTTTTCTGCTTTTATTTGTTTTCTTTAATTTTGTCATTTATTTTATTTTTTTCTTTCATTTTTTAATATAGTAGGATACAAGACGCCCTTCCACTATTGTAATTTTTTTTTTGTTAAATACGATTGTATTTATAATATAAAATATTATATATTTTGTTAATAAGATGTGATTGAGTTTATTATTAATTTTTGTTAAATACGATTGTATTTATAATATAAAATATTATATATTTTGTTAATAAGATGTGATTGAGTTTATTATTAATTTATATATATATATATATATATATATATATATATATATATATATATAAATATATATATATATATATATATATATATATATATATATATATATATATATATATATATATATATATATATATATATATAAACAAGTGAGAGAGACCACATATTCACCCAAAATATTAAGGTGATAAGTGTATTGGTCCTCTTCCTTATAAAATGTTCAACCTCTACTTTTATAAGTAATGTGGGACTTAGAACTCACCCTTATTTCTCAACACAACTCACACTTGTTTCTCAATAATCCCCCCTAGAGTGTAAGTCCATCCATTATGATTCCACTTAAATGGAAGCTATTTCATCCACATGTGTGTACCACCATTGAGAGACACATTTATCTTGTCATTGACACTTCAACGAAATACGTCGACTGACCACCATGTCATGAAAATTTCTTTGTTTGAAGAAATTGATGAAAATAATTTATTTAAAATGTTTTGATAGAAAATAAAAAGAAATTCTTTAAAATATTTAAAATTAATCAAATAATAATATATTTTTTGTTATTCTTGTGAAAATAATCATTTGAATGTATGAATGAAAAATAATATGCTATTTGTATGATGATGTGAAAATTTATTTGTTTGAAGAAATTGATGAAAATAATTTATTTAAAATGTTTTGAAACAAAATAAAAAGAAATTCTTTAAAATATTTAAAATTAATCAAATTATAATATCTTTTTTGTTATTTTTGTGAAAATAATCATTTAAATGTATGAATGAAAAATCATATGTTATTTGTATGCTAATGTGAAAATTTCTTTGTTTGAAGAAATTGATGAAAATAATTTATTTAAAATATTTTGAAACAAAATAAAAAGAAATTCTTTAAAATATTTAAAATAATAATATTCTTTTGTTATTTTTGTGAAAATAATATTTTGAATGTACGAACGAATTATGTGCAAAAAATTATTCAAAAAAGATTTATTTTGAGTGTTTAAATAATTAATTGAAAAATAATATAAAAAATTATATGAAAAAACATCAAAAAAGGCAATTATGTGATGTTCTAACTGTTACTAATCTTGGAATGTTGGTGTGAACTATGTTTGAACTGTCATGAATGGAGTAAGCTAATAGATATGAGCTGAATCAGTTATTGGAATTTGGAATTGTCAATCGGTTGAATGATATGGCCTTGTGTTAGTTTATTAATTTGAGTTGTGATGCTTAATTAGTCAAGATGTTTATATGATGATTGTAGTGAATGACTTTGAACTTTTTTGTCATTATAAACGCTAATGGTCATGTATGTTTACATGTAACTAGTTATATCAAAGCATATGGGTTTAGGTTAGTTTGAATGTGATATAGTATTTAAATTCAAATATATATAGTATTTAAATTTAATATAGTACTTTTCTTATATGATTTTGTTAACACTTGGTGAGATAATGTTGTTGAATTTAAATTCAAATATATATAGTATTTAAATTTAATATAGTTATTAACTTATTGAATTTTCTATAAATAGGGGTTACTTGTGAAAAGTATAAGTCTGTTCCAAGAATCTTACACTGTGTGGGTCAAGAAGCTGTTAACTTCCCTACAGGTAATTTTTTTTAGCTTAATTAGTATAACTATGGATAAGAAATGGATGTCTTCAAATCGATTTTCGAATGAGTACGAGAAAGGGGTATCAGAATTCATTAAGTTTGTTGTTGCACACTCCAAACACCCAAGTCGAATGACATGTCCTTGCTTGGATTGTTGTTTTGGGAGTCTGGTTGACGTGATTCAGTTGACATCACATTTAAAGAGGTATGAAATTGATATAAGTTATACATGTTGGAATTTGCATGGAGATAAAATTAACGAGAATGTTGAACTGGGGGATAATACGACCTATGCTTCAAACGACAACGACACAGATACATACAATTATGATCGAGTCGAAGAGATTGCAGAAGCAGTTGAAGATGATCTTAAGGATTGTCCCAAAATGTTTGAGAGGTTGGTAAGCGATGCAGAGAAACCATTGTATAGTGGTTGCACTAAATTCACAAGATTGTCCGCAATATTAAAGTTGTACAACTTAAAGGAGGGCAATGGATGGTCGGATAAAAGTTACACAGAGCTATTGGCTCTTATGAAAGATATACTTCCAGAGGATAATGTTCTTCCCAATCGAACTTATGAGGCCAAAAAGATGTTGTGCTATATTGGCATGAGCTATGATAAGATACATGCTTATCCAAACGATTGTGTTTTGTTTCGAAATGAGTATGCACCGTTAAATCAATGTCCTAAATGCGGTGTCTCTCGATATAAGAAGAAGTTGTCTCCAGGAAAAGTCTTATGGTATTTTCCTATAATTATGAGATTCAAACGCATGTTTCATAGTGAAACCGATTCAAGACACTTGACTTTCCATGCAGATGAAAGAATTATTGATGGAAAGTTTCGACATCCGGCAGATTCACCACAGTGGATGAAAATTGATGATGATTATCCTGAATTTGGAAAAGAAGCAAGAAACCTTCGTTTGGAATTATCTACTGATGGAATGAACCCACACTGTCTTCAAAGTATCTCACATAGCACTTGGCATGTGAGTTTAATGATTTATAACCTACCTCCATGGCTATGTATGAAGCATAACTACATGATGTTATCCATGTTAATTTCTTGGTCTAAACAACTAGAGAATGACATAGACGTATACTTGACATCCTTAATAGAAGATTTAAAGTTTTTGTGGGAGAATGGTGTGGAGGTTTATAATGAGTATAGGAAAGAAAGTTTCAACTTGAGGACGATGTTGTTTGGCACAATTAATGATTTTCCAACATACAGAAATCTATTAGGTACAACATAAAAGGTCAATGTGCATGTCCTATCTCTGAAGATAAAACAGATTGGACGCGATTGGAGTTTGGTCAGAAGAATGTATTTCTCGATCATCGTAGATTCTTAAATTCGAATCATCACTACCATGTGTGGAGAAAATCCTTCAATGGAGACACGAAACAAGGTAGAGCTCTACCTATATTATTGACAAGTGATCAAATTTTTGAAAAGGTGAAAGATGTGAGTACTCAGTTTAGCAAGCCATTACGTAAATTTTTTTTACATGGTAATGTTAGACTCCTACAAAACCTGCATCTAAGGATAAAGGAATTTTTCCGCACAACAAGTGTGTTGCATAAAAAAAAGAGGTACATTGAAAGTGTTATTCGATGATTCAAATTCAAAAGCTTCATGATTTTCTATTTTACCTAACTTATTTGATTTTTAGGTTCTTGCTCAAGTTTCACAATAAGTGATCAGCAAGAAAAGAGCTCCTTCAAGGATCGGACCGACAAAGAGAGCTCTTACATCTCGCTTTCGAATGTGTCTTGAAACACTTGTTGCAACATCAGATTTGATGAATGGTGTTATTCGTCAAATAGACATGGAAGAAGGTGTTTTTAGTTTCCTCATTCCGAAACAATTGGAAAAGAGGACATGGTATATATCTTCAATCATCTTGAATTAGGCATCAGTGTTATGCATTCATACATCTGGTACTCTGATCAATCTATTATTTAATTAGTTGAACAATTTATTTACACATTTTAATGAAAATAGTCTAATGTTTATAATGTTTTTATTTAAGGTGATTGTATGACAAATTGATGCACGAGAATCAATTGTCAAACAAATTCTATTTCGTGTCCTGTGTCCGTTTCAACGCCATGTTAATTAATATGAATCCAGATTCAGTAAGAGATCACTTACTCGAGAGATTTATGGCCAGCAATACAGAAAGTTTGTATTTTTTTACCGTATAATACTGGAAACGGGTAAGATTTTCCTTCTAATATCATTCTAATCTTTGTATCTTTTGCGTAGAAATTATTCATCTAAACTTTTATTATATTTTACAGTGGAAACTCGTTGTTAGTTGTTATTAATCCTACAAGAAAAATGGTGTATTATCAGAATTGATTGGATCATGAATGGACAACATATCAGAATATGAAGGATTTGGTTTATACGTAAGTGAGATTGTTCTAAATACTCGTGTGTATTTGTATGTTTAATTATTTCTGTGAGATTGTTATAAATTTGTGTTTTTCCTTTATAGAGCAATACTAGTATACAAAACACAAATAGACGCTCGAGTATCATGGTCTAAAGAAAACAACTTTACATGGATCAAAGTGGAGGTATATTAATTTTCACAATGTTGCTTATAATAGTGATGCTACTTGATAACATAAGACAAACTATATATTAATTCTTATTTGTTTTTCTATATGTAGTGTCCTCGTCAGCGTAATGGGATAGACTGCAACTATTTTGTTTTGAGGTTTATGAGAGAAATCTTTAATTTGGATCGATTAGAGATTTCCATCACGGTATGGATTTATAACTTATGATTTATTTTAATATTTATCGGATATTTCATATAATTTATTATTTTAAACTAAATCATACATATTGTGTTTTGTTATGTAGTACTTTGATGAATACGCGTGTGCTCATTACACGAAAGATAAATTGGAAGAAATCAAGGAGGAATTGTGTGAATACCTTATTGAGAAAAGAATCATATAAGGTATTGGTGTGTAGTTATGAAGTGTAATTGTATAGTTTTGGAAGTTGTTGTAGATTAGGAGATCTTTAGAAGTTAGAATGGTTTAATTATGTGAATGGTTTATGGATTAGAATTTTTCGATTTGATTATGTGCACGAATGGTTTTTGTGAATGGTTTATGGATTTTGGTTTAATTATGAAAATGGTTTATGTGAATAGTTTATGTGAATGGTTTATGGACTTGAATGATTTATGTGAATAGTTTATGTGAATGGTTTATGAACTGAATGGTTTAATTATTATGTGAATGGTTTATGAATTAGAATGCTTTAATTATTATGTGAATGGTTTATGGATTAGAATGATTGTTATGGAAATGGCCTAAAATATGAATCACATAAGGATTAAAATGATTTATGTGATTTAAAAGGCCTAGAAATGGTTTATGTGATTTAGAATGGTTTATGTGATTTAGAAGGCCTAGAAATGGCAATGTGATTTATACAGGTTTCTGATTGAGAATTGAATTATACAGGTTTCTGGAAGAAAAAAAAGGAAAATGTGATTTTTTATTATTTTTAAAATCATTAAAAAAACATGAAGAAAAGAAAGTGCTTTTAAGCAAAAGCGCTACCTAAAATAAACAAAAGAAAACGCTTTCTACTAAAAGCGCTGCCTTAAAGTGAAAATAAAAAATAAATTAGACAACGCTTTCAAAAGCGTTGTCTAAAGGGGGACAATAGACATCACTTTTTCTTGAGAAAATGCTGCCTAAAGCTGACTTAAAGTGGAAATAAAAAAATACATTAGACAACACTTTCATAAGCGCTGTCTAAAGGGGGACATAGACAACGTTTTTTCTTGAGAAAGCGTTGCCTAAAGATGTCAATAGAAAACATAAATTGATAGAAAAAACGCTGCTAAAGGTACACTTAAGAAAGCGTTTTTTCAGGTAAAAGTGTTGTCTAAATGCCTACTTTAGAAAGCGCTATCTAAAGTTAGCCTTTAGCAGTGCTTTCACTAAAAAAATCGTTGTCTTTACCTACGGCAGCGCCACCTTAGGCAACGTTGTTAAATGCCAAAAAAACGTTGTCTTTTCCCTTATTTGGCATAATACTTATTCTAAATTGATAATTAAATGTGAAATAATATACTTTTATGTAATTTAGATAAAATTTTAATTTTTTATTCAATAGTAATTAATAAATAAGTTCTTTGATGATAATTATTTAATATTTAAAAGGGAGCCAATTATATATATATATATATATATATATATATATATATATATATATATATATATATATATATATATATATATATATATATATATATATATATATATATATATATATATATGAATTTTGAATTATATTAATTTTTATGTTATAAGTTCTTTGATTTATAATATCTTATGAGAAATATTATAATATAAAATTTATAATATTTAATATTATTATTAATATTATTATGAGTATATATATTTATTAGAATATATTTGTTTATTTAAAATAATATTTATGGTAAAGATTCAAATGAATCTCACCCGTATGGTGTACACAAATCGACAATCTGGTTACATTTAATTTAGTGAGAGTTGTATTTCACATCTAAATAACTCTAATATATTGCAACAAAATTTGGAGTGTTAAATCTAAATTGAAAGCAATTATATCTTTGAATTTACATTAATTACTCCAACTGCATGCTTGTTTAATTTGTGCATTTTTTTATACTAAAAAAAAACTCCAATTATAAAAAGTTGATATTGTTAAGTTGAACACTAACAGTAACATCATATATTATACTTTACGATTATGTAAGTTTCTAATAATTATTATCGATTAAAATTAGTTCAATCTTAAATTCTAAAAAAATATCTATTAGTTTTTTTTGTCTAAATATTAATATTTTCAAATATATTACATTAAAATTATTAATACTACATTAAATTAACATAATCAATTTTATTTAATATTTTAATTGATAAAAATCAATCAATTTAGTATTTGTTGAGACAATATTAAACAATTTTAATTTTATAAAATAATAAAATAAAACTATAAAGTATTTCTAATTAATAATTTTTTAATATGTTTCTGAAAGATTTATTTCTCATCTCATGGAAGTGGTAGTTCTCAAGAATATTAATTTTGTCTAGCTAAGAACAGCAACTATATCAGTTCCTCTATTACAATTAAGTTTTCAGAATGTCATGCAAAGTTATTCAAAATGATAGTACTGATTATGTTGCTATCTTTCTTTACTTTTACTAATATTTTTATTAAAAGAAACATATTAACTTCCTCTCTCCATTCTAAATTATACAATGTTTTTTATAATTTAAAAAAAAATTAAAAATATAAAAAAAGTTATGAGATAATTTATAAATTATTATTTATTAATGACATTAAATCTTTTATATAAAAACTTAGAAACAATAAAATAATAAATAGTAAAAAAAATATTAATATTTCACTAAAGCTATAAAGTGATTTATAATTTAACACAATGATTATCTTCATAACTGCTTAAACATATCTCAAAGAATGTAGTTCATATGGTAACTTCTAAACCTTACATTACCGCAAACATTGCTAACTAATTAGTATTTCATTCTATATTTTTTAAGTTATTTTTAAATTCTCTAACTGTTTCACTAATCAATAAAATATATAAAAATATTATTAGCAGATTATGAGTTTGAGGAGATTAAGATGGAGCATGATATATTATACGACGACTTCTCCTTATATTTTTAAGTTAAAAATAAAATTTGTATCTCATTGTATAATCAGAGTATTTAATATTAGTGGCTCTGATATATCTATATCATATTTATTCAGGTTGGATCAGTGGAAATGCATACGTATACAATTATATCATTTGAAATTTTTTAAATTATTATTTTTATATATTCTTGCGTGTACTATAAAATATAACATTTCTAAGATTTTAAAATACACAAAACTCTAAGAAGTCTTATTTTAGAAGTATTATACTGAGATGTGTATTATTCTCTTTATTTCATGAAACATCATAATTTGATGTTTAAGTCGATATTAAAAAGACACAATAATTCCTTATCATGCAATAATATTGTGTTATTCTATTTTCAATATTTTACATTTGTTAGATCTTAAATATTAAAATACAAATATAATATCAATACTCATATAGAGTGTGATAATGTGTTACAAAAGTACTTATGATAATATGTAATTACTATCGTAATAGAGTATACATATCTATAATTACTATTTTTAGCCTTATGTGAAAATTATATGACCTTTAACTTAAAAATTCATTACTAGAATTACTAATCGTAGACTTATTATTAGTCTTTTGATATTTTGGATTAGTGGAAATTTATCATTATCATTTTCATATGGTTGAAGGATTCTTTAATAATATATTTCTCTTAACTTAAATATGTTTCTCAAAATTCATCATTCTTTATATAAAATATGAATCTTTAACATGTATAATTTCTTTTCACTATCAGATATAATTTATGTGACATTGAATCTTACATCTTTTTTTATTGATTAATGTTTTGATAATTGTTGATATTCTAATATTAAAATTAATATTTTAATAATTAACTATTGACATTAAAGTTGAAGATTATTAAATTAATTATTAATAAATTATATTATAATGTATTGTTATAAAACACTAATTACTAATCAATTATTTGATTGTGTTTTGTGTTTGAATGAACCGTGATGAGTTTGATCATTCAGTTAAGTCTAATGAGAGGTCTTTGTCATAAACTTTTAGTAATTTAAGTGTTGCTTCATTATACGATTAACATACTCTGAAAACCCTAAATATCAATGAGGATAATAATCCTTTCATATTCAATCTCTCTAACGGCAACCTCTCAAGTTCTACAAGTACATCGATTTTATAAAGCTTGATTACTCTATAAAATTATATATTATAACTTCTATCTATTTGATTGTTTTTAAATTTATCAGATACATTTTCATCTTAATCTCCACTATCGAATTTATTATGCATCTCCGTCTCAAATAGAATTGTCAAATGGGTCAGTCAAACTCACACGTTTTTAAAACTACGATAATAAATATTCATTTCATAAAATAATTCTAAATCTCAACTTGTGAAGTGATTATGAAGTGTCGCCATACACCTTTAAAATTTCCCAAAACTCACGCACTCTGCCACTGCTTCAATTAAAATCAACCTCCTGAATAGCATTGTATAGTACTGATCCTGCAAGATCCGAATACTCAATTTAAGCACGCATTTAATTTTGAGAGAGAGAGAGAGGTAAGGACAAAATTAGTGGCAGCATTTCTCAGCTGAAAATAAGATGAGCCACGGGCAAACTTAAGAAATATACAAAAAGGTCAACTTAAGTGAATTACTTTAGAAAACTGTGTTCATATGTCACTATAATACGGAGTAGTAACTGTTTCATGTAAGTTTTTTTATACGGATAATAATGAGAAAAAATCAACCCTTAAATTTATAAACACCACATGTATAATTGACGCTTGTAAAAATAAATCTAACATGTTCAGAGGAATAGTGTTTAATAATTGATTTGAAAATATAAATGTATTTATAAAAGTATATCATGTATTTTATATTTTAATTTAATATAATAAATAACTAAATTATAGTTTTGATGCTCATGTTTTATCAAACTCACGAAAATAATTCTCTTATTTTATTTTTAAATAGTTTTAGTCTTTCATCCCTAATTAGAAATTTGGATGGTAGACCCTCGATTCCTCCTTTGGTAGTCCAATGAGTTTTAACTTATGACTCTTCCAAAGCAAGATTTCTGACAATTGTTGATTCTCTCGGCATTCCTTTCAATCTGGAGAACAGTATTTTCTCAGTAATAGGGATTCCTATAAATTGAGAGTAATCTTTCAATATCAGGCAGAGCTGATAATCGGGAAATGTGAAGCAGTGGTACACCGAGTCATAGAACTGGACCAATGTAGGAAGAATACCTTCTACCATGCTGACTTTCAGTAAGGACAAAAGATCTTCAAACTTTGTCCTAAATGATTCTTTATCTGTGACAAGTTTTCCTAGCTTTCTCAGATCATCCAATCTCGGATTCTTGAATGTAAACTTGTGGGTTTTCCGTCGCCCAAAGTCCATTTTTGAAAAGACTGATAATATGAAACAGACGTTCGTTCATTTCTTTTAAAGGAGAAAAATAATGATGATTTTTTTTTAAAAATGTTTTCTTTTGATGAATGCATGAATGTGACACATAAAAATACGGTGAAAACATGGGTTCAAGGGTTCGGTGTCATGAGGCCAGAGCTCTACCCGTTCCCAAAGGTTTATATTATGGTAAAATATTTTTGTATTTGTAGATCATGTAAGTCAAGGTTAAGGGGTAAATATTTACTAAATCCTCAACGTTATGAGTACCCGATTGGAAATCATCGAGTTTTTTTTGGAGTACGTTATAAACATCGATTTCACACTAGATACTTAGACTAATTCAGGGAATTTTGAGATTTCACCTGATCGAGATTGGACTCTTAACAAGTTATCTCAATTATGCCCTACCTATCTTAGAGTTCACTCAAGCTCACCCATATGCGGATTAATTGCAGTCTCACTTTTTAGAGACCACCCAAAGGATATCATTTGAATAAATATTTTGCGGAAACATAAACATAAAGCCGTATAAAAGCAATATAAAAGCTGTATATATACATGTTTCTAAGCCTAGGTTTTTTTTTCTATCTAAAAAAAGGTTTAAACAAAAATTCTAACTTAAAACAGTAAGAAGAAGTTTCTCACAAACGACGCCATTTTCCTGTAGCTCGATTTTTGTGGTCTTTAATCACTATCACATTTTTGCTACTTTCTGATTTCTTATTTTTTCCTGGTGAAACTAGTTATGGAAGGAAAAAGATATCTTAAACTCACTTCATTTTGCATATTGTTATTTAACAGATGCCCACATGGTTTTGGGTTCTTCTTTAGCTTATTTCAAAACTCTGGATTAGTGCAAAATTTGTTTTTTTTTTTATATTGATGGGGGTTTCTTTTTGGTATTGATAGGGCGATGTTGATGTTTTTGTGTTTCTGTATCATCATAATTTTTTGATGTTTTTCTTAGGTTTAGAAACCTAATTGTTGTTTTTTGTTTTGTGTGCTCGCAAAGATCTTACGAACTTTTGCCTACCTACCCCCAAAAAGATAATTGAGGGATTAGAGCATCGTAGTTCCTCCAAAAAGGCTAGAGTTAGGAGGAAGGGCTGAATTTGTATCCTGGTTAAAGCACCGGATGTTAATGCTCAAATGTTTGATTTGTATCTTGATTAAAGCCCAAGATTGAAACTAAATTTTTTTTGTTTCTTGATCAAATCCCAGGACTGAAGCTAAAAAATACAGTTGTTTGTAATTGGTTGGGTGGTTGGTTGCTTGAATTGCATAGCTCAAGGCATAAACTGAATGGTATATTGATTTGCATAGCTCAAGAAAGGCTTAATGGGTACCCTGAATTGCATAACTCAAGGAGGACTAAATGGTTTGACCTTATTTGCATATCTCAGGACAATTGAATGTGTTATCTTGATTTGCATAGCTCAAGAAAGGCTGGATGTTTAACTTAGTTTGATTTCAAGACTATGATTGGTGATGTGGGAATTCAGCTTAATTAAAGTCCAAGACTATGATTGTTGGGAACGAGCTTAGTTAAAGTCCAAGACAATGAATGTATTTATGTTGTTTAGCTTAGTTAAAGTCCAAGACTATGACTGATTTTGAGTGACTATAAAGTGTTTGACTGTTTGTGCCTTAATTGAAGCCCAAGGTTGAAGTTAAAAGGTGCTCATTAGTGAGTATTTGTCATCTCTAAAGAAGGAAGATTACATTTATATGTGCCTTGATTGAAGCCCGAGGTTGAAGCTAAAAGATGAAAACTGACTATGTTAGAAAGTTTTATCCGTGTCCTGATTTGGAAGCCCGGGTGTGAAGCTTATTTGTGAGAGACTGACTATTAATTATATGTATCTTATATGATGCCTAAGATGGAAGGCTGGAAATTGTTAGTAGACTGACTTTGTATGAAAAGTGTTTTGTTTGTTGGTTTGATGAATGTTTTAAAGGTCATCATACATTCCTTTGTTTGGGGAGGATTCAATTGTACAAAGCCCAAGAGGAGGCTATCTTGTTCACCATCGGGGAGAGGGAGACTATTGTATGTGTTTGATTTCAAGGTTTATTCCTATGATTTTAGGAAGCCTTAGAGGGTCCTTGTGTTTAAGCCCAAGAGAAGGCTAGGTTACCTGTATGAGGCCCATGGGTCCTTGGATGAAATCCAAGAGAAGGTTGGGGAATGCTGAGTAACATCTAAGCCTGAGAGAAGGCACCTTTAGGAGGCCTAAGGGTCCTTGAATGAAGCCCAATAGGAGGCTAGCTTGGCCATCCATCAAGGAGAGGAAGACTAGTGTATTGTATTTGATTCTAAGGTTTATTCCTATGATTTTAGGAAGCCTGAGAGGTCCTTGTGTTTAAGCTCAAGAGAAGGCTAGGTTACCTGTATGAGGCCCATAGGCCCTTGGATGAAGCCCAAGAGGAGGCTGGGAAAAGTTGAGTAACATATAAGCCTGAGAGAATACACCTTTAGGAGGTCTGAGGGTCCTTGAATGAAGCCCAAGAGGAGACTATGATTTTCCCTAGTTTTTGTTTTAGTTATTCAGAGGTTAGGTCTGGTGACAGTAACCCGATTGTTGAGATTCTAGTAGAGATGCAAGTATAAACAGTAAAGATGCATGCAAACAAAAAGTGTCATTGAATGTGTTTAACAACTTTTAACATGTCTTCTGCTATGGTTTGAGTATTCTTAAGTTGTTTTGTTAAGAATGCAGTTGGGTGTTACACTGGGAAGCAGAGGCCCAAAATCCCAAGGGAGAAAGATTACAAATATATTTTACATTGTATTATTTTTGTCATTAAGAAGTATTTTATTATCTTTTCTTTAGTATGAGGTGAAGAAAGATAATTTTGGCAAACTGTTCTATTATAAGTAAGCACAACAGTTTTAAGAAAACAACGAGAAGTTAGAAAGAGAAACTATGGCTCAGAATCCAATAATAGGGTATAAACATAAGGATTCCTATGGAATTTGTTTTGTTGATTAATAATCTGATGATTTCATACACAGAGTAGGATTTGGATGTTGAAAAGCTGCCTGACCTAGAAAGCAGTTCACCGGAGTGAATCTCAATCTAGTTGATGGTGTATTAGATCTTTAGTCATAAAGATAAAAAATAAAAGGAGATGAGATTTGTAAACAAATTCTCATAATCTCTGTATAAGAGATTGAAAAATGTTTAAGAAATAGTTGGTGGGTTTAGAACTTATACGGAAGCCTGACAGAGTTTAAAACAGACCGGAGAAAGTTTAAAACATAAAGAATGAGTCCTAAACACAAAGGATTCCTCATGACACATTTTGACAATTCATTTTAGAAAATAAATGGTTATGTGTACAGATATTCATAGAAAAATATTCATAGATGAAAACTTAATGCGGTGAAAAAGGTGATTGCGCCAAGTTTTTTGAAAATGGATCAGATGAACCCTAATGGTTCATTTTTCAAAAAGGGATGCGTCTTACACTCTAATATAGGCCCAAGAGAGATAAAAATCAATTTGAGAGTGGTTAAAATCAAAATCCTAGTTTTAAATATTTTTTGATATTTTAAATATAAAATATTTAAAATCTTTGATAAATTCCAAACATAATTGAAAAACAAGTTACATTGGATTAATGTTTGAAAAATTATGTTTTAACCATGAGGCAACTTGAATATCATTTATGTTTGAAAAATCAAGTGAAAGAAATGTATTTTAAAATGTTGAGAAACAAATAAAATTAATTATTTATGAAAATAATAAATATATTAAAAAATATATTCTTTTGAGATTTTTTCATGGAATAAAATATTTAAACATTTTTTAGAATTAATGAAAAAAGAATCATTCAAAAACCTATAATAATCAGAGAGAAATTAATTTTGGATTGAGTTAAATAAAATCACAAAATTCAAATATTTGAAATTTTGAAAAAGGACGTCAAGAACATGGCAAGAACACGCGCGTGTTCTTCAGGTTGCCCAGAAATGGAGATTTTGCAAAACCCCTCATATCTTACTGAATATCTAATGAAATGAAATGAAATAAACATCAATCTTGCTCGTTTTAATCCCACGAACACAATGGTACCAATTAATTTCATTTATTTTGTGTGTGAAGTGAAAAATCAATAATGAACACTAATTTGGCCTGAGCTTCGTGAAATTCTACATGATGATGATCTTGTGAAATTGATTGAGGGGAATTACTTAGAATATGATTACGCACATATGGCAAAAAGATAGTGCGAAGAAATATGCATGGATAATGATTTGGCCTAGTTTGAGGCTTACCTGAACTTAAGCTTGCAGTTGGAGTTGTGATTTTGAGATGGAGGTGTTATAGAGATGTTGTGATGATCTAGACAACTTCCATACACTATATGGAGTATGTTTGAACACTTGGACTTGATTGCAGATAGCTGGATCAACTTCTGATCTTCCAGTTGCAGAAACAAGGACTATTTTAGGTTTTGATGAGTGATTATGGGTTGGAAGTGTTCCAGAGGTGATCTAAGTGTTTGAACACCTCATAAACATCATATGTAATGTGTGTGGGGAATTGGTTTGAGGTTGCGCTAGCTCAAAATATTTAGTTTTGAGTATTTGAGAGCAAAAGAAGAGAAAGCTTAGTGATCAGAGGCTTTGATTTAATTTTTATGATGGAATGAGGTCTCTATTTATAGGCAAATATGTTGAACAAACTTGGACTCCAAGATTTGAAGTGATGAGGTCACAATGGTGAGTCATGGTTTTATGAAAATATCTCTTACATATGAAATGATGAAATTCTCAAATAGCTCAGCTATGCAGCAACAAAATTCACATTCCTTAGAACAAGAGATCCAAGAATATGCCTTTTTGAAGCTTTGTGGCCCTTGGATAAAAATGCATAATGTTGAATTTTATGAATGTCATTTTGGTGAATTTCATGGTACAATCATGAATTTGCAGGTTTGATCAGGCTTGTAATCATTGTTTAGATGCTTAAATCCACTTGACATTGTACTTTGATTTAAAAAAATCAGATTTCAAAAGTTTGTGAAAAATCTGTTTTTGCAAAACAGCTTGAGATGCTCACTTTGATCCATGATTTCTTCATGTACAAGCAAGATCTTTTCATACCAATTGGTTTTTTGAATTGTTGGCAATATTTGTAACAACATTGATGTTTTGAAAAGGATCTGAATCATCTTGGAATTTGGTGAAAAATCCCTTCAAGTTTTGATGTTTTGCTGATTTTACACTTAGGTATATTTTTTCTAAGTGTTGAAAATCAGTATTTTTCTTGATTTTGATCCATCTTCAATTTGGAATCCATAATGAATTGGAGTTTCTTCTAGTTGAATCATTTGTTTTTTGTGATGAGATCTTTCATTTGAGATTTGGTTCACCAAAATCTGATGCTTGGATCAAAAGTTATGATGCTTGGAAGTAGGGTACTTGAACACTTTTTTCCATAACTTAGAAAAATTTCTAAGTTTCAAAGATTGCCCCTTTTACAAGTTATCTTCAAATTTCTGATTTTTTGTGATCAAATGCATTCACGAACCATATATTCTTGAAATATAGGTCATGAGGATCATTTTGGGTGAAAAGTCAAACTTTGACTTTTTGATCTAGATGGAAATTAAACTAGATACCCCTGGATTTCTAATTTTTTGACTGGACATTCTCTGAGGTATTTTGACCTTATGAATGGAATTTCATGATATATATGAGCTATTTAAACCATTACCTATGGTATAGGCTCTTGTCTAGATAAATTTTTTGACTTTGGGACCCTCAATTAGTCAGAAACCCTAATTTGGGCACTATGAAACCTTAATTTTGTAGTCCTTGCTCTCTGCACCTTTTGTACTTTAAGATGGATTTTCAAAGACATGTCAACCTTTCTTGATGATATGTGGAGGTCTTGGATCCTTTTCCCATGAAAAAATTCATCTGGAGGGCTTAGATAACTGAAACCCTAATTGGTGATTCTGATGGTTCGGGACCCAGATCACTGAAATTTCTGCACAGTCTTTGAATGATTTCCCATCATTTGAGATTCATTAACCCTTTGATGGTGATTTAAAGGTTGAAAATATTAGGTATTAATGATTGGTCATTTTCTTGAATCCTCTGAGGGACTCAGGAATCCTGATCCATTGCGGGGATACTATTCAAACCAGTCTGGCACAGTCCTTTGGTCAGTAGATTTCTTCTGATGATGTACATATCTTAGGGTCAAAATTTAGGGTATGACAAAGGTGGATGAAGTTTCCATCATAGCTTCAAAATTCTTATATTTTTTCCATATCTACATAAATAATATGTCACATAGCCAAAGTATGGTCTTTGTTAATATATTAAAGACGAATCTGCAAAAATGAGAATAATCAACAGAAACAACATGAAGAAAACGAGATAATGGGAACTATCTAACAAGAAGATGGAAGTAGAAGAATACCTTATTTTTCATAGCTACACAAATAATATGTACCATAGCCAAAATAGGGTCTACATTGAAGACAAATCTGCAAAAATGAGAACAATAAACAAAAACAACATGAAGTAAACGAGATAATGGAAGTAAAAGAATATCTAATAAAAAGATGGAAGAAAAATAATATCTTCATGTATGAAGCACAAGATTCACAACTAATGGCGAGGAAGATGAGAAAAAAATGGGTGATAGGGACTCACTGTGAAGGAAATGGCGTTATTGTCAATAAGTGAAAGTTAATTCGCTTATATGGATAAATATTTCACAACGGTTATCAATAAGAACCATAATATGTATATATTTATTATAAATATATCACAACAGTTATTCATATGAACCATAACGACACCCCTTTTAATTGGTACAAGGTTCGAATCCTGGCACAACATTTTTTCTATTTTACATAATTATTTATTCACGTTTATAATAAGCAACCATTATAATATTACAACCTTTAATCTTACCTGAAGAAAGAAACGCTCATCCCAAGTATAATTATGATTTAAAATTTTATCCGTTTTTCAAAAATGTCATTCGAGTATATCAACCATTACAAGTTATCATCATTACAAGCATTAAACTATCAGACTTTTCAACTTCAACTTCATACATAAATAGACAATTTTACATTTTTTTTCATAATATTCGTCGTAACAATGAGTTATACAAATGAGAATGCTAACAGAAACATTATCAATGAGGTCACCATTGGACAACATCATCATTAGTCAAATGATAAGGTCCAACCATCTAGATCATTGACTGTCAGAGATACATTAAGGGTGAGGAAGACCAAGAAGAAGAAAAAAGAAAAAGAAACAGAGGAGGACTTTTTTATGATTCTGATGAAGGTAGTAAGGAGAGAGTCTCAGATTATGAAGATGCATTTGTTGTTATGGGATCAAACATTTGAAAAATTTATGTAATGATTTTAACAATCTACTTTTTTTTTTTTTTTAATTTTAATGAATTTTTATATTATATATACTCTTCTCTTTCACTTTTTTTTATCAAACTATTCTCTTTCACTTAAAAATAGAAAGAAACAAAAAGATAAATTTTGGGTTTTGAGGGTAAAGTCCCGTAACACTAAAAAATAAAATAAGTAAAGTCCTGTAACACTAAAAAATAAAATATATGTTTAAAATGGAAAAAAAGGAAAAAAAATATAGTTGTTGGGAATTGAAGCGTGTTACACATCATTTATTACTATGCTTTTTAAGCCAACTGTCATTAAATCTGGCGTTGTAAACCAACTGCGAAAATTTTAACATATTACAAGGGTGTATATGAATCTGTTGTAAACCTGTCATTGTTGTTTGTATGTTTTGTAGTATTGAAATATCGATCTTGGTGATTGAGCATGAAGTCCTGAACGAGGAGTTTTTTCAAGGAATTCTCGTGCTTGCGGGCATGAGCATAAATCTCTTTCCTTGGGATTGAGCAAGAAGTCTTGAGTTGCTGGCTTAAGCAATCATAATCAGTTTGATTATAGCTAAAAGCTTTTGTGCTACAAGGAGATTGGACTATTCTCAGTTGAGAGGAACCAGGATATATTGTGTGTTTCTTTATTTACTTCTGCATTTCTATTCCACTGTGAAAACAAACTCTGAAGTCAGACTCTTACTTGGATCAAAATTTGAGCGTGACACCTTATATTCTGAAATAGGATTAAGAAAAAGAAGTAAACTTTTCATTATTGATACTCACTATGTTATCATTCTTGTGTATTTTTCTCACTTTCATAAATGAGACACTTATTTCCTAATGTATGTTTATAAAAAGAAAAAATATATCAGGGTTTAGGATGCCACGCCAATTGGTTATAAGTGGCATATATTTTGTTTTTTGTTTTTTTTTAATTATTAATATTTTAGTTTTTTGTAATCAATTAATATAACATATATAAAAAATTATTAATTAACAAAAATAAAAAATAAAAAATAAAATGTATATAATTAAATTCAGATTACACATGCGTTAATACTTTTTTACATTATTGGTTATGACCCAGTTGATCTAAGGAACCACATGTTACGTACCCCCGAGGTCGCATATTTCATATAGGTCTCATTGGATTCACATCAAATGTTTGATACGAAGTGCCTTGGATTTGATCATCAGTCATAAGGAATTCTTGAAATTCTCTCCAATTATGTATAGATAGGTCGGTGTCTCAAGAATTCAGTCAATTGCCTGTGTTTTCGTAGTTATGTTGTATTGCTTGTGTTGATGAGGCCACGGTCGGGTGATAGCCAGATTGGTTAAATGATGACGTTGGTGTGAATGTTTATTTGGGGAAAAGGGAAATTATTGTTGTGGTGTTTGGCAGTCTATGTTTGGTTCATTTGTTTTAGTAAGTGTATTATAGGTTGGTTAGTTGTGTTTGTTGATGTTGATATCGATTAAAATGTTATGGTTGTTGTTGGTATTATGGTTGTGTGGGTGACATGTATTAGTCATAGGTTTAAGTGTTTTTTGGTTGATAATTTTGTTGGGTTAGAGGTTGAGTATAAGTGTGTTGGGTTGGAGGATGGGTGGTAGATGATAAAGCTTATTGGCGTGGGTCGAATAAATACTTAAGTTCAAACAAAAACCCAATTTTAATCGATCTATACAATTACATGTAATTAAGAGTTGGTTTAGATTCATTTGATATTATAGGGATGGTTAGGATTAGGTTATGACGATACTTCCATTGATGACACTTATCTTTGGCGTATTTTGTCAAATTGTCATAGGCACATTGGTCAAAGACTTTACTATTGTGGAATTTTTTGAAGCACCTCAGTGGACCCGAGATTTCTTGATTCATGTTGAATTGAAGTTTCATACAATCACTATGGTGCATCTCTACAGTATTAAAGACAATAGTTGGTATTGTTGTAGTCCAAAACAAAAATATCTTAGATTACGATGATCTTGTAAAACCAAATAAGGCCTCCAAATAAACAATTTTAGACAAATAAGTTAGTTTAGGATATGTAAATATTAAAAATAAATTATTATGAAATGAATAGTTTAATGGTTAGACATCGTTTGGTCCAAGTGATATAAGAGATTTCGGCAAGTTATAATGTAGTGTCGATGACATATGTCGTAACTCATCCCATGGGTGGATCACCTAAACCAAAATTATTAAAATAAGTTCTTGAGTGTTAATAGTTTAAATTAAGTAAATGGAAATAGTTATAGTGTTAGAAACTTACTTTGTTGCGTATGGGGATATGAAGTCACTGTAGTTGATATGTGTTAGGGATGACATTCTCGACCAACCTCATGCTTGGAGCGAAACTACACATCTAAAAAAAGAAGATGAATCTTGCTTTGTATTGTTACACAAAGATCTATAGAGACACACTAAACAAGCGGATCCAAACTATATTTTCCTATTTTATCTATATTTGCCAACAAAGGTAAATACATAATATGTATAATTAAGTGATCAAATAATGTTAAAAGACTATTTAATAAATTAATTAACTAATTGGGTATGAGCTCAAATATGAGTGGATGCCAGGATGACCCATTTGAAAATAATAAGAATCCTAATCGACCATCATACTACATATAAGATATAGCCTATGGTCCCCAATATACCGTACATAAGCAAGCTATCTCTTCTCCTCATCTGAAGACAATTCGAGATATAAGGAGTATCGGTTGATGAAAAACCACAAAAGTCATCAACTTTTGTGCTTTAGGATTACCATAAAAGCATAAAAGTTAACACTGAGGCTGAAAGAGTAAAGGAGGTTGCAGAAGTAAAAAATGAGGTGAGTTCTTTCTTCGAAAATAACTTTACTGAAATGTTGTTTTCTCATCCATCAGTAGAGGCTTTGCAGTTGTGTTATTTGTCTCAGGATGATAGTTTGAGCATCGAAGCACCTTTTTCAGAATCTGAAATCAGAAACGCAGTGTGGAATTGTAACAGTGGTAAAAGTTCTGGGCCATATGGTTTTTCTTTTGGTTTCTTTCAGGCCTGCTGGGATACGATAAAAGTTGATGTGATTTCCTTTGTTAACGATTTTCACCATAATCCTAAGCTCACTAAAGCAGCCACGATTTCCTTCATCATGTTGGTTTCGAAGATAAAGAACCCTCAACACCTATCCAACTATCATCCTATCTGTTTGGTCAATGCTTTTCAAAAAATCCTTTCCAAATTACTGGCTGAAAGATTGAAACTTGTTGTTGGCTCTGTTATTTCCCTTGAGCAATCCGATTTTGTTCCCGGAAGATGCATCTATGATGGAGTGTTGGTTGTGAATGAGATCTTAGACTTGGCTAAAAGAAAGAATATGGGTGTTTTGATGATGAAGATAGATTTTGAGAAGGCATATGATTGTGTTTCGTGGAGCTTTCTCAGAACAGTTATGTGTAAGATGAATTTTGGAACGAGATGGTTATCTTGGATGGAGGCTTTGGTTTTTAAGAGTTCGATGTTTATACTCGTTAATGGAAGTGAAACTAGGGACTTTGTGGTGTCGAAGGGTCTCCGAAAAAGGGATCCCCTTTCTCTTCATCTTAGTGATAGAAGTGCTCACTTATCTTATGAAACAAGCTGAGTCCAATGGTCATTTTAAACCGTTCAGGGTTAGCAATTCGGTATCGTTCAACATAGTTCAATTTACTGACGATACTATGTTGATAGGGGAAGCAAATAGAGTGAATTTATGGTGTATCAAGGCTGTCTTGCGAGGTTTTAAGTTAGCTTTCGGGCTCAAAATTAACTTAAGTAAAAGCAGAATTTGTGGCATCAATGTGGGATCGGATTTTATGGAATATGCCTCTATTTTCCTTAATTGTAGGATCAGTCTCTTTCCTATCAAATTCCTGGGCATATTAGTGGGAGATAGCCCCAGGAAAGTCAGGTTTTGGAAGGAAGTGGTAGATTCTTACAAAAGAAGACTTTCGTCGTGGAGTAATAGGAAGTTATCTATTGGTGGCCGAGTGGTTTTGATTAATTTTGTCCTTAACGCCTTACCTATTTATTCTTTATCTTTCTACAAAGCCCCTAAGAGTGTGATCAATACTATCAAGATCTTGCAAAGTAATTTCCTTTGAGGAGCGGTTTGGAGAAGAGAATTGTGCATTGGGCCGATTGGAAGACGGTGTGCTTGACTAAAGAAAATAGTGGGCTGAGAGTTAAAGACATTGGTACGTTTAACAGTGCTCTTTTAATGAAATGGAAATGGAGATGCATGGTTGACAAGAATGCTATATGGTATCGGTTGTTGGAATATAGATACGCAAAAGTGAACCTTTATTTGGAAACTCTAGGTTTTGGTGGGGGTAGTGGTTGTAAATGGAAATCAATTTGGTGGAGAGATCTCAAGTCGGTATCGATTGTTAAAGCAACAGGTTCAGACTGCTATGTGGATCATATTCTTTGTTCTCTTGGTGACGGAAGTGATACGTCTTTCTGGCACAGTAAATGGGCATTGGATACTCCTCTCAAAGAGTTTTTTCCTAACTTATTTCTTTATGCAGGTAATCCTAATTGTGTTGTCAGTAATATGGGGTTTTAGGCTAACAATTTGTGGAAGTGTGAGTTAGGTTCGTTGCCTTTTTCTGTTGATTCAACCATATGCAAGGAGATGGTCGATTTTCTAATTATTTTAGAAAACATCACGCCGAAATAAGGGTTGGCAGACGGTTTCATGTGGGATTTGAATGAAAAAGACCAATCTTTTTCGGTTTCGTCCTGTTACTTTATGTTGTTTCAGGAGGAAAATAGTATCAGTTCTGAAGCGGTCAATCATAATGGAGATATCCTTTCGGCGCTCAGATTCTTGTGGAAAGTTAAGCTTCCGTCTAAAATCCAGGTATTCTTATGGAGACTAGTTATAAGTCGTCTTGCAACCAAAGATCAACTCATTAAGAGAAATATCAACATAGGTGTATCAATTCTTCTTGTATATTTTGTGGCATTGAGGAGGAGACAATCGAGCATCTTTTCTTGTCGTGTCGTTTCGCGCGGGAGGTGTAGAGGGGTATCGCCCGGTGGACAGGTTTGGTTTTCCAAGAAAAGTCTTATGTAGCCCTTTCATTTCTATCTTTCTCTAATAACTCTAGGTTGATGTCGGGTAACAATAAAGAGGTTGTTATATGGGCAGCTACTGTTTGGAGTTTATGGATGACTAGAAATAGCTGGATTTTCAAAGAGGAGAAGGTGTCGGTGTCCGATACGATATTTACGTCTAAATTTCTGTCTTGGAATTAGTTGTTTTCTTGTTTAAATTTGAATGCCACGTCTCTTAACAATTGGCATTGTGCCCTGATTGTTTGCCATAAGCGGAATTAATTCTCGTTTTGTTGTAATCGGGTTAAGCACCCCTTGTGTTTCTTTAATGAGTATCATAGCTTATTAAAAAAAAAAAACATAAAAAATGATTTTTCTCAATAGATCCAAATATTCCAAAATTATTTTAGAGATCCTTTAATTTTATACATACTTGATAGTATCTAAATTATTTATTATAATTTCTTGAACAAGTATATTTTTATTAATCATTGTTAATATAATTCCAACACGAAATGCACAGGGAAAATACATTGACTATAATGAATCAACCAATGAACATGTCACAATTTCAATTTAACCTAACACTGTTGTGTCAGACGGAAAAGAAATCATTCATACACAAAATGAGTGAAGATACTAACAAAGACTTAAAGAAACCTTCACTATGAATTCAACTTTAAAAATAAAAGGACATATAGAAGAAGGAAAAAATGACTGAGAAAGTTTTATGTTAGTTTAGCAGATACACTAAAGAATTGACTCAATTTTTAACAAGACTTTTTTTATAACATAAATGTAAAAGTGTGTTGTTGTGGCGATATAAAAAATTAAACTTTTTAAAAAGAATTGACTCAATTTTTCTCAAAGACATTTTGGAGAATGCTTGAAATACTTTTAAGGAAAGTGATTTCGTTCACGATTCTAGCCTCGGTACAATCCATTTGGTTTATATTAAATTTCCAACAATCTTAAAAGTAATTCAAGCAATGGAAACCGAGACTTCCGTATCAAGAATCAAGAACAAAAATCGCCATCATAGATTCAGGTACGTTCTTAATGTTTGTCATAGAAATTAGCACACAGTAAAAATTATAATATCAAGATCTTATGAAATATTTTCTAATCATTGATACCAGGATCTGATTATCGATATTATAATTTTTTGATAAAGATTAATTAATGAATAATTTTTATGCACGATTGAAATGTTTTCAATTATAATTGAATTAAAAAATTATTGTATGTGTGTTTTCGTTTCAATGTTTTATGATGACTTTAAACATTAATGGTCTACATCTGAAAACATATGCATTGGTGATGTTTATGTATGCTATTGATTTCTGTATTATATACTTTCGCGGTTTATTTTGTAATCAATATCCAAATACCACTATTATAATATTTATTTCATGTTTTGAAAAAATTACTATGTTATCTCTTAATGATTGAATGACATATATCACTCACGTTATTGTTATAAATTTGTGTTAGTATTATCCTTCAATTTCTAAACATTGTTAATTCAAATAAACATTGTTTTGGAGTATTAAATAACGATCCAATATCATGTTAAAATGATATATAATATTTTTTCACTGTCTGTTCTGGTACACTTGTAGTTATGATAAAACTAGTATAAGTTTTTCTTTAATTCATAATAATATGCAATTTGACTCCATATATAATTGGAAAGATAGTAGTGCAACATCATGTTAATTATCAAGAATGTTGAAGCTCACCATTGAAGAAGGTAAAAAACAGTTAGAAGTTTGTTACATTCAAGAAGAAGAAGAAGTGAAAGCTTTACTATTTTTATTGATCAATGGATAATGAATACAATGTGACTTATATACAAAATAAGATACCTACTGTAAGATATAATGAATCCTATACATGTGATAACCCTCTATCTCTAATATCCCCCCTCAAGCTGGACTTTGGATACTACAAAGACCAAGCTTGGACAAGATAGAGCTAAAAGTAGGAGAATGCAGAGGTTTAGTAAAAACATCAACTAATTGCTCTTTTGTAGAAACATGCATAAGATGAATGAGTTTAGAGACAATCTTTTCTCGAATGACATGGCAGTCCAACTCAATGTGTTTACTCCTCTCGTGAAAAGTTGGGTTATGAGCAAGGTATATAGCTGATTTGCTATCACAGTATACAGAAGCAGGGTCAGGAAAATCAATGAGAAAATCATGGAAAAGATATTGCAGCCATTGAAGTTCACAAGCTAAAGAAGCTAAAGCTCTGTATTTAGCTTTAGTGGAGGAACGAGAAACCGTGTTTTGTTTCCTAGATTTCCAGCAGATGAGGGAGGATCCAAGAATAACACAAAAACCTGTAATGGACTTTCTGGTCTCTGAACATCTGGCCCAATCAGAATCTGCAAAGCCATAAAGTTTTAGAGAATTAGATGCTGAAAATAGAATCCCATTTGCAGGTGCAGACTTGAGATACTTCAATATTCTGGTGGCAGCTTGATAGTGGGGAGTGAGGGGCTTTGAAACATATTGACTGAGATGCTGAAATGCATAAGATATATCAGTCCTGCTATTGGTAAGGTAGATTAATCTACCTATGAGTCTTCTGTATGCAGATGGGTCAGCAAGAGGTAAGCCATCAGTAGTGGACAACTTGATATTAGGATCAATGGGCACAGAGGAAGGTTTGGCTGCCAAATAACCAGTGTCTTCAAGTAACTGCAGTCTATATTTCCTTTGATTCATGAAAATACCTGTAGTAGACCTGGCAATCTCAAAACCTAAAAAATACCTCAGTTGTCCCAAGTCCTTAATACTAAATTGTTGATCCAATAGATGTTTAACATTCTGAATTTCAGAAAGCGAATCACCAGCTAAAACTATGTCATCTACATAGACAAGTAAGGCTGTAAAGCTTGTGGATGTAGATTTGACATATAAAGAACAATCAGCTTGAGAAGGTGAGTAGCCAAGAGAAATCAAAAATGAAGACAGTTTAGCATACCATTGCTTGCTAGCCTGCTTCAAACCATACAAGGATTTATGTAATCTGCATACCTGTGAAATGTTAGATGGAACCGGACCAGGAGGTAATCTCATATACACTTCTTCATGTAAATCTCCATGTAAAAAAGCATTATTGACATCTAATTGTTCTAGATGCCAACCTTTTATTGCAGTTATGGACAAAAGAACTCTGACTGTGGTAATCTTAGCCACAGGAGAAAAAGTATCAAAGTAGTCAACTCCCTCCATTTGTGTATAACCCTTTGCTACAAGTCTGTCTTTATACCTTTCAATGGATCCATCTGCCCTATATTTCACCTTATAGACCCATCTGCATCCAATAGGCACCTTACCAGATGGAAGATCCACTAATGTCCAAGTATGATTATCAGCAAGAGCCTGCTATTCAACATTCATAGCATGCTTCCAACATTCAAGTTTGTTAGCTTGTTGGAAACTAGAAGGTTCAGGGTTAGAAGAAATAGAGCAACATAAATGATGAAAGGTTGGAGAGCATTTATTGTAAGACAAAACTGAAGACAAAGGATATTGAACTTTGGAAGTGGAAGAGGGAGCATGTGTAGAAGTAGAGAAACAATGATAATCAGCAAGGTAAGATGGTGGATGAGAAACTCTAGAGGAGTGTCTAGTAGGTGGTTGAGCAGTAGAAGGAAGATCTATAGAAGGATGATCATTATGAGGGGAGCCAGGACTAGTATTAGGCTCAGTAGCAGGACTAGGGGTCAGGTCATGTGCAAGAGGAGAGTTATGAAGAGGGGGGCTATTCTTAGGGAAAAGATTAGTAAGCAAGGAATTGTATGAAGGATTTAGGGTAGGTTCATTAGCTGTAATGACAAGATGTAAAAGAGGGTCAATAAGTAAAGGAAGGTCAATAAAAATATCAGAATGAGTACTATCATTATGAGAAAAATCAGTACTTGTGTTATCTTGGGAAGAAGAGTTGGATTTGAAAGGAAATGAAGTTTCATAAAAAATAACATGTCTGGATACAAAGATATTGTGATGAGTCAAATTATAGAGTATGTAGCCTTTAGTTCCTTCTTTATATCCTATAAAGACAGCTTTTCTAGCCCTAGGGTCAAATTTTGTCCTATGATTCATGAGAGAGGTAGCATAAGCCAAGCATCCAAACACTTTAAGATGAATTAGTGAGGGAGGTTCTTGATACAAAATTTCATAAGGGCATTTCAGTTTTAGCAAGGGAGTAGGAAGTCTATTAATAATGTGAATTGCTTGATGTACACAAAAATTCCACATAGTTAGAGGAACATTGGATTGAAAGTGTAAGGCTCTAACAACATTGAGTATATGTTGGTGTTTCCTCTCAACAATTCCATTTTGTTGAGGGGTTTCAACACAAGACTTTTGGTGTAGAATTCCCTTAGAAGACAGAAAGTTATGTAAGGCTAGAAATTTTGTACCATTATCAGACCTCAAGCATTTTATGGTTTTATTAAATTGTTTCTCAACATAAGCTACAAAACTGATAAAACTACTTCTAGTCTGATCTTTGGTTTTCAAAAAAATCATCCATGTGAACCTAGAATGATCATTAACTAGTGTTAAAAAATACTTGTGTCCTAACATAGAGATAATGGAGAAGGGGCCCCACAAATCAGCATGAATAAGTTGAAACACATCAGTGGAACAAGTAACACTATTAGGAAAAGGTAACTTTCATTGTTTGGCATAATGACAAGGATCACAAAGGGAAAAATTATCTTTACATGGAATAAAGGGAAAATGTTTTGCAATGGCTTGTAAGCCTTTGTGAGAGGGATGGCCTAGCCTCATGTGCCATATCTCACATTCATTATTAGAAGTAGAATTACAAGAATTTTGAGAAATCTTTGAATGCAGAACATATAGGCCATTTTGCAGATCAGCTATACCAATCGTTGCCATTGAAGGGTTCTGCATAATGAAGCAAGAATTAGCAGAGCATTGAACAACACAATCATTGCTTTGAGACAATTTTTCTATAGAGACAATATTTACATTAAAGGAAGGTATATAGAGGACATTGTGCAAGATTAAAGATTGTGTAAGCTTGACAGAGCCAGAGATGGAAGCAGACAATTGAGAACCATTAGGCAGAGTAACAGAAATTGGAACAATAGTTTGATAACTACTAAAGGCTGACAGATTAAATGAGATAAGATATGTGGCTCCTGTATCTAGTATCCAAAGAGAAGAAGAGTTACCATTGACATTAGAAGAGAGAGAGTTTAGCACGAGTGGAGAAGTAGACACTGAATTGGCTGTGGAAACAGGTTTTGAATGTTGTAGCATTGCTATGATGTTATTGTATTGCTCTTGAGTCAAGCCATAATAAGGATTGGTGGAATTGGAACCTGATGCAGGTGCCTCTGACACATTGTTAATTGTTGCATCCTGTTGAGAGCTATTTCCATTGCCTTTGAACTTGTGCTTGAAACCTGGAGGATATCCATGTTTGATGAAACAAGTATCGATGGTGTGATTAGTTATTCCACAGTGAGTACAAACACGATTTTGCCCTCTTTGACCTGCATTACCTTGATACCTGCCTCTATTCACATTAGGTTTATTGGATTGAGCATCCTAAGATACATTCAAAACCACACTTTCTTCAGAATTGCTAACAACTGGAATAGTTGCAGAAACAACATTGTTCATTTCTCTCTCTTGTTGAATTACCAAAGAGAAAGTCTTGTCAATATCAGGTAATGGATTCATCATCATGATTTGGCTCTTGGAATGAGTGAATTTTTCATTTAAACCCTTAAGGAACGAATCACATAGTCTTGATCTCTATACTTACGGATAGATGCAGAAGCACCACAAGAGCATTGAATAGCACATGAACAAGATGGAATCGAACGATAAGTTTCCAATTCATCCCATAGAACTTTCAAATGAGTGAAGTAGTTTGATACATCTAAAGTTCCTTGACGAAATTTGTAAAGGTCTTCTTGAATGTCAGAAATGCGGAAAATATCACAATGAGAAAACCTAACCTGCAAATTTTTCCAAACACCAGCAGCTGAATCAATCCATAGAACTGAACGAGCAATCGATGGAGAAATCGAACGTTGAATCCACGCTAGGACCATCGTATTGCAGCGAATCCATGGCGCATAAAGAGCATTTGAAACCGCAGGTTTGGGAAGAGTCCCATCAATAAACCGGTCTTTGTTCTTGGAGATCAATGCTATTTGCATTGATCGAGACCAGGTGTGGTAGTTTTTGTCATCAAGTGGTGAAAAAACAAGAACAAGAGTCGGATTCTCGTTTGGATGCAGGTAGTAAGGATTAGCAGAGTTTGTAGAGAAATCGGTGAAGCTCTGTGCAGCCATTGTTGCAAAGAAGCGAAGCAGAGAAAGAACGCAGAGGTTCAATGCCGAGAACGATGTAGAGAAAAGAAGGGAAAACAGGGAACAATGGCTACCAGAGCTTGGTTAGCTCTGATACCATATCAAGAATGTTGAAGCTCACCATTGAAGAAGGTAAAAAAAACAGTTAGAAGTTTGTTACATTCAAGAAGAAGAAAAAGTGAAAGCTTTACTATTTTTATTGATCAATGGATAATGAATACAATGTGACTTATATACAAAATAAGATACCTACTGTAAGATATAATGAATCCTATACATGTGATAACCCTCTATCTCTAATATTAATATACTATAGCACTGATATATTAAGTGCCAAAACAGTGTCGAATGTTACATGTATTAGCATTAAATGTTACATATTTATTCCATGGTTATCAAACGGTACATCCGTACATGTATACTTCATATTTGATTAGTTTTTTATTTTTATATTCCATATATTCAAAAATAATAGTAGAATATGCATGTTATATAATCAACAAGATAATTACTATGAATCCAACATTAATCATAGAGCATAAAGATACGAAATATTACAACATGAACATAATAAACAATACATTTGTATGTGATCAATTTTCAAACATACAATAACAGTGACTTGATTTTAAAGTTTTGTCTCTCTTTTTTATGTTCAAAATTAATTTGTACAAAAGAAAATTTGGAAATTCCAAAATCAAAAGTAAATCGGTGGAAAGATAAATTGAAATTAAAACTGAAAATTTGAAATTTTAAAGTATGGGTTGCTTGATTACCGAAGTAGTCAAATTTATTAAAATTCATGATTTTAATTATGCAACTGAGTTTTGATTTGTATTCTATGTGAATATAATATGTTTGTGATCGATTAAATTTATTATTATAAGGCATATAAAGATCATTTGAAAATGGATCATGACTTATATAAATGTTTGAATTTGGAGTCTAATCTAACTATTGAATATTGAAATGTGGAATTTTGAGATCCTTATCATGGAGGATAAGAAAATTGAGTTTTCCACAAATGAAGAATCTTGTAGGGGAAGCTTCACCACGGATTATTAAAATACAAACCGGAAAAATCATGGCTTCCGCAAATCGTGTTTTTAGAGATGATACTTTAATCAAGAAATTCAAAATTCTTGAGAAAAAAATGGACAAAATAAATGAGTAAAAAAGAAGCATTAAGAAGTAATGTGACACATGAAAGGGGATTAAAGGAATAAAAGAACAATAGAAAAGACAAGTGAATTAAATTCTAAGGTAAGGTCCAAAACCTCAAAATGGTACCTGATAAGAAAGAAGAAATAATTAGTAATACATATAATGGTGGTAATTTTATATGATTAAATGATGAATAATAGTCAAGCATAAAACAATCAACCTACATTAAGATAGAATCACAAGTTAAAAACCCTACAAAATCAAGCAAACAATTTCAACCAAAAAATAAAATATTATTCAATCAAATTATGACTTAAGAATTCTAACAATTAAGTTATTTAAATAAACTATTATAAAATAGAAAAATTCACAATCAAGATTTAATCACAATTGTCATAAAAAATAATCAAAATTACAAAGTTTTTTAATCACCAATTAAAAATTAGCAACAATGTCAAATCATATATCAAATATTCTTATTCAAAATTATCATCAAACTTTAATTAATCATCAAGAACTTAATCAATAATTGACAGAGGAAGGTGAGAAAGAAAAAGCAAGGGCAATGTAAAAGTAATTGACACAGGGCCTGGTTCTTACCCCAATCATAGGTCACTCAAATCCAAAGGGGGTATAAAGTGAAAATTGGAGTGTGAATGACAAAAAGTGCCCAATCAAAGTTATTGTTTAACATAAGGGTGTAGAATGTAATTGGGAAAGTTTAGATAGAATATGTTGTAGGCTCGAGGCCCAAATCACCTATGAGGAAAATGATGGTTGAGATACATTTTTCAATTCACATTGTTCACGGCTGGGGCTCAATCAATAACGATGATCCAACATCCAAAATAATCAGTTTGTCTTCCTGTTCTCATTTCTCCACTTAGTTTCCCTCAAATCCCCTAAGATTTTCTAAATCGACAACCGGAAACGGACGAACCCTAGACATAAATCCTAGATTTGCTTGTGGTGTGAATATATACAAGATTTGCTTGTGGTGTAATAGAGTTAATTGGATGAGATTGAGAAGAGGGGTGAAAAGCCATAAGATGGGGTTGAAATGAACAATTCAATTAATTAGTTTAAAAATAGTTCAACGTTTGATCGAGTTTTATTTGTCTTTGTTTTTAATTTTATTTCCTAAGTGATTTTTTGTCTGTGTTAACATATAAACATGCAAGCAAAAAGTACAAAAGAAAGTAAAATCCTAAGCTATTACATTTTAATGGGAGACGGGAGCATTTTTCCCATAATGGAAGGATGACAAATAAAATAGATTTAAAGGAATAAAAGTACAATAAAAAATACAAGTGAATTAAATTTTAAGGTAAGATCCAAGGTCTTAAAATAGTACCTCATAACAAAGAAGAAATAGTTAGTAATACACACAATGGTTATAATATGATCAAAAGATGAATAATAGTCAAACATAAAATAATCAACCTAAATCAAGAAAGAATCACAAGTAAAAAAAAATCCTACAAAATCAAACAAACAATTTCAACCAAAAATTCAACTATGATTCAATTAAATTTTTCCTAAAGAATTCTAAGAATTAAATTTTTTAAATAAACAATAAACAAAATGGAAAATTCACAATCAAGATCTTATCACAATTGTCATACAAAAACCTAATCAAAATTACAAAGATATAACCACCAATTAAAATTTTCTAATTAAAAATTAACAACAATTTCTAATCATCTATCAAAAATTCTTGATCAAAATTATCATCAAAATAATATTAATCATTAAGCAATCCAATCACAAATCAATAAGGAATTTTAATTTTAAAACAAATGGAGGTGAGAAAGAGAAAACGAGTGCAGTGTAAAAACAATTGGCATTTGCAAAAGCTTAAATCCTAAAATTAAATGGAATTTGCAAAAGCATTTGAATAACATGACCTACATAAGAGAATTTGTGTAAGCATGCGACCAACAAGATAAATTTTAGAATAGAAAGGAATTGCTAATGTGTGGGACCAACATGGAAAACGAAAAAGGTAATGATTCAAATATGGGCGACTGAACATGAGGTGTTTAACCCAACGAGGTATGGATGCCAAAGGAGATTGCTTGAACCATCAAGGAGAGTGTTTGTTGGTGCATTTAAGAATGAAAGGCTTGAATGATGCACTAATGGCGACAGAATGTATTGATTATTTGAGATTGATCTTAGAGGAGAGACAATCATTCAAATAGGAACCCCTGCAGGTAGTACCTAATTATTTATCTCAAAAAGGTTTGTTTCGAAAGATGTGTGGCGAATATAGTCACTTCTTCGTATCGAAAGACGAATATCAAGACCACGCACTCTAAAGTGAGCATCCAAATACTAAAAAAAATTCCTCACTCAATCCTTTCTTTATAATTCAATACAAGGAAGACATTACTTGTTTTATTTAGGAAGTGTTTAAACAGTGAACCTTAAAGGTAAATTCAAATACTCAGGATAGGAAAAGGCTTTCGCTAACCAGTCCACAACCATTCCTAATTTTTTTTAGAAAAGAGATTGAGAATGCACTTAGTACAAGGACCAAGGTTATATGAAGAAATGAGATGATGACAAAATCGGAATGAATTAAGATGGATTAAGTTAAGATAGGTGAATGGCAATGTGCAAGGAGGTCAACTTATGGTGTGAAGACATACAATATTTGCAAGAGATGTAATGGAGTTAATTGCATGAGATTAAGAAAAAGTGTGGAAAGCTCTAAAGGAAGGGTGAAATGAGCAATTCAATTAATTAGTTTGAAAATAGTTCACCGATGGATCGAGTTTTATTTTCATAGTTTTTAAATTATTTTTTAAGCGCTTTGTTTTTTAATCTTTTTTAACATACAAAGATGTAAACATAAAGTACTAAAGAATTTAAAGTCCTTAACTATTACAATTTAATGGGAGAGGGTGACATTTTTCCCACAATGGAGGGATGGCACATGAAAGGGGATTAAAGGAATAAAAGAACATTCTAAGGTAAGGTCCAAAACCTCAAAATGGTACCTGATAACAAAGAAGAAATAATTAGTAATACATACAATGGTTGTAATTTTATATGATTAAATGATGAATAATAGTCAAGTATAAAACAATCAACCTACATTAAGATAGAATCACAAGTTAAAAACCCTACAAAATCAAGCAAACAATTTCAACCAAAAAATAAACTATTATTCAATCAAAATATGACTTAAGAATTCTAACAATTAAGTTATTTAAATAAACAATTATAAAATAGAAAAATTCACAATCAAGATTTAATCACAATTGTCATAAAAAATAATCAAAATTACAAAGTTTTTTAATCAACAATTAAAAATTAGCAACAATGTCAAATCATATATCAAAAATTCTTATTCAAAATTATCATCAAACTTTAATTAATCATCAAGAACCCAATCAATAATTGACAGAGGAAGGTGAGAAAGAAAAAGCAAGGGCAGTGTAAAAGCAATTGACACAGGGCCTGATTCTTACCCCAATCATACGTCACTCAAATCCAAAGGGGGTATAAAGTGAAAATTGGAGTGTGAATGACAAAAAGAGCCCAATCAAAGTTATTGTTTAACATAAGGGTGTAGAATATAATTAGGAAAGTTTAGATAGAATATGTTGTAGGCTCGAAGCCCAAATCACCTATGAGGAAAATGATGGTTGAGATACATTTTTCAATTCACATTGTTCACGACTGGGGCTCAATTAATCACGATGATCCAACATCCAAAATAATCAGTTTGTCTTCCTGTTCTCATTTCTCCACTTAGTTTCCCTCAAATCCCCTAAGATTTTCTAAATCGACAACCGGAAACGGACGAACCCTAGACATAAATCCTATATTTGCTTGTGGTGTGAATATATACAAGATTTGCTTGTGGTGTAATAAAGTTAATTGGATGAGATTGAGAAGAGGGGTGTAAAGCCCAAAGATGGGGTTGAAATGAACAATTCAATTAATTAGTTTAAAAATAGTTCAACGTTTGATCGAGTTTTATTTGTCTTTGTTTTTAATTTTATTTCCTAAGTGATTTTTTGTCTTTGTTAACATATAAACATGCAAGCAAAAAGTACAAAAGAAAGTAAAGTCCTAAGCTATTACATTTTAATGGGAGATGGGGGCATTTTTCCCACAATGGAGGGATGGCAAATAAAATAGACTTAAAGGAATAAAAGTACAATAAAAAATACAAGTGAATTAAATTTTAAGGTAAGATCCAAAGTCTTAAAATAGTACCTCACAACAAAGAAGAAATAGTTAGTAATACCCACAATGGTTATAATATGATCAAAAGATGAACAATAGTCAAACATAAATTAATCAACCTACATCAAGAAAGAGTCACAAGTAAAAAAAAAATCTTACAAAATCAAACAAACAATTTCAACCAAAAATTCAACTATGATTCAATTAAATTTTGCCTAAAGAATACTAAGAATTAAAAATTTTAAATAAACAATAAACAAAATGGAAAAATTCACAATCAAGATCTTATCACAATTGTCATACAAAAACCTAATCAAAATTGCAAAGATATAACCACCAATTAAAATTTTCTAATTAAAAATTAACAACAATTTCTAATCATCTATCAAAAATTCTTGATCAAAATTATCATCAAAATAAAATTAATCATTAAGCAATCCAATCACAAATCAATAAGGAATTTTAATTTTAAAACAAATGGAGGTGAGAAAGAGAAAGCGGGTGCAGTGTAAAAAACAATTGGCATTTGCAAAAGCTTAAATCCTAAAATTAAATAGAATTTGCAAAAGCATTTGAATGACATGAGCAACATAAGAGAATTCGTGTAAGCATGCGACCAACAAGATAAATTTTAGAATAGAAAGGGATTGCTAATGTGTGGGACCAACATGGCAAACGAAAAAGGTAATGATTCAAATATGGGCGACTGAACATGAGGTGTTTAACCCAACGAGGTATGGATGCCAAAGGAGGTTGCTTGAACCATCAAGGAGAGTGTTTATTGGTGCATTTAAGAATGAAAGGCTTGAATGATGCACTAATGGCGGCAAAATGTATTGATTATTTGAGATTGATCTTAGAGGAGAGACAAGCCTTCAAATAGGAACCCCTGCGGGTAGTACCTAATTATTTATCTCAAAAAGGTTTGTTTTGAAAGATGTGTGGCGAATATAGTCACTTCTTCGTATCGAAAGAAAAATATCAAGACCACGCACTCTAAAGTGAGCATCCAAATACTCAAAAAAGTCCTCACTCAATCCTTTTTTATAATTCAATACAAGGAAGACATTACTTGTTTTATTTAGGAAGTGTTTTAATTTTTAAGACAAGTGTTTAAACAGTGAACCTTAAAGGTAAATTCAAATACTCAGGATAGGAAAAGGCTTTCGCTAACCAGTCCACAACCATTCCTAATTTTTTTTAGAAAAGAGATTGAGAATGCACTTAGTACAAGGACCAAGGTTATATGAAGAAATGAGATGATGACAAAATCGGAATGAATTAAGATGGATTAAGTTAAGATAGGTGAATGGCAATGTGCAAGGAGGTCAACTTATGGTGTGAAGACATACAACATTTGCTAGAGATATAATGGAGTTAATTGGATGAGATTGAGAAAAAGTGTGGAAAGCTTTAAAGGAGGGGTGAAATGAGCAATTCAATTAATTAGTTTGAAAATAGTTCACCGATGGATCGAGTTTTATTTTCCTAGTTTTTAAATTATTTTTTAAGCGCTTTGTTTTTTTAATATTTTTTAACATACAAACATGTAAACATAAAGTACTAAAGAATTTAAAGTCCTTAACTATTACAGTTTAATGGGAGAGGGTGACATGTTTCCCACAATTGAGGGATGGCACATGAAAGTGGATTAAAGGAATAAAAGAACAATAGAAAAGACAAGTGAATTAAATTCTAAGGTAAGGTCCAAAACCTCAAAATGGTACCTGATAACAAAGATAATTAGTAATACATACAATGGTTGTAATGTTATATGATTAAATGATGAATAATAGTCAAGCATAAAACAATCAACCTACATTAAGATAGAATCACAAGTTAAAAACCCTACAAAATCAAGCAAATAATTTCAACCAAAAAAATAAACTATTATTCAATCAAATTATGACTTAAGAATTCTAACAATTAAGTTATTTAAATAAACAATTATAAAATAGAAAAATTCACAATAAAGATTTAATCACAATTGTTATAAAAAATAATCAAAATTACAAAGTTTTTTAATCACCAATTAAAAATTAGCAATGTCAAATCATATATAAAAAATTCTTATTCAAAATTATCATCAAACATTAATTAATCATCAAGAACCCAATCAATAATTGACAGAGGAAGGTGAGAAAGAAAAAGCAAGGGCAATGTAAAAGCAATTGACACAGAGCCTGGTTCTTACCCGAATCATACGTCACTCAAATCCAAAGGGGATATAAAGTGAAAATTGGAGTGTGAATGACAAAAAGAGCCCAATCAAAGTTATTATTTAACATAAGGGTGTATAATGTAATTAGAAAAGTTTAGATAGAATATGTTGTAGGCTCGAGGCCCAAATCACCTATGAGGAAAATGATGGTTGAGATACATTTTTCAATTCACATTGTTCACGGCTGGGGCTCAATCAATCACGATGATCCAACATCCAAAATAACCAGTTTGTCTTCCTGTTCTCATTTCTCCACTTAATTTCACTCAAATCCCCTAAGATTTTCTAAATCGACAACCGGAAACAGACGAACCCTAGACATAAATCCTAGATTTGCTTGTGGTGTGAATGTATACAAGATTTTCTTGTGGTGTAATAGAGTTAATTGAATGAGATTGAGAAGAGGGGTGAAAAGCCCTACGATGGGGTTGAAATGAACAATTCAATTAATTAGTTTAAAAATAGTTTAACGTTTGATCGAGTTTTATTTGTCTTTGTTTTTAATTTTATTTCTTAAGTGATTTTTTGTCTTTGTTAACATATAAACGTGCAAGCAAAAAGTACAAAAGAAAGTAAAGTCCTAAGTTATTACATTTTAATGGGAGATGGGGGCATTTTTCCCACAATGGAGGGATGGCAAATAAAATAGACTTAAAGGAATAAAAGTACAATAAAAAATACAAGTGAATTAAATTTTAAGGTAAGATCCAAAGTCTTAAAATAGTACCTCACAACAAAGAATAAATAGTTAGTAATACACACAATGGTTATAATATGATCAAAAGATGAATAATAGTCAAACATAAAATAATCAACCTACATCAAGAAAGAATCACAAGTAAAAAAAAATCCTACAAAATCAAACAAACAATTTCAACCAAAAAAAAAATCTTACAAAATCAAACAAACAATTTCAACCAAAAAATCCTACAAAATCAAACAAACAATTTCAACAAACAACTTCGATTGTTGATTGCCTATATAATCCGCAGAAATCCTCCTATATAATGCACAAGTTTATATAGGACGAAACAAAAAAAACTTCACTACGTCATTACTATAAAACCAGTTGTAAACGCAAAATCTCACCACGACATGATTTCCTTGCCCCAAATTTAAATCAACATACGAAAAATTGTGGTTAATGGATTTCTGAGTCAAATTTACCTTATGTAGATAGTTATATTGTGTTGCTTGATTTCGATTGTTGATTGCCTATCTGCGTATCTGTATTTGTATGTGGTTAAGACATACAAGATTTGCTTGTGCTATAATGGAATTAATTGGATGAGATTGAGAAGAGGTGTGGAAAGCCCTAAGATGGGGTTGAAATGAAAATTCAATTAATTAGTTTAAAAATAACTAGATGTTGGATCAAATTTTATTTGTCTTTGTTTTTAACATAATGCAAGCATAAAGTACTAAAGAAAATAAAGTCCAAAACTATGACAATTTAATGGGAGAAGGGGACATTTTTTTTCACAATGGAGGGATGGCATATGAAAGGGAACTAAAGGAATAAAAGTACAATAAAAAAAATACAAGTGAATTAAATCCTAAGATAAGATCCAAAACCTCTAAATAGTACCTCACAACAAATATAATATGATCAAATGATAGAATAAATTCATGAATTTGATACAATTAAAGACCCAAGAACATTTTAAAACATAATAATAACAAATTGATTAAAATATCTAATCAATAATTACTAAATAAATTTTTGAGTCAAACCTGAAAATTGTGGTTAATGGATTTCTGAGTCAAACTTACCTTATGTAGATAGTTATATTGTGTTGCTTGATTTCGATTATTGATTGCCTATCTACGTATCTGTATCTGTTGCACTTACAACTTTGTGTATTTGCCTATCTGAGATTTGTCTCACAAATGTGCCTCTACATTATGAACCAACTAAAGAAATAATCCGCAGAAATCCTCCTATATAATGCACAAGTTTATATAGGACGAAACAGAAAAAACTTCACTACGTCATTACTATAAAACCAGCTGTAAACGCAAAATTTAAATCAACATACGGAAAAAAGTAGCAGACACGCCTTAGCAAAATCAAAACACAACAAACCACAATTCGTAAAATCGTAACACAACAAATGATAACAGATATGGGATAAAAAATCAAAATCTCTTCTTAAAACAATCTGAAACAGAATTAAGCAGCTGCAGCAACATAATAACAACCACAACAGATACGGATACGCAGATAGCCAATCAACAATATAACAAACCAATATACGTTCCAACACATCAGCTCAGTACAAAGTGAAGTTTAATTCGAAAGGTTACCGATATGTTGAAAAATGCTGATGTGAATCACGGGAATAGACGGGATTAGACCACCGTTGTTTGCAAAAACAAATCGCTGATGATTTCCTGTGAATTACTCACCTCCAAGTATCCCTCGGCCAACAACATTAATGGAATCTATTCATCATCTTGTTAATCCGTGAACAAACTCGGTCATCCTCTTGAATACGCGACAAAGAGCTGGTATCCTTCTTGCACACACGAGCTTAGATCGGTTAGCTACCCTGTCAAAAGAAACCATAAAACAACAAAACAACAGATTATGTGATTAGTTCATGTGTGGTTGCCGTCGAAAAAGAAAAGGAAAAACTGTGGAAACAATGTCAACTATTACGATCAAGCCAACAATTTAACTTCTTGTAATTTGATTTTAACAGAAGAATGATCTTCAAAATTTGTAATGATATTATCAAGTATCAATTGTATATCGAAAACCATACATCTAAAGCGTGAACTAGAGCGAGCGGGAAACAATCCAGACCTAGCTTAGATAAACAAATGAATTAAGCACTTATATCATAAGTGCTTATCATATAAGTGTTTCTATGCCTAAATTAAACGGATTATAACCAAATCCAAACATGCCCCTATAATAAATCACAAATCTTAATTCTCAAACAAATAAATAAAAAAATCAACACTTACAATACCACCACTCTTCCATCAGAACAGAACTCCATCATCAATCCAATTCGACAAAGCATCAAAAGTATCACTCACAATTCATTGTTTGAACTTCAAAAGAGCATTACCTGCAAACAGGAAGAAAATAAACTTAATTTTCTTTCACCTTTTTTTCCATCCACCATACACAACCACAACCCAAAACACCACAAAACCAAAACTCTGTAACAAAACACAAAACAACAGAATCCACAAAACACTCCTAAGATCCTAGAAGCATGTGAATTTCCATTTTCTCATTATTGTTGTGTATAGATGTTAGCTAACTCAAGGGAAAAACATCGACACAGTTTCTTAATTTTTTTTCTTTAAAAAAAAAAAAAACTAGGCAAGAAATGAATTGATGTTATGAAAATTATCGAAAAAGAAAAAGAAAAACTGTGGAAATAATGTCAACTAAACAAAACTAAAGTTGAAATGAAAACTAAGTTCCTGTTGTGTTCCTTGAATTATATGCCAAGGAGATGGTGAAGTATTGTGCATGATGACATTCAAGCATAGCCTTCCACATCTTGAGTAATCTGCATCATCAATTAATCAAGAGTTATTAAAGCTTTAAGACTCAATTGACAGATAATATATTTGTTTGAACACCTATATAGATAGTAAAGCTTCAAGGTGACATGTAAATATAAAATCTACACAACTCTCTGCATACCCTTCTGTTTTAATTCCATGACACCTTTTTATCAATTTCCCTTCAATCTGAAAAAAACACAAGTAAATAAAAATTAAACAGATTGAATAGTGATACAAATTACATATTAAAGTCAGAAAGCACATCATGTTAAACAATATATGCTAACTTATCATGTTTTCTTAACTGGAATTAAGAAAAAATCAAAATAATTTTTTGTTAAGTTTTATGTTTTCTTGATTCCAAATCTATGCAAAAAGAAGACATAATTGAACTTTTAATTTTTCTACACAGAAACATTGCATAGCATAGTAGTCTATGCTTTCCAAAAGACACTAAACAAGCACATAAAACAATCATGTTAAACAATATAAGCTAAATTACTCATAAATGATACACCGCATCTGATCTTCCTACACGGATCACCGCATGCCATCTACGCCATCACCACACCACCTGTTGCCATAAACAACAAGGATATATTTAGTCCTGCCACGACACACCGCTTCCAATCTTCCTACACGGATCACCGCATACCACCAATGCCGTCACCACACCACCTGCTTCCTACACGGATCACCGCATGCCATCTACGCTGTCACCACACCACCTGCTTCCTACACGGATCACCGCACGATCACTAACTTTTAATTCACCAATGTCATTAGATGTTAAGCTTAGCAAAAATAGAAACTTACAAGGATGGGGAGTAACATGGAGGCAAGGGACCAATAGAGGGATGGGTTATCTTGCTTATCAATTCGTTCATTTCCTGAAACAGTACCATTCTTATCAAGAAAATATAACCATGATAAGAAAAAATCTTAAATTTGCTAACTCTGAGTCCTGAAATGAGATATCATGTTCAGATTTAACTTGAGGATAACACACTAAAATTGATACCTTACATTTTCTCGTACCACTTACGAAAATGGATACCTTACATTTTCTGTTGCATAATATAAATATTAGAACTAGCATCCATCTCATATATACAACACCCTGCACAAACACATATAAATTATTATGTTGTGTTGTTCTAATCTAGCTTTAATTATCTCTAGAATATATAAATTATATTAGCATATAGGTAAAATTAACATAAACTTTAAAATAGTATAGGAATTGATGCATATCTAGAAGCTTCTTTCGCATCAGTGGCCCTATATTGATCACCAAAAGCATGCCTTCAAATACATATTGGCTTTGTCCAACCTGGCAATGTTCAGATATTCACATACTTCCATACATCAAGGAAAAGAAGCAATCAAAAAATAAAAATTCAATACGTACCGGGAATAAGGCAGGGGACTTTTTTGCAAATAATTGGTTCTCTGAAGACAATTCCTGAAATTTTTGAGACCGTAGATAAGAAACCAATATATATCTACTCATCTACAACTCATTAGCTAGCAATGAGGGACCAGAACATATAAACCAAATAGTGTATTATTTAATATCATACAAATTAAAAGTAATAATAAAATTACATTAGATTACCATTCAAAATGTTTATAATTGTCCCATTTGAAAACAAATTTGGTCAAAGAACAATATATTCATATACCTCCAATATCCCTGGGTTCTGCATCACTATTCCAAGAACACGACGTTCGAGTCCATTGAAAACAATGGGAATTTCTTTAAAGGGATTAGTAGAAGATGACTATAATGACACTTTTTATCATCAAACATTCCTTTGGAGCTGGAACTTCTGAATTTTCATTCTCCGCTCTAGCTACTTTTGCTAAATTATAGCTATTTTTTGCAACTATATAGTGTGCACCAAATTTGCGATTGCGAAGAGACAAATATAGAAAGTTAGAAAATCATAGAGCATTCCACTTATTATTGAGTAGAATTTTTACAAACACATTAATTGTACCTAATTTCCAGAGCAAGCAATGGTTCAAGTGGATATGCTATTGCATGGAATGGCTGGACACTAGGAAGAACTGACATCTGAAAAATAGAAAAACAAAATAACAGAAGATTATCCAAACAGACGTGCATGTTTATATCATAGGTTGAGTTGCTGAAAAAATAAAATTGTATACAAATTACTCCTCACGTTAATTTGCCTTCTGATAATCCCTTCTACTTCCTTGAACATTTGATTGCGATCCTCCAAACAGCACACACTGCAATATTGTAAAAGAAACTGCATATTTACATTAGATGCAACAAAGGTATGCATAATGTGGTGATAACAAAGGAAACACCCAAGACTAAAATATAACCAAATACCAAAGAGAAACAGACACAGACACGCATCATAACATTAAGCATATGTCGGATTTTTCTTTAAGGGACTAATTAATTGATCAATTTGGAAAGATGTAAGTACCTGTTGCCTTTCTAGTAACCCTAAAGTAATGAGATGTTGAATGTTCGTCGGTGGCGCCACCGCCATTGTTGCCTCCGTCATCCTTCTCTCGGTTTTTGGCCATAGAGTTTTCTTGACTCGATCCTACAGAAGAGAATGACATTAGAGAAGTAGGTGGTTTCAAAAACTCCTGATTTGTAAGCATCAACAAGAAATACTTTATAACTAGATATTGCTTGCTTTTCGCCAGTAAAGGATGCAACCTGAACAAATACACAAGACAAGTAGTTAGAATACAAGTTTATCATAAGCAGTAAGAGAAGAATAAACATACAACTTTGACGGCAGAATCGGATACAACTCATAAGTTAGAGAATTTATCAAACATCTAACAACATACGGTTCTTATTTTGAGCAAATTATTTGTCCAACAGCATGTGCAGCTTTCACATAAGCAGTTTGACCTTTAGAAGCCATTTTGCCTATGATAAAGGCCATGACAGCACCTGAAACAGCGAGAAGCAGTAGAGTCGACATCATAACAAGAGTAAGAAGCCACCCTTCGGTAAATGCTATTTCAAAACCACTAATGAATGTTGCTATCAGCTGCAAAAATTTCCCAACCTGTTTTCTCAAACACAAAAATTTAACCTTCATTTAGTAAATTAAATCAAAACTTACTAACCTTTTACTCTAAAATCATAATCTACATTCATCTCCAAAATTCATACCTTCTCACCCATGGCATCTTGAATTAGAACAATATATCACTAAACATTCTTCCTACAAGTTCTCCTTTGTTTTTGTTTCATTATCAAAGAAAGCAACATTTTGTCTTAGTATTGTTTTCAAATACAATCCTCTAATTCTCGCCGCTTGTCTTCCTCCGGTGACCATCCAACAACTCACCTCTGAAAACACAAAAACAATTCACAAGTTTAGTGTCTTTTCTTCATACATCTAAAAAATGTTCATAATCTTATTTACAAAATATATATACCTGATTTGTAAGCATCTACAAGAAATACTTTATAACTAGATATTGCTTGCTTTTCGCCAGTAAAGGATGCAACCTGAACAAATACACAAGACAAGTAGTTAGAATACAAGTTTATCATAAGCAGTAAGAGAAGAATAAACATACAACTTTGACGGCAGAATCGGATACAACTCATAAGTTAGAGAATTTATCAAACATCTAACAACATACGGTTCTTATTTTGAGCAAATTATTTGTCCAACAGCATGTGCAGCTTTCACATAAGCAGTTTGACCTTTAGAAGCCATTTTGCCTATGATAAAGGCAATGACAACACCTGAAACAGCGAGAAGCGGAAGAGTCGACATCATAACAAGAGTAAGAAGCCACCCTTCGGTAAATGCTATTTCAAAACCACCAATGAATGTTGCTATCAGCTGCAAAAATTTCCCAACCTGTTTTCTCAAACACAAAAATTTAACCTTCATTTAGTAAATTAAATCAAAACTTACTAACCTTTTACTCTAAAATCATAATCTACATTCATCTCCAAAATTCATACCTTCTCAACCATGGCATCTTGAATTAGAACAATATATCACTAAACATTCTTCCTACAAGTTCTCCTTTGTTTTTGTTTCATTATCAAAGAAAGCAACATTTTGTCTTAGTATTGTTTTCAAATACAATCCTCTAATTCTCGCCGCTTGTCTTCCTCCGGTGACCATCCAACAACTCACCTCTGAAAACACAAAAACAATTCACAAGTTTAGTGTCTTTTCTTCATACATCTAAAAAATGTTCATAATCTTATTTACAAAATATATATACTTTCGTAAAAATGCTGTCACCGCACATCCTTTGGCCAAATATTAAAGTTTCGGAGATACCTGTAATTAATTTCATCATCAAAATAAGGAAAGAAAATGTCATTAATTAATTAAGTAATATAATTTTGTGGCATGATTTTTACCTTGGACACTTGTTCAACAACATCATCTATGTTACTTTAGTTACTACCGAAACTATTTATCATTTGACCAAACAACAAAGTCATGAGAGGTAAGCCCAAACCATTACCAAAAGCACCTCAGCCTGCAAGAACATGTTTTCACCAAAGAGATTAAGCATTACACAATAAAGTCAATAGGTCTGGTGTATAGAAACAACTAACATCCTTCTGTTTGCCCCATGTTTCTTCAGCTAGTTGTTTGGCATACTCGGAAGCATCAATAATAATCGAACAAGGTACCAGATTTCACCTGCCAAGTTAAGAAGGTTGCTCGTCAGAGATTGGATAAAAATGGCTCAAATGAAAGTAAGTAAAGCAAAAACATTATGAACACTTTACCTGTCACAATTCCATATCAACATACTTCAACTTGAAAACATATAGGTCTGAGTCATCCTTGAAGTCTGGTAAATAAATATATTTCAAATGAATACATGGGTTAGTGAGCAAATCGATCTCTAAACGAATATAGCGTAAATCAACAGGTCCACACAAACCTTTGGCTTCACTGCGTTCGTAATGGTATGTGCAGTCCACTCACCATCTTCCTCATCATCCCAGTTTTCAGGCTACGATCAAAATTAGTCTAATAAGTAACCAAACATAATGAGAGACAAATAAACACAGCAAAAGGAAACAATAAACCATTTTGGCATCAGGATCTGAAATCTCTTTAGGGATGTCAATGTCATTGTATCCCTCTGGTTTCTCTCGGGATCATAAATAAACTCCTTATCATCTCAATCTTCTGGATGCAAGTACATAGAATACTATTAGAAGTTATGAATACACGACACAAATTGTACACGACACAATTAAGCTATTAAAGTAGGTGGACAAGGTACCTTCTTGGCCTTAGGATCCTTAATTTTCTTTGCAGGAAGAAGATTTCAATCAGTGGAGACTACCAGTTTGTTTCTCCACATTATCGATCAGGATACTGTAGGTTGCATCTGGACGGATGATGAAGGTGGTGTAAGTTGGTCAGTCTCACATGGAACATCCTTCTTTATCAACTGGTTTGGGAAAGTTGATGCACTCCCGCAACATTATGCAATAGTTCAATGCAATTTCTTTGTTACCATAGCTGTTTAGAAATAGAAAAAGAGAAGTCAACAATAAGGTGTTTATTTGTTTTGTGACCTAAACTTCGATAATTATATTATAGATTAGTTTGATTACATGTTGGTTTAGGATAATTATAAAATAAGGACTAATTGATTGATCAATTTTGAAAATCAATATCATAAAATAAGAAAGATGTATCTACCTGAGACTGGTGAGAAAGGTGTGACAGTCTCTGTAAATGGTTTATTAGATGAGAATGTCTTTGGGATCTCCGATCAAACCCTTAGATGGTATACCGTTTCTTTCATTGAAAAATATCCTCTAGTTTGATTAAATATTGATTAGTTTAAGATGAGTGTATAAAATATGCACAAATTGATTGATCAATCTCATCAAAGAAGAAAGATGTAACTACCTGACAATCAGGGCAATTGAAGGGAGCATAAGTGTCTCTGTAAATGGTCTGCTGGATGGGAATGTCTTTGGGATCTCCGATCAACGCGTTAGACGGGATACCGTTTCAACGTTACTTAAACTCAAGCAACAAACACATTAAAACTACAAGAGAGAGCACATATTGTACTCTAAACTGAATACTACAAATAATTTTATAATGCATTAAAACACAATTAAAATGATAAATCTACTAGCTTAAAACAACATATTAAGTTGTACAATAACTCACAGAATGTGGATAATCACACCTCAAACTTTAATCATTACATGTCCTCTGTTGTTGTTGTATGTTGGTTTTGTTAGAAAGATCAAGTGTACCGTAATGGCACAAAATCACAAAATGCGATCAAAAACTACCACCCTATGCAAACCAATCTGGGTCATTCTATTATAACTCGACCTATTTCTTTTGTTTCGTTTCACCCACTTTCATTCAAGCGCAATCACAATAAGCTCTTTATTTGTACACGTACATAGTAGGGGAATCGGTTAGTAGTTCTGATCCTTTGTCACAGGGTTCTGGTGCATAAGTTTGGTAACCCTTTTGTTTACCCAATCGCAGTTGCGGGGGATCGGACCGTAGTCTGCCCTACCAAGTTCAGCACCAGACACCTCTGAACCAACTTACAACGGGTTATTTTATTTTATATTTTTTTGTAGGTTCCACAACCTTTGTCACGGGGTTCTGGTGCATAAGTTTGGTAACCCCTTTTGTTTACCCAATCGCAGTTGCGGGGGATCGGACCGTAGTCCGCCCTACCAAGTTCAGCACCAGACACCTCTGAACCAACTGACAACAGGTTATTTTATTTTATTATATTTTGTGTAGGTTCCATAACCTTTGTCACGGGGTTCTGGTGCATAAGTTTGGTAACCCCTTATGTTTACCCGATTGCAGTTGCGGGGGATCGGACCGTAGTCCGCCCTACCAAGTTCAGCACCAGACACCTCTGAACCAACTAACAACGAGTTATTTTATTATGACAAAGGATCGGAACTACAAACTGATTCCCCTACTATGTACGTGTACAGATAAATAGCTTATTGTGATTGCGCTTGAATGAAAGTGGGTTAAACGAAACAAAAGAAATAGGTCGAGTTATAATAGAATGACCCAGATTGATTTGCATAGGGTGGTAGTTTTTGATCGCATTTTGTGATTTTGTGCCATTACGCTACCCTTGATCTTTCTAACAAAACCAACATACAACAACAACAGTGGACAAGTAATGATTAAAATTTGAGGTGTGATTATCCACATCCTGTGAGTTATTGTACAACCTAGCATTAATTATCTCTAGAATATATTAATTATATTAACATATAAGTAAAATTAACATAAACTTTAAAATAGTATAAGAATTGATGTATACCTGGAAGCTTCTTTCGCCTTTGCTTAACATTTTCTCTAACAAGCAGTTTGACAAAAATTTCTGCAACTTCATCTTCTTCCCCTTCATCTTCTTATTTCTAAGATCAAACATACATCAACATCAAACATACATCAAACAGAAGTAAAATCGAGTAACCCGATCCGCCCAGAGAGCGGAGCGCTACCCGCGAACCGCGAAAGCGCCGGAATCGACCTCTTTTTGCAACATGGGATTCGCTCCTCATATAGCGCGCGGTGGAGGGCCGCCCCGACCGGACCGCCCGGGATAGCGCTGGGAGCGGCCGCGATTAATAACTCTGGTTTGTATACAAACTTACTTCACTGATACAAACATTAATTGTTGTTGTTTCAAAACCATACATAGCAGCTTAGCATTAGATGCATAGGCAATAAAATTACCCTAACCAAAAAAGACTTGCCCAATAGCTAGTATAGTCATTTGGATTCTCCACTTGCTATCGCACTTAGCAAATCTCTCGAACGATAAGCATCCAAATCACACAGCGAGAAAGAATCCATGGATGTTTTTTCTGTAATCATAAAAGCCAAGTCCAATGCTCCCTTCTTACCAAAAGAGTAATTTGTTTAAAGTTGTGAAGTTACACAATAGTAGTCACCACAAATACTAGACACCTTTTATTTCCCTTTAAGATCATGAGTGATCTTATGTTTATTATTGTCAATGACCATTGCTTCCTTATCTTCTTGCTTTCCTCCAAAGATGGCTACATGAAAATGTATTCAGAACTGAAAAATTCGAAGCAAAAAACATAAAATCTTTCGACTACATTATGACAATTTCATCTTTTGTACCTGTTAATCAATGCCTGAAAAATTCTTTCATCCATCGACAGCCATGGGCAGGATTGTTTTGCCATTGATGTCCTCTACGACATGCTTTTATTCGGGCACATTCGTGTTTGAGAAATATTTGATATCCATCTGCCCCCCTCGGAACACCTCGTGGCTTCTTCTTTTCTTTGTCATTCGAGGGTGCTTGTAGAAGCCTTTCAGGTAATGTTGCCTAAATTAAAACTGAATATTCACAATTACAAAATAGATATTAAACTTCGATAGGTATAGAATTGGTTTTAATATGTTGTGTTGTTCTACCTAGCTTTGATTATCTCTAGAATATATAAATTATATTAACATATAGGTAAAATTAACATAAACTTTAAAATAGTATAGGAATTGATGCATACCTAGAAGCTTCTTTCGCATCAGTGGCCCTATATTGATCACCAAAAGCATGCCTTCCAATACATATTGGCTTGTCCAACCTGGCAATGTTGAGATATTCACATACTTCCATTCATCAAGGAAAAGAAGCAATCAAAAAAGAAAAATTCAATACATATCAGGAATAAGGCGGGGGATATTTTTGCAAATAATTGGTTCTCTGAAGACAGTCCCTGAAATTTTTGAGTTCGCAGATAAGAAACCAATATATATCTACTCTTCTACAACTCATTAGCTGGCAATGACGGACCAGAACATATAAACCAACTAGTGTATTAATTAATATCATACAAATAAAAAGTAATAATAAAATTACATTAGATTACCATTCCAAATGTTTATAATTGTCCCATTTGGACTCCTCCACATGCTCTTCAGGCCGAACTCCTCGACATGAGCTTCATCTGTCAATTATAAGTATAAGCTATGCAAATATATAATACTGAGTAGAACAATAACATGCAGCAACTTGATCAGCAGGATTCATGCACAAGCAATTCATGGAATGTCCGTTGTTCTTACTCATGAAACATTACATGTATTCACACAAGTCCACATGAAGGCAAAAACTAATATAATACGTTAGGATTTGGCTACGTTACCTGGAATGATAGTTGCACACTTGATTGCAACATTATACCTACATACATAGCAGTACAAGTGCAACCATTAGAGAACAATGATAAGAATTACACAGGATGAACATGTAAACTGTTTTGATTCAACAATATATCATATTGGAAACAAATATAAAAATTAAAAGCCTAAAACAAACAACCAGCATATATTATATAAAATTTAAAAAACATACTTGAGAGTTGCTTCGACACTTTCAACTGTAACTTTCTCATCAGTCTGATCACAATGAGGAAGGCCTAGGTCAAAGTAATTGATATCCAACTCCAAGAAAGGCAAAATGAGCTATTCCACAAAAACAAAAGCATCATTGTAAGAAACAATTTTCACCCCCAAAAAAATGAAACCGTGATCACAATAAATGCAAAAAGATGACTAAACACCTTATCCTTGATTGACTTCCAGAAAACTCGAGTCATTTCATCTCCTATAATGCAATTCCAAAAAAAAAACATCAGAACAAAGACAATGATTCCCCAAAGCCAAAAGCATAATCAAAATCACCAAGGAGAAATGAATATGATAGAAAATGAATATTCTAATTCTCTATTTTGGATTAAAAAGTACGAACTACCAATAAATTAGAATTTAAATTTAAAATTAGGATAATTACATCGGCATCCCATGAGATTCATACCTAAAACTTCCACTTGAACTTCAGAATCATTGTCAGAGTCCAATACTATAATTTCCACATTTCATTTGTCCACATCAGATCGTAACCGACGTGACCCAGGATTCGCATTTTTTTGTTCTAGTATGCATAAGTAAGCCAAACAAACAACTAAATAAAGAAATAACTCAAGGAAAAACACTATTTTAAGCCCCAAAATCTGCAAAATTAAAAGTAAAACCAAAAGAATCACTCTCAACCTTTCTGATAACCCTAAAGCAATGAGCTGTTGAATGTTGGTCGGTGGCGCCACCACCTGGTCGGTAGAACATTTGAAATGAAAACTAAGTTCATGTTTAAACCTTGAACTAAAACAGGAACTCTTACTTATACCTGCTCAATGTTCTATCCGGTTTTAATTACCTTAATACATATTTCTATGCATGCATCTCCTTGCAAGGTTCCTGTTGTGTTCCTTGAATTATAGGCCAAGGAGATGGTGAAGTATTGTGCATGATGACATTCAAGCATAGTCTTCCACATCTTGAGTAATCTGCATCATTGATTAATCAAGAGTTATTAAAGCTTTAAGACTCAATTGATAGCTAATATATTTGTTTGAACACCTATATAGATAGTAAAGCTCAAGGTGACATGTAAATATAAAATCTACATAACTCTCTGCATACCCTTCTGATAATTCCATGACACCTTTTTATCAATTTCCCTTCACAATCTGAAAAAAACACAAGTAATTAAAAATTAAACAGATTGAATAGTGATACAAATTACATATTAAAGTCAGAAAGCACATCATGTTAAACAATATATGCTAACTTATCATGTTTTCTTAACCGGGAGTAACAATGAATCAAGAGAATTATTTGTTAAGTTTTATGTTTTCTTGATTCCAAATCTATGCAAAAAGAAGACATGTAATTGAACTTTTAATTTTTCTACACGAAAACATTGCATAGCATAGTAGTCTATGATTTCCAAAAGAAACTAAACAAGCACATAAAACAATCATGTTAAACAATATAAGCTAAATTACTCATGTTAAACGATACACCGCATCTGATCTTCCTACACGGATCACCGCATGCCAACTACGCCATCACCATACCACCTGTTGCCATAAACAACAAGAATATATTTAGTCCTGCCACGACACACCGCTTCCAATCTTCCTACACGGATCACCGCATACCATCTATGTCGTCACCACACCACCTGCTTCCTACACGGATCACTGCATGCCATCTACGCCGTCACCACACCAACTGCTTCCGACACGGATCACCGCACGATCACTAACTTTTAATTCACCAATGTCCTTAGATGTTAAGCTTAGCAAAAATAGAAACTTACAAGGATGGGGAGTAACATGGAGGCAAGGGACCAATAGAGGGATGGGTTATCTTGCTTATCAATTCGTTCATTTCCTGAAACACAGTACCATTCTTATCAAGAAAATATAACCATGATAAGAAAAAATCTTAAATTTGCTAACTCTGAGTCCTGAAATGAGATATCATGTTCAGATTTAACTTGAGGATAACACACTAAAATTGATACCTTACATTTTCTCGTACCACTTACGAAAATTGATACCTTACATTTTCTGTTGCATAATATAAATATTAGAACTAGCATCCATCTCATATATACAACACCCTACACAAACAAAAAGGTAGTATTTAAAATGCAGCAAAACCAATTCACTAAATTATATTGATGTATACAAACAACCTTTACATGAAACCATTGCAGAACTAGGTTGTATAAAAGATCACTTTTTGAATGTTGTATTAAAGAACTAGGTGAAGCACATGGCGTGATGCACGCTCACATATAATGATATATGTAAGGGTCTTTACTCTTTATAATATTTTCTTAAAGGCATGCACACTCACATATTAAATACTACATGCATTTACTCTAAAGCTAAAAATATATATTACACTGTATAAGTATATATGTTTCTATAGTTGTTTACTATGACAAACACAATGAAGTTTTAATAATTTGATTGATTGGAACAAACTCAGTTTGAAAAAGAGTTAATAGAGTCTGAAAAGTGTAACAAACTCAGTTAGAAACACATTCCTAAAGGCATAGAAATCAGTCTGAAAAAGAGTTAACAAACTCAGTTTGAAAAAGAGTTAACAGAATTTGAAAAAGAGTTTCAATTCCACCTCATGATTCTTACACACTACAACTTGTAAGAAACAAGATATCAGAAAATTTAAATAAAACACACAATTCAAAATAACAAACAATTGAGAGCCATAGACAACACACCAGTCCATGGAAGGACAAAGAAAGCAAACTCCAACCATCATTAACATCAAGCATCCGATCAATGCCAATGGGTGATATTTTCATTGCAATTTACCTTACTTCAGTTTTCAAATACTCACAAACACCAAATTGCACAAGAATATTAAAATAAACCATGCAAGAATCAAGATAAAGAGAATCAGCACCTGTTTTTGCTTTGCCATTGATGTCCTGACGACACGCTTTTATTCGGGCACATTCGTGTTTGAGAAATATTTGATATCCATTTGCCCCCCTCGGAACACCTCGTGGCTTCTTCTTTTCTTTGTCATTCGATGCTTGTAGAAGCCTTTCAGGTAATGCTGACCAAGTTAAAACTGAATATTCAAAATTACCAAATAGATATTAAACTTCGATAGGTATAGAATTGGTTTTAATATGTTGTGTTGTTCTAATCTAGCTTTAATTATCTCTAGAATATATAAATTATATTAGCATATAGGTAAAATTAACATAAACTTTAAAATAGTATAGGAATTGATGCATATCTAGAAGCTTCTTTCGCATCAGTGGCCCTATATTGATCACCAAAAGCATGCCTTCAAATACATATTGGCTTTGTCCAACCTGTCAATGTTCAGATATTCACATACTTCCATACATCAAGGAAAAGAAGCAATCAAAAAATAAAAATTCAATACGTACCAGGAATAAGGCAGGGGACTTTTTTGCAAATAATTGGTTCTCTGAAGACAATTCCTGAAATTTTTGAGACCGTAGATAAGAAACCAATATATATCTACTCATCTACAACTCATTAGCTAGCAATGAGGGACCAGAACATATAAACCAAATAGTGTATTATTTAATATCATACAAATTAAAAGTAATAATAAAATTACATTAGATTACAATTCAAAATGTTTATAATTGTCCCATTTGAAAACAAATTTGGTCAAAGAACAATATATTCATATACCTCCAATATCCATGGGCTCTGCATCACTATTCCAAGAACACGACGTTCGAGTCCCTTGAAAACAATGGGAATTTCTTTAAAGGGATTAGTAGAAGAGGACTATAATGACACTTTTTATCATCAAACATTCCTTTGGAGCTGGAACTTCTGAATTTTCATTCTCCGCTCTAGCTACTTTTGCTAAATTATAGCTATTTTTTGCAACTAGATAGTGTGCACCAAATTTGCGATTGCGAAGAGACAAATATACAAAGTTAGAAAATCATAGAGCATTCCACTTATTATTGAGTAGAATTTTTACAAACACATTAATTGTACCTAATTTCCAGAGCAAGCAATGGTTCAAGTGGATATGCTATTGCATGGAATGGCTGGACACTAGGAAGAACTGACATCTGAAAAATAGAAAAACAAAATAACAGAAGATTATCCAAACAGACGTGCATGTTTATATCATAGGTTGAGTTGCTGAAAAAATAAAATTGTATACAAATTACTCCTCACGTTAATTTGCCTTCTGATAATCCCTTCTACTTCCTTGAACATTTGATTGCGATCCTCCAAACAGCACACACTGCAATATTGTAAAAGAAACTGCATATTTACATTAGATGCAACAAAGGTATGCATAATGTGGTGATAACAAAGGAAACACCCAAGACTAAAATATAACCAAATACCAAAGAGAAACAGACACAGACACGCATCATAACATTAAGCATATGTCGGATTTTTCTTTAAGGGACTAATTAACTGATCAATTTGGAAAGATGTAAGTACCTGTTGCCTTTCTAGTAACCCTAAAGTAATGAGATGTTGAATGTTCGTCGGTGGCGCCACCGCCATTGTTGCCTCCGCCATCCTTCTCTCGGTTTTTGGCCATAGAGTTTTCTTGACTCGATCCTACATAAGAGAATGACATTAGAGAAGTAGGTGATTTCAAAAACTCCTGATTTGTAAGCATCTACAAGAAATACTTTATAACTAGATATTGCTTGTTTTTCGCCAGTAAAGGATGCAACCTGAACAAATACACAAGACAAGTAGTTAGAATACAAGTTTATCATAAGCAGTAAGAGAAGAATAAACATACAACTTTGACGGCAGAATCGGATACAACTCATAAGTTAGAGAATTTATCAAACATCTAACAACATACGGTTCTTATTTTGAGCAAATTATTTGTCCAACAGCATGTGCAGCGTTCACATAAGCAGTTTGACCTTTAGAAGCCATTTTGCCTATGATAAAGGCCATGACAGCACCTGAAACAGCGAGAAGCGGAAGAGTCGACATCATAACAAGAGTAAGAAGCCACCCTTCGGTAAATGCTATTTCAAAACCACCAATGAATGTTGCTATCAGCTGCAAAAATTTCCAAACCTGTTTTCTCAAACACAAAAATTTAACCTTCATTTAGTAAATTAAATCAAAACTTACTAACCTTTTACTCTAAAATCATTATCTACATTCATCTCCAAAATTCATACCTTCTCACCCATGGCATCTTGAATTAGGACAATATATCACTAAACATTCTTCCTACAAGTTCTCCTTTGTTTTTGTTTCATTATCAAAGAAAGCAACATTTTGTCTTAGTATTGTTTTCAAATACAATCCTCTAATTCTCGCCGCTTGTCTTCCTCCGGTGACCATCCAACAACTCACCTCTGAAAACACAAAAACAATTCACAAGTTTAGTGTCTTTTCTTCATACATCTAAAAAATGTTCATAATCTTATTTACAAAATATATATACTTTCGTAAAAATGCTGTCACCGCACATCCTTTGGCCAAATATTAAAGTTTCGGAGATACCTGTAATTAATTTCATCATCAAAATAAGGAAAGAAAATGTCATTAATTAATTAAGTAATATAATTTTGTGGCATGATTTTTACCTTGGACACTTGTTCAACAACATCATCTATGTTACTTTAGTTACTACCGAAACTATTTATCATTTGACCAAACAACAAAGTCATGAGAGGTAAGCCCAAACCATTACCAAAAGCACCTCAGCCTGCAAGAACATGTTTTCACCAAAGAGATTAAGCATTACACAGTAAAGTCAATAGGTCTGGTGTATAGAAACAACTAACATCCTTCTGTTTGCCCCATGTTTCTTCAGCTAGTTGTTTGGCATACTCGGAAGCATCAATAATAATCGAACAAGGTACCAGATTTCACCTGCCAAGTTAAGAAGGTTGCTCGTCAGAGATTGGATAAAAATGGCTCAAATGAAAGTAAGTAAAGCAAAAACATTATGAACACTTTACCTGTCACAATTCCATATCAACATACTTCAACTTGAAAACATATAGGTCTGAGTCATCCTTGAAGTCTGGTAAATAAATATATTTCAAATGTTAAGAATACATGGGTTAGTGAGCAAATCGATCTCTAAACGAATATAGCGTAAATCAACAGGTCCACACAAACCTTTGGCTTCACTGCGTTCGTAATGGTATGTGCAGTCCACTCACCATCTTCCTCATCATCCCAGTTTTCAGGCTACGATCAAAATTAGTCTAATAAGTAACCAAACATAATGAGAGACAAATAAACACAGCAAAAGGAAACAATAAACCATTTTGGCATCAGGATCTGAAATCTCTTTAGGGATGTCAATGTCATTGTATCCCTCTGGTTTCTCTCGGGATCATAAATAAACTCCTTATCATCTCAATCTTCTGGATGCAAGTACATAGAATACTATTAGAAGTTATGAATACACGACACAAATTGTACACGACACAATTAAGCTATTAAAGTAGGTGGACAAGGTACCTTCTTGGCCTTAGGATCCTTAATTTTCTTTGCAGGAAGAAGATTTCAATCAGTGGAGACTACCAGTTTGTTTCTCCACATTATCGATCAGGATACTGTAGGTTGCATCTGGACGGATGATGAAGGTGGTGTAAGTTGGTCAGTCTCACATGGAACATCCTTCTTTATCAACTGGTTTGGGAAAGTTGATGCACTCCCGCAACATTATGCAATAGTTCAATGCAATTTCTTTGTTACCATAGCTGTTTAGAAATAGAAAAAGAGAAGTCAACAATAAGGTGTTTATTTGTTTTGTGACCTAAACTTCGATAATTATATTATAGATTAGTTTGATTACATGTTGGTTTAGGATAATTATAAAATAAGGACTAATTGATTGATCAATTTTGAAAATCAATATCATAAAATAAGAAAGATGTATCTACCTGAGACTGGTGAGAAAGGTGTGACAGTCTCTGTAAATGGTTTATTAGATGAGAATGTCTTTGGGATCTCCGATCAAACCCTTAGATGGTATACCGTTTCTTTCATTGAAAAATATCCTCTAGTTTGATTAAATATTGATTAGTTTAAGATGAGTGTATAAAATATGCACAAATTGATTGATCAATCTCATCAAAGAAGAAAGATGTAACTACCTGACAATCAGGGCAATTGAAGGGAGCATAAGTGTCTCTGTAAATGGTCAGCTGGATGGGAATGCCTTTGGGATCTCCGATCAACGCGTTAGACGGGATACCGTTTCAACGTTACTTAAACTCAAGCAACAAACACATTAAAACTACAAGAGAGAGCACATATTGTGCTCTAAACTGAATACTACAAATAATTTTATAATGCATTAAAACACAAATAAAATGATAAATCTACTAGCTTAAAACAACATATTAGGTTGTACAATAACTCACAGAATGTGGATAATCACACCTCAAACTTTAATCATTACATGTCCTCTGTTGTTGTTGTATGTTGGTTTTGTTAGAAAGATCAAGTGTACCGTAATGGCACAAAATCACAAAATGCGATCAAAAACTACCACCCTATGCAAACCAATCTGGGTCATTCTATTATAACTCAACCTATTTATTTTGTTTCGTTTCACCCATTTTCATTCAAGCGCAATCACAATAAGCTCTTTATTTGTACACGTACATAGTAGGGGAATCAGTTAGTAGTTCTGATCCTGTCACAGGGTTCTGGTGCATAAGTTTGGTAACCCCTTTTGTTTACCCAATCGCAGTTGCGGGGGATCGGACCGTAGTCCGCCCTACCAAGTTCAGCACCAGACACCTCTGAACCAACTGACAACGGGTTATTTTATTTTATATTTTTTTGTAGGTTCCACAACCTTTGTCACGGGGTTCTGGTGCATAAGTTTGGTAACCCCTTTTGTTTACCCAATCGCAGTTGCGGGGGATCGGACCGTAGTCCGCCCTACCAAGTTCAGCACCAGACACCTCTGAACCAACTGACAACAGGTTATTTTATTTTATTATATTTTGTGTAGGTTCCATAACCTTTGTCACGGAGTTCTGGTGCATAAGTTTGGTAACCCCTTATGTTTACCCAATTGCAGTTGCGGGGGATCGGACCGTAGTCCGCCCTACCAAGTTCAGCACCAGACACCTCTGAACCAACTGACAACGAGTTATTTTATTATGACAAAGGATCGGAACTACAAACTGATTCCCCTACTATGTACGTGTACAGATAAATAGCTTATTGTGATTGCGCTTGAATGAAAGTGGGTGAAACGAAACAAAAGAAATAGGTCGAGTTATAATAGAATGACCCATATTGATTTGCATAGGGTGGTAGTTTTTGATCGCATTTTGTGATTTTGTGTCATTATGGTACCCTTGATCTTTCTAACAAAACCAACATACAACAACAACAGTGGACAGGTAATGATTAAAGTTTGAGGTGTGATTATCCTAATCTTGTGAGTTATTGTACAACCTAGCATTAATTATCTCTAGAATATATTAATTATATTAACATATAAGTAAAATTAAAATAAACTTTAAAATAGTATAAGAATGTATACCGGGATAGCGCTGGGAGCGGCCGCGATTAATAACTCTGGTTTGTATACAAACTTACTTCACTGATACAAACATTAATTGTTGTTGTTTCAAAACCATACATAGCAGCTTAGCATTAGATGCATAGGCAATAAAATTACCTTAACCAAAAAAGACTTGCCCAATAGCTAGTATAGTCATTTGGATTCTCCACTTGCTATCGCACTTAGCAAATCTCTCGAACGATAAGCATCCAAATCACACAGCGAGAAAGAATCCATGGATGTTTTTTCTGTAATCATAAAAGCCAAGTCCAATGCTCCCTTCTTACCAAAAGAGTAATTTGTTTAAAGTTGTGAAGTTACACAATAGTAGTCACCACAAATACTAGACACCTTTTATTTCCCTTTAAGATCATGAGTGATCTTATGTTTATTATTGTCAATGACCATTGCTTCCTTATCTTCTTGCTTTCCTCCAAATATGGCTACATGAAAATGTATTCAGAACTGGAAAATTCGAAGCAAAAAACATAAAATCTTTCGACTACATTATGACAATTTCATCTTTTGTACCTGTTAATCAATGCCTGAAAAATTCTTCCATCCATCGACAGCCATGGGCAGGATTGCTTTGCCATTGATGTCCTCTACAACACGCTTTTATTCGGGCACATTCGTGTTTGAGAAATATTTGATATCCATCTGCCCCCCTCGGAACACCTCGTGGCTTCTTCTTTTCTTTGTCATTCGAGGGTGCTTGTAGAAGCCTTTCAGGTAATGTTGCCTAAATTAAAACTGAATATTCACAATTACAAAATAGATATTAAACTTCGATAGGTATAGAATTGGTTTTAATATGTTGTGTTGTTCTACCTAGCTTTGATTATCTCTAGAATATATAAATTATATTAACATATAGGTAAAATTAACATAAACTTTAAAATAGTATAGGAATTGATGCATACCTAGAAGCTTCTTTCGCATCAGTGGCCCTATATTGATCACCAAAAGCATGCCTTCCAATACATATTGGCTTGTCCAACCTGGCAATGTTGAGATATTCACATACTTCCATTCATCAAGGAAAAGAAGCAATCAAAAAAGAAAAATTCAATACATATCAGGAATAAGGCGGGGGACATTTTTGCAAAAAATTGGTTCTCTGAAGACAGTCCCTGAAATTTTTGAGTTCGCAGATAAGAAACCAATATATATCTACTCTTCTACAACTCATTAGCTGGCAATGACGGACCAGAACATATAAACCAACTAGTGTATTAATTAATATCATACAAATAAAAAGTAATAATAAAATTACATTAGATTACCATTCCAAATGTTTATAATTGTCCCATTTGGACTCCTCCACATGCTCTTCAGGCCGAACTCCTCGACATGAGCTTCATCTGTCAATTATAAGTATAAGCTATGCAAATATATAATACTGAGTAGAACAATAACATGCAGCAACTTGATCAGCAGGATTCATGCACAAGCAATTCATGGAATGTCCGTTGTTCTTACTCATGAAACATTACATGTATTCACACAAGTCCACATGAAGGCAAAAACTAATATAATACGTTAGGATTTGGCTACGTTACCTGGAATGATAGTTGCACACTTGATTGCAACATTATACCTACATACATAGCAGTACAAGTGCAACCATTAGAGAACAATGATAAGAATTACACAGGATGAACATGTAAACTGTTTTGATTCAACAATATATCATATTGGAAACAAATATAAAAATTAAAAGCCTAAAACAAACAACCAGCATATATTATATAAAATTTAAAAAACATACTTGAGAGTTGCTTCGGCACTTTCAACTGTAACTTTCTCATCAGTCTGATCACAATGAGGAAGACCTAGGTCAAAGTAATTGATATCCAACTCCAAGAAAGGCAAAATGAGCTATTCCACAAAAACAAAAGCATCATTGTAAGAAACAATTTTCACCCCCAAAAAAATGAAACCGTGATCACAATAAATGCAAAAAGATGACTAAACACCTTATCCTTGATTGACTTCCAGAAAACTCGAGTCATTTCATCTCCTATAATGCAATTCCAAAAAAAAAACATCAGAACAAAGACAATGATTCCCCAAAGCCAAAAGCATAATCAAAATCACCAAGGAGAAATGAATATGATAGAAAATGAATATTCTAATTCTCTATTTTGGATTAAAAAGTACGAACTACCAATAAATTAGAATTTAAATTTAAAATTAGGATAATTACATCGGCATCCCATGAGATTCATACCTAAAGCTTCCACTTGAACTTCAGAATCATTGTCAGAGTCCAATACTATAATTTCCACATTTCATTTGTCCACATCAGATCGTAACCGACGTGACCCAGGATTCGCATTTTTTGTTCCAGTATGCATAAGTAAGCCAAACAAACAACTAAATAAAGAAATAACTCAAGGAAAAACACTATTTTAAGCCCCAAAATCTGCAAAATTAAAAGTAAAACCAAAAGAATCACTCTCAACCTTTCTGATAACCCTAGAGCAATGAGCTGTTGAATGTTGGTCGGTGGCAACACCACCATAGTTGGTCGGTAGAACATTTGAAATGAAAACTAAGTTCATGTTTAAACCTTGAACTAAAACAGGAACTCTTACTTATACCTGCTCAATGTTCTATCCGGTTTTAATTACCTTAATACATATTTCTATGCATGCATCTCCTTGCAAGGTTCCTGTTGTGTTCCTTGAATTATAGGCCAAGGAGATGGTGAAGTATTGTGCATGATGACATTCAAGCATAGCCTTCCACATCTTGAGTAATCTGCATCTTCGATTAATCAAGAGTTATTAAAGCTTTAAGACTCAATTGATAGCTAATATATTTGTTTGAACACCTATATAGATAGTAAAGCTCAAGGTGACATGTAAATATAAAATCTACATAACTCTCTGCATACCCTTCTGATAATTCCATGACACCTTTTTATCAATTTCCCTTCACAATCTGAAAAAAACACAAGTAAATAAAAATTAAACAGATTGAATAGTGATACAAATTACATATTAAAGTCAGAAAGCACATCATGTTAAACAATATATGCTAACTTATCATGTTTTCTTAACCGGGAGTAACAATGAATCAAGAGAATTATTTGTTAAGTTTTATGTTTTCTAGATTCCAAATCTATGCAAAAAGAAGACATGTAATTGAACTTTTAATTTTTCTACACGGAAACATTGCATAGCATAGTAGTCTATGATTTCCAAAAGAAACTAAACAAGCACATAAAACAATCATGTTAAACAATATAAGCTAAATTACTCATGTTAAACGATACACCGCATCTGATCTTCCTACACGGATCACCGCATGCCATCTACGCCATCACCACACCACCTGTTGCCATAAACAACAAGAATATATTTAGTCCTGCCACGACACACCGCTTCCAATCTTCCTACACGGATCACCGCATACCATTTATGCCGTCACCACACCACCTGCTTCCTACACGGATCACCGCATGCCATCTACGCCGTCACCACACCACCTGCTTCCGACACGGATCACCGCACGATCACTAACTTTTAATTCACCAATGTCATTAGATGTTAAGCTTAGCAAAAATAGAAACTTACAAGGATGGGGAGTAACATGGAGGCAAGGGACCAATAGAGGGATGGGTTATCTTGCTTATCAATTCGTTCATTACCTGAAACACAGTACCATTCTTATCAAGAAAATATAACCATGATAAGAAAAAATCTTAAATTTGCTAACTCTGAGTCCTGAAATGAGATATCATGTTCAGATTTAACTTGAGGATAACACACTAAAATTGATACCTTACATTTTATCGTACCACTTACGAAAATTCATACCTTACATTTTCTGTTGCATAATATAAATATTAGAACTAGCATCCATCTCATATATACAACACCCTGCACAAACAAAAAAGTAGTATTTAAAATGCAGCAAAACCAATTCACTAAATTATATTGATGTATACAAACAACCTTTACATGAAACCATTGCAGAACTAGGTTGTATAAAAGATCACTTTTTGAATGTTGTATAAAAGAACTAGGTGAAGCACATGGCGTGATGCACGCTCACATATAATGATATATGTAAGGGTCTTTACTCTTTATAATATTTTCTTAAAGGCATGCACACTCACATATTAAATACTACATGCATTTACTCTAAAGCTAAAAATATATATTACACCGTATTAGTATATATGTTTCTATAGTTGTTTACTATGACAAACACAATGAAGTTTTAATAATTTGATTGATTGGAACAAACTCAGTTTGAAAAAGAGTTAATAGAGTCTGAAAAGTGTAACAAACTCAGTTAGAAACACATTCCTAAAGGCATAGAAATCAGTCTGAAAAAGAGTTAACAAACTCAGTTTGAAAAAGAGTTAACAGAATTTGAAAAAGAGTTTCAATTCCACCTCATGATTCTTACACACTACAACTTGTAAGAAACAAGATATCAGAAAATTTAAATAAAACACACAATTCAAAATAACAAACAATTAAGAGCCATAGACAACACACCAGTCCATGGAAGGACAAAGAAAGCAAACTCAAACCATCATTAGCATCAAGCATCCGATCAATGCCAATGGGTGATATTTTTATTGCAATTTACCTTACTTCAGTTTTCAAATACTCACAAACACCAAATTGCACAAGAATATTGAAATAAACCATGCAAGAATCAAGATAAAGAGAATCAACACCTGTTTTTGCTTTGCCATTGATGTCCTGACGACACGCTTTTATTCGGGCACATTCGTGTTTGAGAAATATTTGATATCCATTTGCCCCCCTCGGAACACCTCGTGGCTTCTTCTTTTCTTTGTCATTCGATGCTTGTAGAAGCCTTTCAGGTAATGCTGACCAAGTTAAAACTGAATATTCAAAATTACCAAATAGATATTAAACTTCAATAGGTATAGAATTGGTTTTAATATGTTGTGTTGTTCTAATCTAGCTTTAATTATCTCTAGAATATATAAATTATATTAGCATATAGGTAAAATTAACATAAACTTTAAAATAGTATAGGAATTGATGCATATCTAGAAGCTTCTTTCGCATCAGTGGCCCTATATTGATCACCAAAAGCATGCCTTCAAATACATATTGGCTTTGTCCAACCTGTCAATGTTCAGATATTCACATACTTCCATACATCAAGGAAAAGAAGCAATCAAAAAATAAAAATTCAATACGTACAAGGAATAAGGCAAGGGACTTTTTTGCAAATAATTGGTTCTCTGAAGACAATTCCTGAAATTTTTGAGACCGTAGATAAGAAACCAATATATATCTACTCATCTACAACTCATTAGCTAGCAATGAGGGACCAGAACATATAAACCAAATAGTGTATTATTTAATATAATACAAATTAAAAGTAATAATAAAATTACATTAGATTACCATTCAAAATGTTTATAATTGTCCCATTTGAAAACAAATTTGGTCAAAGAACAATATATTCATATACCTCCAATATCCCTGGGTTCTGCATCACTATTCCAAGAACACGACGTTCAAGTCCCTTGAAAACAATGGGAATTTCTTTAAAGGGATTAGTAGAAGAGGACTATAATGACACTTTTTATCATCAAACATTCCTTTGGAGCTGGAACTTCTGAATTTTCATTCTCCGCTCTAGCTACTTTTGCTAAATTATAGCTATTTTTTGCAACTATTTAGTGTGCACCAAATTTGCGATTGCGAAGAGACAAATATACAAAGTTAGAAAATCATAGAGCATTCCACTTATTATTGAGTAGAATTTTTACAAACACATTAATTGTACCTAATTTCCAGAGCAACCAATGGTTCAAGTGGATATGCTATTGCATGGAATGGCTGGACACTAGGAAGAACTGACATCTGAAAAATAGAAAAACAAAATAACAGAAGATTATCCAAACATACGTGCATGTTTATATCATAGGTTGAGTTGCTGAAAAAATAAAATTGTATACAAATTACTCCTCACGTTAATTTGCCTTCTGATAATCCCTTCTACTTCCTTGAACATTTGATTGCGGTCCTCCAAACAGCACACACTGCAATATTGTAAAAGAAACTGCATATTTACATTAGATGCAACAAAGGTATGCATAATGTGGTGATAACAAAGGAAACACCCAAGACTAAAATATAACCAAATACCAAAGAGAAACAGACACAGACACGCATCATAACATTAAGCATATGTCGAATTTTTCTTTAAGGGACTAATTAATTGATCAATTTGGAAAGATGTAAGTACCTGTTGCCTTTCTAGTAACCCTAAAGTAATGAGATGTTGAATGTTCGTCGGTGGCGCCACCGCCATTGTTGCCTCCGCCATCCTTCTCTCGGTTTTTGGCCATAGAGTTTTCTTGACTCGATCCTACATAAGAGAATGACATTAGAGAAGTAGGTGGTTTCAAAAACTCCTGATTTGTAAGCATCTACAAGAAATACTTTATAACTAGATATTGCTTGTTTTTCGCCAGTAAAGGATGCAACCTGAACAAATACACAAGACAAGTAGTTAGAATACAAGTTTATCATAAGCAGTAAGAGAAGAATAAACATACAACTTTGACGGCAGAATCGGATACAACTCATAAGTTAGAGAATTTATCAAACATCTAACAACATACGGTTCTTATTTTGAGCAAATTATTTGTCCAACAACATGTGCAGCGTTCACATAAGCAGTTTGACCTTTAGAAGCCATTTTGCCTATGATAAAGGCCATGACAGCACCTGAAACAGCGAGAAGCGGAAGAGTCGACATCATAACAAGAGTAAGAAGCCACCCTTCGGTAAATGCTATTTCAAAACCACCAATGAATGTTGCTATCAGCTGCAAAAATTTCCAAACCTGTTTTCTCAAACACAAAAATTTAACGTTCATTTAGTAAATTAAATCAAAACTTACTAACCTTTTACTCTAAAATCATTATCTACATTCATCTCCAAAATTCATACCTTCTCACCCATGGCATCTTGAATTAGAACAATATATCACTAAACATTCTTCCTACAAGTTCTCCTTTGTTTTTGTTTCATTATCAAAGAAAGCAACATTTTGTCTTAGTATTGTTTTCAAATACAATCCTCTAATTCTCGCCGCTTGTCTTCCTCCGGTGACCATCCAACAACTCACCTCTGAAAACACAAAAACAATTCACAAGTTTAGTGTCTTTTCTTCATACATCTAAAAAATGTTCATAATCTTATTTACAAAATATATATACTTTCGTAAAAATGCTGTCACCGCACATCCTTTGGCCAAATATTAAAGTTTCGGAGATACCTGTAATTAATTTCATCATCAAAATAAGGAAAGAAAATGTCATTAATTAATTAAGTAATATAATTTTGTGGCATGATTTTTACCTTGGACACTTGTTCAACAACATCATCTATGTTACTTTAGTTACTACCGAAACTATTTATCATTTGACCAAACAACAAAGTCATGAGAGGTAAGCCCAAACCATTACCAAAAGCACCTCAGCCTGCAAGAACATGTTTTCACCAAAGAGATTAAGCATTACACAGTAAAGTCAATAGGTCTGGTGTATAGAAACAACTAACATCCTTCTGTTTGCCCCATGTTTCTTCAGCTAGTTGTTTGGCATACTCGGAAGCATCAATAATAATCGAACAAGGTACCAGATTTCACCTGCCAAGTTAAGAAGGTTGCTCGTCAGAGATTGGATAAAAATGGCTCAAATGAAAGTAAGTAAAGCAAAAACATTATGAACACTTTACCTGTCACAATTCCATATCAACATACTTCAACTTGAAAACATATAGGTCTGAGTCATCCTTGAAGTCTGGTAAATAAATATATTTCAAATGTTAAGAATACATGGGTTAGTGAGCAAATCGATCTCTAAACGAATATAGCGTAAATCAACAGGTCCACACAAACCTTTGGCTTCACTGCGTTCGTAATGGTATGTGCAGTCCACTCACCATCTTCCTCATCATCCCAGTTTTCAGGCTACGATCAAAATTAGTCTAATAAGTAACCAAACATAATGAGAGACAAATAAACACAGCAAAAGGAAACAATAAACCATTTTGGCATCAGGATCTGAAATCTCTTTAGGGATGTCAATGTCATTGTATCCCTCTGGTTTCTCTCGGGATCATAAATAAACTCCTTATCATCTCAATCTTCTGGATGCAAGTACATAGAATACTATTAGAAGTTATGAATACACGACACAAATTGTACACGACACAATTAAGCTATTAAAGTAGGTGGACAAGGTACCTTCTTGGCCTTAGGATCCTTAATTTTCTTTGCAGGAAGAAGATTTCAATCAGTGGAGACTACCAGTTTGTTTCTCCACATTATCGATCAGGATACTGTAGGTTGCATCTGGACGGATGATGAAGGTGGTGTAAGTTGGTCAGTCTCACATGGAACATCCTTCTTTATCAACTGGTTTGGGAAAGTTGATGCACTCCCGCAACATTATGCAATAGTTCAATGCAATTTCTTTGTTACCATAGCTGTTTAGAAATAGAAAAAGAGAAGTCAACAATAAGGTGTTTATTTGTTTTGTGACCTAAACTTCGATAATTATATTATAGATTAGTTTGATTACATGTTGGTTTAGGATAATTATAAAATAAGGACTAATTGATTGATCAATTTTGAAAATCAATATCATAAAATAAGAAAGATGTATCTACCTGAGACTGGTGAGAAAGGTGTGACAGTCTCTGTAAATGGTTTATTAGATGAGAATGTCTTTGGGATCTCCGATCAAACCCTTAGATGGTATACCGTTTCTTTCATTGAAAAATATCCTCTAGTTTGATTAAATATTGATTAGTTTAAGATGAGTGTATAAAATATGCACAAATTGATTGATCAATCTCATCAAAGAAGAAAGATGTAACTACCTGACAATCAGGGCAATTGAAGGGAGCATAAGTGTCTCTGTAAATGGTCAGCTGGATGGGAATGCCTTTGGGATCTCCGATCAACGCGTTAGACGGGATACCGTTTCAACGTTACTTAAACTCAAGCAACAAACACATTAAAACTACAAGAGAGAGCACATATTGTGCTCTAAACTGAATACTACAAATAATTTTATAATGCATTAAAACACAAATAAAATGATAAATCTACTAGCTTAAAACAACATATTAGGTTGTACAATAACTCACAGAATGTGGATAATCACACCTCAAACTTTAATCATTACATGTCCTCTGTTGTTGTTGTATGTTGGTTTTGTTAGAAAGATCAAGTGTACCGTAATGGCACAAAATCACAAAATGCGATCAAAAACTACCACCCTATGCAAACCAATCCGGGTCATTCTATTATAACTCGACCTATTTCTTTTGTTTCGTTTCACCCATTTTCATTCAAGCGCAATCACAATAAGCTCTTTATTTGTACACGTACATAGTAGGGGAATCAGTTAGTAGTTCTGATCCTGTCACAGGGTTCTGGTGCATAAGTTTGGTAACTCCTTTTGTTTACCCAATCGCAGTTGCGGGGGATCGGACCGTAGTCCGCCCTACCAAGTTCAGCACCAGACACCTCTGAACCAACTGACAACGGGTTATTTTATTTTATATTTTTTTGTAGGTTCCACAACCTTTGTCACGGGGTTCTGGTGCATAAGTTTGGTAACCCCTTTTGTTTACCCAATCGCAGTTGCGGGGGATCGGACCGTAGTCCGCCCTACCAAGTTCAGCACCAGACACCTCTGAACCAACTGACAACAGGTTATTTTATTTTATTATATTTTGTGTAGGTTCCATAACCTTTGTCACGGAGTTCTGGTGCATAAGTTTGGTAACCCCTTATGTTTACCCAATTGCAGTTGCGGGGGATCGGACCGTAGTCCGCCCTACCAAGTTCAGCACCAGACACCTCTGAACCAACTGACAACGAGTTATTTTATTATGACAAAGGATCGGAACTACAAACTGATTCCCCTACTATGTACGTGTACAGATAAATAGCTTATTGTGATTGCGCTTGAATGAAAGTGGGTGAAACGAAACAAAAGAAATAGGTCGAGTTATAATAGAATGACCCATATTGATTTGCATAGGGTGGTAGTTTTTGATCGCATTTTGTGATTTTGTGTCATTATGGTACCCTTGATCTTTCTAACAAAACCAACATACAACAACAACAGTGGACAGGTAATGATTAAAGTTTGAGGTGTGATTATCCTAATCTTGTGAGTTATTGTACAACCTAGCATTAATTATCTCTAGAATATATTAATTATATTAACATATAAGTAAAATTAACATAAACTTTAAAATAGTATAAGAATGTATACCTGGAAGCTTCTTTCGCCTTTGCTTAACATTTTCTCTAACAAGCAGTTTGACAAAAATTTCTTCCCCTTCATCTTCTTATTTCTAAGATCAAACATACATCAACATCAAACATACATCAAACATAAGTAAAATCGAGTAACCCGATCCGCCCAGAGAGCGGAGTGCTACCCGTGAACCGCGAAAGCGCCGGAATCGACCGCTTTTTGCAACATGGGATTCGCTCCTCATATAGCGCGCGGAGGAGGGCCGCCCCGGCCGGACCGCCCGGGATCGCGCTGGGAGCGACATCGATTAATAACTCTGGTTTGTATACAAACTTACTTCACTGATACAAACATTAATTGTTGTTGTTTCAAAACCATACATAGCAGCTTAGCATTAGATGCATAGGCAATAAAATTACCTTAACCAAAAAAGACTTGCCCAATAGCTAGTATAGTCATTTGGATTCTCCACTTGCTATCGCACTTAGCAAATCTCTCGAACGATAAGCATCCAAATCACACAGCGAGAAAGAATCCATGGATGTTTTTTCTGTAATCATAAAAGCCAAGTCCAATGCTCCCTTCTTACCAAAAGAGTAATTTGTTTAAAGTTGTGAAGTTACACAATAGTAGTCACCACAAATACTAGACACCTTTTATTTCCCTTTAAGATCATGAGTGATCTTATGTTTATTATTGTCAATGACCATTGCTTCCTTATCTTCTTGCTTTCCTCCAAATATGGCTACATGAAAATGTATTCAGAACTGGAAAATTCGAAGCAAAAAACATAAAATCTTTCGACTACATTATGACAATTTCATCTTTTGTACCTGTTAATCAATGCCTGAAAAATTCTTCCATCCATCGACAGCCATGGGCAGGATTGCTTTGCCATTGATGTCCTCTACGACACGCTTTTATTCGGGCACATTCGTGTTTGAGAAATATTTGATATCCATCTGCCCCCCTCGGAACACCTCGTGGCTTCTTCTTTTCTTTGTCATTCGAGGGTGCTTGTAGAAGCCTTTCAGGTAATGTTGCCTAAATTAAAACTGAATATTCACAATTACAAAATAGATATTAAACTTCGATAGGTATAGAATTGGTTTTAATATGTTGTGTTGTTCTACCTAGCTTTGATTATCTCTAGAATATATAAATTATATTAACATATAGGTAAAATTAACATAAACTTTAAAATAATATAGGAATTGATGCATACCTAGAAGCTTCTTTCGCATCAGTGGCCCTATATTGATCACCAAAAGCATGCCTTCCAATACATATTGGCTTGTCCAACCTGGCAATGTTGAGATATTCACATACTTCCATTCATCAAGGAAAATAAGCAATCAAAAAAGAAAAATTCAATACATATCAGGAATAAGGCGGGGGACATTTTTGCAAAAAATTGGTTCTCTGAAGACAGTCCCTGAAATTTTTGAGTTCGCAGATAAGAAACCAATATATATCTACTCTTCTACAACTCATTAGCTGGCAATGACGGACCAGAACATATAAACCAACTAGTGTATTAATTAATATCATACAAATAAAAAGTAATAATAAAATTACATTAGATTACCATTCCAAATGTTTATAATTGTCCCATTTGGACTCCTCCACATGCTCTTCAGGCCGAACTCCTCGACATGAGCTTCATCTGTCAATTATAAGTATAAGCTATGCAAATATATAATACTGAGTAGAACAATAACATGCAGCAACTTGATCAGCAGGATTCATGCACAAGCAATTCATGGAATGTCCGTTGTTCTTACTCATGAAACATTACATGTATTCACACAAGTCCACATGAAGGCAAAAACTAATATAATACGTTAGGATTTGGCTACGTTACCTGGAATGATAGTTGCACACTTGATTGCAACATTATACCTACATACATAGCAGTACAAGTGCAACCATTAGAGAACAATGATAAGAATTACACAGGATGAACATGTAAACTGTTTTGATTCAACAATATATCATATTGGAAACAAATATAAAAATTAAAAGCCTAAAACAAACAACCAGCATATATTATATAAAATTTAAAAAACATACTTGAGAGTTGCTTCGGCACTTTCAACTGTAACTTTCTCATCAGTCTGATCACAATGAGGAAGACCTAGGTCAAAGTAATTGATATCCAACTCCAAGAAAGGCAAAATGAGCTATTCCACAAAAACAAAAGCATCATTGTAAGAAACAATTTTCACCCCCAAAAAAATGAAACCGTGATCACAATAAATGCAAAAAGATGACTAAACACCTTATCCTTGATTGACTTCCAGAAAACTCGAGTCATTTCATCTCCTATAATGCAATTCCAAAAAAAAAACATCAGAACAAAGACAATGATTCCCCAAAGCCAAAAGCATAATCAAAATCACCAAGGAGAAATGAATATGATAGAAAATGAATATTCTAATTCTCTATTTTGGATTAAAAAGTACGAACTACCAATAAATTAGAATTTAAATTTAAAATTAGGATAATTACATCGGCATCCCATGAGATTCATACCTAAAGCTTCCACTTGAACTTCAGAATCATTGTCAGAGTCCAATACTATAATTTCCACATTTCATTTGTCCACATCAGATCGTAACCGACGTGACCCAGGATTCGCATTTTTTGTTCCAGTATGCATAAGTAAGCCAAACAAACAACTAAATAAAGAAATAACTCAAGGAAAAACACTATTTTAAGCCCCAAAATCTGCAAAATTAAAAGTAAAACCAAAAGAATCACTCTCAACCTTTCTGATAACCCTAGAGCAATGAGCTGTTGAATGTTGGTCGGTGGCAACACCACCATAGTTGGTCGGTAGAACATTTGAAATGAAAACTAAGTTCATGTTTAAACCTTGAACTAAAACAGGAACTCTTACTTATACCTGCTCAATGTTCTATCCGGTTTTAATTACCTTAATACATATTTCTATGCATGCATCTCCTTGCAAGGTTCCTGTTGTGTTCCTTGAATTATAGGCCAAGGAGATGGTGAAGTATTGTGCATGATGACATTCAAGCATAGCCTTCCACATCTTGAGTAATCTGCATCTTCGATTAATCAAGAGTTATTAAAGCTTTAAGACTCAATTGATAGCTAATATATTTGTTTGAACACCTATATAGATAGTAAAGCTCAAGGTGACATGTAAATATAAAATCTACATAACTCTCTGCATACCCTTCTGATAATTCCATGACACCTTTTTATCAATTTCCCTTCACAATCTGAAAAAAACACAAGTAAATAAAAATTAAACAGATTGAATAGTGATACAAATTACATATTAAAGTCAGAAAGCACATCATGTTAAACAATATATGCTAACTTATCATGTTTTCTTAACCGGGAGTAACAATGAATCAAGAGAATTATTTGTTAAGTTTTATGTTTTCTAGATTCCAAATCTATGCAAAAAGAAGACATGTAATTGAACTTTTAATTTTTCTACACGGAAACATTGCATAGCATAGTAGTCTATGATTTCCAAAAGAAACTAAACAAGCACATAAAACAATCATGTTAAACAATATAAGCTAAATTACTCATGTTAAACGATACACCGCATCTGATCTTCCTACACGGATCACCGCATGCCATCTACGCCATCACCACACCACCTGTTGCCATAAACAACAAGAATATATTTAGTCCTGCCACGACACACCGCTTCCAATCTTCCTACACGGATCACCGCATACCATTTATGCCGTCACCACACCACCTGCTTCCTACACGGATCACCGCATGCCATCTACGCCGTCACCACACCACCTGCTTCCGACACGGATCACCGCACGATCACTAACTTTTAATTCACCAATGTCATTAGATGTTAAGCTTAGCAAAAATAGAAACTTACAAGGATGGGGAGTAACATGGAGGCAAGGGACCAATAGAGGGATGGGTTATCTTGCTTATCAATTCGTTCATTACCTGAAACACAGTACCATTCTTATCAAGAAAATATAACCATGATAAGAAAAAATCTTAAATTTGCTAACTCTGAGTCCTGAAATGAGATATCATGTTCAGATTTAACTTGAGGATAACACACTAAAATTGATACCTTACATTTTATCGTACCACTTACGAAAATTCATACCTTACATTTTCTGTTGCATAATATAAATATTAGAACTAGCATCCATCTCATATATACAACACCCTGCACAAACAAAAAAGTAGTATTTAAAATGCAGCAAAACCAATTCACTAAATTATATTGATGTATACAAACAACCTTTACATGAAACCATTGCAGAACTAGGTTGTATAAAAGATCACTTTTTGAATGTTGTATAAAAGAACTAGGTGAAGCACATGGCGTGATGCACGCTCACATATAATGATATATGTAAGGGTCTTTACTCTTTATAATATTTTCTTAAAGGCATGCACACTCACATATTAAATACTACATGCATTTACTCTAAAGCTAAAAATATATATTACACCGTATTAGTATATATGTTTCTATAGTTGTTTACTATGACAAACACAATGAAGTTTTAATAATTTGATTGATTGGAACAAACTCAGTTTGAAAAAGAGTTAATAGAGTCTGAAAAGTGTAACAAACTCAGTTAGAAACACATTCCTAAAGGCATAGAAATCAGTCTGAAAAAGAGTTAACAAACTCAGTTTGAAAAAGAGTTAACAGAATTTGAAAAAGAGTTTCAATTCCACCTCATGATTCTTACACACTACAACTTGTAAGAAACAAGATATCAGAAAATTTAAATAAAACACACAATTCAAAATAACAAACAATTGAGAGCCATAGACAACACACCAGTCCATGGAAGGACAAAGAAAGCAAACTCCAACCATCATTAGCATCAAGCATCCGATCAATGCCAATGGGTGATATTTTCATTGCAATTTACCTTACTTCAATTTTCAAATACTCACAAACACCAAATTGCACAAGAATATTAAAATAAACCATGCAAGAATCAAGATAAAGAGAATCAGCACCTGTTTTTGCTTTGCCATTGATGTCCTGACGACACGCTTTTATTCGGGCACATTCGTGTTTGAGAAATATTTGATATCCATTTGCCCCCCTCGGAACACCTCGTGGCTTCTTCTTTTCTTTGTCATTCGATGCTTGTAGAAGCCTTTCAGGTAATGCTGACCAAGTTAAAACTGAATATTCAAAATTACAAAATAGATATTAAACTTCGATAGGTATAGAATTGGTTTTAATATGTTGTGTTGTTCTAATCTAGCTTTAATTATCTCTAGAATATATAAATTATATTAGCATATAGGTAAAATTAACATAAACTTTAAAATAGTATAGGAATTGATGCATATCTAGAAGCTTCTTTCGCATCAGTGGCCCTATATTGATCACCAAAAGCATGCCTTCAAATACATATTGGCTTTGTCCAACCTGGCAATGTTCAGATATTCACATACTTCCATACATCAAGGAAAAGAAGCAATCAAAAAATAAAAATTCAATACGTACCAGGAATAAGGCAGGGGACTTTTTTGGAAATAATTGGTTCTCTGAAGACAATTCCTGAAATTTTTGAGACCGTAGATAAGAAACCAATATATATCTACTCATCTACAACTCATTAGCTAGCAATGAGGGACCAGAACATATAAACCAAATAGTGTATTATTTAATATCATACAAATTAAAAGTAATAATAAAATTACATTAGATTACCATTCAAAATGTTTATAATTGTCCCATTTGAAAACAAATTTGGTCAAAGAACAATATATTCATATACCTCCAATATCCCTGGGTTCTGCATCACTATTCCAAGAACACGACGTTCGAGTCCCTTGAAAACAATGGGAATTTCTTTAAAGGGATTAGTAGAAGAGGATTATAATGACACTTTTTATCATCAAACATTCCTTTGGAGCTGGAACTTCTGAATTTTCATTCTCCGCTCTAGCTACTTTTGCTAAATTATAGCTATTTTTTGCAACTATATAGTGTGCACCAAATTTGCGATTGCGAAGAGACAAATATACAAAGTTAGAAAATCATAGAGCATTCCACTTATTATTGAGTAGAATTTTTACAAACACATTAATTGTACCTAATTTCCAGAGCAAGCAATGGTTCAAGTGGATATGCTATTGCATGGAATGGCTGGACACTAGGAAGAACTGACATCTGAAAAATAGAAAAACAAAATAACAGAAGATTATCCAAACAGACGTGCATGTTTATATCATAGGTTGAGTTGCTGAAAAAATAAAATTGTATACAAATTACTCCTCACGTTAATTTGCCTTCTGATAATCCCTTCTACTTCCTTGAACATTTGATTGCGATCCTCCAAACAGCACACACTGCAATATTGTAAAAGAAACTGCATATTTACATTAGATGCAACAAAGGTATGCATAATGTGGTGATAACAAAGGAAACACCCAAGACTAAAATATAACCAAATACCAAAGAGAAACAGACACAGACACGCATCATAACATTAAGCATATGTCAAATTTTTCTTTAAGGGACTAATTAACTGATCAATTTGGAAAGATGTAAGTACCTGTTGCCTTTCTAGTAACCCTAAAGTAATGAGATGTTGAATGTTCGTCGGTGGCGCCACCGCCATTGTTGCCTCCGCCATCCTTCTCTCGGTTTTTGGCCATAGAGTTTTCTTGACTCGATCCTACAGAAGAGAATGACATTAGAGAAGTAGGTGGTTTCAAAAACTCCTGATTTGTAAGCATCTACAAGAAATACTTTATAACTAGATATTGCTTGCTTTTCGCCAGTAAAGGATGCAACCTGAACAAATACACAAGACAAGTAGTTAGAATACAAGTTTATCATAAGCAGTAAGAGAAGAATAAACATACAACTTTGACGGCAGAATCGGATACAACTCATAAGTTAGAGAATTTATCAAACATCTAACAACATACGGTTCTTATTTTGAGCAAATTATTTGTCCAACAGCATGTGCAGCGTTCACATAAGCAGTTTGACCTTTAGAAGCCATTTTGCCTATGATAAAGGCCATGACAGCACCTGAAACAGCGAGAAGCGGAAGAGTCGACATCATAACAAGAGTAAGAAGCCACCCTTCGGTAAATGCTATTTCAAAACCACCAATGAATGTTGCTATCAGCTGCAAAAATTTCCAAACCTGTTTTCTCAAACACAAAAATTTAACGTTCATTTAGTAAATTAAATCAAAACTTACTAACCTTTTACTCTAAAATCATTATCTATATTCATCTCCAAAATTCATACCTTCTCACCCATGGCATCTTGAATTAGAACAATATATCACTAAACATTCTTCCTACAAGTTCTCCTTTGTTTTTGTTTCATTATCAAAGAAAGCAACATTTTGTCTTAGTATTGTTTTCAAATACAATCCTCTAATTCTCGCCGCTTGTCTTCCTCCGGTGACCATCCAACAACTCACCTCTGAAAACACAAAAACAATTCACAAGTTTAGTGTCTTTTCTTCATACATCTAAAAAATGTTCATAATCTTATTTACAAAATATATATACTTTCGTAAAAATGCTGTCACCGCACATCCTTTGGCCAAATATTAAAGTTTCGGAGATACCTGTAATTAATTTCATCATCAAAATAAGGAAAGAAAATGTCATTAATTAATTAAGTAATATAATTTTGTGGCATGATTTTTACCTTGGACACTTGTTCAACAACATCATCTATGTTACTTTAGTTACTACCGAAACTATTTATCATTTGACCAAACAACAAAGTCATGAGAGGTAAGCCCAAACCATTACCAAAAGCACCTCAGCCTGCAAGAACATGTTTTCACCAAAGAGATTAAGCATTACACAGTAAAGTCAATAGGTCTGGTGTATAGAAACAACTAACATCCTTCTGTTTGCCCCATGTTTCTTCAGCTAGTTGTTTGGCATACTCGGAAGCATCAATAATAATCGAACAAGGTACCAGATTTCACCTGCCAAGTTAAGAAGGTTGCTCGTCAGAGATTGGATAAAAATGGCTCAAATGAAAGTAAGTAAAGCAAAAACATTATGAACACTTTACCTGTCACAATTCCATATCAACATACTTCAACTTGAAAACATATAGGTCTGAGTCATCCTTGAAGTCTGGTAAATAAATATATTTCAAATGTTAAGAATATTTCAAATGTTAAGAATACATGGGTTAGTGAGCAAATCGATCTCTAAACGAATATAGCGTAAATCAACAGGTCCACACAAACCTTTGGCTTCACTGCGTTCGTAATGGTATGTGCAGTCCACTCACCATCTTCCTTATCATCCCAGTTTTCAGGCTACGATCAAAATTAGTCTAATAAGTAACCAAACATAATGAGAGACAAATAAACACAGCAAAAGGAAACAATAAACCATTTTGGCATCAGGATCTGAAATCTCTTTAGGGATGTCAATGTCATTGTATCACTCTGGTTTCTCGCATTTAGCAAATCTATCGAACGATAAGCATCCAAATCACACAGCGAGAAAGAATCCATGGATGTTTTTTCTGTAATCATAAAAGCCAAGTCCAATGCTCCCTTCTTACCAAAAGAGTAATTTGTTTAAAGTTGTGAAGTTACACAATAGTAGTCACCACAAATACTAGACACCTTTTATTTCCCTTTAAGATCATGAGTGATCTTATGTTTATTATTGTCAATGACCATTGCTTCCTTATCTTCTTGCTTTCCTCCAAATATGGCTACATGAAAATGTATTCAGAACTGGAAAATTCGAAGCAAAAAACATAAAATCTTTCGACTACATTATGACAATTTCATCTTTTGTACCTGTTAATCAATGCCTGAAAAATTCTTCCATCCATCGACAGCCATGGGCAGGATTGCTTTGCCATTGATGTCCTCTACGACACGCTTTTATTCGGGCACATTCGTGTTTGAGAAATATTTGATATCCATCTGCCCCCCTCGGAACACCTCGTGGCTTCTTCTTTTCTTTGTCATTCGAGGGTGCTTGTAGAAGCCTTTCAGGTAATGTTGCCTAAATTAAAACTGAATATTCACAATTACAAAATAGATATTAAACTTCGATAGGTATAGAATTGGTTTTAATATGTTGTGTTGTTCTACCTAGCTTTGATTATCTCTAGAATATATAAATTATATTAACATATAGGTAAAATTAACATAAACTTTAAAATAGTATAGGAATTGATGCATACCTAGAAGCTTCTTTCGCATCAGTGGCCCTATATTGATCACCAAAAGCATGCCTTCCAATACATATTGGCTTGTCCAACCTGGCAATGTTGAGATATTCACATACTTCCATTCATCAAGGAAAATAAGCAATCAAAAAAGAAAAATTCAATATATATCAGGAATAAGGCGGGGGACATTTTTGCAAATAATTGGTTCTCTGAAGACAGCCCCTGAAATTTTTGAGTTCGCAGATAAGAAACCAATATATATCTACTCTTCTACAACTCATTAGCTGGAAATGACGGACCAGAACATATAAACCAACTAGTGTATTAATTAATATCATACAAATAAAAAGTAATAATAAAATTACATTAGATTACCATTCCAAATGTTTATAATTGTCCCATTTGGACTCCTCCACATGCTCTTCAGGCCGAACTCCTCGACATGAGCTTCATCTGTCAATTATAACACTAGTATAAGCTATGCAAATATATAATACTGAGTAGAACAATAACATGCAGCAACTTGATCAGCAGGATTCATGCACAAGCAATTCATGGAATGTCCGTTGTTCTTACTCATGAAACATTACATGTATTCACACAAGTCCACATGAAGGCAAAAACTAATATAATACGTTAGGATTTGGCTACGTTACCTGGAATGATAGTTGCACACTTGATTGCAACATTATACCTACATACATAGCAGTACAAGTGCAACCATTAGAAAACAATGATAAGAATTACACAGGATGAACATGTAAACCGTTTTGATTCAACAATATATCATATTGGAAACAAATATAAAAATTAAAAGCCTAAAACAAACAACCAGCATATATTATATAAAATTTAAAAAACATACTTGAGAGTTGCTTCGGCACTTTCAACTGTAACTTTCTCATCAGTCTGATCACAATGAGGAAGGCCTAGGTCAAAGTAATTGATATCCAACTCCAAGAAAGGCAAAATGAGCTATTCCACAAAAACAAAAGCATCATTGTAAGAAACAATTTTCACCCCCAAAAAAATGAAACCGTGATCACAATAAATGCAAAAAGATGACTAAACACCTTATCCTTGATTGACTTCCAGAAAACTCGAGTCATTTCATCTCCTATAATGCAATTCCAAAAAAAAAAAACATCAGAACAAAGACAATGATTCCCCAAAGCCAAAAGCATAATCAAAATCACCAAGGAGAAATGAATATGATAGAAAATGAATATTCTAATTCTCTATTTTGGATTAAAAAGTACGAACTACCAATAAATTAGAATTTAAATTTAAAATTAGGATAATTACATCGGCATCCCATGAGATTCATACCTAAAGCTTCCACTTGAACTTCAGAATCATTGTCAGAGTCCAATACTATAATTTCCACATTTCATTTGTCCACATCAGATCGTAACCGACGTGACCCAGGATTCGCATTTTTTTGTTCTAGTATGCATAAGTAAGCCAAACAAACAACTAAATAAAGAAATAACTCAAGGAAAAACACTATTTTAAGCCCCAAAATCTGCAAAATTAAAAGTAAAACCAAAAGAATCACTCTCAACATTTCTGATAACCCTAAAGCAATGAGCTGTTGAATGTTGGTCGGTGGCGCCACCACCATAGTTGGTCGGTAGAACATTTGAAATGAAAACTAAGTTCATGTTTAAACCTTGAACTAAAACAGGAACTCTTACTTATACCTGCTCAATGTTCTATCCGGTTTTAATTACCTTAATACATATTTCTATGCATGCATCTCCTTGCAAGGTTCCTGTTGTGTTCCTTGAATTATAGGCCAAGGAGATGGTGAAGTATTGTGCATGATGACATTCAAGCATAGCCTTCCACATCTTGAGTAATCTGCATCATTGATTAATCAAGAGTTATTAAAGCTTTAAGACTCAATTGATAGCTAATATATTTGTTTGAACACCTATATAGATAGTAAAGCTCAAGGTGACATGTAAATATAAAATCTACATAACTCTCTGCATACCTTTCTGATAATTCCATGACACCTTTCTATCAATTTCCCTTCACAATCTGAAAAAAACACAAGTAAATAAAAATTAAACAGATTGAATAGTGATACAAATTACATATTAAAGTCAGAAAGCACATCATGTTAAACAATATATGCTAACTTATCATGTTTTCTTAACCGGGAGTAACAATGAATCAAGAGAATTATTTGTTAAGTTTTATGTTTTCTTGATTCCAAATCTATGCAAAAAGAAGACATGTAATTGAACTTTTAATTTTTCTACACGGAAACATTGCATAGCATAGTAGTCTATGATTTCCAAAAGAAACTAAACAAGCACATAAAACAATCATGTTAAACAATATAAGCTAAATTACTCATGTTAAATGATACACCGCATCTGATCTTCCTACAAGGATCACCGCATGCCATCTACGCCATCACCACACCACCTGTTGCCATAAACAACAAGAATATATTTAGTCCTGCCACGACACACCGCTTCCAATCTTCCTACACGGATCACCGCATACCATTTATGCCGTCACCACACCACCTGCTTCCTACACGGATCACCGCATGCCATCTACGCCGTCACCACACCACCTGCTTCCGTCACGGATCACCGCACGATCACTAACTTTTAATTCACCAATGTCATTAGATGTTAAGCTTAGCAAAAATAGAAACTTACAAGGATGGGGAGTAACATGGAGGCAAGGGACCAATAGAGGGATGGGTTATCTTGCTTATCAATTCGTTCATTACCTGAAAGACAGTACCATTCTTATCAAGAAAATATAACCATGATAAGAAAAAATCTTAAATTTGTTAACTCTGAGTCCTGAAATGAGATATCATGTTCAGATTTAACTTGAGGATAACACACTAAAATTGATACCTTACATTTTCTCGTACCACTTACGAAAATTCATACCTTACATTTTCTGTTGCATAATATAAATATTAGAACTAGCATCCATCTCATATATACAACACCCTGCACAAACAAAAAAGTAGTATTTAAAATGCAGCAAAACCAATTCACTAAATTATATTGATGTATACAAACAACCTTTACATGAAACCATTGCAGAACTAGGTTGTATAAAAGATCACTTTTTGAATGTTGTATAAAAGAACTAGGTGAAGCACATGGCATGATGCACGCTCACATATAATGATATATGTAAGGGTCTTTACTCTTTATAATATTTTCTTAAAGGCATGCACACTCACATATTAAATACTACATGCATTTACTCTAAAGCTAAAAATATATATTACACCGTATTAGTATATATGTTTCTATAGTTGTTTACTATGACAAACACAATGAAGTTTTAATAATTTGATTGATTGGAACAAACTCAGTTTGAAAAAGAGTTAATAGAGTCTGAAAAGTGTAACAAACTCAGTTAGAAACACATTCCTAAAGGCATAGAAATCAATCTGAAAAAGAGTTAACAAACTCAGTTTGAAAAAGAGTTAACATAATTTGAAAAAGAGTTTCAATTCCAGCTCATGATTCTTACACACTACAACTTGTAAGAAACAAGATATCAGAAAATTTAAATAAAACACACAATTCAAAATAACAAACAATTGAGAGCCATAGACAACACACCAGTCCATGGAAGGACAAAGAAAGCAAACTCCAACCATCATTAGCATCAAGCATCCGATCAATGCCAATGGGTGATATTTTCATTGCAATTTACCTTACTTCAGTTTTCAAATACTCACAAACACCAAATTGCACAAGAATATTAAAATAAACCATGCAATAATCAAGATAAAGAGAATCAGCACCTGTTTTTGCTTTGCCATTGATGTCCTGACGACACGCTTTTATTCGGGCACATTCGTGTTTGAGAAATATTTGATATCCATTTGCCCCCCTCGGAACACCTCGTGGCTTCTTCTTTTCTTTGTCATTCGATGCTTGTAGAAGCCTTTCAGGTAATGTTGACCAAGTTAAAACTGAATATTCAAAATTACCAAATAGATATTAAACTTCGATAGGTATAGAATTGGTTTTAATATGTTGTGTTGTTCTAATCTAGCTTTAATTATCTCTAGAATATATAAATTATATTAGCATATAGGTAAAATTAACATAAACTTTAAAATAGTATAGGAATTGATGCATATCTAGAAGCTTCTTTCGCATCAGTGGCCCTATATTGATCACCAAAAGCATGCCTTCAAATACATATTGGCTTTGTCCAACCTGTCAATGTTCAGATATTCACATACTTCCATACATCAAGGAAAAGAAGCAATCAAAAAATAAAAATTCAATACGTACCAGGAATAAGGCAAGGGACTTTTTTGCAAGTAATTGGTTCTCTGAAGACAATTCCTGAAATTTTTGAGACCGTAGATAAGAAACCAATATATATCTACTCATCTACAACTCATTAGCTAGCAATGAGGGACCAGAACATATAAACCAAATAGTGTATTATTTAATATCATACAAATTAAAAGTAATAATAAAATTACATTAGATTACCATTCAAAATGTTTATAATTGTCCCATTTGAACACAAATTTGGTCAAAGAACAATATATTCATATACCTCCAATATCCCTGGGTTCTGCATCACTATTCCAAGAACACGACGTTCGAGTCCCTTGAAAACAATGGGAATTTCTTTAAAGGGATTAGTAGAAGAGGACTATAATGACACTTTTTATCATCAAACATTCCTTTGGAGCTGGAACTTCTGAATTTTCATTCTCCGCTCTAGCTACTTTTGCTAAATTATAGCTATTTTTTGCAACTATATAGTGTGCACCAAATTTGCGATTGCGAAGAGACAAATATACAAAGTTAGAAAATCATAGAGCATTCCACTTATTATTGAGTAGAATTTTTACAAACACATTAATTGTACCTAATTTCCAGAGCAAGCAATGGTTCAAGTGGATATGCTATTGCATGGAATGGCTGGACACTATGAAGAACTGACATCTGAAAAATAGAAAAACAAAATAACAGAAGATTATCCAAACAGACGTGCATGTTTATATCATAGGTTGAGTTGCTGAAAAAATAAAATTGTATACAAATTACTCCTCACGTTAATTTGCCTTCTGATAATCCCTTCTACTTCCTTGAACATTTGATTGCGGTCCTCCAAACAGCACACACTGCAATATTGTAAAAGAAACTGCATATTTACATTAGATGCAACAAAGGTATGCATAATGTGGTGATAACAAAGGAAACACCCAAGACTAAAATATAACCAAATACCAAAGAGAAACAGACACAGACACGCATCATAACATTAAGCATATGTCGAATTTTTCTTTAAGGGACTAATTAATTGATCAATTTGGAAAGATGTAAGTACCTGTTGCCTTTCTAGTAACCCTAAAGTAATGAGATGTTGAATGTTCGTCGGTGGCGCCACCGCCATTGTTGCCTCCGCCATCCTTCTCTCGGTTTTTGGCCATAGAGTTTTCTTGACTCGATCCTACATAAGAGAATGACATTAGAGAAGTAGGTGGTTTCAAAAACTCCTGATTTGTAAGCATCTACAAGAAATACTTTATAACTAGATATTGCTTGTTTTTCGCCAGTAAAGGATGCAACCTGAACAAATACACAAGACAAGTAGTTAGAATACAAGTTTATCATAAGCAGTAAGAGAAGAATAAACATACAACTTTGACGGCAGAATCGGATACAACTCATAAGTTAGAGAATTTATCAAACATCTAACAACATACGGTTCTTATTTTGAGCAAATTATTTGTCCAACAGCATGTGCAGCGTTCACATAAGCAATTTGACCTTTAGAAGCCATTTTGCCTATGATAAAGGCCATGACAGCACCTGAAACAGCGAGAAGCGGAAGAGTCGACATCATAACAAGAGTAAGAAGCCACCCTTCGGTAAATGCTATTTCAAAACCACCAATGAATGTTGCTATCAGCTGCAAAAATTTCCAAACCTGTTTTCTCAAACACAAAAATTTAACCTTCATTTAGTAAATTAAATCAAAACTTACTAACCTTTTACTCTAAAATCATTATCTACATTCATCTCCAAAATTCATACCTTCTCACCCATGGCATCTTGAATTAGAACAATATATCACTAAACATTCTTCCTACAAGTTCTCCTTTGTTTTTGTTTCATTATCAAAGAAAGCAACATTTTGTCTTAGTATTGTTTTCAAATACAATCCTCTAATTCTCGCCGCTTGTCTTCCTCCGGTGACCATCCAACAACTCACCTCTGAAAACACAAAAACAATTCACAAGTTTAGTGTCTTTTCTTCATACATCTAAAAAATGTTCATAATCTTATTTACAAAATATATATACTTTCGTAAAAATGCTGTCACCGCACATCCTTTGGCCAAATATTAAAGTTTCGGAGATACCTGTAATTAATTTCATCATCAAAATAAGGAAAGAAAATGTCATTAATTAATTACCTAATATAATTTTGTGGCATGATTTTTACCTTGGACACTTGTTCAACAACATCATCTATGTTACTTTAGTTACTACTGAAACTATTTATCATTTGACCAAACAACAAAGTCATGAGAGGTAAGCCCAAACCATTACCAAAAGCACCTCAGCCTGCAAGAACATGTTTTCACCAAAGAGATTAAGCATTAGATAGTAAAGTCAATAGGTCTGGTGTATAGAAACAACTAATATCCTTCTGTTTGCCCCATGTTTCTTCAGCTAGTTGTTTGGCATACTCGGAAGCATCAATAATAATCGAACAAGGTACCAGATTTCACCTGCCAAGTTAAGAAGGTTGCTCGTCAGAGATTGGATAAAAATGGCTCAAATGAAAGTAAGTAAAGCAAAAACATTATGAACACTTTACCTGTCACAATTCCATATCAACATACTTCAACTTGAAAACATATAGGTCTGAGTCATCCTTGAAGTCTGGTAAATAAATATATTTCAAATGTTAAGAATATTTCAAATGTTAAGAATACATGGGTTAGTGAGCAAATCGATCTCTAAACGAATATAGCGTAAATCAACAGGTCCACACAAACCTTTGGCTTCACTGCGTTCGTAATGGTATGTGCAGTCCACTCACCATCTTCCTCATCATCCCAGTTTTCAGGCTACGATCAAAATTAGTCTAATAAGTAACCAAACATAATGAGAGACAAATAAACACAGCAAAAGGAAACAATAAACCATTTTGGCATCAGGATCTGAAATCTCTTTAGGGATGTCAATGTCATTGTATCCCTCTGGTTTCTCTCAGGATCATAAATAAACTCCTTATCATCTCAATCTTCTGGATGCAAGTACATAGAATACTATTAGAAGTTATGAATACACGACACAAATTGTACACGACACAATTAAGCTATTAAAGTAGGTGGACAAGGTACCTTCTTGGCCTTAGGATCCTTAATTTTCTTTGCAGGAAGAAGATTTCAATCAGTGGAGACTACCAGTTTGTTTCTCCACATTATCGATCAGGATACTGTAGGTTGCATCTGGACGGATGATGAAGGTGGTGTAAGTTGGTCAGTCTCACATGGAACATCCTTCTTTATCAACTGGTTTGGGAAAGTTGATGCACTCCCGCAACATTATGCAATAGTTCAATGCAATTTCTTTGTTACCATAGCTGTTTAGAAATAGAAAAAGAGAAGTCAACAATAAGGTGTTTATTTGTTTTGTGACCTAAACTTCGATAATTATATTATAGATTAGTTTGATTACATGTTGGTTTAGGATAATTATAAAATAAGGACTAATTGATTGATCAATTTTGAAAATCAATATCATAAAATAAGAAAGACGTATCTACCTGAGACTGGTGAGAAAGATGTGACAGTCTCTGTAAATGGTTTATTAGATGAGAATGTCTTTGGGATCTCCGATCAAACCCTTAGATGGTATACCGTTTCTTTCATTGAAAAATATCCTCTAGTTTGATTAAATATTGATTAGTTTAAGATGAGTGTATAAAATATGCACAAATTGATTGATCAATCTCATCAAAGAAGAAAGATGTAACTACCTGACAATCAGGGCAATTGAAGGGAGCATAAGTGTCTCTGTAAATGGTCAGCTGGATGGGAATGCCTTTGGGATCTCCGATCAACGCGTTAGACGGGATACCGTTTCAACGTTACTTAAACTCAAGCAACAAACACATTAAAACTACAAGAGAGAGCACATATTGTGCTCTAAACTGAATACTACAAATAATTTTATAATGCATTAAAACACAAATAAAATGATAAATCTACTAGCTTAAAACAACATATTAGGTTGTACAATAACTCACAGAATGTGGATAATCACACCTCAAACTTTAATCATTACATGTCCTCTGTTGTTGTTGTATGTTGGTTTTGTTAGAAAGATCAAGTGTACCGTAATGGCACAAAATCACAAAATGCGATCAAAAACTACCACCCTATGCAAACCAATCTGGGTCATTCTATTATAACTCAACCTATTTCTTTTGTTTCGTTTCACCCATTTTCATTCAAGCGCAATCACAATAAGCTCTTTATTTGTACACGTACATAGTAGGGGAATCAGTTAGTAGTTCTGATCCTGTCACAGGGTTCTGGTGCATAAGTTTGGTAACCCCTTTTGTTTACCCAATCGCAGTTGCGGGGGATCGGACCGTAGTCCGCCCTACCAAGTTCAGCACCAGACACCTCTGAACCAACTGACAACGGGTTATTTTATTTTATATTTTTTTGTAGGTTCCACAACCTTTGTCACGGGGTTCTGGTGCATAAGTTTGGTAACCCCTTTTGTTTACCCAATCGCAGTTGCGGGGGATCGGACCGTAGTCCGCCCTACCAAGTTCAGCACCAGACACCTCTGAACCAACTGACAACAGGTTATTTTATTTTATTATATTTTGTGTAGGTTCCATAACCTTTGTCACGGAGTTCTGGTGCATAAGTTTGGTAACCCCTTATGTTTACCCAATTGCAGTTGCGGGGGATCGGACCGTAGTCCGCCCTACCAAGTTCAGCACCAGACACCTCTGAACCAACTGACAACGAGTTATTTTATTATGACAAAGGATCGGAACTACAAACTGATTCCCCTACTATGTACGTGTACAGATAAATAGCTTATTGTGATTGCGCTTGAATGAAAGTGGGTGAAACGAAACAAAAGAAATAGGTCGAGTTATAATAGAATGACCCATATTGATTTGCATAGGGTGGTAGTTTTTAATCGCATTTTGTGATTTTGTGTCATTATGGTACCCTTGATCTTTCTAACAAAACCAACATACAACAACAACAGTGGACAGATAATGATTAAAGTTTGAGGTGTAATTATCCTAATCTTGTGAGTTATTGTACAACCTAGCATTAATTATCTCTAGAATATATTAATTATATTAACATATAAGTAAAATTAACATAAACTTTAAAATAGTATAAGAATGTATACCTGAAAGCTTCTTTCGCCTTTGCTTAACACTTTCTCTAACAAGCAGTTTGACAAAAATTTCTGCAATATATATGAATAAAAAAATCAATTAAAATTTTGAAAACACAATGGTATCTAAATTAGTAAAAACAAAAGAATCATTCTCAGCTATAAACATGATGCAGTGTGGGGAAAAAAATCTGCGAAATTAAAAGTAAAACCAAAAGAATCAATCTCAGTAATAAACTGTGCTAATTAAATATAAAAGCAGTTTAAAATCTTTGAACATGAGACACAAAATCAGTATCCGCAATAGTAAATTGATCAATTCGTTAACCTAATAATAAATCTAAATTCCATACAATACAAAAACAAAACAGAGGATAGAATAGAACTCACAACTGAGTAGAATCAAATAGAAATCTGGAACGAAGAATCATAACCATTGAAAGAAAGGATATATTGTGAAGGGAATTGGAATGATGAAAGAAAAACAATACAGAAACAAAATCAAGATTGAATCACACATGTTATTGATCATTGAAGAAATTAACTAATCGTTACATGAATAACAAAAACAGTCCCCTTTCCCATATGGAAAACTTAACATACTCTAATTATTTGCACTGTATTCCAATACTGCACAACACAGCTATAATGGCTGAACAACCTCTACTAACTACACAACATTATGTGCTATAAAAATTCTATTCGAAAACACTACTATACAACAAGTATGAAATGAATTAATAGAAAAGAACGAAATGTATATTATATTCCCATTTGCTTCACTCGCAGGCACATCCATGAGCACCAGATTGATGGTGCTGAACTAAATGTATATTAAAATCAATGCAACAAGATTTAGAGTTAGAATAGTGCAACAAAACAAACAACTCTTATATTTGGTTTATATACCAAACTCTTTAATTATATTTGGTTTGTAACTTTGTATACAAACTTACTTCTCTGATACAAACATTAATTGTTGTTGTTTCAAAACCATACATAGCAGCTTAGCATTAGATGCATAGGCAATAAAATTACCTTAACCAAAAAAGACTTGCCCAATAGCTAGTATAGTCATTTGGATTCTCCACTTGCTATCGCATTTAGCAAATCTCTCGTCATGCGGAGCAACTCGTCATGGGTGACTTCATATTCAAGTAACAAATACACATGACCCCATGGATTGCCAAGTTGGTGAAGACTTGGACCTCAGGGTGTACTCATCTCAAATTCTCAAATTAAGACTTGGACCTGAGGGTGTACTCTTAAATTCTCAAATTCGAATCTCATTAAGTACAAATAAATAATCCTTATATTAGTTCAGTCTATTCTGAGTTTTGCTCAAGTTTTTAAAAATCCTCCCACGAGTGGGTCGGATTAGTTGGTCTCATATTTGATAAGTTTAAAAAAAAACACAGATACATGTTTTTTCCAAAAAGAAAAACATGACAAATATGAGAAGAAATATATTTAAATAAATAGAACATAAAAAAAAAACTGAAAAAGAAAAACAGTAGACTTACAGATTGGGTAAGCGTTTGTATAGTAGGAACAAAAAACGGTGTTGAAGAAGAAAGATTGAAAGCATTATTAGTATTCAACACTTCCACCACCGCTTCAGATCTCAAGTCCACAATCTTTTCTCTCTCTTTTGGACTCATCACAGAAACAATCCCAACAACTGCCACAAGGACAAGAGGAAGCAAAGACAACAACAGCTTCATTGAAGAATATGCTTTTGAACCTCTTGTCATTACACAACAATTCCAGTTACATTAACCATTGTTATGAATCCTCAAAATTTAGAATGAGTACAAAAAGTGCCCCTAGTTTATCAGTTATCCAGAAAGCAAGAATCATGAATGAAATACAACTATTTTACATTAGATGACAGCACAGCACTAAAATTCATGCATGTTGCCATTGCCTTGTTTTGTGTTTGTCTTTTTTCTTTTTCTAAGTTACAAATTACATATTAAAGTCAGAAAGCACATCATGTTAAACAATATATGCTAACTTATCATGTTTTCTTAACCGAAAGTAACAATGAATCAAGAGAATTCTTTGTTAAGTTTTATGTTTTCTTGATTCCAAATCTATGCAAAAAGAAGACATGTAATTGAACTTTTAATTTTTCTACACGGAAACATTGCATAGCATAGTAGTCTATGATTTCCAAAAGAAACTAAACAAGCACATAAAACAATAATGTTAAACAATATAAGCTAAACTACTCATGTTAAACGATACACCGCATCTGATCTTCCTGCACGGATCACCGCATGCCATCTACGCCATCACCACACCACCTGTTGCCATAAACAACAAGAATATATTTAGTCCTGCCACGACACACCGCTTCCAATCTTCCTACACGGATCACCGCATACCATCTATGCCGTCACCACACCATCTGCTTCCTACACGGATCACCGCATGTCATCTACGCCGTCACCACACCACCTGCTTCCGACACGGATCACCGCACGATCACTAACTTTTAATTCACCAATGTCATTAGATGTTAAGCTTGGCAAAAATAGAAACTTACAAGGATGGGGAGTAACATGGAGGCAAGGAACCAATAGAGGGATGGGTTATCTTGCTTATCAATTCGTTCATTTCCTGAAACACAGTACCATTCTTATCAAGAAAATATAACCATGATAATAAAAAATCTTAAATTTGCTAACTCTGAGTCCTGAAATGAGATATCATGTTCTGATTTAACTTGAGGATAATACTTGATATACCTAAAGTTTCCACTTGAAACTTCAGAATCTAATACTATAATTTCCACATTTGATTTGTCCACATCAGATCGTAACCGGCGTGACCCAGGATTCTCATTTGTGTTCTTCCTGTATGCATAAGTAAGCCAAACAAACAACTAAATAAGAAATAACTCAAGAAAAAAAACACAATTTTAAGCCCCAAGAACATGATGTGTGGAAAAAAAATCTGCAAAATTAGAAGTAAAACCAAAAGAATCACTCTCAGATATAAACTGTGCTAATTAAAAGTAAAAGCAGTTTAAAATCTTTGAACATGAGACACAAAATCAGTATCCGCAATAGTAAATTGATCAATTCAACCTAATAAAAAATCTAAATTCGATACAATGCAGAAACAGCGGTTTGTTAAGTTTGCACGGTGATTGTAATTTCTATAGGTTACGAAATAAATCAATAAATGAAAAAAATGTCCAATAAACTTCACAACGGTATTCAAATGAAACAAGAAAAGATGTTTCATCTAATTTGTTGTCATGTTACCACTAAATTAAAAAACAAAGATGTCGGGTGATAATGATATATCATGTATAATATCCCATAAATAAATCAGAAAATTGTAAGATAATAATAAGACAAGTGTCAAACATAACACTAGGGCCAAATAACATCTTTATGTAGAATGCAAAATTAACTGGACTTACCATTGAATTTGAAGTTTTATAAAGTAATTCAGTTTAAAAATTTCAAGCAAAAAAAAGCCATGTGATACTTTATGGAACCACATAATTATCATTAGAGATATAAGGGTAGTCTAGTAAATACATGTAAAGGGAACTAGACTAGTAAAGGGAACTAGACTAGTAAATACATGTAAAGGGCGTCTAATTCCATCTATTTCTGTTATCAACCTTTTTATATAAAGGATTGGTTGTAATTGTTTTTAGTTAAGGAATTCCAATTCTGTTACATTCTATCTTTCTTCTCTCTCTCTCTCTCTCTCTCTCTCTCTCTCTCTATGAATCTACCTACTCTTTGGATTTCTAACATGGTATCATAGCAAGAAACTCAGAAATGGAACGAGTACCTTTGGAGAGTGAGTGAAGCTCAGATCTGAGATGACGAGATCGAGTTTTCATTTGCGTATGACAATACGCATGAATTTCTTCCCAAACTTGCCAAGAATGGCGCAGAAGCACAAAGCGAGAGAGAAGAGAATCAGAAATTGTGGATAGCAATAATACAATGGGTGAGGATTCTCTCTTGTGGCATATTCATTGGATGGAATCCAGTCAAGATTTAAACCATCCAATTATTTTGTTTATTAATTTTATTGCCTTTAGTTAAAAATAATAATGGTTGAGATTAAAAAGGAAAAAATTAATTGATGATAGTAATTAAATTTCTATGCAATTGCAGAGAAGCCGTGGCAAATTATTGCAAAGAAGTTAGGGAATTGGGGTTTAGAATTGAAGAATACATATCAGAGTTTGGGCCTAGAAAAAGATTACTTAAGGAATGTTTTGGGGCAACACATGGCAGTGAATTACTATCCACCATGCCAACAACCAGAACTTACCTATGGATTGCCAGAGCATACTGATCCAAATGCTGACGGCAAATGGCTCGCTGTTAATCCTCACCCTGATGCCTTTGAACATAGGTGATCAACTTCAGGTACGTATCTTCTCACTTTTGTAGCTCTGTCTCTGTAACAAAAACAACCACCACCATGATTTTTTTATCTTCTTCTTGTAATCCTCACTCACCTATCGCTATCTATCATAACAAAATCAACAATAACCAAAAAGAGAATTTTAGTGTCATTATTAATTAATTTGATCAGATAATCAGCGTGGCGCAAATTAAAAAATAATCATGATATTATTATTGATTGATGAATGATTTTTTTAGACGCATTAATTAATTAATAAAATGTGTTATTATTAAATAAAAGAAAAAGAAAATGGAATATTATTTTTGTTGATCAACAACCCATTGGGGCAGGTTTTAGCTAAGGGTTGAGAATGAGAAATCAGGAGGGAAGGCTAAGGGTTTGTTTGGAATAAGAGAAAAAACTATGATAGAAATAGATACAAGAGAATTAGGGGAGAGAGAAGCCACTTCTCTTGTTTAGAACACAAGAGATAAGAAAGAGAGTTAAAATTTGCATGGGATACAAACAACTCTTTAATTATATTTGGTTTATATACAAACTTACTTCACTGATACAAACATTAATTGCTGCTGTTTCAAAACCATACATACATACCAGCTTAGCATTAGATGCATAGGCAATAAAACTACCTTAAAAACCAAAAAAGACTTGCCCTTGTAGAAGCCTTTCAGGTAATGAAGACAGTAGTGGTATTTATGGCAGAGGCAGTCCATGGAAGGACAAAGAAAGCAAACTCCAACCATCATTAGCATCAAGCATCCGATCAATGCCAATGGGTGATATTTTCATTGCAATTTACCTTACTTCAGTTTTCAAATACTCACAAACACCAACTTGCACAAGAATATTGAAATAAACCATGCAAGAATCAAGATAAAGAGAATCAACACCTGTTTTTGCTTGTGGGCGGCTGAGTGTGGACGATGCTGCTGCTGCTTCATCACTGTCAAAATTTTTTAACAAAATGAGAGAATGAAGTCTGAAAATTAAGCAGTTAGATAAAAATTTCTACAATATATATGAATAAAAAAAATCAACTAAAAATTTGAAAACACAATGATATCTAAAATAGTAAAACCAAAAGAATCACTCTCATCTATAAACTGTGCTAATCTATACTAATATATAAAGGTAAAACACAAATTTGGTGAGGCTTTTTTTCTTCTGAATATATCCTTTTAATTTTTGTTTAAATCTTAAACTCTCTTTTCCATAATGGCGGTTATACAACAGGCCTTTGAGAGGCCAATCCAAACACAGGCCTTTGAGAGACAATTAATAGAAATGTTCTTTGAGAGGCCAATCCAAACACAGGCCTTTGAGAGACAATTAATAGAAATGGTCTGTCCTATTACATAACGTTATGTTCAAGATTTTGTCTTTCTTCCTCTTAGAACAGTATGATTTTGTTTCTTCTAATACATATTGAATAGTATGATTTTGTTTCCTTCTAATACAAATGGAACCAATATTCTTGACAACTTAACTTAATTGCAGATCTTTAGGTGCTGTTTTTAGTATTTTACCTGCCATGTTATAATCGGCAAACAACACAAACAATATAAATGGAACAGTACCTAAGATTTCTCCTAACTTAATCCCCCAAATATTTATTAAGATAAAGCAGAAATGATCAGAAATGCTGCTTTCACATGTTATGAAGCAACAAATATTCACAAAGTGAAACTATCCGTAAAACATACATCATCTTAGGTTTTGATGCATATCTAGAAGCTTTTTTCGCATCAGTGGCCCTATATTGATCACCAAAAGCATGCCTTCAAATACATATTGGCTTTGTCCAACCTGGCAATGTTGAGATATTCACATACTTCCATACATCAAGGAAAAGAAGCAATCAAAAAACAAAAATTCAATACGTACCAGGAATAAGGCCAAATCTGATTTGCATGCATGCTTCATTCTTGTCACAAGCTTGATTTTCATGGTTCACATTCTCACGTGGAAGATTAAGAATTGTCGCTTTGTGCACATTATCAAGGCTAGTGTTTCTCTCCCTGAGAGCATCAGCAGCAGCAGAGGCACTTTCTTGTGATTTGTAAAGCTTGCATGTATTATCACTTTCCTTAACGGTCTTGTTTGAGGAAGGTTGAACAGGATGAAAACCAGGCACGGCTGACAAAAAGTACTTCTGGCGGTATAGAGCGTCAACAATACGAACAGAGTCATAAGCATTGACCTAAAAGGAGAAATAAAACTTGTTTTGAAGCTGAAACAGAGAATAAACTATTATAATTTTCAGCAAAAACTGTCCATTTCTTTGAAGATAAATGGCTTAAATTACTACTGATGTCGCAAACTACAGCAAAATCTAAATTGATGCTATAGACAATCGTAACAAGGAGGATGGAGGACCTTTAAGGCTTTTCCAAATGCTTGAAGAGCATCAACAATCAGTCCATCCACATCTGCTCCTAAAGTAATTCCTGAAGAGAGGTGAATAACATATCCAACAGCAAAATCTTTAAAACCAAGTTTAGCCAACCATCCATTAGGGGGGACCAAATACTAAAAGCAAAGTATACGAGAAACAAACAACATCCAAGCACGAATGTTCACTTGTTTAAAACCCCACCACCTTCAAGTCATTCATTCATCTTTGCAATGTTGTTCAAAACCCCACCTTCAAAACAAAACAAAAATCTTGAAGCAAGATGCATCCAGACATACCTTTTTCGGAAAGATTCAAGAAATGATGCTCACCAAGTGATCAACTAAGAAAAAAGAAAAGAACAAGAATGTTGAAATCAGTAAAAGGAAAAGTGGAGATTAAAAACAGAATCTTTAGTGTGTGAATGTGATGAATATAGAAATGGATAGTTAAATAAAGTGATGAACATTAATATTATTGACAAAGAAAAGAAAAAGATTGTGATAGAAAAGAACCTTGATGAAACGAAACAACAAAGTTGTTGGTTTTCCCTAATGATGATCCTTTTGAATACATTTGAAATTCAGTGTGATGAAAATGTTGAATGCAGTTTCGAAATTTAGTATTGAATACATATGAAAGAAGAAATGAGATACAAAATCATCCACTACTCGTTCAAAGTCAATCTCAAAAGGAGGGTTGGGAATCTCCAATTCATATTGCAAATATTCACGAAGCACCCAAATGTTAAGAAACTGTGAATACTCTGAATTAGTTTGAAGTTAAAAAGAGAAAGAATGTAAAATGAAGATTCAGATCAACATGCAGGGTTTCAATCTGCCAACCTGATATTTCTTCTTGTGAATTGGTTTATCATCAGCAGGACTCCCGTCCTCAGTTTTAGTTTCTGGCTTACCGTGACAATCAGCTGCATAATGGCCAACTTGGCCACACACATAACACTTGTCCTGTTGTCCAGGTAAAGTAATTACCTGTCCATCAAGCAATTAATCATTTGATACTGTGAAAAATATTTCCAACAGATACTATCTATTGATATCAATGAGATAACAGTATCAGCTGAGTAATTCACGCATTGGAAACTAACCTCCCTCAATATTGAGAAGTGAACCTCATGAGTAGCTAAGGAGAGCATAATCAAATCAGCATCCTGGTTTAAAGATCATAAAATATCATGCAAAAATCAAGGAAAGGATAAAAGCACCCTAGACAGATAAAATAAAAACTTAAATTAGGACAAAACAAAACTTACCAATCCATACAAACAATGGCGTGTATTCGGATTAAAACCAGGAATATTACGTTGTAACCGGATGTATTCCATTATTTTATGTTCTCCCTCACCAGGAACATTTGAATCAGAAAGTATAACCTTCAAACAATTAATCATCCAATGCAGCCCATAAATAAATATTTAGAGAAAGGGCATCCTGAAAGCCAGATGTATAAGGGAGAAGAAAATAGATGGGATTACTCCAGAAGAAAGGAATCATCCCATCTTGAAGGGATCAAGCGGCATAAAGAATAAACAGTGTGTGATTTCAATTACTTAGTACCTTTATATTTTTCCATGCAGGGTTGAGGTTCAATCTAGTCTGTACATAGGATTGAAGAGCCACTGACAGAGCTGCCATAAATTTAGTACCAGGGGTAATGACATTTGAATCTGAAGTCTCGGGCTTATCTTTGGAAGGCAAAAGTGTTCCCTCGCTGATGGATTCTTTCCTCAGCCTTTCCTCTTCCGCTTCCTATAATGTTTAAAAATAACTCAGCAACTTCATCAGAAAAAAGTAGGAGAACCTTGAAAGAATGAGCATATTAACATTCTTACAGCCTCAGCTGCATCTTTTGCAGCTCGGAAGCGCCGAGAACGTTGCTGATTCATTTTTGCACGTGGTGCAACACCATCTGCAAATTTCAAAGTAAGGAAACAGGAGACAAAAGCTGACAGGGTAAGAATAGTAAATGTAAAAAAAAAAAAAAACATGAAGATGGACAGATAGATTGTGAGCTATGGAACAAAGACTCTTTAAGGACAATAACATTGTAACCTTCCAAAACTTGGATGTGTAAATTTCTTTGATTAATACTCACGAGTTTTATTATGAAACGATTTGCAATAAATTTGAAATGTTAAAATCAAACTTCAAACCATATAGTGGACGGTTTAGTTGGAAGAAAAAAAATTGAGAAGAATGCAAAGCAAGACGACAAGACAACCTCACAAGAAAGCAAACAGAAAGGTTTTTGGAACCAAATTGCTGGATGATGATAAATCCACCTCTTTAATGCAATGTTTTAAGAACCAGACCAAACTGGTTGGACCCAATTGGTTCAACCGAATTGAATTGTACTCAAACAGCGGTTGGTTTAACTGGTACTTTGTTTTCTTAACACTTATTTATTTATTTATTTATCTATCATCTGATTCACCGCGGTTGAACAAGTTAAACCAATTGAACCATGACCCGGAGGTCTCATCTCACCGGTCTGATCTCTTGTCTAGTTTTCAAAACATTGCTTCAATGTGATTCCTAGGTTATGACATGAAGTCATAACTTCTAACACACTAGGGTTTAGCAACAGAAACAAGACAACTCCACGATGAGTGACAGTAGTAAACATACCAGTTGCAAGGTAGAGAAGCTTCCTCGGACGAACCAACAAAAAGAGATGATCAACATAATCAAATATCGATTTAAACACCTCATCATAAGTAGCTGGTGCTGGCTGCATTTATAAGATTTACGAATCATAATAAGTGCAATACAAATTTACAACTAATTTGTACTTAAGAAACTCAAACTAATTCAATTCCAAAACAACAAAAGCGCAGAAATTCACTTCAGATCACTGTATCATAACAACACCTAAACTTAATTAAATCAAGAAGGGGGTGGCAGAACTTTAAATGATTAGTTGAAATTAAGAAGAAGAAAAAGTGAAGAGAAGAATGTTACTGCATACCTTGCCATCAGGGTGAAAACAGGGGTGAATTATGCCGTTCATGTCCAAGTACAAGTTGTCGAACTCCATTCCGTTGGGATTCGGTGAAGACGCGTGAATAGGCAAAGGAACGCCGTCGTCGGTGACGGTTGGTTCTTCTTCAACTACATCGGCGATCAACTATGAAAAAAGAAATTTTTTTAACAAAATGAGAGAATGAAGTCTGAAAATTAAGCAGTTAGATAAAAATTTCTACAATATATATGAATAAAAAAAATCAACTAAAAATTTGAAAACACAATGATATCTAAAATAGTAAAACCAAAAGAATCACTCTCATCTATAAACTGTGCTAATCTATACTAATATATAAAGGTAAAACACAAATTTGGTGAGGCTTTTTTTCTTCTGAATATATCCTTTTAATTTTTGTTTAAATCTTAAACTCTCTTTTCCATAATGGCGGTTATACAACAGGCCTTTGAGAGGCCAATCCAAACACAGGCCTTTGAGAGACAATTAATAGAAATGTTCTTTGAGAGGCCAATCCAAACACAGGCCTTTGAGAGACAATTAATAGAAATGGTCTGTCCTATTACATAACGTTATGTTCAAGATTTTGTCTCTCTTCCTCTTAGAACAGTATGATTTTGTTTCTTCTAATACATATTGAATAGTATGATTTTGTTTCCTTCTAATACAAATGGAACCAATATTCTTGACAACTTAACTTAATTGCAGATCTTTAGGTTCTGTTTTTAGTATTTGACCTGCCATGTTATAATCGGCAAACAGCACAAACAATATAAATGGAACAGTACCTAAGATTTCTCCTAACTTAATCCCCCAAATATTTATTAAGATAAAGCAGAAATGATCAGAAATGCTGCTTTCACATGTTATGAAGCAACAAATATTCACAAAGTGAAACTATCCGTAAAATATACATCATCTTAGGTTTTAACCAATTAACGACTTTGTCCAACCTGGCAATGTTGAGATATTCACATACTTCCATACATCAAGGAAAAGAAGCAATCAAAAAACAAAAATTCAATACGTACCAGGAATAAGGCCAAATCTGATTTGCATGCATGCTTCATTCTTGTCACAAGCTTGATTTTCATGGTTCACATTCTCACGTGGAAAATTAAGAATTGTCGCTTTGTGCACATTATCAAGGCTAGTGTTTCTCTCCCTGAGAGCATCAGCAGCAGCAGAGGCACTTTCTTGTGATTTGTAAACCTTGCATGTATTATCACTTTCCTTAACGGTCTTGTTTGAGGAAGGTTGAACAGGATGAAAACCAGGCACGGCTGACAAAAAGTACTTCTGGCGGTATAGAGCGTCAACAATACGAACAGAGTCATAAGCATTGACCTAAAAGGAGAAATAAAACTTGTTTTGAAGCTGAAACAGAGAATAAACTATTATAATTTCCAGCAAAAACTGTCCATTTCTTTGAAGATAAATGGCTTAAATTACTACTGATGTCGCAAACTACAGCAAAATCTAAATTGATGCTATAGACAATCGTAACAAGGAGGATGGAGGACCTTTAAGGCTTTTCCAAATGCTTGAAGTGCATCAACAATCAGTCCATCCACATCTGCTCCTAAAGTAATTCTTGAAGTGCATCAACCATCCATTACGAGAAACAAACAACATCCAAGCACGAATGTTCACTTGTTTAAAACCCCACCACCTTCAAGTCATTCATGCATCTTTGCAATGTTGTTCAAAACCCCACCTTCAAAACAAAACAAAAATCTTGAAGCAAGTGATCAACTATGAAAAAAGAAAAGAACGAGAATGTTGAAATCAGTAAAAGGAAAAACAACACCTAAACTTAATTAAATCAAGAAGGGGGTGGCAGAACTTTAAATGATTAGTTGAAATTAAGAAGAAGAAAAAGTGAAGAGAAGAATGTTACTGCATACCTTGCCATCAGGGGTGAATTATGCCGTTCATGTCCAAGTACAAGTTGTCGAACTCCATTCCGTTGGGATTCGGTGAAGACGCGTGAATAGGCAAAGGAACGCCGTCGTCGGTGACGGTTGGTTCTTCTTCAACTACATCGGCGATCAACTATGAAAACAGAAAAGAACGAGAATGTTGAAATCAGTAAAAGGAAAAATGGAGATTAAAAACAGAATCTTTAGTGTGTGAATGTGATGAATATAGAAATGGATTGTTAAATAAAGTGATGAACATTAATATTATTGACAAAGAAAAGAAAAAGATTGTGATAGAAAAGAACCTTGATGAAACGAAACAACAAAGTTGTTGGTTTTCCCTACTGATGATCCTTTTGAATACATTTGAAATTCAGTGTGATGAAAATGTTGAATGCAGTTTCGAAATTTAGTTTCGAAATTCTGTTGCCGGGGAATACATATGAAAATGTTGAGATGGCTTCAGAGAAGTGGAAGAGGTTTTTGGTGCAAGAAAGGAGGAGAGATGAAACGACAACGGTTAAGCGAAGGACGAAGAAACAAGAATTTCAAATTAATCGTATTTGTAATTTTAGGAGAAGAGATGGGTGAAAGAAGTGAAAAGACTTTGCATTTTTTGAGAATGTTTGAGAATGCGTATATAAATTTTGTGTATGAATGTGATTTGTCAAATTTTAAAAATATAAAAGTTTTTCCATTATAATAAAATATTTAATTTTTGTTTTTTTAATTACTACTTCTAACACATTTATTAGCATGACCGTTATATTAAAATTATAAAATTTAAAATTTTGAATAAAAATTGTATTTTTATAAAAGATTCAATTACAGTTTTTCATTGTCTATTTTACTTGAATTACGAAATTAATTATTTTATTTAATGTCATATTTTAATTCAATTGTAAAATTAATTATTTTATTTTTATTTCAATTAGCTTTGATTTTTTCTCATGTTTTTTTCTAGAAAATTGATGAAAATTCATTTTTTTATTTTATTTTTATTTATGAATTTAAAATGGTACTTTGTTATGTTTTAAAAAATATTTAAAAAATAAAAATATTATTAATTTTAAATGTAAAAGTCTCATAAAAAATCAAAACTATTAAAATTTAACTTAGAATAAGGAAATAAAACTATAATTAAACCTAAATAAAAAGGGTCAACCCCCAAAGACCAAAACCTTCTGGAAAAAGATTCACATTTTTCTTTTTACAAATAATCATGCTAACCATTTGATCAAATTAATATTAAATATTAAAATATAACTTATTTTTATATTTATTGATTAAAAATTTAATTTATATATAGTACTAACTTAATTTTATCAATACATTATAAAAACAAATCATAATTAAAAAAAGGTCATGCTAATGAAGGTGAAGAGATTTTTAAGGATTTTAAATTTTAAAAAAGAATCTTTAAATAAATTAATTATTTTCATTTTCAATATATTGAATATAAAAAATTTCAAAAGCATAATGCTTACATGTGTCTTGAGTGAATGCGCACATTTAATTTCTTAAAACTCAAGAATTGTATTATTCAACACACAATTATTTCTAATGACAATATTTTTAACTTGTGTCCTATGGAACAAGTTAGTAAGACCCTTTTTAAAAAAACATACATTTTTATTATTTAAAAGAATCATTTCTTTTAATATATAATACATTGAATACAAGTATTTCAAAAATCTAACAAATATATCTTTTAAACTTTTAAAGAGAACCCTTGGGACATTTATTAGCATTTCTCTTAAAATTAATAATTTTGATTAATGTTTTTAGTAATATAATAAAAATCAATAAACAAAATTACTTTTTAAGTATATTTTAAATAGTATGAATTCAATATTAATTGAATTTCGATCAAAACTTTAAACCTTGAACTCTTACTTATCTGCTCAATATTCTATCTGATTTTAATTTCCTTAATATATATTTCTCCATTCGTTTTAAATATTTTGTCAAAGAATCTTCATAATTTTGTGAGAAAGATGAATGCAAATAGATTATAAATAGAAAATGATATTAAAATAAAAATGTAACAAATTTCATAATACATGATAAAAATTATCAATATTTGTAATAATGTTTTTATAGTATAAAAGACTTAAAATAATAATAATAATAATATAAATTTGAAATTTAATATTATTAATTATGATTTAATAAATAATAAAATTTTAAATTGATAGTTAATGCATTATAAATTTTAAAAAAAAAATACCAAAGAGGTGGTGAGGAAGGAAATGGTGAAGTTTTTGGAAGTCGACATGATTTATCCAATTTTGGATAGTGCGTGAGGGTGTCTTGTACGAGTGGTACCAAAGAAAGGTGGGATGATGGTGATTACAAATGAAAATAATGAATTGATTCCGACTAGAACCGTAATAGGGTGAAGGATGTGTATAGACTATCAAAGGCTTAATCAAGCCATAATAAAATATCATTTTCCCTTACCGTTTATAGATCAAATGATTGAACGATTGTCTGGTCAACGATTTTATTGCTTCTTGAATGGTTAATCCAGATACATTTAGACTGAATACGTTGTCTCCATTTAGTACCATCTTTTGGACTCAAAGGATAGCTGAATACCTATATATATATATATATATATATATATATATATATATATATATATATATATATATATATATATATATATATATATAAATAAATTGTCAATACATAGAGAAAAGAAGGAAGAAAATTTGGAAGACAAAAACTGAATAAAACCAAATTCAATACATCTACATTCTTACTGTTGTGCATACTGAAAATAGATCCCAAGTCTCTACTCACATACCTGCAATTCAAAAATTTCACATGAAATTAAAATTTTATTACATATTTAGAAATTGGGAAAGAGTAATCCAAAAATTTCACATGCAATTAAAATTTTATTATATATTTAGAAACAAGGAAAGAGTAGAAAATCATTTAGAACTTTTTTAAATTAATAATCACATTCCCAATCCTTAGGAGAGGGAAGGCCATTGATGGTGTGAGCATCTAAATTAATATAATGTGATATTGAATTGAATTAGATACCATAATATATTCATTTGGGTCCTCTTGATGTTGATGCACCGGCATCTCCCGAAAATCCATGTCCAATTGATGTTGATGCAGCAGTTTGTTCAAAAAATTCATTTGCACTTGTTGCACCAATGAATTGAAGGATATAAGATAGAAAACTATAGAGTTAACATATTACAACCAAAACTTTATAATACAAGATTTCAATTAGCCGAGATTTATATATTGTAAAATTATTCTCAAGATTTCTTAACATAGATAAGAAAGTATATATATTGCAAAATTATTCTCAAGATTTCTTAACATAGATAAGAAAGTAAGATCTAAGTAAACATTGATAAGAAAGTAAGATTTAATATATTGAATAATCACAATTACAAAATAGATATTAAACTGCAATAGTACTTTCTTAGATGTAAATAATTATTAAATAAAAGAAAATGAAAATGGAATATTATTTTTGTTAAACAACCCATTGGGAAGGCTAAGGGTTTGTTTGGAATAAGAGAAAAACCTAAGAAAGAAATAGATACAAGAGAATTAGGGGAGAGAGAAACCACTTCTCTTGTTTAGAACAGAAGAGAGATAAGAAAGAGAGTTAAAATTTGCATGGGATACAAACAACTCTTTAATTATATTTGGTTTATATACAAACTTACTTCACTAATACAAACATTAATTGCTGCTGTTTCAAAACCATATGCATACATAGCAGCTTAGCATTAGATGCGTAGGGAATAAAACGAACGATAAGCATCCAAATCACACAGCAAGAAGGGATCCATGGATGTTTTTTCCTGTAATCATAAAAGCCAAGTCCAATGCTTCCTTCTTACCAAAAGAGTAATTTGTTTGAAGCTGTGAAGTTACACAATAGTAGTCACCACAAATACTAGACACCTTTTATTTCCCTTTAAGATCATGAGTGCTCTTATGTTTATTATTGTCAATGACCATTGCTTCCTTTATCTTCTTGCTTCCTCCACATATGGATACATGAAAATGTAGTGAGAACTGGAAAATTCGAAGCAAAAAACATAAAATCTTTCGACTACGTTATGTCAATTTTATATTTTGTACCTGCCAATCAATGTCTGACAAATTCTTCCATCCTTCGACAGCCATGGGCAAGATTGCTTTGCCATTGATGTCATGACGACACAGGTAATGCTGCCTAAGTTAAAACTGAATATTCACAATTAGAAAATAGATATTAAACTTCGATAGGTATAGAATTGGTTTTAATATGTTTTGTTGTTCTACCTATAAAAGAAAATTATATAATTTTATTTCTCGTACCATTTACAAAAATTGATAGCTTACATTTTCTATTGCATAATATAAATATTAGAACTAGCATCCATCTCATATATACAACACCATGTACAAACAAAAAGGTAGTATTTAAAATGCCGCAATACCAATTCACTAAATTATATTCATGTATACAAACAACCTTTACATGAAACCATAGCAGAACTAGGTTGTATAAAAGGTCACTTTTTGAATGTTGTTATTATTGTTAAATATAAGTGAAGGCTATAATTATACTCTGATTCTCAGGAACCTTTTGGACTAAATAATAGTTCAAAGATCCCAAGGATGGGTACACCTTAGAAAATGCATCAGCTAAGAAAGTCAGAGTAGCTAGCAGCTTAGACATAATATTTTGAGAATCAATAAGCATACCTCCATCAGCAAGTGGAGGAGGAAATTCCTTCAAAATTTTCTCTAAATGGTTTGAACTATCTTGGCTCACAAGACGAGTCACAAGAGCTTCTAAAATTTCACCTTGGACTTTCACATGGTCTTTTGAACCTGCAGTTACAAAAATATGTGTAAATTTAACAAAAAGCTCATGGAAAGATGATTGAGCATAAATGAGACAAGTGATAACCAAAAATGAAATATTGAAATTTGAAACTAAAATTACACATGGGACAAAATTGAAACTAGAAGAAATCAACAACTAAAATCCTACTTAAGTTCGAAACATCACATTATATTCAAACAATCAGATTGACTGCACAAAAACATTGCTTGTCCATGGTGAAAGTTAAGAGGGAAATAGGGTCCAAACCAATCAATAACCTTCAGTTTGGACAGGATAAGGTCCGATAGTTTTTATTTTGGGGGAGGGGGCCCAGATCATATTCGAGTTCAGTCCAATCACATCATCGGATTAAATTTTATTCAAAACTTTTGATTTAAAAATATGTATAAGAAAAGAGAATATAAAACAGTATATTTGATAGAGAATAAAGTTATATTAGGTCAAGTTGATCACATTTCAATTTTCCTAAGCCAACACCCGACCCAATCTAGATCAGTTTCATTTCCTTTTCACCTGATCCCATTTCACTTCTGTTACACTTATGTCGATCAGATTCTTATACAATTTAAGTGATGACATCAAAGATAAAAATCCCAGTGAAAATGTTCACCTCGAAATAAAATAGCCAAAGACAACCCTTAATAAATAATAATTTTCCTCATATGGTCATTCAAAATCTAATTGAAATATGTATATTTTGATCCTTATCACTCTAAGCCTCGGGTACATATGGCTAGACCAACTTAATAATTGAACTGAAAAAAATCTGTCAAAAAGTTTTACTATTATGTATTATAGAAAGAAACGCTGATTACAGACCACAAACCTCTAAGAACTTGATAAATGTTCACCTTGTTGAGAACAACCACACATGATTTGTTTGTAGTCTCCATTTTCTGCAAAAAGTGATTATCTCAATGCTTCCTTCTTACCAAAAGAGTAATTTGTTTGAAGCTGTGAAGTTACACAATAGTAGTCACCACAAATACTAGACACCTTTTACTTCCCTTTAAGATCATGAGTGTTCTTATGTTTATTATTGTCAATGACCATTTCTTCCTTTATCTTCTTGCTTTCCTCCATATATGGCTACATGAAAATGTAGTCAGAACTGGAAAATTCGAAGCAAAAAACATAAAATCTTTCAACTACGTTATGTCAATTTCATCTTTTGTACCTGCCAATCAATGTCTGACAAATTCTTCCATCCATCGACAGCCATGGGCAGGATTGCTTTGCCATTGATGTCCTGACGACACGCTTTAATTCAGGCACATTTGTGTTTGAGAAATATTTGATATCCATTTGCCCCCCTCGGAACACCCTCGTGGATTCTTCTTTTCTTTGTCATTCGAGGGTGCTTGTAGAAGCCTTTCAGGTAATGCTGCCTAAGTTAAAACCGAATATTCACAATTAGAAAATAGATATTAAACTTCGATAGGTATAGAATTGGTTTTAATATGTTGTGTTGTTCTACCTAGCTTTGATTATCTCTAGAATATATAAATTATATTAACATATAGGTAAAATTAACATAAACTTTAAAATAGTATAGGAATTGATGCATACCTAGAAGCTTCTTTCACATCAGTGGCCCTATATTGATCACCAAAAGCATGTCTTCCAATACATATTGGCATACATATTGGCTTTGTCCAACCTGGCAATGTTGAGATATTCACATACTTCCATACATCAAGGAAAAGAAGCAATCAAAAAATAAAAATTCAATACGTACCAGGAATAAGGTGGGGGACTTTTTTGCAAATAATTGGTTCTCTGAAGACAGTTCCTGAAATTTATTTTTGAGACCGCAGATAAGAAACCAATATATATCTACTCATCTACAACTCATTAGCAATGACGGACCAGAACATATAAACCAACTAGTGTATTATTTAATATCATACAAATAAAATTACATTAGATTACCATTCAAAATGTTTATAATTGTCCCATTTGGACTCCTCCACATGCTCTTCAGGCCGAACTCCTCGACACGAGCTTCATCTGTCAATTATAACACTAGTATAAGCTATGCAAATATATAATACTGAGTAGAACATTAACATGCAACAACTTGATCAGCAGGATTCATGCACAAACAATACATGGGATGTCCGCTGAACGTTACATGTATTCACACAAGTCCACAGCAGGATTCATGCACAAGCAATACATGGGATGTCCGCTGTTCTTACTAGTCCACAGCAGGATTCATGCACAAGCAATACATGGGATGTCCGCTGGTTACTAGTGAAACGTTACATGTATTCACACAAGTCCACATGAAGGCAAAAACTAAAATAATATGTTAGGATTATTTTTCAGAATTTAGGGCAATTATTTATCACACTCGAAACTATTTATCACACCCGAAACTATTTTTAAACCTAACCTAACCTCCATCTTTCTTCAACCATCATCATCATCTAAAGATTCATCAATCTCCATCAAGCCTGCAAGAACATAACACTTCACGAAAAAACCGCAATCAGTCATTTCAACACATCTTGAACCGCATCGCATTGAAACAACGGCAAACATCCGTAGACCGCAAATATCGCACAATCCTGTATCAAGAATACACTGGGAATTCAACAACAACTTCAGCATCGCAAAAAGAAGAAGATTCAGAATGGATCAAGAAAAGTGTGGAAGAACAACATCGAGGAAGAAGCGAAATTGAGTGAAAGCAGAGGGACATTAGCATACCTGAACCGCGGGATTTTGACTCGTCTTCATCTTCGAAGCACCATTAGCTAACATCTGCAGGCCACAAATTTTGCACAATCCTGTATCAAGAATACCCTGGGAATTCAACAACAACTTCAGAATCGCAGAAAGAAGAAGATTCAGAACGGATCAAGAAAAGAGTGGAAGAAGAACATCCAGGAAGAAGCGAAATTAGGCGAAAGCAGAGCGACATTCGCATACCTGAACCACGGGATTTTGACTCGTCTTCATCTTCGAAGCACCATTAACATCCACATCCATAGGCCGCAAATTCCGCACAATCATGTATCAAGAATACACTGGGAATTCAACAACTTCAGAATCGCAGAAAGAAGAAGATTCAGAAAGGATCAAGAAAAGAGTGGAAGAAGAACATCGAGGAAGAAGCGAAAGCAGTGGGACATTCGCATACCTGAACCGCGGGATTTCGACTCGTCTTCATCTTCGAAGCACCATTAACATCCGTAGGCCGCAAATTTCGCAAAATCCTGTATCAAGAATACACTGGAAATTCAACAACAACTTCAGAATCGCAGAAAGAAGAAGATTCAGAACGGATCAAGAATAGAGTGGAAGAAGAACATCGAGGAAGAAGCGAAATTTAAGCGAAAGCATAGGGACATTCACATACCTGAACCGCAGGATTTCGACTCGTCTTCATCTTCGAAGCACCATTAACATCCGTAGGCCGCAAATTTTGCAAAATCCTGTATCAAGAATACACTGGAAATTCAACAACAACTTCAGAATCGCAGAAAGAAGAAGATTCAGAACGGATCAAGAATAGAGTGGAAGAAGAACATCGAGGAAGAAGCGAAAGCAGAGGGACATTCGCATACCTGAACCGCAGGATTTCGACTCGTCTTCATCTTCAAAGCACCGTAGGCCGCAAATTTCGCACAATCCTGTATCAAGAATACACTGGGAATTCAACAACTTCATAATTGCAGAAAGAAGAAGATTCAGAACGGATCAAGAAAAGAGTGGAAGAAGAACATCGAGGAAGAAGCGAAAGCAGAGGGACATTTGCATACCTGAACCGCGGGATTTCGACATGTCTTCATCTTCGAAGCACCATTAGCATCCGTAGGCCGCAAAATTCGCACAATGTTGTATCAAGAATACACTGGGAATTCAACAACAACTTCAGAGTCGCAGAAAGAAGAAGATTCAGAACGGATCAAGAAAAGAGTGGAAGAAGAACATCGAGGAAGAAGTTAAATTGAGCGAAAGCAGAGGGACATTCGCATACCTGAACCGCGGGATTTCGACTCGTCTTCATCTTCGAAGCACCATTAACATCCGTAGGCCGCAAATTTCGCAAAATCCTGTATCAAGAATACACTGGAAATTCAACAACAACTTCAGAAACGCAACAAGAAGAAGATTCAGAAACGCAAAATCCTATATCAAGAATAGAGTGGAAGAAGAAAATCGAGGAAGAAGAGAAATTTAAGCGAAAGCAGAGGGACATTTGCATACCTGAACCGCGGGATTTCGACTCGTCTTCATCTTCGAAGCACCATTAACATTCATCTTTCTTCCCTCTTGTGCGTGTTCTTGCAATCCGTTGATAAGAGCAATGGTATGGCGGAGCTTCGATGGTAAGAACTCAAGGAGGTCATCGCGGAGGCTAGGCAAGCAAGGACGACGTTTCACGGCTTCGAGATCGCGGCGGAGAGGGATGAGTCGTCGGTGGCGCTTCTGAATGGGTAGGTTGAGGAGGCTTTGGTCGCGCGTTTGAATGGATAGGATGAGAAGTCGGCGACGATTTGTTCCGGTGAGGGTTTCTCTGAAGAGACAATAGTGGAAACGGCGCTGAAGAAGATAGAAGGAGGAGGCTGAGTTTTTATGCTTCTATGTTAAGCGAAGGGGAAGCATTGTTGGAAGAAGAAACAAGAATTTCAAGAGATGGGTGAAAGAAGATAAAGACTTTGCATTTTTTTGAGAGAAATGTTTGACACCTAACGCAAATTTTTAACATATATAAATTAATCGTATTTGTAATTCAAATTCTAAATAAAAAATGTTTGAGAATGCGTTAAAAATATATATAGTACTAACTTATTTTTATCAATACATTATAAAAAAAAATCATAATTAAAAAAAGGTCATGCTAATGAAGGTGTCAAGAGATTTGTAAGGATTTTAAATTTTAATTCATCATCATCTCTCTCTCAAACTATATTTGTTTTATTTTTTATTTTTGGTATTTTATTTTTTAATTTATTTTTTAATTTTTTAATCTCTGATTTAGAAATAAGAATAATAGGTTGGAATTAGATTCCTAACGCAAATTTTTAACATATATAAATTAGATTTCAATCACTAGCATACCCTCCTTGCGACTTATGAGCTTTTCAGGAATATATTTGCTACCCACATATATTATCTATTGAATCCCCTGGTCAGTTATTTTGTATTTTGGTTTTTTCCTAATTGTTATATTAATCTTTTTAATTATGTATTAATTATAATTAATAATTTTTAACATCTTGGTTAGTAATTAATAATTTTTAACATCTGAGGCACTGGATTTATTTTGATTTATGATGATGTGTAACGGTATCGAAGTTTCGGAATTAGGTTATGCATGATAGAATTCGCTTTCCTCGCAATTTCCCTTAATTACTATTTTTTGCTCGTAATACATTTTATTTGAATTAAAGCTCACATTGCTAGTTATTTAATAGTTTGATTTAGTTCCAAAGTATTAAGCAAAATACAATTATTTGGAGGTATTAAGTAAAATAACAAACCTTTCTTTATAGGAAGAAGCCAAGTTAGCATGAGCTTCAGCCATAGTAGGTCTGACAGTAATTGCACGTATAGAATCCTGGATAGCATCACTAACTCTTCCAATCTCCTTATAAGTACTAAGTTTTCATACTTGTTACTTATAGATTATTATAGCAAGGTTGAAATAAGGTGCAGATAATCCAAGGGTTACGCTTACTGTAGCTTTATAATATGAAGCAGCAACACTCGCCATGTTTTTGTATCACCAATTTCAACCAAGAAAATTCAATTTTTCTCGCATAACCCACAAACTACTACCTAGCATGAAGATAGAAGGATCACATACCATTCCATCTATATGTTTTCAAGCTTGTGGATGGTTGGGCTGTAATGAAAGACATTGCTTCGTAGTAACAAAAAAATAAGTTGAGCATAATGACAAAATACAAGTAAAGAAGAAAAAATACATACATTGTAGCACTAGACGACTTCATCCACTCTACCAGCATCTTTCAAAGCATTACCTTAAAAAACAAGTTGAGTAAAAATATAATGGTTCGAAAGCGTAATGACAAAATACATGTAAAGCAGATAAAAGACATACATTGTAGCACTAGACTGTTTCATTCAATCTACCAATATCTTTCAAAGCATTACCTTACGAAAACAAGTTGAGTAAGAATATAATGGTTCGAAAGCATAATGACTAAATACATGTAAAGCAAAAAAAAGACATACATTATAGCACTTGACTGCTTCCTCCACTCTGTCAACATCTTTCAAAGCATTACCCTGAGAAAACAAATTGAGTAAAAATATAATGAAGAAAAAAAAGACATACATTGTAGCACTAGACTGCTTCCTTTACTCAGCCAACATCTTTCAAAGTGTTACCCTAAGAAAACAAAGATAATTTTATATTTACATCTTCAATGATGCTTCCGAATATTTGGAAAAATCAATTTTCAATTTACAATGAAGATATCAGAACGATTTAAAAGAATTTAAACAAAAAAAATCAGGGGAAAGAGCATTCGATGACAACCCAAAATATCTTATTATGCAAGATTGGGAAAATTGATGCACTCCCGCAACATTATACAAGAGTTCAATGCAATTTCTTTGTTACCATAGCTGTTTAGAAATAGATACAGAGAAGTCAACAATAAGGTGTTTATTTGTTTTGTGACATAAACTTCGATAATTATATTACATATTAGTTTGATTACATATTGGTTTAGGATAATTATAAAATAAGTACTAATTGATTGATCAATTTTGAAAATCAATATCATAAAATAAGAAAGATGTATCTACTTGAGCCTGGTGAGAGAGGTGTAACCGTCTCTGTAAATGATTTATTAGATGGGAATGCCTCTAGGATCTCCGATCAAAACGTTAGATGGTATACCGTTTCTTTCATTGTAAAATATCCTATAGTTTGATTACATATTGATTAGTTTAGGATGAGTATATAAAATATGCACAAATTGATTGATCAATTTGGAAAATCAATCTCATCAAAGAAGAAAGATGTAACTACCTGACAATCATGGCAATTGAAGGGAGCATAAGTGTCTTTGTAAATGGTCTTCTGGATGGGAATGTCTTTGGGATCTCCGATCAACGCGTTAGGCGGTATACCGTTTCAACACTACTTAAAATCAAGCAACAAACACATCAAAACTATAAGAGAGAGCATGTATTATGCTCTAAACTAAATACTACAAATATTTTTATAATGCATTAAAACACAAATAAAATGATAAATATACTAGCTTAAAACAACATATTAGGTTGTACAATAACTCACAAAATAAGGATAATCACACCTCAAACTCGAATCATTACATGTCATGTATTGCTATTGTATGTTGGTTTTGATAGAAAGATCAATGGTACTGTAACACGGTAGGAGAACTGACTTGGTGTTTTTGTTTGACAAAAACATGCGCGGATAGCAAGAGTCGCCACCGACTTTTATTTTATCCAATAGGAAAGGTTATAAAAGAACAGGAAAGACCTTTTAAAAAATATTTGAGTTTGGGGGGGTAGGTTATATAAAGGGAAGGTATTAACACCCTTTGTATCCATGGTTATCCATGGGCTCTTAATTACTTAGCTCACTTTAACTTGTTCGAAAGAATGTGTAGTGTGTGTTTTAGAAATATTTTCAGAAGTTCTTTGTAATGATCCTCGTATGGATGTATACAAAGTCTTGAGTTTGAAAATGTTTTAAAAGTGGGGTGTGAAAAGAGTTTTTTGAAAGTGTGAGCAAGTAATTAAGAGCTGCCTACCCTAAGTTAGTCTTTCATGTTTTTCTATTTCCTTTCAAGGGTAAGATTGTCCTTACTATTAAGGAGTGAGTAGTCACATACCTTGGATTTATTAAGGGACGGACGTAGGGTCATTGTATGGTCATAGAAGGCATCTGGTAGGGGTGTCTTAGCAATTTGCAGGGACTATCATCATTTTTTCCGTAGGATCATCGAGGGACGAGATCATTTATTCTGTAGGCAACCTCGAAGGGACTTATGATCTTTTGAATCTGAAGGGACTTGAAGATTTTTCTGTTTGAAGGGACTTTGCTTAAGACACCCCACTTTCGATGGATTTGACACTATTTTCGTAAGGAAACCAAGAGGAGTAATCCTAGGGGGTGCAGATGGAGATCGTATAATGATCGGCTCGCGTGTGTGAATATCAATTTCAGTTATTTATATTGAATTTAGTGGACTAGGTCCAATTAATTTAACATACATGTCTTTCCACACCCTATTATTACTAACCACACAGTTTAATATTTTTGCAGAATTTAAAAGCGAAAAATAAATCCTAAGTTATTACATCATGGCGAGGGGTACATGACTTAAACTGGAGAGTGCGAAAAATAAAATGCGGAAAATTAAATATTACAAAATAGATAATAAACCTATACACTTGTTCCAATAAAGAATAAATGACGAAAAAATAAAATCAGGAAAGAGATAATAATGGAGGAGGAAGAAATTTTGGAGGATTCGATAAAAATCGGTTAATTGAATTTATTAAGAAAATAGGGTTCTTATGAGTTTTTGAAGTTTTAAATTATTAATTTAATTAAAAAAAGTTTTTATTTTTTATTTACAAAAAAAAAGACTTGATTAATTTATTTACAAAAACAAAAAGAGACTTGATTAATTTATTTTGATATTTTTTTAATTAATTAGTTTTTAAATAAATAAATAAGAAATAAAAATACAATTACGATAATAGACATAACGACGTTGGATCGTTTAAAAATAACAAAACTTAAAATAACAGACAAATTGCTACCGCGTAAACGGTCATCGCAAATCGAATAAATAAATAAAACAATAGCATGATAAAATTAAATTAAATAAAATAGAAAAAAATGTAAATCGAAACGCGGATCGGTAAGTGTTAATGGTGAATTGTCACCGTGCAAAATCGGCGGACGCGTGCAAAATCGAAATACAAGAATAAATATAGAACATCGCACATAAACCGATAAAATCCATTACTAGCTTGCTACACCCAAAGTGATCATCGCAATAGGGATCAAAAATTGTATGAATATAAATAAACATAAAATAAAAGAAATAAAAAAATGATGTTGCTAACGCAAAATTGCGATCATCGCAACTGAATCGGATCAATACAAGTGTCACACATCATTCACACAAATGTGTAAACAACGCATCGACATGATCCAATCCGAATAGTAAAAAAAACTAAAACAAAATTATATTATATATTATATTAAACTTATTATAAATATATATATATATATATATATATATATATATATATATAATAACATGTACCTACTATATTTATAAAAAAAAACAACATTACGTACATATTTGAAAAGGCCATTGCAAAGTTTTACGAAGAAAACCAAACTACGTACGTATTTGAAAAAGGCTATTGTAAAACTTCTTTATAACAGTAATCGGTTTACCTCATTTACCATATATCGTCGTTCTCTTTTTTTTTTTTTTTCGGTCTTGTTTCTCCTTGAGGCAAGAATTTCCGTTCTTGAGGTTGGTGAAGGTCATGAGTTTATATTGGAGAAGGAAATAGGTTAAAAAAAGTCGGGACTTGTTGATGTATTTGAGGTTGCTTGAGGATGAAGTTAGGAAGTTTCCATTTTGGTCAAAATTTGGTATTAAGACATACTCTTTTGGTTTTGAACGAAATTGGATCCTTATAATTATCATAAACATCAAATATTTGATCCTAAAATAGTCTTAAGATCAAATATTTGATTTTTCAATATTTTTCTTAATTAAAATTGAATTTAAATGAATTAGATCCAATATAATATAAAATAAATATAAAAAATCAGATATTATGATCTATGGGTCGTGCATGATCTTACAATTGAGTTTGGGTTAGAAAAATATGGGCTCATTTGGAAGAAACTTGAGTTTAGACCCTTTTTGCTTCATAAACCTCTTGAAAATTTCTCAATTTTGACAATGCATAACTTCTTCAATTTTGACCCCATGAAGGTGTTCTTGGAATTTTTAGAAATCTTAGAGTGTCCTCTAATTAAAACTTTTGGTCCCATGTCCATATCATTTACCATTTTCAAATTATGAGCTTTGGAAAAAAGTTGACTTTTTGTTAACTTTCAAAAAGACCTATAATGTCTTGGCTCATATCTTTCAAATGAAGTATTTTTGGACTTGGCTTGTGAGACAAAAACTTGTGGAGAATTGAATTTCCTTCAAAATGAGCTTTGGATGGGAAATTTCTGATGAAGTATATGAAAGTTATGATTGGTCAAAGTTCAGTTGACTTTTCCTACACAAAACCCTAATTTAGTAACTCCTGATTCTTGATGATTCTGAGGTTTCCTTGATGAATCATGGTCAACCCTTGATCAAATGATGAATTTTACCTCATAATCTCGATGTTGACCTAAAATGTTGAAGTTTGACTTTATGTTGACCACAATTGACTTTTTTACCAAGTTAATTGATTTTTGGGTATCTGAGCATCTGACTGGCCAAACTTGTGAGGAAAGCTTTGAAACTTGACATGAACATTCTTTAATATATGTGGGATGTTATGAAGTCTACTTGTGGCTTTGGAAGTTCACTTTTCTTGGGGAAACTCAAAATCCTAGTTTTAAGAACCATTGTTCAGGAGGAGACTTTGTCTGATGAAACCTTCAATCCCTTTGACCAATTGAGAATCTCGTGACTATTAGGAGCCCTCTTGAGACACATTATCTTGAATATGGGAGGTAAAGTTTTGGGGTACAACAACTGCCCCTGTTCAAATTTCAGAAACCTGTGGAGTTAGATTGGCATGTACGCCATTCGTGACTTGAAGGTTGAAGGGGATAGAACACTAAAGCCCAAATATTTGCACTCGTCGGCGCGCGAAGTAATGATGTTGGTTGGTTGTATTGCTTGAATGGGCTTTAAGATGCCATTCGGAGTAAAAATGTTCTTCAAATATACCTCTTGGAGGATAAAGCAGTCCAAAATGTAGATTAATGTAATCTCGGGGGATGTAGCGACCCAAGATGTTGTTTGGTGTGGTCCTGGAGGATAGAGCAGTCCAAGACGTTGTTATGTGTAATCATGGAGGATAGAGAAGTCCAAGATATTATCCTAGGGGTTTTTAGCAGCACGAGATATTATTTGAGGTAGCCCTTGGGGGATATAGCAGCCCAAGATGGATATAGATGTAATCTCAGGAGATGTAACAGCCCAAGATATTAGTTTTCATGGCCCTGGAGGATATAGCAGCCCAAGACGTTGATGAATGTAATCTTGAGGGTTGTAGCAGCCCAAGATATTGTTATATGTATTCCTGGAGGATAGAGCAATCCAAGATATTATTATATGTACTCCTGGAGGATAGAGCAGTCCAAGATATTGTCCCGGGGGTTTATAGTAGCCCGAGATATTGTTTGAGGTAGCCCTTGGGGGGATATAGAAGCCCAAGATGGATATAGATGTAATCTCAGGAGATGTAGCAGCCCAAAATATTGGTTTTCGTGGCCCTGGGGGATATAGCAGCTCAAGACGTTGATGGATGTAATCTTGAGGGTTGTAGCAGTCCAAAATATTGTTATATATATTCCTGGAGGATAGAGAAGTCCAAGATATTGTTATATGTACTCCTAGAGGATAGAGAAGTCCAAGATATTGTCTCGGGGGTTTATAGCAGCCCAAGAATACGTTGTTGATGACATTCTTCTGCTAGGGAATTAACCTGAAAAACAAGGTTAGTTTTATGCAATGTCATGATGTATATAACGCTTTGTAAGACGATCTTCTTATCATAAATTAGAATTTGTGTGCGTTGTGGATACGTATGATATGAAATGATGTAGATGATGTATGTATGAATTATGTATGGATAGCTCATCAGTAGCTTCATGTAACAACTGCTAGTTGGGGAAAATAGATCCTGATCCGTTGCTGAGGAATATGAAGACATCATTCCCGTCTTGTTTCAGAATGTTGTAACTTAGGATCTTTTGATTTTTATTTGTCGCACTTTTTATTGGAATATGATATTTCTAAATTTCTGACTGGGGATAAAAGAGACGGACATTCTCCTGAGAGATTTATCCGACCAAGTGTCAATTCTTCGGAGGATATCAGACTTGAGAGAAATCTGTCTGGGACTTCGTAGAGTTGGAAGTACAAGAGATTATTTGTAATGCTTTGCTGAAGTATAGCTGTAAGGATTACTCTGTGGGGATGAACCTGCGAAGATCTGTTGGATATGAACTTTGTTGGGATCCTACTTTCAAGAGTCCTTAGTAAATGATATTATTGAAATTTTAGTAAACATCAATCATATTCAAAATAACCAACGGGTTCATAACTTCTGATATTTCGGACTTCCCTGAGTAATTTTCTAGGAATTATCATGACTGAATCTAAAGACATGATACTGACACCATCTGATATTGAATCTGATCTGATTAGATTTGAAAAGAGAGTGTTACCCCTAGCTGAGGATGATTTGTCCCAAAAAGGAGCTACCTCTAGAGAAATAAACAAAATGTTCCACAATAATATGTCTTTGGCATTGTGAACTTGGTAATGTTACCTCTGGCAATTCAAATGGGAAGATCTGCCCCTGGTTATTTAAGCATTGTTGAACCTTGACCTGACTGCCCCAAATGACTTGGGAAATAACATGGCATGCCCCCTTTATTGAAGATAGTGATTATGCCCCTTGATTGGAAGATAGTGATTATGCCCCTTGTATACATTAGCTTTGATTTAGGAAGCAACTTTGCATGTAGGGAGGACTTTGATTCATAGAATGTTCTTCATGTAAGCTTCTCTGCTGTCAAACACTTAGTTATATGAAAACAATGATATTCAAAACACAATACTTATGTATGTCTTGAAGTTTTGAAAAAGAGTTATTTTAGTAAAACAATGTTTGTGAAAACTGTGATATTGACTCAAGTTTTGTAATAAACCTTAAAGGAGTCAGGATACCTTTTTGTAGCAGTACGCTTTCGAAGTAACTATGTTTCAGTTAGGAATTTTAAAGGGTTGTAACATGGACTGGTTCACGGTTTAAGAAACAAAGGATAAATGCTCAAATTTTATTTGAACCCAACCCATCCTTCGTGATGTTCTCCAGTCCTATGTTCGATTAACTTATGCATTAAGGCTCCAAGGGAGTTTGGAACTGTAACACTGACATTTGTGATGGTTCAGAAACCAGAACTTTATTTGAAAAGTCAGTTATCCTTTTTTTTGTTGAGGATTTGCAGTGATCTCTTTTTCTTTTGACTTTGTTATCCTTTCCTTTTTGCCTGAACTGTTTGTTTCAAAATTACAGTCAGCGGGATGTCTCAATCTTTACTAAGTCTCCTTCATAGGTTTTGACTTACTGAGCTTTTCCTTTGTTAGATATTGACTATCGGACTTAGTGATTAAGGGAACCATCATTAGTTGTGTACAAAAAGACAACCAACATAATTAAGTTAACCGAGTAACTACCCTGCCCCAAGTTATGAATAAGGGTTTTTAATTTGCGTGAGAAAAAAACTCCTACTTCATAGGCTCAAAAGGGTTGACTAGGGATTAACTTCCTTATATCTCCACTGTTTAGGAATTGAAACAATGCTTGTACATCGTCAACATAATCTGTTCAAGAGCATACTATATGAAATTATGGTATCGTCTTCGTCATCCTCCCTCTAAAGGCTTACAGCTTTATCAAGAGTTAAATATCACAAAAAGCGAGATAAGAAGCATAGTTTTAAATATAGTGAAACAAATGGATTAATTCAAGACAAACATACGCAATGCATTAATGTAAAAACAAAGTTTGACATAATAGTAAGTGTTTGAGCAAACAAATGAAATTACAACTAAAGAAATCAAATGATGTCCCATCCAGTTGGCTGAATGTCTTCGATTGTAATCCGTGAACTTTCAGGAGCAGTATATTTTACCATGAAATCAAATTTGTCACTTGGTTGTCCCATGGTGTCCTAAACTTCAACAGGTGTTTGTGAGCTTTCTTTCTTGCTCCCTCGGGTGATTTGTCTGGCAGCTTCGATGTTTAATGGACGATAGAGGAATTCAATCTGGTCTTCTGGCATAACCTTGAGGACTCATTCGCCAATCAGGTCTTGAATCTTATTATTTAATGCCCAACAGTTATTAGTGTCATGTCCAGGAGAGTTTGAGTGATATGTACACCTTGCATTGGGATTATAGTCAGGAGAGGAAGTATTAGGCTTCAGAGGAGCGTTCTTCAAGATAACCAACTTCATCTCCAACAAGCATTGCAAAATTTGCGACATTGGCGTGTCAAATTTGATGAACTCTCTTCTACATTCCTTGTGTCAAGGAAGATTAACCCTACCAGATCTTCTTCCTTTAGTTGAAGAATCATCAGTAGTATCCTGTCTCTTTCCTTCTCTTATCCTCATCTTCCTTTCAACCAAGTCAGCTTGTTTAATCAGAGATTGACTGATGATTAGATTCCCGACTCAGTTACCTTGAAGTTTATTGACAAAGATTCTCAGTTCTTCTTGCCCCTGGGCTAAGTTTTGGATAAGAGCCACCTGGCCATTCATCTGGATTCTCATCTCTGCCATCTCAGCTTGCAGTTGTTCTAACTGATCACCCTTGTCGTCTTTAGGATTCTTCTTTTTCATGTCCTTAGTGAGGAGGGTTTTCAACTCTTCTTTCCCCTTGGACAAATTCAGGATCACCTCTTGAAATTGAGCAATTTGGGTTTGGAGATCTTTGACAGATTGTTCAAGAGCCATTTCTGTTGAAATAAACAGCGAGAAGATGAAAAGCTTGTCGCGGAAACCTGTTATGCAATGGTATGGTATATAGATGCATATGCAATGTTTTCCAGGACCACGTAGGATTTAAATTTGTTTAAAGAAAACAAAAATAAAACTTTTATTAGTAAGTTTAAAATATAATTGCCCTTTGGGCTTATAATGAGAGAAAACAAAAAGTTGCAAAGAAAATAAGAACATCTGAGACTCAAGTCTCCCATGGACGCTTTCTCTTTTGGTTGAGATATGTATTGAGTTTCCGCTCTTCGTGAAGTTTCTTCGTTAGCTCCCACACCTTCTCTTTGTGAGCATGGAACAGATCCTCAAAAGTATCCCTTTTTTCTTTCAATTGAATCCAAGACTTCTGGAGCTCTTCCAGATCTATAGGCATGTCAGGATGCAGAATGGTATAAAGAACGTCTCCTTCCCCAATTGGCTCAACAATTACTGGTAGAACAACAAGATATGGCATCATTAGAGTCTGAGCACGAGATCGCACCCATCTGAGGTAAGGTTCCATAGGGATTGAGTATTGTTGATCTTGTTCACCATGCTCCAGGTTCGTATAAACCTTCGGTAACCTTGAAGACCGTTGTCGTAATCAAACATGATACCTTGAATAAGCATGTCATGAGGACCATTACTCCGAGCATAACCAAACTGACGTAGTGCTAAAGAAGGATTGTAAGTAATTCCCCCTCTAATGCCAAGGAGTGGCACATTAGGTAACTCACCACAACGGTCAATGATAGTAATATTCTCCATAAATCGAGAACACTAATGAATGTTTGAATGAGAGAGTGACATCATCCTTTTAGACCACCTTAAACCTTGTTCATTCTTCATCGCAGATCGAGGAAGATGTGAAATAAACCACCTTGATAATAGGGGTATGCAACACATCAGAGTTCCTCGCACCTTCGTAGTACGAGTGTGAAGAGAGTGTAAGATATCTTTAAGAAAGGTAAGCACAAGATTGTGAATCATAAATATATTGATTGCGTGCACGTATATGAATTAGTCAGGATTAGGGAACAGTACCAAACCATAAATCAACAAGGCTAAGATCTCCTAAAAAGCATCATAACTCATAGCATCCAAGAACACATGAGCCTTCTCTATCAATACCTTAGCAAGAATACCCTTAGTTCCACTTCTACAATGTCTGATTTCTTCAGATACAAGGTTGCTGCAATAACTTCGGGTTTAGGCTCTTTCTCTAAGCCTGTGAAAGATTTCTGATCAAGGATATGCACACCAGGTAATTTGGAGAATTCATCCATTGTGGGCACCAACTGATAATCAGGAAATGTGAAGTAGTGATGTTTAGGATCAAAGAACTGGACCAGAACACTCATCATATCTTCATCAAACCCTGAAGTAACCAAATCAAGTAGGTGACCATGCTTTTTGGTGAACTGAGAGCTTTCCAAAACTTTTGAGACCAATTCCTTAAGCTTGGAAGGTATCCTTACAAAGTTGACCTGGATAGTGTTTCTACGAGCAGAAGTCGTAACCTGCAACAAATAACAAAGATAAATCCTTTGGTCCTCGAAATGGTTAGTGAGAATGATATGCTTATGATGTCATGATGTTATTTTCAACACAAGCAAGTGGCACACACAAACAAGTCACATAATAGCCTTAAGTTTAAAGGCTTGCATAAAGTCCATAGGTAAGTATCCTTCCCACTGAAGTTTAGTTGATTCATCTTGACCTATTTTTAAAAAGACTTGAGTTCGGGGGGGGGGGGGGGGGGGGTAGGTTATATAAAGGGAAGGTGTTAGCACGATTTATATCCATGGTTATCCATGAGCTCTTAGTTACTTAGCTCACCTAAATGTTTTTGAAAAGTGTAGTGTGTGTGATTAGAAGTTTTCTAAGTACTTTGTAATGATCCTCGTATGGATGTATACAAAGCCTTGTTGGAAAATGTTTGAAAATATTGTGAGGTGTGAAAAGTATATTTTTAAAGGTGTGAGCAAGTAACTATGATGTACCTACCCTAGACTAAGTCATTCATGTTCTTTCAAGGGTAAGATTGTCCCTATTATTAAGGAATAGGTAGTCATTACCTTGGATTTGTTAAGGGACGGACGTAGGGTCATCATACGGTCAACGAAGGCAACTATAGGGTGTCTTTAGCAATTGGGAGGGGCTATCATCTTTTAAACCGAAGGGACAAGATCATTTATCATAGGCAACCTCGTAGGGACTTGATCTTTTAGAATCTGGGAGGGATTCACTACAAATAAACACGTAAATTATGGCGGTTAAGTCAAGCAAATTATGGCGGTTTGAACCGTCACAATTCACAAAAATGACGTTTTTCAAAACGCCGTAAATTTGGTTGCCGCAATGAAAATAACGACGGTTAACAATTAAACGTCGTGCAAACTGTCGTAATTTACACAATTGAAAGTGGCGGTTGTTGTTTAAAATTAGGGCGGTTGTAAACCGTCGTATTGTTCACAAAACAAACAAATATCATTACATATTACGTCGGTTGAAACCGTTGTAATGTACTAAAAATTACGTCACTTTAAACCGTTCTAATTTACATATAGTGGCGGCTGATGTTTGAAATTAGTGACGGTTTACAACCGTCGTATTATTTACAAAATAAACAAATATCATTGTATTTTACGTCCGTTAAAACCGTCGTAATATACATATAATAAATCACTATTTCAAATCAATATGAAAAAGAATCTCTTTACAATATGCTAAAATAAATTTAAATTTTGTCACAATATATATTAATTAACCACTTTTAGATATAAAATATCATTTGAACATTCTGACATACCCTATCACTCTCATTATCAGAATTTTGGCATTCCATTATAGATTGTCCACTTTTCATTCTCATATTATCAGAATTTTGGCATTCCATTATAGACACTTTTCATTCTCACATTATCATAATTTTGACATTCCATTATAGAGTGTCCACTTTTCATCCTCACGGTTCATAATGAAGAAAATAAACAAAAGAAACCATTGTAAGCCTTCAGCATAAAAAAAAACAACAAAAAAACAACTAGGTGCTATTGATTAAAATTTTCAAAATTAGATAGAAACTTTAAATGTTTGATATATGTATCACAATCTATTCCTAAAATATTAAAACATAAAAATGACCAACAACTTTTGTATCTAGTATCTCAAGTTATTCTAAAAAAAAACAAGTTTTAGAACATAAAAGTGCCATAAAAATCATATGTCCTTAGAAGGACTCTGATGATTTTCTTCATGTGTATTGCTTGCATATGATGATCTTCTTATGTCACAAGGTGGTGAAGGTTCATTTCCTGCTTCAGAAGCCTACAAAAAGCATAACAATTATTATATTAAAACTAATCACTATAGAAATATAGAATTATTAAATAGGATATATCATCAAATGGAAAAAGTATCAAAAACAAAGGAAAAAATAACAAATATGAGATACTATCACGCAAATTTCATTCTATCGGTACAGATATTTTCTATTCTGAAATTCAGACTGCAATCACTATAAACATTTCATAATAAAAAATGACAGTAATCACTTTGATCAATCGTTGAAGCATTTTCTTCTTTATTATTACCATTGTAACAAGTCACATCACATGGGTACCAAACATTGTGTTTCTATTTGGCTTGCATGGAGTGCTGACAAATCCAAATTATGTACTAACCGAAGTCTAAAATCAAACTAATCAAATTTGATGCAAATTTTAGTTTTTGCTAAGTTGGGCAATAACCGAAATCTAGTAATGAGAGGAAAAATTAACAATGTGTTACTAGTAAATGGAACATTATAAACAAGCATTTACAATTTATCAACAAGCATTTACAATTTATTAATTCATCAACAAGCATTTACAATCTATCAATTCATCAACAAGCATTTACAATTTATTACCTGAGAAATTATTATTTATTCTATATTTCCTAATAAACTAAATTCACCTCTATAAGAATAGAGAAGGAAAAGTTACATGAGCAATTATTCCATTTACAGTAGTTAGTATAATTTCTTAATAATTTCTATGAGTGAATCTAATTTATTACATGGCCAATTGTTTCAGTAAGTGAATTCGAATTAATTACATGGACAATTATTCATGTTAGTATGTTAAGAGTAAGTAAAGGCCATTATTTCTCCATCATAACAACTCTCAAATTAAAAAAGGAGAAGAAACTTTGGGAAAATGTGAGGGAGAAGGCAGCTAGTAAATAAGGGAGAGAAACTTTAGGAAAAAATGAGGTTTTTCTCAAGAGAAATGGAAAAGATGATAAGAGGAGATGGTGTTCTTCCTTTGTTTTTCCATAACTATATATTCTTTTTACGTAAAAAAAATATGGTGTATATGTATTTTTTTAGTTAATATATTTTATGTTAACCATTCATGGATAAACATAATGGAGAAAGAATATTATTCCAGAGAAAGTGAAATATTGAAATCTAGTGTAGCATCCACTAATAATATCGTGTAAACTTTTTTTGATCTAATGGTCATTTTGAATGGTACATGGTGAGGGACTTGAGTGATCCCTCGCTCTAGAAGTCACCATGTATAAGTCCGATTCTCATGTCGATATGAGTCAAAGTTCTGAACTTAAACCGGGAGCAGACTTTCTACAGGCAAGTACTGCATTGATTTTGCAGCAGAGGAATAGGCTAAAGCAGGTTGGTGCAACATATAGAAACGGTTCGAGTTATACACAAAAGATGAAAATGGATCAAATGAGGGAGAAGGCAGCTATGAACATGATGTTGAATATGTTTGTGGAACAATTAACAGAATTGGTGTCTTTTTATGGATCGATGCATCAGATATGTTTCGAGACAATTGACAGAAAGATGAATGAACTAGTTGTAGAAGAAAGTTGACAGTAAAATAGTATAGCTATAAGTGTGCATAAAATGTTAATATATTTTTGATTTGTTTTCTTCTCCATTTCAAATTTGAAGGAAACACAACATCATATTTTTGTTTTATTTCCTTTAATATATATATATATATATATATATATATATATATATATATATATATATATATATATATATATATATATATATATATATATATATATATATATATATATGAACTAAAATTTAAAATCAATATTCATTCAACCTAAACATAAAAATAATAGGCAAGTCTAATAAAACTAGGAAGCTTCAAGTTTGATTTGAGCTTAAGAAAAAAATAAGAGAATATAAGTCAAACACAGTTCAATATGCATTTTGTCGAACAGTTGATGTGCATCGCGGATTGAGGTTCTATACTTATGAATCAAACAACTATAAAGATAAGGAAAGACTCACCGGCTAGCAAAGAGGGTTATGGATCCAACACTTTAGATGGAGAAACTGCTACGAATATGCCAATAAACAACGACAACAACAAGTATTAGAATAAAATTCATACTGTGAAAAATATGGTGGAATGTAGAATTAAATGAAACAACATGGTGAGATACAACAACAAAAGTGAGATACAACAAATCATTTGTGAAAAACCAAAGCAAAAACATACCTTAAAATTGGTGGATGGTAGAATTGTGGATTGTGAGTAGCAGAATCTAGCAATCAAACGACCGATTGCGGAACTGTAGATTGCTGAGCAGTAGAACAGTACAGCAGAAAACCTGATTGTGGAATTAGGATTGCGGATCTGCGATTGCACAAAGCGATTGTTAGGGTTCAAATGATTTGTACGGTTGATTATTAGGGTTCAAAATTGATATTGACAGAATTTCAAATCATTGTTAGGGTTTGAATTTGAAAGAAATGAAGGAATTGAAAAAGGTTGATGGAGACTTACCGGAAGATTGAAATCGATTTCTTGAAGTGAAAACGTTGAATGCGCGAAGGAGAAACAAATGCTTGTATTTTCTTTTCTTGTCATACGCACATAACGTAAAATTATTATTATTATTATTATTATTATTATTATTATTATTATTATTATTATTATTATTATATATTTAAGTCATACAAATTAATTAACTAATCACGTAACATTAAGGAAATTTTAATAATAAATGTTTTTAGTGTGCCATTTCTTTTCTTATAGACGGTGAACAAAACGTGGCATAATATTGAAAACTATTATGACCACTTACATATACTACATGTTAACTCTATAAACGTTTGGTTTTCCACTAAAATCCGTGATACGGTACGAAGTTTGATCTCCCTATACATATATTTGTAAAAATTATTATTTTAGAAAGTGTGCATTTAAATTTTTAAAAGATTAAATATTGTTATTTATATTTAATTATATATTTAATTTAATTAAAAAAAACTGAAATAAAAGATATGTCCAAAACAAAAACTTTATGAGATAAAGTAAAAAAAAAAATCAAATTCAAGTTGCAAATCATAAAAATACTAAAATTGTATAATCATAATTTCTATATAAGTCAAGAGACAATAATGTAATTTAAGTTTAATTATATATGTAATTAGTAACATATTATAAAATAATTCAACACATTTAAATCTCATTATTTAAGTTTAATTATATACATAATTTAATTTACCCAAAAAAAATCTGAAACTGCTTATTACTAATATTAATGCTCATACCAAATCAAAATAGAATAAAAACATCAATATTAAATTTAAATTGCAAATCATCAAATAACCAAAATAGAACATTTAATACATAAAAAGCAACATATAATTTTCTTCATAATAAAAGTCAAGGAAGTAGCTCATCTAACAAAAGAAAAAGAAGTAACTTCTTTTAAAAATAATAAAAATTTGAAGAGTTTAATTGGATTAAATATTGGACACAAAGAAGTATTAAAATTAAATTTAAATAAATATTGAAGTAAATTTTAGATTGCTTTTTTAAATTAAAAATAAATTATAATTAATTAAAATAGTCATATCTATTACTATTTTTTAAAGTAATATTTTATTTTCAAAATAAAAATTTGAAGATAAATTACTATTTTTAGACAAATATTTTTCCTTTTTTATTTGGTAATATAAAATTTTAGTAACTACTTTTAAAAATAGTAAAAACTAAAGTCAAATCATTCATTCTTTTTGATGTTAAGATACGTCGTTTCAATTAATTCTTTTTATTATAAATTTGAAGAGTTTAATTGGAATAAATATGATGTGAATAAATATTGGGCACAAATAAGCATTCAAATTTAATTGAAATAAATATGGAAGTAAATTTTAAATTGCCTTTTAAAATTAAAAATAAATTATAATTATTAAAATAGCCATATCCATTACTATTTTTTAAAAACAACAAATAAATATTTAAATAAATTATATTAAAAATTAAATTAATATAAATATTTAATATAAAAGATTTTAATAAAATATAGATAAATGTTTACAATTACTGATTTTTATGCAAATTTACATACAAAATTAGCAAATAATAAAAATTAAAATTATTCTTTAAAAAATTAATACCAAATATTATAATATTTGATACTTTTGATTTGATGAGTGATTAATCAAAATGATTAAGAAAAAAATTAAGATTTAGAAATTATAATAAAATAATATATCCCATTTGAAAATACTCTAAATAAAAAAGATTAAGATAAAGATTTAGAAATAGTAAGAAGTAAGGAAAGTTTGAAGAACATACTACTCTATAAGTATAATATAATTCAAATTCAGACTATCATATTACAATTTAAGAGTATGTGGTGCAATGCTAGTTCAAATAGCTACACTCATATATGAAATATAAAATTGTTCCTTGATAATTTAAAAAATATGAATAATGATATATAGTTGAAAGCATTGAATTGAAGATTTTTGTAATGAATCTCAAATCTCAATATTTATGGATGTTACAATATATGCGAAAAGAATCACGTGATAAAACAAAAATATAATTAATAATTACATCAATTACTATATTATTGTTTCAACCTGATGATGACAATATTACAATCAATCACCCCCACAAACTGATGCCGACAACTTTTAGTAAGAAATATCAAACACTTACCAAATAACAAAGCACAAAATTTTTTTAATCTGCCAAAACATAGATTAATTAAATAATAAAAGGCATAAGAGATGCCCAAATTACAAAAGAACATCCCCTGCTAAAACAATATACCAGAATAAAAAGATCTGCAACCTAAACAACAACAAACTACTGCAGCACCAAGAAATATAATTCTGCTATAGAATTTGAGCAGGACCACCAAAAAACACAACAGCCACATCAATCAATGGCATCAACGCCTGAATAAAAAAATAACCACCCAAAAACCTTTGAACGTACCAACCAACCAGAAATACAGGGAAAAAATTACTAACAGAGTTAATAAATATAATCACATTTCCCCTGCGGCACCAATAAGTACCGGTTGTGAACGGAGACGCTCCCACGAAAGCCACCAGAATCTGGACCAAACCACATTGACAGTTTTACAGTGAACATGACTTGTTTAACCATTAGTAACATTCTCCACCACAACCATTGTCAATCCAACCTGAAAACAAAATCATGCCACATTCACAAAATTGGAATTCCTCTAAATGCAGTTACCAATCACAAAACTTGATTTAAAGGAGATTGGAGATTACCAAAACCATTCCCATCAACATGGATGTGGAGCCAATCATAATAACTCTGGTTAATGACACGAACAGACGTATAGCTGAAATTAGGCATACTTGTTGCTCAGGTAAATGGATTTAGATGCACGAACTCACATATCTTTTGATTCCACTTGTATGCTCTGTTTAGCTGAAAAACAATCCATTTACGCAAAAGATCCCCAACTTCAGTAAATTGCGTGTTGACAACAGAAACCTATGCGTAAAACACATCAGTAAACCCAGGATAAACATATAATCTATTAAAACATATAATTTATTAAAACACAACAACCTATGCATAAAACACAACAACCTATACTAACATTGCATCTAAAACAATTTTAGATTCAAGAACAAATAATGAGGTTCATAGTCAATTTGTATGGGAAAAGCTCCTATGTACTACACCAGAAAAGATATTATCTTCGAAATTGAAATCCTACAAAAAAAAAACAGATTCAAATTAGGATGTTAATATATAAATTTAACCAAGTCTCTCACAAATCACTTTAAAATAGTCATGGATTGCATAGTCACCAATAAGATGAACATACCTACTTCCCACAATACCATGGTGTCCTGATTAATTCCACTGCAGCCCTGTTGCATAAAAATACATCAGCCTTGACTCTTTCCATTATAAAAAATACTCGTATGTAAGGATGAAAAATGGTGTATGGAAATTCTGTAGAAAGTTTTTTTTTGAAGTTTTACTTCCAAGTGTTAGTCTTTCATTGATTTTGTGAATATTAGTTTGAATGATATATTGACAGTGACCTGCCATGGAATATTCATCTTGTGATCAACGAATATTGGACATTAAATGGTAACTACTAAATGGTAAATGTGCTTGAATGATGCAGTCTATAGTTGAATGAATCCAAAATGAGTGGAACCATTACAATTTATCATGAAAAATGTATGGTTTTATAACTTATAAGTTATGACTATTCATGAAAGAATTGGTAGAAAAATTGTAATCCTACATGAAAGATTATGTCCGCTCTGCATTTTCACTGTAAAAATATGTCTCGAGACATTTGGCAATAACATGCAAAAAATCTAATGTGATTGCATCTATCCCATCAAGAATCGGGAAAGAAAGAGAGGAAGATATATTATGAATTATCATTGGCATTCAATAGAATCAAACCAACTTAAAGTGAAAGAGTTCAAGAGATAAGTATTATTTTCCCTTCTCTTCTTCATTTTATATTGTGGTCTAAATTCCTGCAGATATGATCTAGGATTAATTGTTCATGACATGAGTGTATGATTCATATTGATTGTATGCATCATATTTTCTAACATATGATATCAGAACATTTATTTCTTAATAACCGGCGAAAATACTACTAGACTAGACCAGATTCCATGTTAAATAGGGGCTATAGCTTATAATGTGGTGGAATTCAGAAAAACAACAATTGTTCTGTGATAGTTGCTTCAGTATCAAATAGTGACTATAGTTGCACTATAGCTCTATTGCACAGCAGAATTTTAACAATCCGTGATTGACAACACAACTTAAAAGTAGCATACATTAAAGATATCATGTTCGAAAAGCAATAAATTTGCAATAAAAGAAACAAAATCACAAACCTGCCCATACAGCAGCACCTCCCAGAAGTGAACATACAGTGAAATTCCTCACAGCTTTACCTTTGCATGATTGAATAATACCTACCTCCTGAGGTGAAGGTTTTTCCTATGGAAAAAATGAAAACAGGCAACCATAATTATCATCAAGTAAGATAAGAAAGGTGATTCAATTCAGTATGATAGTAAACTCTGAATTTTCAGTAAAATGATCCATTGACATTAATAAGATATATAGATAAATGATGATTTTCGTAACGAAATCGATTTGTCCCTTTTTGGAAATGAGAAGTTGTTCAAGATCGAATAATGCTTCACCCATTAGGTTCCTTTTGATGTCTGCTTATCGTTCTATATTAACATGAATAAAATTAGTACTTACGCCAACTAAAGAAATCAAAAAACAGCTCCAGAACTTTCTTATGCCACAGCAGCTCCAGAACTTTCTTATGCCACAGATCTATATACTTCAATCGTTAACCTTCTCCAATTTGTAAAATTTGTTGCTGCATAAAAGCATCAACAACGGGTCAAAAGAGTCAAAGCGGAAAGAAAAGTTAAACAAAAACTTCTGAGAAACAAAAAAACGTTCTCATTGTTAACTTTAGAAGATGAAGATGAAGAGCCATTTTGACCCAACATCATCGTTGTTAAAGGAGGGATTTCATTAACAAAGTCGCGTCTCCCAGCGTCCATTGCAAAAGCCTGATACAAAATGGAGAAGTCAAAAGTCCAAATTTATCAAAGATGAACGAATTAGATCGACGAAGTTGATCCTATTTATATAGGTAAAAGCAATAGAAATTCAAATAACTTACCTGAAAAATAGGGTTGACGATTCCATTGTAGTATATGAATTGGGAGAAGAAATAACACTGATGAGATGATTAGGGTTTGGGAGAAGAAACAACTATGATGAAGTGATGAGATGATTCAGGCGGCCATTTATGATGAGATTGATTGATGAGATGATGAATTCAAGGGTTTGTATTGAGAAAGGAATTCAAGGGTTTGAACGGTGAAATAATGGTTTAGATGATTGCAGAAATGAAGAAGAAGGGTTTGAGTTGAACGGTGAAATGTGAAGGGTTTCTCACGGCCCCAAATAATTTGTATTGAGAAACCAAATTGGATATGAAACGTCTGATATTCTTATGTTTTCAAGGTCCAAATTAATTAATCAATTATTATTAGTATTAATGAATAATGAATAATAAAATAATTAAAAATGAATAATATCTTGTGAGGAAAGCTTTGAAACTTGACATGAACATTCTTTAATATATGTGGGATGTTATGAAGTCTACTTGTGGCTTTGGAAGTTCACTTTTCTTGGGGAAAATCAAAATCCTAGTTTTAAGATCCATTGTTCAGGAGGAGACTTTGTTTGATGAAACCTTTAATCCCTTTGACCAATTGAGAATCTCGTGACTATTAGGAGACCTCTTGAGACACATTATCTTGAATATGGGAGGTAAAGTTTTGGGGTACAACAACTGCCCCTGTTCAATTTTCAGAAACCTGTGGAGTTAGATTGGCATGTACGCCATTCGTGACTTGAAGGTTGAAGGGGATAGAACACTAAAGCCCAAATATTTGCACTCGTCGACGCGCGAAGTAATGATGTTGGTTGGTTGTATTGCTTGAATGGGCTTTAAGATGCCATTCGGAGTAAAAATGTTCTTCAAATATACCTCTTGGAGGATAAAGCAGTCCAAAATGTAGATTAATGTAATCTCGGGGGATGTAGCGACCCAAGATGTTGTTTGGTGTGGTCCTGGAGGATAGAGCAGTCCAAGACGTTGTTATGTGTAATCATGGAGGATAGAGAAGTCCAAGATATTATCCTAGGGGTTTATAGCAGCACGAGATATTATTTGAGGTAGCCCTTGGGGGATATAGCAACCCAAGATGGATATAGATGTAATCTCAGGAGATGTAACAGCCCAAGATATTAGTTTTCATGGCCCTGGAGGATATAGCAGCCCAAGACGTTGATGAATGTAATCTTGAGGGTTGTAGCAGCCCAAGATATTGTTATATGTATTCCTGGAGGATAGAGCAATCCAAGATATTATTATATGTACTCCTGGAGGATAGAGCAGTCCAAGATATTGTCCCGGGGGTTTATAGTAGCCCGAGATATTGTTTGAGGTAGCCCTTGGGGGGATATAGAAGCCCAAGATGGATATAGATGTAATCTCAGGAGATGTAGCAGCCCAAAATATTGGTTTTCATGGCCCTGGGGGATATAGCAGCCCAAGACGTTGATGGATGTAATCTTGAGGGTTGTAGCAGCCCAAAATATTGTTATATGTATTCCTGGAGGATAGAGAAGTCCAAGATATTGTTATATGTACTCCTAGAGGATAGAGAAGTCCAAGATATTGTCTCGGGGGTTTATAGCAGCCCAAGAATACGTTGTTGATGGCATTCGTCTGCTAGGGAATTAACCTGAAAAACAAGGTTAGTTTTATGCAATGTCATGATGTATATAACGCTTTGCAAGACGATCTTCTTATCATAAATGAGAATTTGTGTCCGTTGTGGATGCGTATGATATGAAATGATGTAGATGATGTATGTATGAATTATGTATGGAGAGCTCATCAGTAGCTTCATGTAACAACTGCTAGTTGGGGAAAATAGATCCTGATTCGTTGCTGAGGAATATGAAGACATCATTCCCGTCTTGTTTCAGAATGTTGTAACTTAGGATCTTTTGATTTTTATTTGTCGCACTTTTTATTGGAATATGAAATTTCTAAATTTCGTGACTGGGGATAAAAGAGACGGACATTCTCCAGAGAGATTTATCCGACCAAGTGTCAATTCTTCGGAGGATATCAGACTTGAGAGAAATCTGTCTGGGACTTCGTAGAGTTGGAAGTACAAGAGATTATTTGTAATGCTTTGCTGAAGTATAACTGTAAGGATTACTCTGTGGGGATGAACCTGCGAAGATCAGTTGGATATGAACTTTGTTGGTATCCTACTTTCAAGAGTCCTTAGTAAATGATATTATTGAAATTTTAGTAAACATCAATCATATTCAAAATAACCAACGGGTTCATAACTTCTAATATTTCGGACTTCCCTTAGTAATCTTCTAGGAAATATCATGACTGAATCTAAAGACATGATACTGACACCATCTGATATTGAATCTGATCTGATTAGATTTGAAAAGAGAGTGTTACCCCTAGCTAAGGATGATTTGTCCCAAAAAGGAGCTACCTCTAGAGAAATAAACAAAATGTTCCACAATAATATGTCTTTGGCATTGTGAACTTGGTAATGTTACCTCTGGCAATTCAGATGGGAAGATTTGCCCCTGGTTATTTAAGCATTGTTGAACCTTGACCTGACTGCCCCAAATGACTTGGGAAATAACATGGCATGCCCCCTTGATTGAAGATAGTGACTATGCCCCTTGATTGGAAGATAGTGATTATGCCCCTTGTATACATTAGCTTTTATTCAGGAAGCAACTTTGCATGTAGGGAGGACTTTGATTCATAGAATGTTCTTCATGTAAGCTTCTCTGCTGTCAAACACTTAGTTATATGAAAACAATGATATTCAAAACGCAATACTTATGTATGTCTTGAAGTTTTGAAAAAGAGTTATTTTAGTAAAACAATGTTTGTGAAAACTGTGATATTGACTCAAGTTTTGTAATAAACCTTAAAGGAGTCAGGATACCTTTTTGTAGCAGTACGCTTTCGAAGTAACTATGTTTCAGTTAGGAATTTTAAAGGGTTGTAACATGGACTGGTTCACGGTTTTAGAAACAAAGGATAAAGGCTCAAATTTTATTTGAACCCAACCCATCCTTCGTGATGTTCTTCAGTCCTATGTTCGATTAACTTATGCATTAAGGCTCCAAAGGAGTTTGGAACTGTAACACTGACATTTGTGATGGTTCAGAAACCAGAACTTTATTTGAAAAGTCAGTTATCCTTTTTTTTGTTGAGGATTTGCAGTGACCTCTTTTTCTTTTGACTTTGTTATCCTTTCCTTTTCACCTGAACTGTTTGTTTCAAAATTACAGTCAGCGGGATGTCTCAATCTTTACTAAGTCTCCTTCATAGGTTTTGACTTACTGAGCTTTTCCTTTGTTAGATATTGACTATCGGACTTAGTGATTACAGGGAACCATCATTAGTTGTGTACAAAAAGACAACCAACATAATTAAGTTAACCGAGTAACTACCCTGCCCCAAGTTATGAATAAGGGTTTTTAATTTGCGTGAGAAAAAAACTCCTACTTCATAGGCTCAAAAGGGTTGACTAGGGATTAACTTCCTTATATCTCCACTGTTTAGGAATTGAAACAATGCCTATACATCGTCAACATAATCTATTCAAAAGCATACTATATGAAATTATGGTATCGTCTTCGTCATCCTCCCTCTAAAGGCTTACACCTTTATCAAGAGTTAAATATCACAAAAAGCGAGATAAGAAGCATAATTTTAAATATAGTGAAACAAATGGATTAATTCAAGACAAACATATGCAATGCATTAATGTAAAAACAAAGTTTGACATAATAGTAAGTGCTTGAGCAAACAAATGAAATTACAACTAAAGAAATCAAATGATGTCCCATCCAGTTGGCTGAATGTCTTCGATTGTAATCCGTGAACTTTCAGGAGCACAATATTTTACCATGAAATCAAATCTGTCACTTGGTTGTCCCATGGTGTCCTAAACTTCAACAGGTGTTTGTGAGCTTTCTTTCTTGCTCCCTCGGGTGATTTTTCTGGCAGCTTCGATGTTTAATGGACGATAGAGGAATTCAATCTGGTCTTCTGACATAACCTTGAGGACTCATTCGTCAATCAGGTCTTAAATCTTATTATTTAATGCCCAACAGTTATTAGTGTCATGTCCAGGAGAGTTTGAGTGATATGTACACCTTGCATTGGGATTATAGTCAGGAGAGGAAGTATTAGGCTTCAGGGGAGCGTTCTTTAAGATAACCAACTTCATCTCCAACAAGCATTGCAAAATTTGCGACATTGGCGTGTCAAATTTGATGAACTCTCTTCTACATTCCTTGTGTCGAGGAAGATTAACCCTACCAGATCTTCTTCCTTTAGTTGAAGAATCATCAGTAGTATCCTGTCTCTTTCCTTCTCTTATCCTCATCTTCCTTTCAACCAAGTCAGCTTGTTTAATCGGAGATTGACTGATGATTAGATTCTCGACTCGGTTACCTTGAAGTTTATTGACAAATATTCTCAGCTCTTCTTGCCCCTGGGCTAAGTTTTGGATAAGAGCCACCTGGCCATTCATCTGGATTCTCATCTCTGCCATCTCAGCTTGTAGTTGTTCTAACTGATCACCCTTGTCGTCTTTAGGATTCTTCTTTTTCATGTCCTTAGTGAGGAGGGTTTTCAACTCTTCTTGCCCCTTGGACAAATTTAGGATCACCTCTTGAAATTGAGCAATTTGGGTTTGGAGATCTTTGACAGATTGTTTGAGAGCCATTTCTGTTGAAATAAACAGCGAGAAGATGAAAAGCTTGTCGCGGAAGCCTGTTATGCAATGGTATGGTATGTAGATGCATATGCAATGTTTTCCAAGACCACGTAGGATTTAAATTTGTTAAAAGAAAACAAAAATAAAACTTTTATTAGTAAGTTTAAAATATAATTGCCATTTGGGCTTATAATGAGAGAAAACAAAAAGTTGCAAAGAAAATAAGAACCTCTGAGACTCAAGTGTCCCATGGACGCTTTCTCTTTTGGTTGAGATATGTATTGAGTTTCCACTCTTCGTGAAGTTGCTTCGTTAGCTCCCACACCTTCTCTTTGTGAGCATGGAACAGAGCCTCAAAAGTATCCCTTTTTTCTTTCAGTTGAATCCAAGACTTCTGTAGCTCTTCCAGATCCATAGGCATGTCAGGATGCAGAATGGTATAAAGAACGTCTCCTTCCCCAATTGGCTCAACAATTACTGGTAGAACAACAAGATATGGCATCATGAGAGTCTGAGCACGAGATCACACCCATCTGAGGTAAGGTTCCATAGGGATTGAGTATTGTTGATCTTGTTCACCATGCTCCAGGCTCGTATAAACCTTTGACGGTAACCTTGAAGACCGTTGTCGTAATCAAACATGATACCTTGAATAAGCATGTCATGAGGACCATTACTCCAAGCATAACCAAACTGACGTAGTGCTAAAGAAGGATTGTAAGTAATTCCACCTCTAATGCCAAGGAGTGACACATTAGGTAACTCCCCACAACGGTCAATGATAGTAATATTCTCCATAAATCGAGAACACTAATGAATGTTTGAATGAGAGAGTGACATCATCCTTTTAGACCACCTTAAACCTTGTTCATTCTTCATCGCAGATCGAGGAAGATGTGAAATAAACCACCTTGATAGTAGGGGTATGCAACACATCAGAGTTCCTCGCACCTTCGTAGTACGAGTGTGAAGAGAGTGTAAGATATCTTTAAGAAAGGTAGGCACAAGATTGTGAATCATAAATATATTGATTGCGTGCACGTATATGAATTAGTCAGGATTAGGGAACAGTACCAAACCATAAATCAACAAGGCTAAGATCTCCTAAAAAGCATCATAACTCATAGCATCCAAGAACACATGAGCCTTCTCTATCAATACCTTAGCAAGAATACCCTTAGTTCCACTTCTAGTTTCCAATACAATGTCTGATTTCTTCTGATACAAGGCTGCTGCAATAACTTCAGGTTTAGGCTCTTTCTATAAGCCTGTGAAAGATTTCTGATCAAGGATATGCACACCAGGTAATTTGGAGAATTCTTCCATTGTGGGCACCAACTGATAATCAGGAAATGTGAAGTAGTGATGTTTAGGATCAAAGAACTGGACCAGAACACTCATCATATCTTCAACAAACCCTGAAGTAACCAAATCAAGTAGGTGACCATGCTTTTTGGTGAACTGAGAGCTTTCCGAAACTTTTGAGACCAATTCCTTAAGCTTGGAAGGTATCCTTACAAAGTTGACCTGGATAGTGTTTCTACGAGCAGAAGTCGTAACCTGCAACAAATAACAGAGATAAATCCTTTGGTCCTTGAAATGGTTAGTGAAAATGATATGCTTATGATGTCATGATGTTATGATGTTATGTTCAACACAAGCAAGTGGCACACACAAACAAGTCACATAATAGCCTTAAGTTTAAAGGCTTGCATAAAGTCCATAGGTAAGTATCCTTCCCACTGAAGTTTAGTTGATTCATCTTGACCTATTTTTAAAAAGACTTGAGTTCGGGGGGGGGGGGGGGTAGGTTATATAAAGGGAAGGTGTTAGCACGATTTATATCCATGGTTATCCATGAGCTCTTAGTTACTTAGCTCACCTAAATGTTTTTGAAAAGTGTAGTGTGTGATTAGAAGTTTTCTAAGTACTTTGTAATGATCCTCGTATGGATGTATACAAAGCCTTGTTGGAAAATGTTTGAAAATATTGTGAGGTGTGAAAAGTATTTTTTTAAAGGTGTGAGCAAGTAACTATGATGTACCTACCCTAGACTAAGTCATTCATGTTCTTTCAAGGGTAATATTGTCCCTATTATTGAGGAATAGGTAGTCATTACCTTGGATTTGTTAAGGGACGGACGTAGGGTCATCATACGGTCAACGAAGGCAACTATAGGGTGTCTTTAGCAATTAGGAGGGACTATCATCTTTTAAACCGAAGGGACAAGATCATTTATCATAGGCAACCTCGTAGGGACTTGATCTTTTAGAATCTGGGAGGGACTGAATGATTTATTTCATCGAGGGACATTGCTTAAGACACCCTACTTTCGAGGGACTTGACCGTTTAAATAAGGCAACCAAGAGGGATACTCTAGGAAGTCCAGACGACGATCTTAGATTAACTTACGTGTGTGAGTGATTATATTCAAATATTTATCTTATTTTTTACTTATCTAAGTCCAATTAATTTTCAGTTATTTCTTGCACTCCCTATTATCACTAACCACTCAATTTAAATAAAATAAAATGCATGAATTAAAACCATACGCTATTACACGGCTTCGGGGCAGTTACATAATAATATGAGCGATAAAAATAAATTACAATATAATAATACCTATACAATTTTTCTAATAAGATAAATAAAGCAAAAAAGATTAAATATAAATAAATAGAATAATAAAGCAAAATTAAATAATAAATAAAATAAAATAATTAGGGTGGATTTTGGAATTAAAAAAAAATAGAATTTTTAAGCAAATTAAGCCAATTAATTAATTTAGAAAAAAACAATATACAAAACTATATATATATATATATATATATATATATATATATATATATATATATATAATTGTTATAAAAAAATTTAATTATATGCACAATTATTATTATTGTAAGATAATTAAGAATTACTTAATGATTAAAATAAGGGTATTAAGAAAATTAGGTTTATTAAGATTTAATATTTATTAAGAAAATCCTAATCTAATAAAAAAAATAAAATTATTTACCATAATTTCAACTTAATTAATAATTGATTTACAAATTAAAGTGTTAGAAAAATATTTATTTTGATTTTTTAGAGAAAAAAAATTAGTGATGATTAACTAGTTTTAGGTTAATTATATAGTTAATTAATTAATTTAAAATAAATAATTAATAATAAAGAAAAAGGAAAAGAAAGAAATACTAGCATTAGAACAAAAAGTGGGGAGGCCTGGATTTTATCCCAGGACCTCCCTATTGTCAAGCTTGCACCAAGACCATAGGGGTTGCGCGCGCGTGTGGAATATATGCCTGCAAAATAAAATTATATGTAAAACCTAAACAAATAAATAAGGTGTAAAAAGAAATGCTTGAGGCTGGGTTCGAACCCATGCCCTCAAGGGAACAAAACCAGCCCTTAACCACCAGACCAACGTGCGCGTTATGAATATCATTTGAAATGAATATTATATAAAAAAACATAATTTGAATATGTTTTCGCGCCAGACTCCATCGTCTACCTCCAGCTGTCTGCTTAGACCTTTACCTACGGATTTCTGTCACTAAAGGTTTTAGTGACGGATTTTTGTTGTGACTACAACACCTGCGCATTCAAACATTGCAAATAACATGGATAAATTTATTTTAATGATTCAAATCAGTTAATATGAAGTCTCTAAACAAGATTATGTCATTAAGTTTTCCAGAAATCACTTCAATCGCACGCCCCCAAACAGAACCCTCAAGAACCTTAGTTTATGGTCCGGTCTCCATATGGCCATGATTCATCAAATTTCTTTCCCAGAAACACTCCTTGTAACCTCATAAACACAAACCATATGTTAAATATGCTTTAAATCAGTCATACATATGAAATCGAAAAAACATAAAAAAACATGAATATGAAGGATTCAGTTATGGTGTTTTAGGATGATTTTGATGCTTATGAGGATTGAGTTACGATCAGTTATCTTCAAGGAAGCTAATGCCACCTTTATTTTGTTCTGAAATTGCCTCTAAGTGCCAAACCGAATACCTATTTTTCTTGATGTTTTTTGAGTTTGAAACCAAGTATTTTCCTGCAAAAATCATGTCCTCTACCTTGGTTCATGTTTGTGTATATGTAAGGATGTAATTAGGTCAAACAAAATTGGGCCTTGGGTACATCTTGGTATTACTTGATCATGAAGAAAACTCAATTCTATTTTTGTCAAAAAATCAAATAAATTCCTTCCACAATAGAGTTGCACGAAATTGGAGAGTATCAAATCCCTTTTAATGTTGTTTATGAGCTTCTAGAACAATAATCACATCCAAATATTGAATTTTATATTTTATTTTGATTTAAATTGAATCTTAATAAATAAAAACCAAATAAATAATAAATAAATTATAAAAATCAGAAATAATTGGAATTTGGTCGTGCTTGATGTTATTGTGTAGATTGAATTGCAATTCCATGGGCCCATTTGGAAAAAATTGGATTTTAGACCCTTTTTGCTCAATGCACCCCTTGAAATTTTCCCAACTTTGACAAGGCATAAATCCCTCAATTTTAAGGCTATGAAAATGATCTTGGACTTTTTAGAAAGCTTAGAGAGTCCTATAACAAACCTCTTTTGTCTCATGTCCATATCTCTTACCATTTTCAAATTATGCTCTTTGGAAAAAGTTGACTTTTTGTTGACTTTTGAAATGACCTATAATGTCTTAGCTTATACCTTCCAAATGAATCATTTTTAGGCTTGGCTTGTGAGACACAAAGTTGTAGAGAATTCAATTTCCTTCAAAATGGGATTTGGATGGGAAATTTTTTATGAAGAATGTGAAAGTTATGGCTGGTCAAAGTTCAGTTGACTTTTACTATGAAAACCTAATTTAGAAACTTCTTGATTCTTGATGATCTGAGATTTATTTGATGAATCATGATCAACCCTTGATAAAATAATGAATTTTACTTCATAATATTGATGTTGGCTAAAAATATTGAAGTTTGACTTTAATTTGACCACAGTTGACCTCAGTTTGACTTTTTAACCACTTTGATTGATTTTTGAACATCTGATCATCTGACTGGTCAAACTTATTGGGAAAGCCCTGAAACTTGACATGGGGATTCTTGAATAAATGTGGGATGTTGTGAAGCTCACTTGAGGCCTTGTAGGTCCATTTTGATTAGATAAAACCAAAACCATAGTTCTGGATCCTTTGCTTAGGAGAAGGCTTTGTCTGAGGAAACTCTCAAACTTTATGACCAATTGGGGACCTTACGAACCTTATGATTATTGAGAATATTGAGAGACATTGCCTTGATTGTGGGAGGGAAAATTTTGGGGTACAAGAGCTGCCCCTGTTTAATTTTCTGAAACCTGAGGAGTTAGATTTGCATGCACGCCATTCGTGATTTGAAGGTTGAAGGGGATTGAACACAAAAGCCCAAATATTTGCACTCGTCGGGGCCTAGAATAACATTGATGGTTGATTGTATTGCTTGAATGGGCTTAAAGACGCCATTTGTAGAAAATATTGTATTGCTTGAATGGGCTTAAAGATGCCATTCGAAGATAAGTTCTTCAAATATACTTCTTGGAGAATAAGGTAGTCCAAAGTATGAAGATACAACCTTTGGGAAGATAAAAAACGACCCAAGGTAAGGGTATAACTTTTGAGAAGATAAACAACGCCCGAAAGGCATGATAGGGTATTTGGGAAGATAAACAACGGCCCAAGGTAAGGGTATAACTTTTGGGAAGATAAACAACTGTCGCTCCCACTAAATGAGGCTAAGTCAAATAGGGTACATACGCGAACGGTCGGCGAAATGAGAAAGGATGAAAAGAGTCGCCAACTAGGCATTTTTATCCCGAAGGAAAGGTAATGTTGCATAAACCTAGAAAAAAGATGGATAAGTCGGTTGCGAACCAGAGAAACTGAGAAAGGGGGTTGGTTACAACCTGAGAAGGTATTAGCACCCAGATTGTCCGTCGTACTCGACGGGATCCACGCTTGAAAGTTTGTGTTTAAAGGGGTAGTGTCTATGCTATCAGTGTGTAAAAGCTGGAAAAGAATGCAAGTGTCAGTGCAGAAGAAATGTGAAGTGAAATAAAAGAGTGTCAGTGTAAGGAAAGGATGTGAAGCTCAAGACTATGAGCTTAAAGAATAATGCTGGAAGAAGGGGAATATACAGAGACTTTTGTTCGATAACTGTTAAGTTATGCCTACGTATCCTCTCGTGCAATGAGGAAGTCAGAACGCCGTAGTTCGACTCAAAGGGACTGAAAAGAAATTGACTTGATGAACTGCTTACTTGTCTATGCTCAAGTGTATGACCTGTCTGGCTCAGGTGCTAACTGTCTTGCATTAGACGGAAGAAGCAAGTTCTCGTCTGTGAGTGAATGAGATGAGAAAAGAATCCCGGAGGAGACGATTATTGTTTGTTTTTGTGTTTTCAATCTTTTATTGCCTTTTGGGGTTTGTCATAAGTTAATGAGCTTAAGCCTAAACCAAGGGTTAGTAAACTCATCACATCTTCCCTCTGATTAGGGGTAATGAGAATACCTTAAGTATGAGGTAAACACCTCACACTTAATCACCATGATGTAGGATTAAGATCATTAACCTACTTGCATTTATTTAGATGTTTTTTGGAGTTTTTTTGTTTGATGCTAAGTAATGAGTTTAAGCCATAATCAAGGATTTAATGGGCTCATTACACCATCCTAATAGAAGGATAATAGATGAGAACATTTAAGTTGAGGAAGGCTCCTCAACTTAACCCATGATTAGGGATTAACCTCATGACAAAACAAAGCCTTTATCAGAGTGGATTTTAGTTAATGGTAAGATTAAGAAGTGAATTTTATGGTTTGTAAGACAACTCGAGGGGGACTTGTCCATTAACATTAGGGTTATTCCTTCTTAACCAATTAAGGAAGAATTAGAACCCTAATGCAAGGCCCAAGTTACAAGCTTGATGTCTTAGTGATTATTAGGTGAATTGATTAAAGGATTTAAACACATTAAGGGTTTAACACTTAGGATTAAAGTTATACACTCCATCCTAATAGAAGGATACATGCATAACCCTAATCACAAAGCCTTAAAACTTTTGAGGTTTAGTCTCTGGTTAAGAGATGAGAAGAGAAGACACAAAGATGACACAAAGGTAAAACTAATGGGGGGACTAATCAAACCCTAATTGTGATCATGCTTGGTTGTTACTAGGGTTTATGAGGCTTGCAAGAAGATCTTCAAGAAGAGCCACCAAGGAAGAAACAGGATGGAAGAAGCAACAAGAAGCAAGGCAACTTACTTCACTTAAGAAGATAAGTTGCTTGAAGGAAGAAAGATGAGAAGGAGCATGAATGAGCAAGCTCACTCTAATTCATAAGTAGAATGCAGCAAAGAATGCATAAAAGAGATGAGAAGAGGTTAAGAGAAGTGAAGGCAAATTTACTTCTCCAACACTTACCACCTGAAAAGTTAGCAACAAGAAATGAAATGAAATGAAAATGAGATGAAATGCAAAGATGAAAAACAAAGTCATAAGCATATTCATGATGCAAATGATGCTATGAGATGGCATGAAAGCAAACCAAGAGATGTGGATGATCATACAAGGTATGGGAATGCAAATGAGACATGTAAGGACCATGAAAGCTCATGAAAACCTATGAAATGCAATGGATGCATAACATGGCAAATGGATGATGCAATGATCAAACATGATTCTAATATGTCCTAAGATGTCTTGGAAGTCACGTGGATGCACAAAATGTTATGGCAAGTTCATGTGTGCAAACATATGAAGAATGAATGCAAATGAAGGCAAGAATTAGGGTTTACATACAATATGCAATACAAAATTCAAAATCAGAAGCAAATGACATGATAAAAAATTGAAAATGGAATCAAAGGAACCCTAAACCCATATGATACCACACCCCAAAGGAGGATACCTAACTCTTAACCCTAAGGAAGTTATGATTTTTCTAAGCTTGTTAGGGTTTTAAGGGACCTCACAAGGAAAAATGCAAAACAAATCAAAAATGAAAGATAAATTCATGTCAATTTTATCCTATAAACTACATGATATGTGGGATGCAATGCAAAAAGAATCACCATCAAACCCTTCATGGTTAGGCAGAAAAGATTTTTTCAAGTTAGGGTCAAAATATTGATCTTTAAGAACCCTAAATGCAAAGAAAAATGTCAAAATGGATCAAGAACCAAAAAGAAATTTGTATGAATGGTTTGATAATGTCTCTAAATGTGTCAAGATGAAATGTGATTTTTTTGGTGATTTTTAGAAACTTAAATGATATTTTAATTAATTAATTTCCATTAACTAATTAAAATAAACATTTAAATATTTTAAAAAATACAAATTTTATGCAAAAAATTAAATAAAAATTATTTTCAGAATGATAAAAATATTTAGAACCATGATGCAAAAAATGAAATTTTTTAGATGAGTTTTGCTATTTTTAATAAAATGATAAAGAATATGCAAATAAAATGAAAATTAAATTGATTTAAATGAGAAGTCAACCAATCCAAGGGCTGTGGTTTAAAACAGGGACGCGGGAATTGACCAGCGCGCGCATCTGAATGGTTGATATTCAAACCTCATTAATTACACAATTAAACCCTAATCTGAACCCTAATGACTTTCAGGTGACCGGAACAGTGTTTCGGTCATCTTCTCCGGCCAGTTCAAAAAACTAACTTCTTCCCTAGGCAATTTTAAACCCTCTAAAGCTCCAGATCACAACTTCCAATCACCCTAAGCAAGAATCAAGCATGAAAATCCATTTATCTTTCAACATAAACAAGATTCGAATCAATCAAGTTTTCAGGTCAAACTTTCAGAGACATGGTTCAGGCTCAAAACTCAATCATTTTTAAAACCAACAAGCACATCATGATCAGTGAATCATAAGCAACAATTCTATGGCATAAAAAATGATTTCTGGAAAAAATGTTCTTGGTGATACCTGAACTGAAGCTTTTGAAAATGGTACTGGCTGGCTGCTTCTTTGCTTCAAATCAGCTTCAATGATCCTCCTGAAGAGCTTGCAGTGCTTAGTTGGAGTTTATATAGCCTCTATGTGAAGTTGGCAGAAACTCAGTTCAAGAAATGTGAAAATCGTGTTTTTGATTTGAGGTGTTTCAAGGCAAGATGAAGGGTGGGAAATGATCAGTGATGGATATGGAGTTGAATGGTGGAAAAAGTTTGGAGGTTTGTTGGTTGAGTTATGAAATTCGAAAGCTTTTGCAAGTTAGGGTGATTTTGTGTATACTCTGCTCTTGGAGGTTTCAGGCCCAAAACTTCTGTGAAATGGCTTGTTTCTTTTCCATATAACATGCTGGGATAGGTCAGTGTAGTTGTTGTGGGATATACTGATTGGTATGGGGCAAAATGCATAAAGTCAAGAGTTGGTGTACTTGAGGTATGGGCAAGTGGCAGGCTGGGATTTGGGTATGGCTGTGTGCAGCAAAGATCAAGGGATATTTGTTAATCAATTTTGATGAGCTGTGGCAAGTGGATGAGATGTTTTGTACCATTTTGCAAATTATGGAAGTTTTGGCCCCTTTTGAAATTTGTGAAGCTCAAGGCATGAAAGCTTGTGATTCAAGGCACAAATATGATCCAAATGAGTTGCACTAGGATGGTATGATGTGTAGAGATGCATTAGAGGTCCCAAATAGGCTTGGCATGAGAATTGGCAAACTTCCCTTTTTGGTACATAAGTGAAATTTTGTGATTTTTCCCAACTTTGCAAAGCCATAACTTGAGTTCTATGATGATTTAGATCAAGTTATTGAACTTTTTGAAAAGGGAATGATCCAATATACAACTTTCATGACCAAGAATTTTTCATTTGAAGCATTTTGATTCAAAAAGAGGAGGTTGAAAAACTTTCCCAAAATGGCAAGTTTACATTACAAGTCACTTTCCCAAAATGGCAACTTTGCAAATGGCTTGAAATTCTTCAATTTTGTGAACCTCTAACTTCTTCTAAGATCAAATAAAGATCATATACACCCAAAATGATGGAGAAGAACCTTTGGTTGGATGATTGGGGGCCTCAGATGCCCTGATTTTGCACTGACTTGCTCAAGAAGTCATTTATTGATCAGATGCCTTCCCCCATTGAATTTCTTCAGGAAAATTGGTATGTATGATCCTTATAACATATAGATACCAATAGAAACAAGAATGACCAAAAAATTTGGAGTTATGGCCTCTGAAACCAAAACCCTAATTTTAGGTCATCTGTGCAGTTAAAACTAGCTCTGCTTCCATGCCTTTCTCAGTTCTTGTGATTTTCTGACTTTCTTGATTTTGGGAGGATATAACATGATGCTTGAACATACATGGACCCTCTTGAGATGATTGAAGACCTTTGGAGTGGCTTAGATGGCTCAAGGATTGCTTAGATCACACACCCTAAATGCAGATGACTTTGAACCAATGCAGTGAAGCAAAAATGCAATATGAGATGCTATGATTGAACTTATGCAAATGAAAACAAACACAAGCCATGGTGAAATGAGTGAGGGAAAATTTGGGGTGTTTAGAGCTGCCCCTATTCAAGCATGAGTTAGCTGTGCAGGATGTAAGTGACGGCTTAACAGACAAACAAGATAGCTTGTGGTTGAATACCAAAGACAATCCAAAATTTGCGCTCACTGGGGAAAAAGAAAGGGGATATAAATTTTAGAAGGAAGCAAAGTATGATTATAAAGCGCGGGCGACGAATGTCGGATAGCAAAGGTCGACGATAGGGACGACCATCGGATAAGCATGATGAAGGACGATCCTCAAGAGGTGAAGGACGATCACCTAGCAGGGTACAACTGCTCTCGAATGTCAGATAACAAGATCAACGATGGGGGACGACCATCGGATAAAAAGTGATGAAGGACGATCATCAAAAGGTGAAGGACGATCACCTAGCAGGGGACGGCCGCTAAAATATCACGACATAGGATGGATGTCGGGTAACAAAGGGTTCCAATAATGGAGACTCCGTTGGGGGAATGATGAAGGACGATCATCAAAAAGGTGAAGGACGATCACCTGGCAGGGTACGGCCACTGGGAGTATCATGACATAGGACGAATGTCAGATAAAAGGGGAATGATTTATTGAGATTTGCTGGGGACTCCTCTAGGGAATGGTAGACACAAATGAGTATCTACATTCAAGAGATGAAAGGTATAAGTGTTTGACACTGTGTATAAATTAAAGATGCGGACGAGCATACTTAGGATTATGATACATACGAGTATTAGTAGAAACAAATGCTGACGCATGTTCAGAGATGATGGTACGGACGAGTACCAACCGGTTAACAAAGAACACAGACGAGTGTCGACTCTGAGGGGAATTAAGTGCGTATACAAGATACGGACGAGTATCTATATGAGTGAAAGTAAGCACGAGTGAGACACAAATGAGTGTTCGACTTGCCGAGGAGAGTGCGGCACGGACGGGTGTCAAAAAGAGAAAATGTATAAGTTATGAATCTATAAGTATAAAAGGTGTTTGATGACCTGTGGAGATAGGATGACATGGACGGGTGTCGAAAGAAGTGTATAAACAAGCGTTTGGGCAACTGTGTTGGGGATAGGCGACACGGGCGGGTGTCAGGAGAGTGTATTAATATGTATTTGTGAGTGCAAAGGGGACGTTTTGGCTTTCTGCTGGGGATATGACACCGACGAGTGTCAAGAAGCATCTATAATGTATAAGTATCTGTTTGTAGGGGATGTTCTGGCAACTTTCTGGGGAAAGATGACATGGACGGGTGCCAAAAGGAGCATGTATTTGTATCTTGGGAATTGCAAAGAAAATGCTTTGGCATTCTACCGGGGAATTTGAGTGGTATTCTGTATGTTGTTGATGGTATGTCAGTATTCACAGGTGACTGATTCAAAACATGGCTTGTGATTATGCAATATGTTTGATTTTTACCATAATGCTCCGTATTAGATGGAATGCTACACTCTGGGGGATATAATATGATGCGAATGCCATGATTATGCAAAAGATACCGATCCGAGATTCAGATCTCGTTGCTGTGGATCTCTGGCTGATCTGCTTGAAAGGACATCCCAGCTAGGGGAAAAGATCATTGGCAGATCTGATAAGATGTATGGCGGCTTGGAGAAACAAGTCACTGATAAACCTATCTTGGTAATGAAGAGCCCAGCTGGGGTCTTGTGGAAGCTTCCATCACTTTGTTGTGAGATCTTCAGACACTGCTCTTCTGGATAGAGGGTGAAACTCTGTGGGGAGATGGTTCCCTGTCTAACACTTGGCTGGGGAGGAATGATCACTGAATGATCTTCCTAGAGATATCTGTGGGGACCCTGCTAAGGAGGATGATCTCAGTTGGGAAAATGAGCCCCTCCTGATGCTGCTTTGAAGAAGATGTTAGGGAAGAATGCTTTGGCAACTTTGCTGGGGAAAACATTCCAGATATTGTCTGGAAGAGGTGCTGAGGACATAATGATCTGGCAATGCTGCTGGGGAGAAGCTTTCATGCCCCATGTTGCATTTTAGATTCCTGCAATCCTGTTATGACAAAGAAACGTACAAGTATCCCGGGGTATCCCTTACTGGATTCCATCATAGGAGTTTAGACACTCCCGGGAGCAATATATTTCCTGTAAGCATATGATTTAGAAAGGACGCATCTGTATTTATGCAATTGACATTTTAAGGACATCAGATATTTTGCAAAACGAAAGTAAAATATACGAGACTAAGTGTGACTGAAAATCTGATTTTATTCATTCGGGTGCCCTGAATTGGCAAGTACAGTCAAAGAAACAGATCCCCTGAAATGAGGAGATTGTTACAAATTGAGAAAAGTAAAGTGCTGGCAATGTTGATGACGCTTCAGTGAGCTTCCCTTTTGCTATGACTCGTATGGCATTGACGTTCTTCTTATCTTGCTTTCTGAAGATGACTGATTCTGACTGATGCTTTAACCTTTCGAAGTTTGTCATGTTGTGAGCGATACAGACGAATTCAGAGTGCAGTTGTTCGCTTATTCCCTTATTTTGCGCAGATCGCCCTTTCGGGTTTTCAATGCACCGGGATACCCATTTTTGCCTGAGTTGTCCAATGTGGCTTTTCAACTCAGCGAGTGTACACATTTTTTTAAATATTTTTCCCTTATTTTTGCCCGAGTCTTTTATTCTGTTTTTGACTCGCCGGGATGCCCTATTTTTGCCTGTACTTACATTCTGTTTTTATGTCCAGCGGGTCATTTTATGCGAAGTATTTTTTAACTGCACCTGAATTCACAGGGGACAGGAAATCTTCACCATCCATAGTACTGAGCATCAGTGCTCCACCAGAGAAAACCTTCTTTACTATGAATGGACCATCGTAATTCGGAGTCCACTTTCCCCTGTGGTCTGTATGAGGAGGGAGGAGTCTTTTCAGCACAAGATCTCCTACTTGGTATTCCCGAAGCCTAACTTTTTGATCGAAGGCTTTCTTCATTCTTTTCTGATACAACTGCCCATGACAGATTGCAGCTAATCTCTTCTCTTCGATCAGACTTAGTTGTTCGTATCGGGATCAGACCCATTTTGCTTCACTCATTTTAACATTCATTAGTACCCGCAAGGAGGGTAATTCAACTTCAACAGGTAGGACTGCCTCCATACCATACACAAGTTGATACGGTGTTGCCCCAGTGGATGTTCTGATTGATGTACGGTACCCATGCAAGGCAAATGGTAGCATTTCATGCCAGTCTTTGTAGGTGACAACCATCTTCTACACAATCTTCTTGATATTCTTGTTAGCTGCCTCTACAACATCATTCATCTTTGGCCTGTAAGGAGAAGAATTGTGGTGTTGGATCTTGAAGTCCTGGCACAGCTCTGCCATCATTTTGTTGTTCAAGTTGGAACCATTATCAGTAATGATTCGCTCGGGCACTCCATACCGACATATGATATCTCTCTTCAAGAATGGGTTACCATTTGCCTGGTGACATTGGCATACGAAGCCGCTTCAACCCATTTGGTAAAATAGTCGATGGCTACCAGGATGAATCTTTTGCCATTTGAAGCAGTTGGTTTGATCTTGCCAATCATACCAATCCCCCACATGGCGAAGGGCCAAGGTGAAGACATCACATTCAGAGGATTCGGAGGCACATGCACCTTATCTGCATAGATCTGGCATTTATGACACTTTCTAGCATAGGCACAACAGTTTGCATCCATCGTGATCCAGTAATAGCCTGATCTTAACAACGTTTTAGCCATTGCATGTCCTCTGGAATGGGTACCGAAAGATCCTTCATGCACCTCGTGCATCAACAAGCCTGCCTCTGTCTTATCAACACATCTGAGAAGTACCATATAAAAGTTTCTCTTGTACAAGGAACCATCAGCATTCAGGAAGAAACTACCAGCTGGCCTTCTTAATGTCTTCTTGTTATTGGGTGATGCCCCAGGTGGGTATGTTTGATCCTCCAAGAAGCATTTGATGTCATGGAACCAAGGCTTATCATCTCTAGTAAGGTCTGCAGAGAATACATATGCTGGTTTGTCAAGTCTGGATACTGAAATCCGAGGCACAAAGTTGGCAGCTTGAACTTTGATCATGGACGAAATGGTAGCCAGAGCATCTGCAGACTGATTTTTGTCTCGAGGGATATACTCAAGCTTTACCGTTGTGAAGAATGTGAGTAACCTCCTTGTATAATCCCGATAAGGTGTCAGATGCTCCTGGTGAGTGTACCATTAGTCGTTGGTTTGATTGATTACCAGAGCTGAATCTCTAAATACAGTTAAAGTCTTGATCCTGAGGTCAATGGCTTCCTCAAGACCCATGATACATGCTTCGTATTCAGCTTCGTTGTTAGTGCAGTTAAAAGTGAGTTTTTCCGAGAAAGGCATGTGAACTCCCTTAGGTGTAATGAGTACTGCACAAACACCACGACCATTCATATTAACAGCCCCATCAAACATCATAGTCCATTCTTCTTCTGGGTCAGGCCCTTCAGTGTGAATAGGCTCTTCATGATCTTTTGCTTTTATGAACATGATGTCTTCATCAGGGAAGTCAAATCTCATAGGCTGGTAATCATCAATGGGTTGCTCAGCAAGGTAATCCGACAATACACTGCCTTTGATGGCTTTTTGGGATGTGTACCGAATGTCATATTCTGTGAGAATCATTTGCCATCTTGCAACCCGTCCGGTAAGTGCTGGCTTCTAAAAAATGTACTTGACTGGGTCCATCTTTGAGATCAACAAGGTAGTGTTGGTCAACATATACTGCCTTAGTCGGCAAGCAGCCCACGCTAAAGCACAACAAGTTTTCTCGAGCAGTGAATAACGTTGTTCACAGTCGGTAAACTTTTTGCTTAGGTAGTAAATTGCATACTCTTTTCGACCAGACTCGTCATGCTGGCCCATCACACACCCCATTGACTCTTCTAATACTGTCAAGTACATTATTAGAGGTCTTCCTTCAACTGGAGACATAAGGATCAGAGGCTCTTGCAAGTATTCCTTGATTTTGTCAAAAGCCCTCTGGCAGTCTTCATTTCACCTGACCGTTTGTTCTTTTCTTAACAACTTGAACAAAGGTTCACAGGTTGTAGTAAGGTGAGATATGAACCGTGAAATGTAGTTCAATCTACCTAGAAACCCCCGAACTTCTTTTTCAGTCTTTGGTGCAGGCATCTCTTGAATGGCTTTGACTTTGTCAGGGTTAACTTCAATCCCTTTCTCACTTACAATAAATCCCAGCAGCTTACCGGATCGCACCCCGAATGTGCATTTGTTGGGGTTTAACTTCAATTGGTACTTCCTCAGACGCTTGAATAGTTTCAACAGATTCACTAGGTGGTCTTCTTCTGTGAGGGACTTGGCAATCATGTCATCCACATATCATTCAATTTCTTTGTGGATCATGTCATGGAATAATGTTACCATAGCCCGTTGATAAGTGGCACCAGCATTCTTCAGTCCGAATGGCATTACCTTATAACAGAATGTGCCCTAGGGTGTGATGAAAGTTGTCTTCTCCATGTCTTCAGGCGACATCTTGATCTGGTTATATCCTGAAAATCCATCCATGAAGGAGAATACCGAGAACTGAGCTGTATTGTCGACCAATACATCAATGTGAGGTAATGGGAAATCATCTTTCGGGCTGGCTCTGTTCAGATCCCGGTAATCCACATACATCCTCACCTTGCCATCCTTTTTAGGCACAGGTACAATGTTAGCAACCCACGGCGGGTAACTAGTTACAGCAAGGAAACCGGCGTCCCACTATTTTTGTACCTCTTCTTTTATCTTCATTTCCATATCTGGGCGAGTACGGCGCAACTTCTGTTTTACTGGCGGACAGTCTTCCTTTAGAGACAGCCTGTGCATAACAATGTCGGTGTCTAGACCCGGCATGTCCTGATAAGACCAAGCAAAGACATCCACATACTCCCGAATCATGTCAATAAGTTTCTCTTTTACTGAATCTTGTAGGCAGGCCCCAATTTTCACTTCTTTTAGGTCTTCTTCCGTACCAAGATTAACCGTTTCAACCTCCTCCTGATGAGGAGTGATGACCTTCTCCTCTTGCCTCAACAATCTGGCTAGTTATTCAGGTAGCTCATAATCTTCTTCAACCCCTTCATCGGCTTGATTAATCGGATTGTCAAAGTCATACGAAGTCATAGCGGTGTTGTTATCGGTGCAGTCTGGAGGGCATTCTCTGTAAGGGTTTAGATTTGTTTGTTTTAGTGATCAGTTTTATCTTGTTTAGAAAAAGTGAAAATGAAGTTATTATTTTGAAAAAAATTGCCATTTTATTTTTGTACAAAAAATAAAAAATGAAAAACAGTGAGCGGAAAAGAAAAGACTCATTTGCAAAAGATGTCCTGATATTCATTAATTGATCGTTTGCACAAAATACAAGATGGCCCGATTACAAAATGAGCCCTGACATCTTGGGCAAGATGCAGGACTTGATGCATGCTTAAAGACAGGAAATAATAATTACTCTGCCGGAGTAACCCTTATAATTTCCTGGGAAGACCAGTTTGAGACACGGTTCCCCGGGATCCTTGGACGTATCCAGCTTTCCAGGTTGCGCTCGTCTTCTGACTCATCTTCCAAGTTGTTCACAGCATCCGGGGTGAGCATCCCCCCGCTGACAAACTTGGACTCCTTTGCAGCCTCTGGTTGATCTTGTCGAGTTGGTCTGTAACCTAACCCGAATCGGTCTTCTTTCTTTTCAACTGGCAGCAGCTTGCCCCAGCCTTGAGCGGTACCTTCCTCAACAACCTTCCGGGCCTATTGATATGATGTGATGGAAGTCCCAAGCACAACAGATGTTTCATTGATATTAAGGGCCTCAAACCCTTGACTCATTGTTTCGTGAATTTCCCCGTCCATTTCAATGTATTTGAAAGTAGCCAGCTGGCTAACGAAGATATCCTCCTCCCCACAAATGGTAATGACTTGGCCTTCCCACTCGAATTTTAACTTCTGGTGAAGGGTTGACGTCACGGCGCCAGCGACGTGTATCCATGGTCTACCCAATAGACAGTTGTAGGCAGGCTGTATATCCATCACAAAGAAGGTCGTTTTGAAAACCTGTGGGCCAATCATTATTGGCAACTCTATCTCTCCCAGAACTGATCTCTTAGAACCGTCAAAGGCTCTCACTACCAAGTTGCTTGGGCGTAGTGCCAATCCATCATGTTCCAGCTTTACAAGGGCTTTCTTGGGTAGGACATTGAGTGATGACCCTGTGTCCACCAATACGTGAGAAAGAACTGCACCCTTACACTCCAAGGTAATGTGCAAAGCCTTGTTGTGATTGTGACCTTCCGTTGTTAGATCAGCGTTGGTAAATCCTAATCCATGACCAGCGTTGACATTTCCAACCACTGCCTCTAACTGATTGGCAGTAATCTCCTCCGGCACATAAGCTGCGTGCAGGACCTTTAATAGTGCGTTCCGATGAGCCTCGGAGCACATTAGCAATGATAGTATGGAGATTTTGGAAGGTGTTTGGTGAAGCTGGTCCACCACCTTATAATCACTCTTTTTGATGATCCGCATGAATTCATCAACCTCTTGATCAAAAGGAGTCTTCAAAGTTTCTTTAGCAACTGATTCTTCTTGCACCATGCTCTTCCCTTTTGCCTTAGCAGCAGCTTCTGCTTCAGCACTGGGTCTTGGTATTTTCGAGGCGAAGAGACGTCCGCTTCTAGTGAAGCCTCCGCCTCCTCCCACATTGTCTATCTGAGGTGAAGAAGTTGATGATTCTAAAGTGATTTTCTGCCCCTCGCAGTATAGATCTGAGCCATAATGCCAAGGGATGTAATTATTGCTTTCGTAAGGAACTGGCCCAAGCACTGTGATAGTGAATGGACTGATAGCAGCTGCAGAGGGGACCACAATGGTGTGTGGATCATAATATATGGTAACCGGAGCTCTGACAGGAGTAGTAATTTGTTGTGAGTTGTTGGAAGGAATATTTGCAGGATCGTAGTATATCGTAACCGTTGAGACGCTTTCATTAACTGTTGCTGATGTTGTAGACGAAGTTGATTGGATGGGTGTTGAAGTTGTAGCAGGAACTGATAGAGTAATGGGTGTTGTCTTTGTAGAAGGAATTATGACTGAACTTGTATCCGTTGAAGTGATTGATTGAGTAATTGTTGGAGTTGTAGCAGAATCTGTTGGAACAATGGTTGCTGATGTTGTAGGAGCATCTGTGATTGTTGGTGAAGGATTTGTTGGATTTGTAGTTGTTGTTGTCGTAATCTGAAGAATTCCATCTCTAATGAGACCATCTATGTCGTTTCTTAGTCTCTCACATCCATTAACAGCAATGTTGCAATATCCACAGCCGACTTCACATCCGGGTAACACTTGGCATTCTAAAAGCTGAGCTTTGATTTCAACCAAGGGCGTTCGGATTTGTGCAACACTGTTGATTAATGTGGATGGTTTTCCTTCTTCAATAGCATTAATCCTAGGCCCGTTGTGACTAGGCATTGGATTTCTTGTGACGTTCGGAGGAGGCGCAAAATTGAGAGCTTTTGAGTCCACCAGATCCTGGACTTTCATCTGTAGGGCCCTGTATTTTTCAGTATTATGCCCCGGTGCGTTTGAGTGGAATGCACACCTGGCATTTACATCATAGTTCTTTGGCATATTGAGAGGATCTGGAGGTGCCAACATCCTTAACTCAACCAGGTTGAGCTTCAGGAGTTGTGGCAAGAGTGCGGCATACGACATTGGGATCGGGTCAATTACCCTGTTTGCTTGTGACGGCCTTTGTTGGAATGGACGTTGTTGTTGGTTGCTATTGTTGTTGTTGTACGACCTTTGTTGCGGATAATGGGCTTGTTGTTGATACTGTGGTTGTTGTTGTTGAGGATATGATGATTGTTGTGGAATTGGAGCTGGGATGGTAACAGCTGCTACTGACCGGTGAATATATTGAGGCCTGCCCCTGTTTGTATGAATAGAATTTGTCTCACCTGCCCTTCGGGGTCCCGCAAAAGGTTTTCTAGGATTGCTGGAGGAACCTGCACCATTGTCGGAAATTTTACTCATCTTCAAGAGACTTTCAATCCTCTCACCGGCTATGACCACATCAGCAAAACTGGTAGAGGAGAAGGCAGCCAGTATGTCAATATAAGTCCCTTGCAAGGTGTTCATGAACATGTCATCCATTTCCCTCTCTGACATGGGTGGTTGGACAGCAGCAGCAAGCTGTCTCCACCTTTGGGCATAATCCCGGAAGCTCTCTCTGGAAGACTGAGACATGCCCATTAGAAGAGTTCTATTGGGAGCCATGTCCAGGTTGTACTGATATTGACGGATGAAAGCTTCGGCCAAATCCTTCCAGCATCTTATGGTGGCCCTAGACAAATGCAAATACCATTCTCTCGAAGCTCCAGTTAGGCTGTCCTCAAAGTAGAACATCCATAACTTTTCATCCATAGTATAGGCCTTGAGCCTTCCCAAGAAAGACTGCAGATGAGTGCGAGGACAAGAGGTACCATTGTACTTTTCAAAGCATGGGGGTTTGAATTTGTGGGGAATTCTCACCCCATCCACTAGTCCCATATCCATCACATCGAAGCCCAAAGAATTCTGAGATTCCAAAGACCTTAACTTCTCAGCAATCTCATCCAACCTCCTGTCATATACTTCATCTCCAGCTCCCATAACAGTAAACTGTTCTTCTTGGGGATCCTCTTGCAGGATTCTCCCCCCAGCAATATTACCTTGCACATTCCTTGGGATGTTAACTTCTGGATCCAGGTGAGGTCCATATACTGGTGGGTCAATACGAGGCTGGCCCCGTTCATTGTTGCTAGTTCCTCCTGTTCCAAGATGAGGCTCCTCAGGAGTTTGTCTTTCCACCATCCCTCTTAACCTTTCTTGACTCTGGGCTAAGCCAGTCATTACTGCCATAAACTGAGACATCTGATTTCTCATCTCCACTCTCTCACTGGCCATCTGATTTCTGACCTCAGCCAGATCCTGCTGTACTTGTTCCATTTGAATGTCGGGAAGGTTGTTACGAGTCGGGTACCGGTGCGCGCGGTTGACAGGGAACACTCGGCGACGAGCAATGTTTCCTGAGATCACAACAAAGTTACAAACAATAGTAACAAAAACCTACAAAACAAAAACAAGATTAGTATGCAATGCAGTATGCTTATTTGTTTTTCAAGGTATCCGGTTTGGTTCTTGGTTTTGACTTTTCCAGACCTCGAGGAAGATGTGTGATGTTGTTGAGAGAAAAGCCCAAATGAAAACAAACTAAAATATATTACAAATGGTGAATAATACATAGTTTATCTTACAATACATGCCCATGGAGGGTCAAAATACAACAAAAAGAAAAAATACATCAAATGGAAACAAACAACAAGCAAAGAATCAGACATCCAGTCCAAACTCATCTTCCCTGACCTCCTTCAGGAGTGCCTCAGTCACTGGACCAGCTGGGTGCTCTGTAATGGTCCTAATGAGGAGGTTCCTAGTAGCAATGGCAGTGGTCAGCTTCTTATGCCTATCCTGGTCTTTGGATCTCTTCAATCCTGCTCTGAGCTTCAACTCTGATATCTCTCTCTGTGCAGCCAACAAAGCTTCCTGTTGCTTCTTCTCATTGGCTTCCATTTTTTCAATCTTAGCTTGAGTCTTCTGGTCTTCTTGTGTACGGGCTTCGGTGATCCTGACCCACCTAGCCTGACTCTCTTGCAGATAGTGCTCAGCCCTAGCTTTCTGAATCTTGGCCTCCTTGCAGGCATTCTTCAGTATCTGTTCCCCAGCCCTTGCTTTTCTTATGTAGTCCTATGTCTTCTCAATTTTGGCAAGATGCTCCACCCTGAGCTTCTCCAATCTCTCAATGTCCAGATGACCATCACTCCTTTCCCAAAGAGTCTTCTTCAAGGCCTGGGATAGCTGCTCATTCCTTTCCTTCAGCTTTTCAAATTCCTCCAGGCTAACTGTTGCTGGAGGCTGTACTGTAGATGGTCCAGGCATGTCTTCCAAGGTGAAAGGCATTCTGGTAATCTGAGCTCTAGTACGGGACCAGTCTGAGTATTGAGTTGAAGCAACATTGTTACATCTTCCAAGAATAGCTACCCCTTTTGTCTGGATGTTGTCCCAAGCCCAGGATGCTTGTCTGACAACAGCTGAATTAGGTTGTACTTCACAATATAGGGTCTCAGCTAAATCCTGTCCTCTGGGAGGGTGAACTAAGGCATAACCCAGTTGTCTCTTAAACAGTAAAGGATTGTAGTTGATGCAACCCTTTGTCGCTCCCGGGATTTTCATCCTAGTACAAACGCGAAAGTGGCGCGGAAAGGTAGAGTCGCCAGCCAGACATTTTTATCCCGAATGAATGGGAAAGGTAATGTTGCACAAACCTGAGGAAGAAGGAAATGACAAGGCCTTGCGAACCAAAGATCTGAGTTCGGGAGTCGGTTACGACCTGGGAAGGTATTAGCACCCCAGATCATCCGTCGTACCCGACGGGATCCACGCTTGCTTGTTTGTTTCAAAGGGTGAGAAAAATATAAATGCTGCTGAATAAAACCGCTAACTGACACTGGAATGGAAATGAGAAAGGAATAAGAAAAAGAAAGAATAGGGAAAATGTAGGGAAAATAAAGAATGCGCTCGAACGGGCCCTACCCCGCTGCCTACGTACCTCATCAGGATAATGAGGATCAGAGTCGACGTAGTTCGCCTAACTAAGGCGGGAACTATTTGTTTGTGTTTTTTACAGCTGGAACTGCGTATGTCTATGCTCAGGTGTTGCAGGCTCGTCTGGTACGAGTGCGTTTACCGTCTGTCATGAAAGACAAGTCGTCGCAAGTTCGCGTTGTGAGTGAATGAGATGAGATGAGAAGTTCCCGCAGGATAGTCGCTTGTTGTGTGTTTTTGTCTTTTATGAGAAGTGTTTTGAATTTTGTTTGTGAACTGTCTTGTACTAAGACCTATCCATCGCGGGAAGTATTTACACCTCGCCCCGAAACAGGACGTGTATAAACACTCCGCAACAAAGTCTCGTGTCGTACAAGATTGTTCGGTTTTTATTAAGTATTTAATTGCTTTTCTTTATGAGATGAGAAAGAATGACTCAAGTTGATAAAGGCAAAAACTAAGGGACTAAGACTCAATCCTAATTTTTATTGATTTATTTACAAGAGATCCTATGGTTTGTGGAGTTTTCTATTCCTAATGAGAAACTAGAAACTACTAGAATTCAACTTACTTCCTAAGGAAGTTAAGTTGATTCTAAGAACAAATGGGGAACCTATACAAGTTATAAAATCAAATACTAAGGCAAAACATAAAATTGGACATAAGAAATAAAATTCTAAAAATGCATTTAAAGGCATGAACTAAAAATAGTCCTATTTTATTTATTCTAATCCTAATTAAAAGGGAACTTTAACCTACATTCTAAATCAAAGTTAAGCCTAATATTTCATTCTAAAAATCCACATTAAAACTAGCCTAAGTCTATATTAGATTCTAGGATTAAATCTGATCTAAACTATATCTTTTTTGGACTTTGTTTTATGACCTAAACTAATGGGAATTATACATAACTAGGCCTAAGAACTAATATCCTAAAAAATATCTAAACTTCTGGAAAAATTATGGAATTAAACCTATAGGGACCTAAAACTACCTATAATATTATACTAAAAGGAATCCTACAAAATCAAATTCTAACTAGGTCTAAAAAATGATTATTTTCAGCTATGGACTAATCCTTAATTTCTAAAGAAATGGCCTCTAAAACCTAAGGTAAAATATTCTAAAAAATCTACAAAAAATATCCTAAGTACTAATATGAGTCCTCTAATTACAGTAAAAAGAATGGGTCAAAAATCCTACTGGAAGACTAAGAAATAAAATCAACAAAATTATGTTCATTAAAAGAAAATCTATTAAAACTACTTACATGAGAAATTCAAAATAAAATCAAAAATAAAGCAAATTCAGGAAAATAAAATTCTAAACATTTCTAAAATGAATTAAAAGTCTACTTAATTTTTTTGGGAATTTTTCTTGAATATTTTCTATTTTTATTTGAATTATCTTCTAAACTATGGAAACTAAAATTAAATTCTAAGACTAATGAAAAAAAGGGGGTGCACTAAGCATATGTTTCTAATGTTTTTCTCTTACTGGGTCTAACACAGGGGGTGAAAATAGCACAATTCCAGGCCCACATGCGCAGGAAATGGAGGGTGCATACTATGAGTCTTCGGTCAACTGTATTGACCTGATCCAGGCCGTCTGATTAGGTCCTATCCCTTAGTATTCTCATCCTGGGTCTCACTGCGCATGCCTATGGGGACTATGGTGGTATGAACACATAGGATCACCGCGGAACATGCCAACCGGACGGTGACAAGTGTCACCGCCGGTGTGGCCAATAAATTCACAAAGAAAACTTATCAATTAGAATTCTAACGGTAATATTAATGGGATCTATGAGAAGGTAATTAAAACTAAAGGATTAAATTATTATTATTATTCCTTTAATATTCTGCTAACAACCTTAATTATCCATTGATTTTCTCTTATCTCTTAATATGGAAATTAATTAAAACTGATGACTTAATGGAACAAAAGAGTCTGTTGAAGAGAAAACCCAGACGAACCCTAAAAACAAATCCCTCTCTTCATCGCACCCTCTCTCTGAATTTTCCGCCGCCGCCGAAGAAACCTAAACTCCACCTTCTTCTCATCCACCGTCCTCCTATTCTTCTCGCGCCACCATCCCCTAAACCTCTTCTTCCTGAACCTTCTTCAACCCGACATGAAGAACAAACCCTAGCCTAATCTCTTCATGGCCTCCGCAAACATCGCGAAACTCGTCGTCATCCTCACTCAACCCCTCTTAACAGTTTCATCAATTACCAGCTCAAATTATTGAAAAGAAATAAAACCGCACACCCAAATCCCAACATGGTAAAAAGAGGATAAATCGTATGTACCTGTATCTACGACAAACTGCGATGCGATTGAACACTTGCTGTGAAGGGTTACGGCGTCGTCGTTCTTGCTTGATTCGAAGCCGCGCGCCAAGAATCCAATTCGTTCGATTGACAACGACGAAGATTAAGCCGTGATTGGTGCCGAGCGAGGAAGATCAATTCGCTTCAAAGATTCAGGTAAGCTTTTCCTATCCTTCTATTACGCGTTCACACTCGTGAGCTCTAGGAAATTCTGCGTTTGACTATTGAAACTCTCCAGCATCATGACCTGATACATGCCATTGTTGGTGATTCTTCCCTTTTTTCTTTCAGGTTTCAAGGACCCTTGGTGCTGCTGAAACGTTGTTGAAAGTTGAGAAAGAGGATGAACGAAGGAGAAAGATGAATGATGCGGTTTAGTTTGGTGGAGGTTCGGATTTGGGATTGGTGAAAGCAGAAGGTTGAAGAAGATGTTGAAGCTCAGTGATGTGAGAATTGTGTGCAGGACAGAAGAAAAAGGAAAGTAGTGAAAGACTGGTGAAAAAGTTGAGAAGAAGGGTTGAGAGATGAAGTTTTGTAGAATGGGGGAAGAATGGTTGCAGGGAAGGAGAAGAGCGATTCAGATTGAGGGAGAATTTGGGGAATTGTATGGAGGAGGGTTGAAGAGGACTTGGAAAAAATGGTGGGAACCAGAAGATTGAAGAGGAGGCCTTTGATTTATATCTGCCGATTTTCCGGATCCTTCTGGAATACTTTAGGTGAGTTCTAGAAACTTTCTGTTATTCTCAATCTCTAATTCAGTTAGGACTAGCAAATTCTGTTAGTTTTCCCTTCTAGCTCCTTACTATTATCACAAATCGGTTAGGGTGGTTGAAATTCAGTTAGTTAAATATTTTTCCTGACTTTCTTCTGTTATGGTCTCTGTTTCTTTTTGCAGGGTCAATTTTTGATGCAAGTTTTGGATGAAGGGTGTTGAGGAGTGATGACTTTATGCTATTATGTAACAGAAAGTTGAAGGTGATGTGAAGACGATGTTGGAGCTGACAGATGAAAATGGAGAGGGTATGGAGGTCATGGCGGAGCCTCCTCCCTGTTAGAGTTTCCCCTTCGATGATAAAGATTCTTGTTGTCGAAGAAGAGTGGTGGTGGCGACATGGTTCTGAGTTTGAAGAGTGGTGAAGACACTCTTAAGTTTCGTTTCTGAGTTTTTTCGGTTGAAGCTCTTGATGCAGGTTTAACTCTTTTTTTTAGGTGTTCTCTATTGATGATTAATGAAGAGTTTTGGAGGTTCTCTGTTGTTGTTGCTCTCCTTTCCATCTTCTTCTCTGAATGCTTGTATTCTTGAGCGATGTCCTCTTGTTCTTCTTCTATTCATTTCTTTTATTTCGGTGAAATCTTGTTTAAGGATTTGGTAATGCAGTGCTGTGAATCTTAGAAATGATGCTGATGATGATCACTGACAATCTGTTTTTTTTTTGCAGGTTTTACATGTTTGTTGAGATTGGTGACGCAAGAATAACATGAAGAAGTTTGGTTAAGAATTGAAGGAGATTTGGGAAAAAAATTCAGAGTTGGGAAGATTGCAGTTGTGAAAGTTTTTTTTTCTTCTTGAATTCTGATGTAACTAATTGTAACTGATTCTAGTATCAAATCGCAACTGAACCTTTCCTGATGATTTTTCTCAATTACTGAATTGAGAGGGACATGTCCCCTGTTTATTTATTACAATTTTCGCCTTGATATTTGTATTTTCCATGCTAGAAATTAATGAATCCATTAGCCTTGAGGCTTATCAACAGAAGTAAACTTCCTTGAGCATAGATACACCCTTGTTGGGAATCACCCTTGTTGAAATTGAATACCCAAAACCTAGGTTCATACAATTACAATCACTTCCCCCTTGCAACTCAATGCCACATTTCATTAACTTAACATTGGACCATATTGATGGACTTCATGGACAAGATGAAAGATTTGGTTAGAAACTAAATAAACGAATTTGAACAATGGTTTAGGAATTCATGACTAACTGGGATCGAGAACGATATGAAAAATTGACTTAGCAAAACTGAATTAGAACGGTTAGAAATGGATAATAAACAAATAAATTTAGATTTGAAAACATGATTACCGGTAAATGATAAAATGTAAATGGACCTTAGAGATTTATTTGTGGTACAAAAATGGAACGTATTGGAAAAGGTTTGAAAGGAGATTTCAAGACAAACGGAAAATTAAATTCGAAATGAATGAACGGTCCTGATGGACTCATATCTCAAATCTCAAGTGTTTCTCCTGACCATATCTCCATGCCTTCAATCCCTACCAGACTTTCAACCCAGAGTAAAAATGTGTTTCCCGCCAATCCCTGACTTCAATCAATAACCCATGCATCCTGAGTCGTGAGCAGTAACACATTAGCGCATTGAGGACTTCTCCAAATACATTATATTCTTGAAACCCTCATCTTAAAATCTCTGATTGATGAATACCGAACGAACTCAATTATGATGATCCACAAACCCTAATCTTCTTCTTGATATCCATGTTAAATAACTATAGTTCATGATGCAAAGAATCAACACTCTTTGCATAAAATCTCTCTCAATTGAAGTCCATAGCACTTGACGCCTTTGAGAAATCATTTGATAAGAAAATATCCATGGTGTTGGAAACTCAACCCTTGCCCTAATCTCACGTGTAATGGCAAGATAAATCTCATTCAAATAAAACCAAATCACCAGGAACTTCTTCGACCCCATGCCTTAGGAATTCCCTGAAATGCATGATTATGAATGTTATGACCTAGCGAAATATGCAGATGGATGTGAAGTGATAAGCCAGTAAAGGGAATAAGTATGAGGGCAAATTTTGAGGTATTACACCCTTCACTCCTATCAGAGGCACTTTTGGGTATTGTCCACAGCTGGTGATAATGTCATTTCCCTTGGTGCTCTGGGTGCACCATCTGATATCATCTGGAGTCAAGGCAATGAACCTCTTGGCCCAATTCTTCTGCTGATGTGGGTTCAAGAAGGCATCTGACTTAGGCAGGTGTCTGAGCAGCCAGGTGTAAAACAAAGGAGCACAACATCTTACCAACTTCCCCTCTGTTTCTCATTCCTATGATGAATGGAGTAGTAAAAGTCTCTTAGTAGTATGGGTACTGGGTTCTTCAGGAGAAACAGATGGATGGCATTCTTGCTGACAAATTTAGGCTCATCTGCAAACAGTATAACCCCATATATGCTGAGGGCTAATAAGGTACAGACTGCCTTCCACTCTCCCAATGAAGCCTTCAGGATGGCTTGAGAAATCAGGAAGTCCATATGCAAACCAGGAATCCCAGTTTTTGTTGTCATACTTTGCTCAATAAGGACAGGCTCCAAGTACAGTGCCCTTGCTATCTCTTCATTCCCAGGAGCAATCATCTCTGGGTTGAAGGGGATTCCACCTCTGATAGGTACTCCAATCAATAAAGAAAACTCTTCCAGCAGAGGCCCTAACTGAAAGTCTGGAAATGTGAAACATCTCAAAGGAGGGTCATAAAACTGCAAGCATGTGTGGATCATGCTCCTCTGAGAAGGATCAAGGTCCAAAACCATATCCAAGATACCTCCATAGTGTTCTCTAAACAATGGGATATGGTCAGGTGTGATGAGTGACTGGACCTGCCTGATACCAGTCAACACAGGCTCAAAAAAGTGGTAGGATATGTTGCTCTTCCTGGGAGTAGTCATGAGTGCTGCTGAAGAAGCTGAAGACAAATGCTGATGAAGATCACAGACTGATGCTGGAAGGTGGACCACTGACAGGCTGATGCTGGTGATGGTGGAGATAACTGAAGCAGATAACTGATGAAGACAACTGAAGCAGAGGTCTATGCAGAAGAAGGGGTCAAAACCAAAACCAAGATACAATGAGGTGGATACCCTGAAAAGAAAATAGAAAAATGTCAAATGATGCAATGATGATATATGCAAATGATGTGCAAGGGTTTGTGATCAAGCTGGATCTGATTATCTGCCTTGATATAAGGGCCATGTATGTTCAAGAGTTCAAATGGAGGCTTAGAAGTCCAGTAACCAGGGTGGGGGACTCAAATAAAGAGCCACATGTCCAGGGTTAATCATAAGAATTGTCCAAAGTGAAGTATTCTTAAACAATACAGTAACAGGGTATGATGTGGTCAAGGGTTCCTGCAAACCTGTAAACAACCCAACCCCCTCACATGTAATGTTCTAGAACAAGGATCCTCAGACTTGGATTAGTTATGAGAAGTGTAAACACTTCTAACTTGGAGGTACAGTGTTTTTAATAACCATAAAAGATCCTCCTCTAATTCACCTCAGATTCTGAAGGTCAAATAAAGGTCATCCAGACTTAGCAGGCTTCCCAAATAGCCCTAGCACTACAGGAAATCTGTAGCACAGAGTTCTCAAGAAGAAACCCACATCTGAACCGTGTTTCATATTCCCGTACAAGACCGAAATGGAATGGGAAAGAACATGAACCACTCTAGCCTAGGTGTCACTCAGGTCCCAGGTATAGGACCTTAAACTCTCAATGGAACCCCACCCACCAAAACAGCAAACCAGATCCAGCAATAACAATATGAAATATACAAAACTGTAAAGAAAGCAATAAAGTTGTACATAAAGCAGTAAATAAAGCACAATACAATAAACACAGATAGCACATTACACCCCAGTAAACACAAATCAAACAAGCGCTAGGAGGAACCCACAAAAAGAACCAGAAGCCCTGGTTACAGTATAAGATTCCCCAGTAGAGTCGCCAAGCTGTCGCTCCCACTAAATGAGGCTAGGTCAAATGGGGTACAGACGCGAACGGTCGGCGAAAGGAGAAAGGATGAAAAGAGTCGCCAGCTAGGAATTTTTATCCCGAAGGAAAGGTAATGTTGCATAAACCTAGAAAAAAGATGGATAAGTCGGTTGCGAACCAGAGAAACTGAAAAAGGGGGTTGGTTACAACCTGGGAAGGTATTAGCACCCAGATTGTCCGTCGTACTCGACGAGATCCACGCTTGAAAGTTTGTGTTTAAATGGGTAGTGTCTATGCTATCTGTGTGTAAAAGCTGGAAAAGAATGCAAGTGTCAGTGCAGAAGAAATGTGAAGTGAAATAAAAGAGTGTCAGTGTAAGGAAAGGATGTGAAGCTCAAGACTATGTGGCTTAAAGAATAATGCTAGAAGAAAGGAAATATACAGAGACTTTTGTTCGATAACTGTTAAGTTATGCCTACGTATCCTCTCGTGCAATGAGGAAGTCAGAACGCCGTAGTTCGACTCAAAGGGACTGAAAAAGAAATTGACTTGATGAACTGCTTACTTGTCTATGCTCAAGTGTATGACCTGTCTGGCTCAGGTGCTAACTGTCTTGCATTAGACGGAAGAAGCAAGTTCTCGTTTGTGAGTGAATGAGATGAGAAAAGAATCCCGGAGGAGACGATTATTATTTGTTTTTGTGTTTTCAATCTTTTATTGCCTTTTGGGGTTTGTCATAAGTTAATGAGCTTAAGCCTAAACCAAGGGTTAGTAAACTCATCACATCTTCCCTCTGATTAGGGGTAATGAGAATACCTTAAGTATGAGGTAAACACCTCACACTTAATCACCATGATGTAGGATTAAGATCATTAACTTACTTGCATTTATTTAGATGTTTTTTGGAGTTTTTTTGTTTAATGCTAAGTAATGAGTTTAAGCCATAATCAAGGATTTAATGGGCTCATTACACCATCCTAATAGAAGGATAATAGATGAGAACATTTAAGCTGAGGAAGGCTCCTCAACTTAACCCATGATTAGGGATTAACCTCATGACAAAACAAAGCCTTTATCAGAGTGGATTTTAGTTAATGGTAAGATTAAGAAGTGAATTTTATGGTTTGTAAGACAACTTGAGGGGGACTTGTCCATTAACACTAGGGTTATTCCTTCTTAACCAATTAAGGAAGAATTAGAACCCTAATGCAAGGCCCAAGTTACAAGCTTGATGTCTTAGTGATTATTAGGTGAATTGATTAAAGGATTTAAACACATTAAGGGTTTAACACTTAGGATTAAAGTTATACACTCCATCCTAATAGAAGGATACAGGCATAACCCTAATTACAAAGCCTTAAAACCTTTAAGGTTTAGTCCCTGATTAAGAGATGAGAAGAGAAGACACAAAGATGACACAAAGGTAAAACTAATGGGGGGACTAATCAAACCCTAATTGTGATCATGCTTGGTTGTTCCTAGGGTTTATGAGGCTTGCAAGAAGATCTTCAAGAAGAGCCACCAAGGAAGAAACAGGATGGAAGAAGCAACAAGAAGCAAGTCAACTTACTTCACTTAAGAAGATAAGTTGCTTGAAGGAAGAAAGAGGAGAAGGAGCATGAATGAGTAAGCTCACTCTAATTCACAAGTAGAATGCAACAAAGAATGCATAAAAGAGATGAGAAGAGGTTAAGAGAAGTGAAGGCAAATTTACTTCTCCAACACTTACCACCTGAAAAGTTAGCAACAAGAAATGAAATGAAATGAAAATGAGATGAAATGCAAAGATGAAAAACAAAGTCAGAAGCATATTCATGATGCAAATGATGCTATGAGATGGCATGAAAGCAAACCAAGAGATGTGGATGATCATACAAGGTATGGGAATGTAAATGAGACATGTAAGGACCATGAAAGCTCATGAAAACCTATGAAATGCAATGGATGCATAACATGGAAAATGGATGATGCAATGATCAAACATGATTCTAATATGTCCTAAGATGTCTTGGAAGTCATGTGGATGCACAAAATGTTATGGCAAGTTCATGTGTGCAAACATATGAAGAATGAATGCAAATGAAGGCAAGAATTAGGGTTTACATACAATATGCAATACAAAATTCAAAATCAGAAGCAAATGACATGATAAAAAATTGAAAATGGAATCAAAGGTACCCTAAACCCATATTATACCACACCCCAAAGGAGGATACCTAACTCTTAACCCTAAGGAAGTTATGATTTTTCTAAGCTTGCTAGGGTTTTAAGGGACCTCACAAGGAAAAATGCAAAACAAATCAAAAATGAAATATAAATTCATGCCAATTTTATCCTAGAAACTACATGATATGTGGGATGCAATACAAAAAGAATCACCATCAAACCCTTCATGGTTAGGCAGAAAAGATTTTTTCAAGTTAGGGTCAAAATATTGATCTTTAAGAACCCTAAATCCAAAGAAAAATGTCAAAATGGATCAAGAACCAAAAATAAATTTGTATGAATGGTTTTATAATGTCTCTAAATGTGTCAAGATGCAATGTGATTTTTTTGGTGATTTTTAGAAACTTAAATGATATTTTAATTAATTAATTTCCATTAACTAATTAAAATAAACATTTAAATATTTTAAAAAATACAAATTTTATGCTAAAAATTAAATAAAAATTATTTTCAGAATGAGAAAAATATTTAGAACCATGATGCAAAAAATGAAATTTTTTAGATGAGTTTTGCTATTTTTAATAAAATGATAAAGAATATGCAAATAAAATGAAAATTAAATTGATTTAAATGAGAAGTCAACCAATCCAAGGGCTGTGGTTTAAAACAGGGACGCGGGAATTGACCAGCGCGCGCATCTGAATGGCTGATATTCAAACCTCACTAATTACGCAATTAAACCCTAATCTGAACCCTAATGACTTTCAGGTGACCGGAACAGTGTTTCGGTCATCTTCTCCGGCCAGTTCAAAAAACTAACTTCTTCCCTAGGCAATTTTAAACCCTCTAAAGCTCCAGATCACAACTTCCAATCACCCTAATCAAGAATCAAGCATGAAAATCCATTTATCTTTCAACATAAACAAGATTCAAATCAATCAAGTTTTCAGGTCAAACTTTCAGAGACATGGTTCAGGCTCAAAACTCAATCATTTTTAAAACCAACAAGCACATCATGATCAGTGAATCATAAGCAACAATTCTATGGCATAAAAAATTTCTGGAAAAAATGTTCTTGGTGATACCTGAACTGAAGCTTTTGAAAATGGTACTGGCTGGCTGCTTCTTTGCTTCAAATCAGCTTCAATGTTCCTCATGAAGAGCTTGCAGTGCTTAGTTGGAGTTTATATAGCCTCTATGTGAAGTTGGCAGAAACTCAGTTCAAGAAATGTGAAAATCGTGTTTTTAATTTGAGGTGTTTCAAGGCAAGATGAAGGGTGGGAAATGATCAGTGATGGATATGGAGTTGAATGGTGGAAAATGTTTGGAGGTTTGTTGGTTGAGTTATGAAATTCGAAAGCTTTTGCAAGTTAGGGTGATTTTGTGTATGCTCTTCTCTTGGAGGTTTCAGGCCCAAAACTTATGTGAAATGGCTTGCTTCTTTTCCATATAACATGCTGGGATAGGTCAGTGTAGTTGTTGTGGTCTATGCTGATTGGTATGGGGCAAAATGCATAAAGTCAAGAGTTGGTGTACTTGAGGTATGGGCAAGTGGCAGGCTGGGATTTGGGTATGGATGTGCGCAGCAAAGATCAAGGGATATTTGTGAATCAGTTTTGATGAGCTGTGGCAAGTGGATGAGATGTTTTGTACCATTTTGCAAATTATGGAAGTTTTGGCCCCTTTTGAAATTTGTGAAGCTCAAGGCATGAAAGCTTGTGATTCAAGGCACAAATCTGATCCAAATGAGTTGCACTAGGATGGTATGATGTGTAGAGATGCATTAGAGGTCCCATATAGGCTTGGCATGAGAATTGGCAAACTTCCCTTTTTGGTACATAAGTGAAATTTTGTGATTTTTCCCAACTTTGCAAAGCCATAACTTGAGTTCTATGATGAATTAGATCAAGTTCTTGTACTTTTTGAAAAGGAAATGATCCAATCTACAACTTTCATGACCAAGAATTTTTCATTTGAAGCATTTTGATTCAAAAAGAGGAGGTTGAAAAACTTTCCCCAAATGGCAAGTTTACATTACAAGTCACTTTCCCAAAATGGCAACTTTGCAAATGGCTTGAAATTCTTCAATTTTGTGAACCTATAACTTCTTCTAAGATCAAATAAAGATCATATACACCCAAAATGATGGATAAGACCCTTTGGTTGGATGATTGGGGGCCTCAGATGCCCTGATTTTGCAATGACTTGCTCAAGAAGTCATCTATTGATCAGATGCCTTCCCCATTGAATTTCTTCATGAAAATTGGTATGTTTTATCCTTATAACATATAGAGACCAATAGAAACAATAATGACCAAAAACTTTGGAGTTATGGCCTCTGAAACCAAAACCCTAATTTTAGGTCATCTGTGTAGTTAAAACTAGCTCTGCTTCCATGCCTTTCTCAGTTCTTGTGATTTTCTGACTTTCTTGATTTTGGGAGGATATAACATGATGCTTGAACATACATGGACCCTCTTGAGATTATTGAAGACCTTTGGAGTGGCTTAGATGGCTCAGGGATTGCTCAGATCACAGACCCTAAATGCAGATGACTTTAAACCAATGCAGTGAAGCAAAAATGCAATATGAGATGCTATGATTGAACTTATGCAAATGAAAAGAAACACAAGCCATGGTGAAATGAGTGAGGTCAAATTTGGGGTGTTTACAACAACGACCCAAAGTCATGATAGGGTACTTGGGAAGATAAACAACGACCCAAGGTAAGGGTATAACTTTTGGGAAGATAAACAACGGTCCAAAGTCATAATAGGGTACTTGGGAAGATGAAAAACGACCCAAGGTAATGGTATAACTTTTGGGAAGATAAACAACGGTCCAAGGTAAGGGTATAACTTTTGGGAAGATAAACACCGGCCCAAAGTCATGATAGGGTACTTGGGAAGATAAACAACGGCCCAAGGTAAGGGTATAACTTTTGGGAAGATAAACAACGGCCCAAAGTCATAATAGGGTACTTGGGAAGATGAACAATGGTCCAAGATAATGGTATAACTTTTGGGAAGATAAACAACGACCCAAAGTCATAATAGGGTACTTGGGAAGATAAACAACGGCCCAAGGTAAGGGTATAACTTTTTGGAAGATAAACAATGACCCAAAGTCATAATAGGGTACTTGGGAAGATAAACAACGACCCAAGGTAAGGGTATAACCTTTTGGGAAGATAAACAACGACCCAAAGTCATAATAAGGTACTTGGGAAGATGAAAAACGACCCAAGGTAAGGGTATAACTTTTGGGAAGATAAACAACGGCCCAAAGTCATGATAGGGTACTTGGGAAGATAAACAACGACCCAATGTAAGGGTATAACTTTTGGGAAGATAAACAACGGCCCAAAGTCATGATAGGGTACTTGGGAATATAAACAACGGCCCAAGGTAAGGGTATAACATTTGGGAAGATAAACAACGACCCAAAGTCATAATAGGGTACTTGGGAAGATGAACAACGACCCAAGGTAATGGTATAACCTTTTGGGAGGATAAACAACGTCCCAAGGTAATAATAGGGTACTTGGGAAGATAAACAATGGACCAAGGTAATGGTACAACTTTTGGGAAGATAAACAACGACCCAAAGTCATAATAGGGTACTTGGGAAGATAAACAACGACCTAAGGTAAAGGTATAACTTTTGGGAAGATAAACAACGACCCAAAGTCATAATAGGGTAATTGGGAAGATAAACAACGACCCAAGGTAAGGGTATAACTTTTGGGAAGATAAACAACGGCCCAAAGTCATAATAGGGTACTTGGGAAGATAAGCAATGGCCCAAGGTAAGGGTACAACTTTTGGAAAGATAAACGACGGCCCAAAGTCATAATAGAGTACTTGGGAAGATAAAAAACGGCCCAAGGTAAGGGTATAACTTTTGGGAAGATAAACGACGACCCAAAGTCATAATAGGGTACTTGGGAAGATAAACAACGACCCAAGATATAAGTTGTTGATGAAGTTTGTCTGCTGGAGAATTAACCTGAAAAACAAGGTTAGTTATATGCAAATATCATGATGTATATAACACTTTGCAAGATAATATTTCATGATAATGTTGTATGCGTATGATATGATATGATATGATAAATTATGTAGTTGAAGTGCATGAGTAACTTCGTAGAACAACTGCTGGCTGAGAAAATAAATCCTGATTCGTTATTGAGAAATATGAAGACTTTGTTCCCGTCTTGTTTAAGAATATCGTACTCAGAACCTCTCGTTTTCCTTCATCGTACTTCTTATTGAAGGATTAAGTTCCTAAATATCCTGACTGAGGATAAAAGAGATGGACATAGATCCGGGAGACCTATTTGGTTAAGTATCAACTGCTTAAAGACTTCGTAGAGTTGGAAGTATAAGATATTACTTGAAGTAATCCGTAAGAATATCCGTAAAGATTAATCTGTGGAGATGAACCGGCGATAATTCAATGAATTCCTACCTCCATTCGTTCTTAGTAAATGCTATTATTGTATTTTATACATTTATGGTAAACATCAAACATAACCAACATACATTTCTCGCTTTAGTAAAAGGGGAAAAGTAAGCCTGAATTTGGAAAACATTTCTTCATTGAATAAAGAGGGAAAAGTAAACCTGAACTCGAAGCAGAATCGTTTCAAGTTTGAGAGTGTATAACTGAAGGAAAATTGCGATCTAAACGCAGCGGAAAACAAAAATTTTCCTTTAGTGATCCTTACGAATGAGCATGGTCAGTGATAGAATCGTTACCTCTTTGTGGCGATTCAGATCTTTGATGCAGCGATCACAAGCGTTGATGAAGTGCAACGCCTCTACTCAGTCCACACGAACAGCTTCCGGTCACAGTGCTAGCTGCTTACGAACGGAATTATTTGAGTGAGAATCAAAAACGAAATTGCATCAAGTAAAAGCTTCATCACAAGGGTTCCTTTTATAGACTCTCTTGTGGGCTGTGGGCTAAAAGCCCAATTCACATGATCCATAATAATATTATATATTATTATAATAACTATTATTATAATAAATATATTTATTTTATTATTATTTTATAACCATTATAAAATAACAATAATTATTATTATATTATCCGAATTTCTATTTTTCACTTAAGTGCACCGTACCTTACGGTGTTCCTTTGATTTCTCTATCTCACATCAAACTGTCCTTATGTGTGTGACCCTGTAGGATTTCGTAACGTTGGTAATTATATTAAATTATATATTTAACATAATAAACAGTGAGCGGTATCTAGCAACACATCACTGCTACCCAAGTCACGAAAATGTCATGTGATCTGACAAAACCTTTTTCGTGATAATATATGTTTGTACAATTACCCTTTTGCCCCTATGTCTATATTGAACACAAGGCATACACTGTGTCATCCTTGTCCAGTTCAATATTGGGCCCTTAGACATTTCTCCTGTTATGCAGGATTGGCAAATTCCATCTAGGACACTCATGTCCCTCAGCATGCTTCGTGGAGTGCCCATCAACTGTCTTTATGATCATCCAGTTACGGATAATGTTTGATCAGCAATAAAGCACCCGACTCTACATCTAGGGTCCATAGTGGTTTCAGGTCGAAGGGTGGTAATACACCATTATCACCATGAGAATAACTTATGACACTTTGCATAACATACTATGTAGTATTCTCATAGCAGGTCAATCCGGTATAAATATTACTCCTAATATTTATACCTATGTCAAGACTTGATAACTCTTTATCCATGATCCATGAGATGTGATCATCAGTCTATCTTCATAATAGTCTCAATGCTTTAATGTTATCCCACTTTGCAATAAAGCTTGACTACGGATATTTTAAGAATAATGTCTTTATGTTTAATGGGATCTCATGATTAAGTCACACTTAACATTTCATTAAACAGACTAACTATTCTAGGGACTTTATTATTCTGAAAGACAAACATAATAAAGAAATGCCTTTTATTATTAAACGAATAATCCGATACAAGTACCAAAAAGTATTGGCCTCTAGGGCTTACACCAACAATCTCCCACTAGCACTAGAGCCAATTAGGCATACCCTTAATACCCATAGATCTAGTATGACCATCATGCTTCTGTTGCGCAAGAGGCTTTGTTAATGGGTCAGCGATATTGTCAAGTGTAGGTACTCTGCATATCTTCACATCTCCCCGATCGATTATCTCTCGAATGAGGTGATAACGCCTAAGTATGTGTTTGGATCGTTGGTGAGATCTAGGCTCCTTAGCTTGTGCGATAGCACCATTGTTATCACAATATAAACCAATGGGATCCACAATGCTAGGGACTATGCCAAGTTCACTAATGAACTTCTTGATCCAAACAGCTTCCTTTGCTGCATTTGAGGCAGCAATATACTCGGCCTCAGTTGTAGAATCAGCAACTGTTTCCTGCTTTGAACTTTTCCAGCTCACAGCGCCACCATTGAGACAGAACACATAACCAGATTGTGATCTAAAATCATCCTTATCTGTCTGGAAGCTAGCATCAGTGTAACCAATTACATCAAGCTCTTCCTGACCTCCATATATCAAGAATGAATCCTTAGTCCTTCTCAAGTACTTAAGGATATTCTTGACAGCTACCCAGTGAGCATCACCGGGATCAGATTGGTACCTACTCGTTGCACTTAATGCATACGAGACATCTGGTCGAGTACATAACATGGCATACATGATAGATCCTATTGCAGATGCATATGGAATCTTATTCATGCGATCCCTTTCTTCCTTAGTTGAAGGGGATTGTGTTTTTGATAAACACAGACCATGTTGCATAGGTATGAATCCTTTCTTGGAATCATGCATATTAAAGCGTCTCAACACTTTATCTATGTATGTACTCTGACTTAGGCCAAGCAGTTTTTGTGATCTATCTCTATAGATCCTAATTCCTAATATATAGGCTGCTTCACCTAGGTCTTTCATAGAAAAACAATTCCCTAACCAAGTCTTCACTTGTTGCAAGGTAGGGACATCGTTTCCAATGAGTAATATGTCATCTACATATAATACCAGAAACACGATCATGCTCCCACTAACCTTCTTGTAGACACAAGGTTCATCTTCATTTTTGATGAATCCATATTGTTTTACGGTTTCATCAAAACGAAGATTCCAGCTTCTGGAAGCTTGCTTCAATCCATAGATTGATCGCTGTAACTTGCATATCTTTTGGGCATCTTGTGGTATGTCAAATCCTTCAGGTTGTGTCATGTACACATCCTCAAGAAGATTCCCATTAAGGAAAGCAGTTTTGACATCCATCTGCCATATTTCATAATCATGATATGCAGCGATGGCAAGTAAAATCCGAACAAATTTAAGCATTGCAACTGGTGAAAAGGTTTCATCATAGTCAACCCCATGAATTTGTTTATAGCCTTTTGCAACCAGTCTTGCTTTATAGGTATGTACCTTACCATCCATGTCAGTCTTCTTCTTGAAGACCCACTTGCATCCTATAGGGTTAACTCCTATAGGAGGTTCTACCAAGGTCCAAACCTGGTTTGTGTACATGGAATCCATTTCAGATTTCATGGCTTCTAGCCACTTCTCAGACTCAGGACCAGTTATGGCCTCTTTGTAGGTCACAGGCTCATCTTGATCCATGAGTAATACATCACCCTGATCACTTATGAGATATCCATATCTCTCAGGTTGGTAACGTGTCCTGCTTGACCTACGCTGGTCTTGTTCTACTTGAGCAGGTTGCTCTTCCACAACTACTTGTGTTTCCTGCTCTAGTTCCTCCATAGGTGTTTCAATGTTTTGTGATTCTTGAATTTCTTCAAGCTCTATTTTCCTCCCACTGTTTCCTTTGGAAATAAAATCCCTTTCCAGAAAGACTCCAGTTCGAGCGACAAACACTTTGCCCTCAGAAGGATTGTAGAAGTAATATCCTCTTGTTTCTTTAGGATATCCCACAAATAAGCATTTGTCAGATTTGGGCTCAAGCTTGGTTGAAATTTGTCGTTTGACGTAAACTTCGCAACCCCAAATCTTCATGTAAGACATATGTGGTTTCTTACCACTCCATATCTCATATGGTGTCTTATCAACCTTTTTGGATGGAACACGGTTAAGTGTGTAAGCTGCTGTTAATAATGCATGTCCCCAAAAGGAGTTTGGAAGATCGGCGTGACTCATCATGGATCGGACCATGTCTAACAAGGTTCGATTTCTTCTCTCAGATACACCATTCCATTGTGGTGTTCCAGGAGGAGTAAGTTGGGATAGAATCCCATACTCTTTTAGATGGTCATCAAATTCTAGGCTTAAATATTCACCGCCTCGATCTGATCGAAGAACTTTAATATTCTTCCCTAGTTGGTTTTGTACTTCATTCTTGAATTCCTTGAACTTTTCAAAGGACTCAGATTTGTGTTTCATTAAATACACATATCCGTATCTATTGAAGTCATCAGTGAAAGTGATGAAGTACTGAAAACCTCCTCTGGCTGGTATGTTCAGTGGTCCACATACATCAGTATGTATGAGTGCCAAAAGATCATTAGCCCTTTCACCTTTTCCTGTGAATGGGGACTTTGTCATCTTTCCAATTAAACAAGATCTGCATGTCTCATATGATTCATAATCAAAAGAGTCCAAGAGTCCATCTTTATGGAGTTTGGAAATGCGTTTCTCATTTATGTGGCCTAATCGACAGTGCCAAAGGTAAGTTGGATTCAACTCATTAGGTTTCAACCTTTTAGTATTAATGTTATAAATTGGCATTTCAAGATCAAGGACATATAGTCCATTATTCATTTTTGCAGTAGCATAGAATATATCATTCAAATAAATGGAGCAACAATTGTTCTTTATTATGAATGAAAAACCAAACTTGTCCAAACAAGAAACGGAAATAATATTCCTGCTAATTGCAGGTACATAATAACAGTTCTCTAACTGAATTATTAAACCACTAGGTAAAGTTAAAACATAAGTTCCTACAGCTAAAGCAGCAACCTTTGCTCCATTGCCAACTCGTAGGTCAACTTCACCTTTTGCCAAATCTCTACTCCTTTTTAGCCCCTGCACATTAGTACAAATGTGAGAACCGCATCCAGTATCTTATACCCATGATGCAGAAGTAGATAAATTAATTTCAATAACAAAAATACCTGAATTTGAAGTCTCTACTCCATTTTTCTTATCTTCCAGGTACTTTGGGCAATTTCTCTTCCAATGTCCGGTCTTACCGCAATGGAAGCAAGTGCCCTCCTTTGCTATTCCTCCACTAGGCTTCAAAACAGGAGGAGTGGGTTTGGGTTTGGCAACTTCCTTGCCTTTCCCTCTACCACCCTGTTTGATGGGCCTCTTGTTCTGTTTCTTTCCATTACTGACCATCAGAATAGATTTCCCTTTTGTCTTCATATTCTGCTCAGCAGTTCTCAACATGCCTAGCAGTTCTGGAAGGCTTTTGTCCAAGTCATTCATATTGAAATTCAGGACAAACTGACTGAAGCTCTCTGGCAACGATTGCAAGATCAGATCAATCGCAAGTTCTTTTCCAAGGGGAAACCCTAATCTGTCAAGGTTCTCCACATACCCAATCATCTTGAGTACATGGGGACTTACAGGGGCTCCCTCAGCTAACTTGCTGTTAAAAAGGGACTTTGAAACCTGAAACCTCTCATTTCTTGCTTGCTCTTGATAAAGCATTTTCAGATGTCCGATCATATCGAACGCAGACATGTTCTCGTGTTGCTTTTGCAACTCAGAGTTCATGGTAGCAAGCATGAGGCAAGCGGTTTCATTGGCATCATCGAAATGCTTCTTATAAGCATCTCTTTCTGCCTTTGATGCAGAACTAGGAGGTTCCTCCTCAGGAACTGGTGTCTCCAAGACATACAGCTTCTTATCGTGCTTGAGGACAATCCTCAGATTACGGTGCCAATCCAGGAAATTTGTCCCAGACAATTTTTCCTTATCTAGGATGGATCGCAAAATATTGTTCGATGTGTTTGTTGTCATGGTAATCTACAAGAGAAATATGAAAATATAAGTATCATTAAAACAACATATTTAATTAGGCCTTTAATCAAATATGCTCCCACTATTTTATTCAAAACAAATGACCCTCATCATTTGATTCGGAAAATCCCGTTGGAAGACTTTCTAGTGGGTCGAGATCCATGTTTCACTTTGTTTTAAGTCAGCGTTAGGCTGATTACACAAAACTAAGTTATTTAGGTAGGAACTCCTTCCAATTGTATCTCATACAACTCTCGAATATTTTCAATTGGGTGAATAACTCCTTATTCTGATCCATCACATGAATCATTCCCAATTCTTGCTTCTAAACATGTATAATCTTATTATAATTTGTTTAGTTAAGTTTGACCCATTGTTTTAGCAGTTGGATATTACAATTATCCCATCACACCTTACTAATATAGAACATGCACCTCGCGTAGGCGAAACCTACAATGCTCGATACTAGTCTTGATGAGTGCTAAAAATTGGAAAGCATAAACTTAATATTTAATTTTGAGGGAATTTGTTATTAGTTTGATCTCACCGGCTTAACATGCAAAACGTCTCTCACATGCATCAACATACAATTACATGCATCAACATACATATAAAAAGATACAATTATGGCCCCTAACGCAATTGTTCTCTCAAGCCAATGAGAGAACCTAAGCTAACCTAATAACGATCTAAGCTTCTCCAAGCATGATCTCCAAGGTTATCCTCCTTTAATATTGAATACTTCCTTTTTCTTCATAACATAATATTACATTACATATAAGAATACTCGTTTTACATACGAGGGAGTGAGATGAGAAAAGAAGTTACATAAAGAGATTGAGAGAGAGGCACGACTCGCAGGCCGTATTTAAAAATCCCAAAACAATAATAAAGGATAAACTAAGGCCATAACTGATCACCACAAATAAATAATAATAAACACACTTTTATTATTAGTTTAAAATTCCGATAATTAAATAAACTAAATTAAATTTCGGCTGATTGATCACACTTTGCAGACTTAGCCGGGGGAAAAATTTTATGAACACTTCATTGTATTTCACGTCGTTTCCTGCACAACTTTTGTGCATTTACAACCCCAACTGGAAAAGTCTGCGGCAATACAACACTTGTACTGCCATTAATCCTAATGCAACAATTTCATGCCGTCAAACACAACTCGATTGATAACTCAATATGATAGATCAACATGTCATTGCTTCACCATACTAACGTCGGATTCCGAAGCGAATGAAAATGATGATCTTTCAAAAGAATTACAATCCTTATGTGATTGAATGGATGAAATCAAAACAGTATATCCCATATACCATCTTTGCATCAGAATTTCTTATATCTTATATAAAAGTGATCGATCTAATTGTGTAACCTATGGATGATCAATGTATCGCACAACTTCACCATACTAATGTCGGATTCCGAAGCATAATCAACACCAATCATCCAAATCGTACACAACAGATGCCAAATTTAATTAATCGTTTATTGTTAAATTCGTTCTGTGTTTTAATCGAATCAAATACAGAAAAAAAAAACGGAAATTTAACAGCTATCAGATCCATGGTTTCGTAAGTGGCTCTGATACCACTGAAGGAAAATTGCGATCTAAACGCAGCGGAAAACAAAAATTTTCCTTTAGTGATCCTTACGAATGAGCATGGTCAGTGATAGAATCGTTACCTCTTTGTGGCGATTCAGATCTTTGATGCAGCGATCACAAGCGTTGATGAAGTGCAACGCCTCTACTCAGTCCACACGAACAGCTTCCGGTCACAGTGCTAGCTGCTTACGAACGGAATTATTTGAGTGAGAATCAAAAACGAAATTGCATCAAGTAAAAGCTTCATCACAAGGGTTCCTTTTATAGACTCTCTTGTGGGCTGTGGGCTAAAAGCCCAATTCACATGATCCATAATAATATTATATATTATTATAATAACTATTATTATAATAAATATATTTATTTTATTATTATTTTATAACCATTATAAAATAACAATAATTATTATTATATTATCCGAATTTCTATTTTTCACTTAAGTGCACCGTACCTTACGGTGTTCCTTTGATTTCTCTATCTCACATCAAACTGTCCTTATGTGTGTGACCCTGTAGGATTTCGTAACGTTGGTAATTATATTAAATTATATATTTAACATAATAAACAGTGAGCGGTATCTAGCAACACATCACTGCTACCCAAGTCACGAAAATGTCATGTGATCTGACAAAACCTTTTTCGTGATAATATATGTTTGTACAATTACCCTTTTGCCCCTATGTCTATATTGAACACAAGGCATACACTGTGTCATCCTTGTCCAGTTCAATATTGGGCCCTTAGACATTTCTCCTGTTATGCATGATTGGCAAATTCCATCTAGGACACTCATGTCCCTCAGCATGCTTCGTGGAGTGCCCATCAACTGTCTTTATGATCATCCAGTTACGGATAATGTTTGATCAGCAATAAAGCACCCGACTCTACATCTAGGGTCCATAGTGGTTTCAGGTCGAAGGGTGGTAATACACCATTATCACCATGAGAATAACTTATGACACTTTGCATAACATACTATGTAGTATTCTCATAGCGGGTCAATCCGGTATAAATATTACTCCTAATATTTATACCTATGTCAAGACTTGATAACTCTTTATCCATGATCCATGAGATGTGATCATCAGTCTATCTTCATAATAGTCTCAATGCTTTAATGTTATCCCACTTTGCAATAAAGCTTGACTACGGATATTTTAAGAATAATGTCTTTATGTTTAATGGGATCTCATGATTAAGTCACACTTAACATTTCATTAAACAGACTAACTATTCTAGGGACTTTATTATTCTGAAAGACAAACATAATAAAGAAATGCCTTTTATTATTAAACGAATAATCCGATACAAGTACCAAAAAGTATTGGCCTCTAGGGCTTACACCAACAATAACCAATTGGATTTATAGCTTCTAAGGTTCTTAAATTTCCTGAATAATTTCCCAGAAATTCTCATGACTGGATCCGAAGACATGATACTGACACCATCTGATACTATTGGCGTAGACAGTTAATTTCCACAATGGCTTCTGCTTAGAATCCAATATCAAGGTAATACAATTATGATGGACCATATACACTTTGGGTATTAGATTTGGAAAGAGAGCATTGCCCCTTGGTTGAGGATGAATTGTCCCATAATGGAAGTATCTGAAAGGAGCTACATCAAGAGAAATAAGTAGAATGCCCCACAATAATATGCCTCTGGCATCATGAACTTGGTAATGTTTCCCTTGGTAATTCAGATAGATGAGGAGACCTTCCCCTGGCTACTTAAGCACAGTTGAATATTGACTTGATTGCCCCAAATGAATTTGGACAGTAACATGGCATGCCCCCTTTAGTGGAAGATAGTGACAATGCCTCTTTGTATATATTGGATTTGATCCAGGAAGCAACTTTGTCTATCGAAAGGACTTTGATTTATTGAACATTCATCCTGTAAGTTCCTCTGTTTGTCAAACACTCAGTTATATTCAAACAATTATATTAAAAAATGCAATGCTTATGTCTGTCTTGAAGTTTAAAAAAAGAGTTATTTTGGTAAAATAATGTTTGTAAAAATTGTGATATTAACTCAAGATTTATTATAAGCCTTAAAGGAGTCAGAATACCTTTTTATAGCAGTATGCTTTTCGAACTAACCATGCTTCAGTTAGGTCTTTTAAAGGGTTGTAACGTGGTCTGGTTCACGGTTTAAGAAACAAAGGTTAAAGGCTCAATTTATTTGTACCCAACCAATTCTTCGTGATGTTCTTCAGTCCTATGTTCGGTTAATTTATGAATTGAGGCTTCCAAAAGAGTTTGGAATTGTAACATTGATAGAAGTTTATTTGAAAGATCAGTCATCTTTTTTTTTTTGTTGAGGATTTGTAGTGACCTCTTTTTTTCTCTTGACTTTGTTATCCCTTCATTTTGCCTGAACTATTCGTTTCAAGATTACAGTCAGCGAGATGTCTCGATTTTTACTAAGTCTCCTTCATAGGTTTTGACTTAGTTAGCTTTTCTTTTGCTAGATATTGATTGTCAGACTTAATGATTACAGGGCATCATTAGTTGTGTACAAAAGGACAACTGGCATAATTGAGTTAATCGAGGAACTACCCTGCCCCAAGTTATGATTAAGGGTTTTAATTTGAGTGAGAAGGAAAACTCCTACTTCATAGGCTCAAAATGGTTGACTAGGGATTAATTTCCTTATATCTCCACTGTTTAGGAATTGAAACAATGTCTACACATCGTCAACATAGTCTGTTCAAAAGTATACTGCATAAGATTATGGTATTGTTTTCGTCATACTCCCTTTAAAGGCTTACAACTTTATCAAGAGTTAAATATCACAAACAACAAAGTAAAAGCATAATTTTAAGTATAGTGAAGCGAATGTATTAATTCAAGATAAACATACGCAATGCATTAATGTAAAATGAAGTTTGACATAATAATAAATGTTTAGACCAACAAAATAAATCATAAATGAAAATTCAAATGTTCTCAAAGCCTCCTCTAAACTTATTACTCCGAACGTCTGGTAGCTTTGATGTTTGACAGATGATAGGAGAATTCAATCTGACCTTATGTTGTAACCCCAAGGATTCCTTCATCAATCAGGTCTTGAATCTTATTCTTCAATGCCCAACTACTATTAGTGTTATGTCTTAGACAATTGGAGTGATACACACATCTTGCATTGGGATTATAGAGAGGAGAAGAAGTATTGGGTTTTCGAGAAGCGTCTTTCAAGATAATCAATTTCATTTCCAACAAGCATTACAAAGCTTGTGACATGGGCGTGTTGAATCGGGAGAATTTTCTTCTACACTTCTTGTGTTGTGGTGGATTAGCCTTATAATACCTTCTTTCTCCAACTAAAGAATCATCAGTAGTGGCTGGTCTCTTTCCTTCTCATATCTTCGTTCTCCTTTCAACCAAGTCAGCTTGTTTAATCGGAGGTTGACTGTTGACAAAGATTCGCAACTCTTCTTGCCCCTGGGCTAAGCTCTGGATAAGAGCCACCTGACCATTCATCTGGATTTTCATCTCTGCTATCACAGTTTGCAGTTGTTCCAAATGACCACCCTTGCTGTCTTCAGGATTCTTCTTTCTCATGTCCTTAGTGATGAGTGCTTTCAACTCTTCTTGCCCCTTGGACAAATTCAGGATCACTTCTTGAAACTGAGAAATCTGGGTATGGAGGTCTTTGACAGATTGTTCGAGAGCCATTTCTGCTGAAATAAACAACGAGAAGATGAGAAACCTGCTGTGAAAACCTGTCATGCAATGATATGGTATGTAGATGCATATGCAATGTTTTCAAGGACCACATAGGAATTAAATTTATTTAAAGAAAAACAAAAACAAATTTTTTATTAGTAAGTATTGAGATAGTTGCCTCTTGGGCTTACAATGAATGGAAATAACAATAAAGTAAAAAAATAAATATATGGGGTTTTAAGTCTCCCATAGACGCTTCCTCTTTGTGTGGAGGTATGTGTTGAGATTCCGCTCCTCGTGAAGTTGCTTTGTCAGTTCTAGAACTTTCTTCTGGATAGCTCTGAATTGAGTCTCAAAAGTATCCCTTTGCTTCTTCAGTTGGATCCAAGACTTCTGCAACTCCTCTAGATCAGTAAGCATATCAGGGTGAAGGATGCTATAAGGAACATCTCCTTCAGCAACTATCTCCATAGTAACTGGTAGAACAACAGGATATGGCATCATAATGAGCACGAGATAGCACCCATCTGAGATAAGGTTCCATAGGAATGGAATACTTTGGTTCCAAAGTCTTACTCTCAACTTTATTCACCTTGCTCCAAGCTCGTATAAACCTTTGACGGTAACCCTAAAGATCGTTGTCGTAGTCGAACATAATACCCTGAATAAGCATGTCATGAGGACCATTACTCCGAGCATAACCAAACTGACGTAGAGCTAGAGAATGGTTGTAAGTAATACCCCCTCTTATGCCAAGGAGTGTCACATTAAGGAACTCCCCACAATGGTCAATGATAGTAACATTCTCCATAGATCGAGAGCACCAATGAATATCTGAATGAGAAAGTGACATGATCCTCTTAGACCACCTTAACCCTTGTTCATTCTTCATCACTGATCGAGGAAGGTGAGAAATAAACCACCTAGACAGTAAAGGTATGCAGCACATCAGAGTTCCCCTCGCCTTCGTAGTACGAGTGTGAAGAGAATGTAAGATATCTCCAAGTAATGTAGGCACTTGATTGTGAGTCAAAAATATGTTGATGGAGTGTACGTCAATGAACTTGTCTGGATTAGGGAACAACATTAAGCCATAGATTAATAAGGCTAAGATCTCCTCAAAAGCATCATAGCTCATAGCATCCAAGAACACTTGAGCGTTCTCCATTAATACCTTAGCAAGAATACCCTTAACTCCACTTCTCGTTTCTAAGACAATGTCTGATTTCTTCAAGTGTAGGGCTGCAACAATGACTTCAAGTTTAGGCTCGTTCTCTAAGCCTGTGAAGGTTCTCTGATCAAGTATAGGTATACCCAATAGTTTGGAGAACTCTTCCATTGTAGGAACCAGCTGATAGTCGGGGAATGTGAAGCAATGATGTTTAGGATCAAAGAACTGGAATATGACACTCATCATGTCTTCATTGAATCCTGAAGTAACTAGATCCAACAGGTACCCATGCTTCTTGATGAATTGGGAGTTTTCAGAAACTTGAGAGACCAATTCCTTAAGCTTATAAGGTATTCCTATAAAGTTAATACAGATAGTATTCCTACGAGCAAAATCCATGACCTGCAACAAAGAACAAAGATAAATCATTTGGTCCTCGAAATGGTTATTGAAAATACTATGCTTATGATGCATGATGTCATGATGTTATGCTCAATCATAAACATGTGGCACACACAAACAAGTCACACAATAGCCCTAGGTTTGAAGGGTTGCATGAGGTTTAAAGGTAAGTACCCTCCCCTGAAGTTTAGATGGTTTATCCTGTCCTACAAAAGTAACCGGGTTCTAAGGGATCTCAATATCACTGATCCTTCCCAAGGGTTGTTGTTCAGTAGGCAACTTACTTGCCAACCAAAACCCTCCAAGTTTAGGATCTCAATGAGCGTAGCATCGAGTATAAACCAACTTTAGACTTCTCCAAAGCCGGTTATCTCACTACTTTCTAAAGGCCAAGATGGGTCAATTAAGGTTCTAAAGGGTAGTTAGTGTTAATGACAACATATGGCAGCCCCATATTATTCTCAACTTACTTAAGGAACATAAGCACCAACCAAGAAGTCACACTAAAGTAGCCACAAAATCAACCATATCAGTATACGCCGTACATTTTCATTGGTCTATTGCTACTTACCAAGGGTACACTAGATCCGGGTTAGGATCTTTCACACAAAAGCCCAACAGATAATATAAAGAAAACAAAGCAAACAATTAAGTGATCTAATTCCTAAGGGTACCCCTCTTTTACTTAGTAACTCCTGTAAACACCCCAAATTTTCCCTCAATAAGTTCACATCATGGCCTGTGATTTTTCATATTTGCATTAGTTCAAACATACCATCTCATATTGCATTTTTGCTTCACTGCATTAATTCAAGTTCATCTGCATCTAGGGTTTGTGATCTGAGCAATCCAAGGATCCATCTGAGCCGCTCCAAAGGCCTCCAATCATTCCAAGAGGGTCCATGTATGTTCAATCATCATTTTATATCCCTCAAAGTTCAAGGAAGTCAAAGAATCACAAGAACTGGCAAAGCATGGAAGCAGAGCTAGAGTTTCACTACACAGATGACCTGAAATTAGGGTTTTGGTTTCAGAGGCCATAACTCCAAATTTTTTGGTCATTCTTGTTTCTAATGGTCTCAATATGTTATAAGGATCATGTGTACCAAATTTGATGAAGAAATTCATTGTGGAAGTCATTTGTTCACTGGGTAACTTCTTGAGCAAGTCAAAGCAAAATCAGGGCATCTGAGGCCCCCATCAATGGAACCAAAGTGGATTTTTCATCAAATTGAAGTTATATGATCTTTATTTGATCATTGAAGTGTTTGGAAGTTCAAAAAATTGGAGAAAAGTGAGCTAAACCAAAAGTTGCCAAAAATGGAAATGACTTGTAATGTAAGCTTTCCATTTTGGGAAAGTTTTTCAACCTCCTCTTTCTCAACCAAAAATGCTTCAAATGAAAAATTTCTGGTCATGAAAGTTGTAGATTGGATCACTCCCTTTTCAAAAATTACAAGAATAAGTCCTAATTCATTATGGAACTCAAGTTATGGCTTGTCAAAGTTTGCAAAAATCACATAATTTTCAAGAATGCACCAAAGAGGGATTTTTGCAAAACCACTTGCCAATTCATTTTATGACTTCAAACACACTTCTATGTATCATAACATCAAAGTGCATTGCCTAAAACTCATAATTTCCCAAAGAATCTCAAGATTTCATGCCTTGCCCATGAAGAAATCCAAAAGGGGCCAAAACTTCATAGAATTGCAAAAGGGCACATAACTTTGTTTCCACTTGCTGAATTGCCTCAAAACCATTTCTATGGACCTCCTTGATCTCAGCTGCACAAAGACAAGCCAAAAAGCCAGCTGCACCATTGCCCATACCTCAAGTACACAAGTTGGTGACATTTTGCAACTTGCCCATACCAATCAGCTGCAGCCACCACCCACCACCCACTCTCTGGCTTATCACAGCTTGTTATGTGGATCAAACCCAAGCCATAACACACAACATTGCAAGCTGAAACCTCAGAATCCTCAAGTTCCCAAAATCTCTCCATTTTGCAAATTCCTTCAAAACTCATAGCTCACTGACTCAAACTCAAAACTACCTTCACCAATCAACTCAACATCACTAAAGGACCCTTACCCACCCTTCAAACAAGCCTCAAACACCCCACAACCAAAACACGATTCTGGAGCAGCAAGGCTTCATTATCTCAAATCAGCTCATTTCAGTTTGTTCTAGGCATTGCAACATCACTAGGAAGATCATTGGAGACTTTTTGCATCAAAGAGAAGGCTTGAAAGCTCAGAACCAGGAAGCTTCATCTCAGGTAACATGATGAACATTTTTTCCAGAACCCTGTTTTCTTGTTAAAATATTGTTCTATATGTTGCCCTGGTCATGGGGATGTGTTTATTTTCGAAAATGAGCAAGAAACAAGCATTTACTAAACCTCTGAAACTTTTTCAGTTTTTGAGTTTTTGATTCAAATCATGAGTTTGAGCCATCATAAATTTGTTTTGAGGTTGGATTTGAGTTCAGGAGAGCGAGGTGAGTTGATCTGGAGCTTTAGAGCTCCAGAAATGACCTAGGGTTGAAGTTTGGGGTTTGCTCAGGGAGAAGCTTGCCGGAGAAGATGACAGGAGGTCTTCTCCGGCCTCCTGAAAGTAATTAATGTTTAATTAGGGTTTAGGGTTAAGTTTAAATAATGGTCGTAGGATCTTTGTTCCCCACATGTTTGAGTGGATGAGATGTTATCATTAAAACCCTAATTCATTTAATTAAGTTAATTAATTAAAATTAATCCAGAGTTAATTTTGGCCTTTGGATTTGGCGTTTGTCAACACTTTCCCCTCAGATTCAAATCTGGACCTTTAGATCATCCTACTTCCATTTAATTCAGTTTTTAATTCATATTTTCTCATTTATTTTGCACAATTAATTTAAAATAGCTAGAAAATTCCAAAAAAAATATTTTCTTCTGCATTTTGCATCCAAATAATTTTCTTCACCCAAAAATATTTTTATTTTTATTTTTTGCATTAAAAAATCATTTTTAAAATATTTAAATGTTTATTTTAATTAATTAATGGAAATTAATTAATTAAAATATCATTTAGGTTTCTAAAAATCCCAAAAAAAATTCACATTGCATCTTAGGACATTTAGAAACATTTCCATGCCATTCATACAAATTTCTTTTTGGTTTTGAATCATCTTTGGTATTTTTCTTGAATTTAGGGTTCATAAAGATCCTATTTTTGAACCCTAACTTCAAGAATTCTTTTCTGCCTAACCATGAATGATATGACATTGATTCTTTTTGCATTGATCTTTATATAGCATGTAGTATCTAGCATAATTTTTTCATGAATTTATTTTGCATTTTTGATTTGATTTGCATTTTCCCCCTTTAGGTATCTTAAAACCCTATATAACTTAGAAAAATCACAACTTTCATTAGGTTAAGAGTTAGGTCTTCTCTTTTGGGGTGTGATATCATATGGGGTTAGGATTCCTTTGAGTGCATTTTAAATTTTTATCTTATGTTTTGCTTCTGTTTTTGACTTTTGCATCTCATGTTGTATGAAAACCCTAATTTCTCATGTTCATTTGCATACATCTTGCATATGCATTCATTCAAGAACTTGCCATGATATTTCATGCATTCACATGACATCTAATACATCATAGGACACATTAGAATCATACTTGATCATTTCTTCATCCATTTGCCATGATATGCATCTATTTCATTCCATGAACTTTCATGTGCTTTCATGCTTCTTACATGCTTCATTTGCATTCTCATCCCTTGTATGATCATCCATTGCATTTGACATACATTTGCATCATCTCTTAGCATCATTTACATCATTAATATGCTTCTGGTTTTGGTTTTCATCTTTGCATACATATCATTTTCACTTCATTCTTTTCTTTATGCTAACCATTTCAGGTGGTAAGTACTTTGAGAAGTGAATTTGCCTTTACTTCTCATTTCTCTTCTCATCTCTTTTATGCATCCTTGTTGTATTTTATCTTTGCTTTAGAGTGAGCTTGCTCATTCATGTTCTTCCTTCACTTTATTTCTTCAAGTAACTTATCTTCTTAAGTGAAGTAAGTTAACTTGTTTCTTCTGCTTCTCCTCCTTTCATCTTGCTTCTCCTTGGTGGCTTCTCTTGAAGATCTTTTGTAAGCCTCATAAACCCTAGGAACACCCAAGCATGATAACAATTAGGGTTTTGATTAGTACCCCTTTAGTTTTACCTTTGTGTCTCCTTTTGTGTCTCTCTTCTCATCTCATAATCAGAGACTAAACCTTTAAGGTTTTAAGGCTTTGTGATTAAGGTTATGCCTGCATCCTTCTCTTAGGATGGAGTGTATAACTTTAATCCTAAGTGTTAAACCCTTAATGTGTTTAAATCTCTTAATCAATCCATCTTAATAATCACTAAGAGAATAGCTTGTAACTTGGGCCTTACATTTGGGTTCTAATTCTTCCTTAATTGGTTAAGAAGGACTAACCCTAGTGTTAATGGACAAGTCCCCCTCAAGTTGTCTTACAAACCATAAAATTCATCTTTTAACCTTACCATTAACTAAAATCCACTTTAATAAAGGTTTTGTTTTGTCATGAGTTTAATCCCTAAGCATGGATTAAGTTGAGGTATCTTCCTCAACTTAAATGTTCTCATTTATTATCCTTCTATTAGGATGGTGTAATGAGTCCATTAAATCCTTGATTATGGCTTAAACTCATTACTTAACACTAAACAAAAACTCCAAAAACATCTAAATAATCACAAGTAGGTTAATGATCTTAATCCTACATCATGGTGATTAAGTGTGAGGTGCTTACTTCATACTTAAGGTATTCTCATTACCCCTAATCAGAGGGAGGATGTGATGAGTTTATTAACCCTTGGTATAGGCTTAAGCTCATTAACTTATGACAAACACAAAAAGCAATAAAAAATTGAAAACACAAAAACAAACAATAGTCGTCTCCTTTGGGATTCTTTTCTCATCATCTTCACTCACAAACGAGAACTCGCTTCTTCCGTCTAATGCAAGATAGTTAGCACCTGAGCCAGACAGGTCATACACTTGAGCATAGACAAGCAAGCAGTTCATCAGTCAATTTATCTTTCAGTCTCTTTGAGTCGAACTACGGTGTTCTGACTTCCTCATTGCACGAGAGGATATGTAGGCATAACTTAACTGTTATCGAACAAAAGTCTTTGTCTCTTCCCCCCTCTTCCAGCATTATTCTTTAAGTCTCATTCTTGAGCACCTCACCTCACTTTCTTGCACTGACACTTGTACATTCTTTTCCAGCTTTTGCACACAGAAAGCACTGACACTACCCCTTTAAACACAAACTTTCAAGCGTGGATCCCGTCGAGTACGACGGACAATCTGGGTGCTAATACATTCTCAGGTTGTAACCAACCCCCTTTCTCAGTTTCTCTGGTTCGCGACCATCTTACCCATCTTTTTCTAGGTTTATGCAGCATTACCTTTCCTTCGGGATAAAAATGCCTAGCTGGCGACTCTTTTCACTTCACCTTCATTTTCTCCTCTCTCCGACCGTTCGCGCTTATACCGGGATGCAAATCATCGGGAGCGACAGCTTGGCGACTCTGCTGGGGAACCTTTATATTGCAACCAGGGCTTTTGGTTCTTTTTGTGGGTTCCTCCTAGCGTTTGTTTGATTTGTGTTTATGGGGGTGTTATGTGCTACTTGAGCTTGTTATTTGCTTTATTTATTGCTTTATGTACAACTTTATTTATTGCTTTCTTTTACAGTCTTATGCATATTTCATACTGTCATTATCACTGTGTTGGATCTGGTTTTCCTTGGTGGGTGGGGTTTCACTGAGTGATTAAGGTCCTATACCTAGGACCTGAGTGACACCTAGGCTAGAGTGGCTTCATATTCTTTCCCATTCCATTTCAGTCTGGTGCGGAAATATGAAACACGGTTCAGACGTGGGTTTCTTCTTGAGAACTCTGTGCTACAGATTTCCTGTAGTGCTAGGGCTATCTGGGAAGCATGCTAAGTCTGGATTACCTTTATATTGACCGTCAGAATCTGGGGAGAATTAGAGGAGGATCTTTTATGATTATTGTAAACACTGTACCTCCGGGTTAGAAGTTTTTACACTTTACAATCAAGATCTAATCACAATTGTCATACAAAAACCTAATCAAAATTACAAAGATATAACCACCGATTAAAATTTTCTAATTAAAAATTAACAACAATTTATAATCATCTATAAAAAATTCTTGATCAAAATTATCATCAAAATAAAATTAATCATTAAGCAATCCAATCACAAATCAATAAGGAATTTTAATTTTAAAACAAATGGAGGTGAGAAAGAGAAAGCGAGTGCAGTGTAAAAACAAATGGCATTTGCAAAAGCTTAAATCCTAAAATTAAATGGAATTTGCAAAAGCATTTGAATAACATGACCAACATAAGAGAATTTGTGTAAGCATGCGACCAACAAGATAAATTTTAGAATAGAAAGGGATTGCTAATGTGTGGGACCAACATGGCAAACGAGAAAGGTAATGATTCAAATATGGGCGACTGAACATGAGATGTTTAACCCAACGAGGTATGGATGCCAAAGGAGGTTGCTTGAACCATCAAGGAGAGTGTTTGTTGGTGCATTTAAGAATGAAAGGCTTGAATGATGCACTAATGGCGGCGAAATGTATTGATTATTTGAGATTGATCTTAGAGCAGAGACAAGCCTTCAAATAGGAACCCCTGCGACTAGTACCTAATTATTTATCTCAAAAAGGTTTGTTTCGAAAGATGTGTGGCGAATATAGTCACTTCTTCGTAACGAAAGACGAATATCAAGACCACACACTCTAAAGTGAGCATCCAAATACTCAAAAAAGTCCTCACTCAATCCTTTCTTTATAATTCAATACAAGGAAGACATTACTTGTTTTATTTAGGAAGTGTTTTAATTTTTAAGACAAGTGTTTAAACAGTGAACCTTAAAGGTAAATTCAAATACTCAGGATAGGAAAAGGCTTTCGCTAACCAGTCCACAACCATTCCTAATTTTTTTTAGAAAAGAGATTGAGAATGCACTTAGTACAAGGACCAAGGTTATATGAAGAAATGAGATGATGACAAAAATGGAATTAATTAAGATGGATTAAGTTAAGATAGGTGAATGACAATGTGCAAAGAGGTCAACTTTTGGTGTGAAGACATACAACATTTGCTAGAGATGTAATGGAGTTAATTGGATGAGATTGATAAAAAGTGTGGAAAGCTCTAAAGGAGGGGTGAAATGAGCAATTCAATTAATTAGTTTGAAAATAGTTCATCGATTGATCGAGTTTTATTTTCATAGTTTTTAAATTATTGTTTAAGCGCTTTGTTTTTTTAATCTTTTTTAACATACAAATATGTAAACATAGAGTACTAAAGAATTTAAAGTCCTTAACTATTACAATTTAATGGGAGAGGGTGACATTTTTCCCACAATGGAGGGATGGCACATGAAAGGGGATTAAAGGAATAAAAGAACAATAGAATAGACAAGTGAATTAAATTCTAAGGTAAGGTCCAAAACCTCAAAATGGTACCTGATAACAAAGAAGAAATAATTAGTAATACATACAATGGTTGTAATGTTATATGATTAAATGATGAATAATAGTCAAGCATAAAACAATCAACCTACATTAAGATAGAATCACAAGTTAAAAACCCAACAAAATCAAGCAAACAATTTCAACCAAAAAATAAACTATTATTCAATCAAATTATGACCTAAGAATTCTAACAATTAAGTTATTTAAATAAACAATTATAAAATAGAAAAATTCACAATCAAGATTTAATCACAATTGTCATAAAAAATAATCAAAATTACAAAGTTTTTTAATCACCAATTAAAAATTAGCAACAATGTCAAATCATATATAAAAAATTCTTATTCAAAATTATCATCAAACTTTAATTAATCATCAAGAACCCAATCAATAATTGACAGAGGAAGGTGAGAAAGAAAAAGCAAGGGCAATGTAAAAGTAATTGACACAGGGCCTGGTTCTTACCCCAATCATACGTCACTCAAATCCAAAGGGGGTATAAAGTGAAAATTGGAGTGTGAATGACAAAAAGAGCTCAATCAAAGTTATTGTTTAACATAAGGGTGTAGAATGTAATTAGAAAGTTTAGATAGAATATGTTGTAGGCTCGAGGCCCAAATCACCTATGAGGAAAATGATGGTTGAGATACATTTTTCAATTCACATTGTTCACGGCTTGGACTCAATCAATCACGATGATCCAACATCCAAAATAATCAGTTTGTCTTCATGTTCTCATTTCTCCACTTAGTTTCCCTCAAATCCCCTAAGATTTTCTAAATCGACAACTGGATACGGACGAACCCTAGACATAAATCCTAGATTTGCTTGTGGTGTAATAGAGTTAATTGGATGAGATTGAGAAGAGGGGTGAAAAGCCCTAAGATGGGGTTGAAATGAACAATTCAATTAATTAGTTTAAAAATAGTTCAACGTTTGATCGATTTTTATTTGTCTTTGTTTTTAATTTTATTTCCTAAGTGATTTTTTGTCTTTGTTAACATATAAACATGCAAGCAAAAAGTACAAAAGAAAGTAAAGTCCTAAGCTATTAAATTTTAATGGGAGATGGGGGCTTTTTTCCCACAATGGAGGGATGGCAAATAAAATAGACTTAAAGGAATAAAAGTACAATATAAAAATACAAGTGAATTAAATTTTAAGGTAAGATCTAAAGTCTTAAAATAGTACCTCACAACAAAGAAGAAATAGTTAGTAATACACACAATGGTTATAGTATGATCAAAAGATGAATAATAGTCAAACATAAAATAATCAACCTACATCAAGAAAGAATCACAAGTAAAAAAAAATCCTACAAAATCAAACAAACAATTTCAACCAAAAATTCAACTATGATTCAATTAAATATTGCCTAAAGAATTCTAAGAATTAAAATTTTTAAATAAACAATAAACAAAATAGAAAAATTCACAATCAAGATCTTATCACAATTGTCATACAAAAACCTAATCAAAATTACAAAGATATAACCACCAATTAAAATTTTCTAATTAAAAATTAACAACAATTTCTAATCATCTATCAAAAATTCTTGATCAAAATTATCATCAGAATAAAGTTAATCATTAAGAAATCCAATCACAAATCAATGAGGAATTTTAATTTTAAAACAAATGGAGGTGAGAAAGAGAAAGCGAGTGCAGTGTAAAAACAATTGGCATTTGCAAAAGCTTAAATCCTAAAATTAAATGGAATTTGCAAAAGCATTTAAATAACATGACCAACATAAGAGAATTCGTGTAAGCATGCGACCAACAAGATAAATTTTAGAATAGAAAGGGATTGCTAATGTGTGGGACCAACATGGCAACGAGAAAGGTAATGATTCAAATATGGGCGACTGGACATGAGGTGTTTAACCCAACGAGGTATGGATGCCAAAGGAGGTTGCTTGAACCATCAAGGAGAGTGTTTGTTGGTGCATTTAAGAATGAAAGGCTTGAATGACGCACTAATGGCGGCGGAATGTATTGATTATTTGAGATTGATCTTAGAGGAGAGACAAGCCTTCAAATAGGAACCCCTGCGGGTAGTACCTAATTATTTATCTCAAAAAGGTTTGTTTCGAAAGATGTGTGGCGAATATAGTCACTTCTTCGTATCGAAAGACGAATATCAAGACCACACACTCTAAAGTGAGCATCCAAATACTTTAAAAAGTCCTCACTCAATCCTCTCTTTATAATTCAATACAAGGAAGACATTACTTGTTTTATTTAGGAAGTGTTTTAATTTTTAAGAAGAGTGTTTAAACAGTGAACCTTAAAGGTAAATTCAAATACTCAGGATAGGAAAAGGCTTTCGCTAACCAGTCCACAACCATTCCTAATCTTTTTTTATAAAAGAGATCGAGAATGCACTTAGTACAAGGACCAATGTTATATGAAGAAATGAGATGATGACAAAATCGGAATGAATTAAGATGGATTAAGTTAAGATAGGTGAATGTCAATGTGCAAGGAGGTCAACTTATGGTGTGAAGACATACAACATTTGCTAGAGATGTAATGGAGTTAATTGGATGAGATTGAGAAAAAGTGTGGAAAGCTCTAAAGGAGGGGTGAAATGAGCAATTCAATTAATTAGTTTGAAAATAGTTCACCGATGGATCGAGTTTTATTTTCCTAGTTTTTAAATTATTTTTTAAGCGCTTTGTTTTTTTAATCTTTTTTAACATACAAACATGTAAACATAAAGTACTAAAGAATTTAAAGTCCTTAACTATTACAATTTAATGGGAGAGGGTGACATTTTCCCCACAATTGAGGGATGTCACATGAAAGGGGATTAAAGGAATAAAAGAACAAAAGAAAAGACAAGTGAATTAAATTCTAAGGTAAGGTCCAAAACCTCAAAATGGTACCTGATAACAAAGAAGAAATAATTAGTAATACATAAAATGGTTGTAATGTTATATGATTAAATGATGAATAATAGTCATGCATAAAACAATCAACCTACATTAAGATAGAATCACAAGTTAAAAACCCTACAAAATCAAGCAAACAATTTCAACCAAAAAAATAAACTATTATTCAATCAAAATATGACTTAAGAATTCTAACAATTAAGTTATTTAAATAAACAATTATAAAATATAAAAATTCACAATCAAGATTTAATCACAATTGTCATAAAAAATAATCAAAATTACAAAGTTTTTTAATCACCAATTAAAAATTAGCAACAATGTCAAATCATATATAAAAAATTCTTATTTAAAATCATCATCATACTATAATTAATCATCAAGAAACCAATCAATAATTGACAGAGGAAGGTGAGAAAGAAAAAGCAAGGGCAATGTAAAAGCAATTGACACAGGGCCTGTTTCTTACCCCAATCATACGTCACTCAAATCCAAAGGGGGTATAAAGTGAAAATTGGAGTGTGAATGACAAAAAGAGCCCAATCAAAGTTATTGTTTAACATAAGGGTGTAGAATGTAATTAGGAAAGTTTAGATAGAATATGTTGTAGGCTCGAGGCCCAAATCACCTTTGAGGAAAATGATGGTTGAGATACATTTTTCAATTCACATTGTTCACGGCTGGGGCTCAACCAATCACGATGATCCAACATCCAAAATAATCAGTTTGTCTTCCTGTTCTCATTTCTCCACTTAGTTTCCCTCAAATCCCCTAAGATTTTCTAAATCGACAACCGGAAACGGACGAACCCTAGACATAAATCCTAGATTTGCTTGTGGTGTGAATATATACAAGGTTTGCTTGTGGTGTAATAGAGTTAATTGGATGAGATTGAGAAGATGGGTGAAAAGCCCTAGGATGGGGTTGAAATGAACAATTCAATTAATTAGTTTAAAAATAGTTGAACGTTTGATCGAGTTTTATTTGTCTTTGTTTTTAATTTTATTTCTTAAGTGATTTTTTGTCTTTGTTAACATATAAACATGCAAGCAAAAAGTACAAAAGAAAGTAAAGTCCTAAGCTATTACATTTTAATGGGAGATGGGGGCATTTTTCCCACAATGGAGGGATGGAAAATAAAATAGACTTAAAGGAATAAAAGTACAATAAAAAATACAAGTGAATTAAATTTTAAGGTAAGATTCAAAGTCTTAAAATAGTACCTCACAACAAAGAAGAAATAGTTAGTAATACACACAATGGTTATAATATGATCAAAAGATGAATAATAGTCAAACATAAAATAATCAACCTACATCAAGAAAGAATCACAAGTAAAAAAATAATCCTACAAAATCAAACAAACAATTTCAACCAAAAATTCAACTATGATTCAATTAAATTTTGCCTAAAGAATTCTAAGAATTAAATTTTTTAAATAAACAATAAACAAAATGGAAAAATTCACAATCAAGATCTTATCACAATTGTCATACAAAAACCTAATCAAAATTACAAAGATATAACCACCAATTAAAATTTTCTAATTAAAAATTAACAACAATTTCTAATCATCTATAAAAAATTCTTGATCAAAATTATCATTAAAATAAAATTAATCATTAAGTAATCCAATCACAAATCAATAAGGAATTTTAATTTTAAAACAAATGGAGGTGAGAAAGAGAAAGCGAGTGCAGTGTAAAAACAATTGGCATTTGCAAAAGCTTAAATCCTAAAATAAAATGGAATTTGCAAAAGCATTTGAATAACATGACCAACATAAGAGAATTCGTGTAAGCATGCGACCAACAAGATAAATTTTAGAATAGAAAGGGATTTCTAATGTGTGAGACCAACATGGCAACGAGAAAGGTAATGATTCAAATATGGGCGACTGGACATGAGGTGTTTAACCCAACGAGGTATGGATGCCAAAGGAGGTTGCTTGAACCATCAAGGAGAGTGTTTGTTGGTGCATTTAAGAATGAAAGGCTTGAATGACGCACTAATGGCGGCGGAATGTATTGATTATTTGAGATTGATCTTAGAGGAGAGACAAGCCTTCAAATAGGAACCCCTGCGGGTAGTACCTAATTATTTATCTCAAAAAGGTTTGTTTCGAAAGATGTGTGGCGAATATAGTCACTTCTTCGTATCGAAAGACGAATATCAAGACCACGCACTCTAAAGTGAGCATCCAAATACTCAAAAACGTCCTCACTCAATCCTCTATTTATAATTCAATACAAGGAAGACATTACTTGTTTTATTTAGGAAGTGTTTTAATTTTTAAGACAAGTGTTTAAACAGTGAACCTTAAAGGTAAATTCAAATACTCAGGATAGGAAAAGGCTTTCGCTAACCAGTCCACAACCATTCCTAATTTTTTTTAGAAAAGAGATCGAGAATGCGCTTAGTACAAGGACCAAAGTTATATGAAGAAATGAGATGATGATAAAATCGGAATGAATTAAGATGGATTAAGTTCAGATATGTGAATGGCAATGTGCAAGGAGGTCAACTTATGGTGTGAAGACATACAACATTTGCTAGAGATGTAATGGAGTTAATGGGATGAGATTGAGAAAAAGTGTGGAAAGCTCTAAAGGAGGGGTGAAATGAGCAATTCAATTAATTAGTTTGAAAATAGTTCACCGATGGATCGAGTTTTATTTTCCTAGTTTTTAAATTATTTTTTAAGCACTTTGTTTTTTTAATCTTTCTTAACATACAAACATGTAAACATAAAGTACTAAAGAATTTAAAGTACTTAACTATTACAATTTAATGGGAGAGGGTGACATTTTTCCCACAATTGAGGGATGGCACATGAAAGGGGATTAAAGGAATAAAAGAACAATAGAATAGACAAGTGAATTAAATTCTAAGGTAAGGTCCAAAACTTCAAAATGGTACCTGATAACAAAGAAGAAATAATTAGTAATACATACAATGGTTGTAATGTTATATGATTAAATGATGAATAATAGTCATGCATAAAACAATCAACCTACATTAAGATAGAATCACAAGTTAAAAACCCTACAAAATCAAGCAAACAATTTCAACCAAAAAAATAAACTATTATTCAATCAAATTATGACTTAAGAATTCTAACAATTAAGTTATTTAAATAAACAATTATAAAATAGAAAAATTCACAATCAAGATTTAATCACAATTGTCATAAAAAATAATCAAAATTACAAAGTTTTTTAATCACCAATTAAAAATTAGCAACAATGTCAAATCATATATAAAAAATTCTTATTTAAAATTATCATCAAACTTTAATTAATCATCAAGAACCCAATCAATAATTGACAGAGGAAGGTGATAAAGAAAAAGCAAGGGCAATGTAAAAGCAATTGACACAGGGCCTGTTTCTTACCCCGATCATACGTCACTCAAATCCAAAGGGGGTATAAAGTGAAAATTGGAGTGTGAATGACAAAAAGAGCCCAATCAAAGTTATTGTTTAACATAAGGGTGTAGAATGTAATTAGGAAAGTTTAGATAGAATATGTTGTAGGCTCGAGGCCCAAATCACCTATGAGGAAAATGATGGTTGAGATACATTTTTCAATTCACATTGTTCACGGCTGGGGCTCAACCAATCACGATGATCCAACATTCAAAATAATCAGTTTGTCTTCCTGTTCTCATTTCTCCACTTAGTTTCCCTCAAATCCCATAAGATTTTCTAAATCGACAACCGGAAACGGACGAACCCTAGACATAAATCCTAGATTTGCTTGTGGTGTGAATATATACAAGATTTGCTTGTGGTGTAATAGAGTTAATTGGATGAGATTGAGAAGAGGGGTGAAAAGCCCTAAGATGGGGTTGAAATGAACAATTCAATTAATTAGTTTAAAAATAGTTCAACGTTTGATCGAGTTTTATTTGTCTTTGTTTTTAATTTTATTTCTTAAGTGATTTTTTGTCTTTGTTAACATATAAACATGCAAGCAAAAAGTACAAAAGAAAGTAAAGTCCTAAGCTATTACATTTTAATGGGAGATGGGGGCATTTTTCCCACAATGGAGGGATGGCAAATAAAATAGACTTAAAGGAATAAAAGTACAATAAAAAATACAAGTGAATTAAATTTTAAGGTAAGATCCAAAGTCTTAAAATAATACCTCACAACAAAGAAAAAATAGTTAGTAATACACACAATGGTTATAATAAGATCAAAAGATGAATAATAGTCAAACATAAAATAATCAACCTACATCAAGAAAGAATCACAAGTAAAAAAATAATCCTACAAAATCTAACAAACAATTTCAACCAAAAATTCAACTATGATTCAATTAAATTTTGCCTAAAGAATTATAAGAATTAAAATTTTTAAATAAACAATAAACAAAATGGAAAAATTCACAATCAAGATCTTATCACAATTGTCATACAAAAACCTAATCAAAATTACAAAGATATAACCACCAATTAAAATTTTCTAATTAAAAATTAACAACAATTTCTAATCATCTATAAAAAATTCTTGATCAAAATTATCATCAAAATAAAATTAATCATTAAGCAATCCAATCACAAATCAATAAGGAATTTTAATTTTAAAACAAATGGAGGTGAGAAAGAGAAAGCGAGTGCAGTGTAAAAACAATTGGCATTTGCCTAAAATTAAATGGAATTTGCAAAAGCATTTGAATAACATGACCAACATAAGAGAATTCGTGTAAGCATGCAACCAACAAGATAAATTTTAGAATAGAAAGGGATTGCTAATGCATGGGACCAACATGGCAAACGATAAAGGTAATGATTCAAATATGGGCGACTGAACATGAGGTGTTTAACCCAACGACGTATGGATGCCAAAGGAGGTTGCTTGAACCATCAAGGAGAGTGTTTGTTGGTGCATTTAAGAATGAAAGGCTTGAATGATGCACTAATGGCGGCGGAATGTTATGATTATTTAAGATTGATCTTAGAGGAGAGACAAGCCTTCAAATAGGAACCCCTGCGGGTAGTACCTAATTATTTATCTCTAAAAGGGTTTGTTTCGAAAGATGTGTGGCGAATATAGTCACTTCTTCGTATCGATAAACGAATATCAAGACCACGCACTCTAAAGTGAGCATCCAAATCTCAAAAAAGTCCTCAATCAATCCTTTCTTTATAATTCAATACAAGAAAGACATTACTTGTTTTATTTAGGAAGTGTTTTAATTTTTAAGACAAGTGTTTAAACAGTGAACCTTAAAGGTAAATTCAAATACTCAGGATAGGAAAAGGCTTTCGCTAACCAGTCCACAACCATTCCTAATTTTTTTAGAAAAGAGATCGAGAATGCACTTAGTACAAGGACCAAGGTTATATGAAGAAATGAGATGATGACAAAATCGGAATGAATTAAGATGGATTAAGTTAAGATAGGTGAATGGAAATGTGCAAGGAGGTCAACTTATAGCGTGAAGACATACAACATTTGCTAGAGATGTAATGGAGTTAATTGGATGAGATTGAGAAAAAGTGTGGAAAGCACTAAAGGAGGGGTGAAATGAGTAATTTAATTAATTAGTTTGAAAATAGTTCACCGATGTATCGAGTTTTATTTTCATAGTTTTTAAATTATTTTTTAAGCGCTTTATTTTTTAAATCTTTTTAAACATACAAACATGTAAACATAAAGTACTAAAGAATTTAAAGTCCTTAACTATTACAATTTAATGGGAGAGGGTGACATTTTTCCCACAATGGAGGGATGACACATGAAAGGGGATTAAAGGAATAAAAGAACAATAGAAAAGACAAGTGAATTAAATTCTAAGGTAAGGTCCAAAACCTCAAAATGGTACCTGATAACAAAGAAGAAATAATTAGTAATACATACAATGGTTGTAATGTTATATCATTAAATGATGAATAATAGTCAGGCATAAAACAATCAACCTACATTAAGATAGAATAACAAGTTAAAAACCCTACAAAATCAAGCAAACAATTTCAACCAAACAATAAACTATTATTCAATCAAATTATGACTTAAGAATTCTAACAATTAAGTGATTTAAATAAACAATTATAAAATAGAAAAATTCACAATCAAGATTTAATCACAATTGTCATAAAAAATAATCAAAATTACAAAGTTTTCTAATCACCAATTAAAAATTAGCAACAATGTCAAATCATATATCAAAAATTCTTATTCAAAATTATCATCAAACTTTAATTAATCATCAAGAACCCAATCAATAATTGACTGAGGAAGGTGAGAAAGAAAAAGCAAGGGCAATGTAAAAGCAATTGACACAGGGCCTGTTTCTTAGCCCAATCATACGTCACTCAAATCCAAAGGGGGTATAAAGTGAAAATTGGAGTGTGAATGACAAAAAGAGCCCAATCAAAGTTATTGTTTAACATAAGGGTGTATAATGTAATTAGGAAAGTTTAGATAGAATATGTTGTAGGCTCGGGGCCCAAATCACCTATGAGGAAAATGATGGTTGAGATACATTTTTCAATTCACATTGTTCACGGCTGGGGCTCAATCAATCACGATGATCCAACATCCAAAATAATCAGTTTGTCTTCCTGTTCTCATTTCTCCACTTAGTTTCCCTCAAATCCCCTAAGATTTTCTAAATCGACAACCGGAAACGGACGAACCCTAGACATAAATCCTAGATTTGCTTGTGGTGTGAATATATACAAGATTTGCTTGTGGTGTAATAGAGTTAATTGGATGAGATTGAGAAGAGGGGTGAAAAGCCCTAAGATGGGGTTGAAATGAACAATTCAATTAATTAGTTTAAAAATAGTTCAACGTTTGATCGAGTTTTATTTGTCTTTGTTTTTAATTTTATTTCTTAAGTGATTTTTTGTCTTTGCTAACATATAAACATGCAAGCAAAAAGTACAAAAGAAAGTAAAGTCCTAAGCTATTACATTTTAATGGGAGATGGGGGCATTTTTCCCACAATGGAGGGATGGCAAATAAAATAGACTTAAAGGAATAAAAGTACAATAAAAAATACAAGTGAATTAAATTTTAAGGTAAGATCCAAAGTCTTAAAATAGTACCTCACAACAAAGAAGAAATAGTTAGTAATACACACAATGGTTATAATAAGATCAAAAGATGAATAATAGTCAAACATAAAATAATCAACCTACATCAAGAAAGAATCACAAGTAAAAAAATAATCCTACAAAATCAAACAAACAATTTCAACCAAAAATTCAACTATGATTCAATTAAATTTTGCCTAAAGAATTCTAAGAATTAAAATTTTTAAATAAACAATAAACAAAATGGAAAAATTCACAATCAAGATCTTATCACAATTGTCATACAAAAACCTAATCAAAATTACAAAGATATAACCACCAATTAAAATTTTCTAATTAAAAATTAACAACAATATCTAATCATCTATAAAAAATTATTGATCAAAATTATCATCAAAATAAAATTAATCATTAAGCAATCCAATCACAAATCAATAAGGAATTTTAATTTTAAAACAAATGGAGGTGAGAAAGAGAAAGCGAGTGCAGTGTAAAAACAATTGGCATTTGCAAAAGCTTAAATCCTAAAATTAAATGAAATTTGCAAAAGCATTTGAATAACATGACCAACATAAGAGAATTCGTGTAAGCATGCGACCAACAAGATAAATTTTAGAATAGAAAGGGATTGCTAATGTGTGGGACCAACATGGCAACGAGAAAGGTAATGATTCAAATATGGGCGACTGAACATGAGGTGTTTAACCAAACGAGGTATGGATGCCAAAGGAGGTTGCTTGAACCATCAAGGAGAGTGTTTGTTGGTGCATTTAAGAATGAAAGGCTTGAATGACGCGCTAATGGCGGCGGAATGTATTGATTATTTGAGATTGATCTTAGAGGAGAGACAAGCCTTCAAATAGGAACCCCTGCGGGTAGTACCTAATTATTTATCTCAAAAAGGTTTGTTTCGAAAGATGTGTGGCGAATATAGTCGCTTCTTCGTATCGAAAGACGAATATCAAGACCACGCACTCTAAAGTGAGCATCCAAATACTCAAAAAGTCCTCACTCAATCCTCTCTTTATAATTCAATACAAGGAAGATATTACTTGTTTTATTTAGGAAGTGTTTTAATTTTTAAGACAAATGTTTAAACAGTGAACCTTAAAGGTAAATTCAAATACTCAGGATAGGAAAAGGCTTTCGCTAACCAGTCCACAACCATTCCTAATTTTTTTTAGAAAAGAGATCGAGAATGCACTTAGTACAAGGACCAAGGTTATATGAATAAATGAGATGATGACAAAATCGGAATGAATTAAGATGGATTAAGTTAAGATAGGTGAATGGCAATGTGCAAGGAGGTCAACTTATGGTGTGAAGACATACAACATTTGCTAGAGATGTAATGGAGTTAATTGGATGAGATTGAGAAAAAGTGTGGAAAGCTCTAAAGGAGGGGTGAAATGAGCAATTCAATTAATTAGTTTGAAAATAGTTCACCGATGGATCGAGTTTTATTTTCCTAGTTTTTAAATTATTTTTTAAGCGCTTTGTTTTTTTAATCTTTTTTAACATACAAACATGTAAACATAAAGTACTAAAGAATTTAAAGTCCTTAACTATTACAATTTAATGGGAGAGGGTGACATTTTTTCCCACAATTGAGGGATGACACATGAAAGGGTATAAAAGGAATAAAAGAACAATAGAAAAGACAAGTGAATTAAATTCTAAGGTAAGGTCCAAAACCTCAAAATGGTACCTGATAACAAAGAAGAAATAATTAGTAATACATACAATGGTTGTAATGTTATATGATTAAATGATGAATAATAGTCATGCATAAAACAATCAACCTACATTAAGATAGAATCACAAGTTAAAAACCCTACAAAATCAAGCAAACAATTTCAACCAAAAAAAATAAACTATTATTCAATCAAATTATGACTTAAGAATTCTAACAATTAAGTTATTTAAATAAACAATTATAAAATAGAAAAATTCACAATCAAGATTTAATCACAATTGTCATAAAAAATAATCAAAATTACAAAGTTTTTTAATCACCAATTAAAAATTAGCAACAATGTCAAATCATATATAAAAAATTCTTATTTAAAATTATCATCAAACTTTAATTAATCATCAAGAACCCAATCAATAATTGACAGAGGAAGGTGATAAAGAAAAAGCAAGGGCAATGTAAAAGCAATTGACACAGGGCCTGTTTCTTACCCCGATCATACGTCACTCAAATCCAAAGGGGGTATAAAGTGAAAATTGGAGTGTGAATGACAAAAAGAGCCCAATCAAAGTTATTGTTTAACATAAGGGTGTAGAATGTAATTAGGAAAGTTTAGATAGAATATGTTGTAGGCTCGAGGCCCAAATCACCTATGAGGAAAATGATGGTTGAGATACATTTTTCAATTCACATTGTTCACGGCTGGGGCTCAACCAATCACGATGATCCAACATTCAAAATAATCAGTTTGTCTTCCTGTTCTCATTTCTCCACTTAGTTTCCCTCAAATCCCATAAGATTTTCTAAATCGACAACCGGAAACGGACGAACCCTAGACATAAATCCTAGATTTGCTTGTGGTGTGAATATATACAAGATTTGCTTGTGGTGTAATAGAGTTAATTGGATGAGATTGAGAAGAGGGGTGAAAAGCCCTAAGATGGGGTTGAAATGAACAATTCAATTAATTAGTTTAAAAATAGTTCAACGTTTGATCGAGTTTTATTTGTCTTTGTTTTTAATTTTATTTCTTAAGTGATTTTTTTGTCTTTGTTAACATATAAACATGCAAGCAAAAAGTACAAAAGAAAGTAAAGTCCTAAGCTATTACATTTTAATGGGAGATGGGGGCATTTTTCCCACAATGGAGGGATGGCAAATAAAATAGACTTAAAGGAATAAAAGTACAATAAAAAATACAAGTGAATTAAATTTTAAGGTAAGATCCAAAGTCTTAAAATAGTACCTCACAACAAAGAAAAAATAGTTAGTAATACACACAATGGTTATAATAAGATCAAAAGATGAATAATAGTCAAACATAAAATAATCAACCTACATCAAGAAAGAATCACAAGTAAAAAAATAATCCTACAAAATCTAACAAACAATTTCAACCAAAAATTCAACTATGATTCAATTAAATTTTGCCTAAAGAATTATAAGAATTAAAATTTTTAAATAAACAATAAACAAAATGGAAAAATTCACAATCAAGATCTTATCACAATTGTCATACAAAAACCTAATCAAAATTACAAAGATATAACCACCAATTAAAATTTTCTAATTAAAAATTAACAACAATTTCTAATCATCTATAAAAAATTCTTGATCAAAATTATCATCAAAATAAAATTAATCATTAAGCAATCCAATCACAAATCAATAAGGAATTTTAATTTTAAAACAAATGGAGGTGAGAAAGAGAAAGCGAGTGCAGTGTAAAAACAATTGGCATTTGCAAAAGCTTAAATCCTAAAATAAAATGGAATTTGCAAAAGCATTTGAATAACATGACCAACATAAGAGAATTCGTGTAAGCATGCGACCAACAAGATAAATTTTAGAATAGAAAGGGATTGCTAATGTGTGGGACCAACATGGCAACGAGAAAGGTAATGATTCAAATATGGGCGACTGAACATGAGGTGTTTAACCCAACGAGGTATGGATGCCAAAGGAGGTTGCTTGAACCATCAAGGAGAGTGTTTGTTGGTGCATTTAAGAATGAAAGGCTTGAATGACGCACTAATGGCGGCGGAATGTATTGATTATTTGAGATTGATCTTAGAGGAGAGACAAGCCTTCAAATAGGAACCCCTGCGGGTAGTACCTAATTATTTATCTCAAAAAGGTTTGTTTCGAAAGATGTGTGGCGAATATAGTCACTTCTTCGTATCGAAAGACGAATATCAAGACCACGCACTCTAAAATGAGCATCCAAATTCTCAAAAAAGTCCTCACTCAATCCTCTCTTTATAATTCAATACAAGGAAGACATTACTTGTTTTATTTAGGAAGTGTTTTAATTTTTAAGATAAGTGTTTAAACAGTGAACCTTAAAGGTAAATTCAAATACTCAGGATAGGAAAAGGCTTTCGCTAACCAGTCCACAACCATTCCTAATTTTTTTAGAAAAGAGATCGAGAATGCACTTAGTACAAGGACCAAGGTTATATGAAGAAATGAGATGATGACAAAATCGGAATGAATTAAGATGGATTAAGTTAAGATAGGTGAATGACAATGTGCAAGGAGGTCAACTTATGGTGTGAACACATACGACATTTGCTAGAGATGTAATGGAGTTAATTGGATGAGATTGAGAAAAAGTGTGGAAAGCTCTAAAGGAGGGGTGAAATGAGCAATTCAATTAATTAGTTTGAAAATAGTTCACCGATGGATCGAGTTTTATTTTCCTAGTTTTTAAATTATTTTTTAAGCGCTTTGTTTTTTTAATCTTTTTTAACATACAAACATGTAAACATAAAGTACTAAAGAATTTAAAGTCCTTAACTATTACAATTTAATGGGAGAGGGTGACATTTTTTCCCACAATTGAGGGATGGCACATGAAAGGAGATTAAAGGAATAAAAGAACAATAGAAAAGACAAGTGAATTAAATTCTAAGGTAAGGTCCAAAACCTCAAAATGGTACCTGATAACAAAGAAGAAATAATTAGTAATACATACAATGGTTGTAATGTTATATAATTAAATGATGAATAATAGTCATGCATAAAACAATCAACCTACATTAAGATAGAATCACAAGTTAAAAACCCTACAAAATCAAGCAAACAATTTCAACCAAAAAAATAAACTATTATTCAATCAAATTATGACTTAAGAATTCTAACAATTAAGTTATTTAAATAAACAATTATAAAATAGAAAAATTCACAATCAAGATTTAATCACAATTGTCATAAAAAATAATCAAAATTACAAAGTTTTTTAATCACCAATTAAAAATTAGCAACAATGTCAAATCATATATAAAAAATTCTTATTTAAAATTATCATCAAACTTTAATTAATCATGAAGAACCCAATCAATAATTGACAGAGGAAGGTGAGAAAGAAAAAGCAAGGGCAATGTAAAAGCAATTGACACAGGGCCTGTTTCTTAGCCCAATCATACGTCACTCAAATCCAAAGGGGGTATAAAGTGAAAATTGGAGTGTGAATGACAAAAAGAGCCCAATCAAAGTTATTGTTTAACATAAGGGTGTAGAATGTAATTAGGAAAGTTTAGATAGAATATGTTGTAGGCTCTAGGCCCAAATCACCTATGAGGAAATTGATGGTTGAGATACATTTTTCAATTCACATTGTTCACGGCTGGGGCTCAATCAATCACGATGATCCAACATCCAAAATAATCAGTTTGTCTTCCTGTTCTCATTTCTCCACTTAGTTTCCCTCAAATCCCCTAAGATTTTCTAAATCGACAACCGGAAACGGACGAACCCTAGACATAAATCCTAGATTTGCTTGTGGTGTGAATATATACAAGATTTGCTTGTGGTGTAATAGAGTTAATTGGATGAGATTGAGAAGAGGGGTGAAAATCCCTAAGATGGGGTTGAAATGAACAATTCAATTAATTAGTTTAAAAATAGTTCAACGTTTGATCGAGTTTTATTTGTCTTTGTTTTTAATTTTATTTCTTAAGTGATTTTTTGCCTTTGTTAACATATAAACATGCAAGCAAAAAGTACAAAAGAAAGTAAAGTCCTAAGCTATTACATTTTAATGGGAGATAGGGGCATTTTTCCCACAATGGAGGGATGGCAATTAAAATAGACTTAAAGGAATAAAAGTACAATAAAAAATACAAGTGAATTAAATTTTAAGGTAAGATCCAAAGTCTTAAAATAGTACCTCACAACAAAGAAGAAATAGTTAGTAATACACACAATGGTTATAATAAGATCAAAAGATGAATAATAGTCAAACATAAAATAATCAACCTACATCAAGAAAGAATCACAAGTAAAAAAATAATCCTACAAAATCAAACAAACAATTTCAACCAAAAATTCAACTATGATTCAATTAAATTTTGCCTAAAGAATTCTAAGAATTAAAATTTTTAAATAAACAATAAACAAAATGGAAAAATTCACAATCAATATCTTATCACAATTGTCATACAAAAACCTAATCAAAATTACAAAGATATAACCACCAATTAAAATTTTCTAATTAAAAATTATCAACATTTTCTAATCATCTATAAAAAATTATTGATCAAAATTATCATCAAAATAAAATTAATCATTAAGCAATCCAATCACAAATCAATAAGGAATTTTAATTTTAAAACAAATGGAGGTGAGAAAGAGAAAGCGAGTGCAGTGTAAAAACAATTGGCATTTGCAAAAGCTTAAATCCTAAAATAAAATGGAATTTGCAAAAGCATTTGAATAACATGACCAACATAAGAGAATTCGTGTAAGCATGCGACCAACAAGATAAATTTTAGAATAGAAAGGGATTGCTAATGTGTGGGACCAACATGGCAACGAGAAAGGTAATGATTCAAATATGGGCGACTGAACATGAGGTGTTTAACCCAACGAGGTATGGATGCCAAAGGAGGTTGCTTGAACCTTCAAGGAGAGTGTTTGTTGGTGCATTTAAGAATGAAAGGCTTGAATGACGCACTAATGGCGGCGGAATGTATTGATTATTTGAGATTGATCTTAGAGGAGAGACAAGCCTTCAAATAGGAACCCCTGCGGGTAGTACCTAATTATTTATCTCAAAAAGGTTTGTTTCGAAAGATGTGTGGCGAATATAGTCACTTCTTCGTATCGAAAGACGAATATCAAGACCACGCACTCTAAAGTGAGCATCCAAATACTCAAAAAAGTCCTCACTCAATCCTCTCTTTATAATTCAATACAAGGAAGACATTACTTGTTTTATTTAGGAAGTGTTTTAATTTTTAAGACAAGTGTTTAAACAGTGAACCTTAAAGGTAAATTCAAATACTCAGGATAGGAAAAGGCTTTCGCTAACCAGTCCACAACCATTCCTAATTTTTTTTAGAAAAGAGATCGAGAATTCACTTAGTACAAGGACCAAGGTTATATGAAGAAATGAGATGATGACAAAATCGGAATGAATTAAGATGGATTAAGTTAAGATAGGTGAATGGCAATGTGCAAGGAGGTCAACTTATGGTGTGAAGACATACAACATTTGCTAGAGATGTAATGGAGTTAATTGGATGAGATTGAGAAAAAGTGTGGAAAGCTCTAAAGGAGGGGTGAAATGAGCAATTCAATTAATTAGTTTGAAAATAGTTCATCGATAGATCGAGTTTTATTTTCCTAGTTTTTAAATTATTTTTTAAGCGCTTTGTTTTTTTAATCTTTTTTAACATACAAACATGTAAACATAAAGTACTAAAGAATTTAAAGTCCTTAACTATTACAATTTAATGGGAGAGGGTGACATTTTTCCCACAATTGAGGGATGGCACATGAAAGGGGATTAAAGGAATAAAAGAACAATAGAAAAGACAAGTGAATTAAATTCTAAGGTAAGGTCCAAAACCTCAAAATGGTACCTGATAACAAAGAAGAAATAATTAGTAATACATACAATGGTTGTAATGTTATATGATTAAATGATGAATAATAGTCATGCATAAAACAATCAACCTACATTAAGATAGAATCACAAGTTAAAAACCCTACAAAATCAAGCAAACAATTTCAACCAAAAAAATAAACTATTATTCAATCAAATTATGACTTAAGAATTCGAACAATTAAGTTATTTAAATAAACAATTATAAAATAGAAAAATTCACAATCAAGATTTAATCACAATTGTCATAAAAAATAATCAAAATTACAAAGTTTTTTAATCACCAATTAAAAATTAGCAACAATGTCAAATCATATATAAAAAATTCTTATTTAAAATTATCATCAAACTTTAATTAATCATGAAGAACCCAATCAATAATTGACAGAGGAAGGTGAGAAAGAAAAAGTAAGGGCAATGTAAAAGCAATTGACACAGGGCCTGTTTCTTAGCCCAATCATACGTCACTCAAATCCAAAGGGGGTATAAAGTGAAAATTGGAGTGTGAATGACAAAAAGAGCCCAATCAAAGTTATTGTTTAACATAAGGGTGTAGAATGTAATTAGGAAAGTTTAGATAGAATATGTTGTAGGCTCGAGGCCCAAATCACCTATGAGGAAATTGATGGTTGAGATACATTTTTCAATTCACATTGTTCACGGCTGGGGCTCAATCAATCACGATGATCCAACATCCAAAATAATCAGTTTGTCTTCCTGTTCTCATTTCTCCACTTAGTTTCCCTCAAATCCCCTAAGATTTTCTAAATCGACAACCGGAAACGGACGAACCCTAGACATAAATCCTAGATTTGCTTGTGGTGTGAATATATACAAGATTTGCTTGTGGTGTAATAGAGTTAATTGGATGAGATTGAGAAGAGGGGTGAAAAGCCCTAAGATGGGGTTGAAATGAACAATTCAATTAATTAGTTTAAAAATAGTTCAACGTTTGATCGAGTTTTATTTGTCTTTGTTTTTAATTTTATTTCTTAAGTGATTTTTTGTCTTTGTTAACATATAAACATGCAAGCAAAAAGTACAAAAGAAAGTAAAGTCCTAAGCTATTACATTTTAATGGGAGATGGGGGCATTTTTCCCACAATGGAGGGATGGCAAATAAAATAGACTTAAAGGAATAAAAGTACAATAAAAAATACAAGTGAATTAAATTTTAAGGTAAGATCCAAAGTCTTAAAATAGTACCTCACAACAAAGAAGAAATAGTTAGTAATACACACAATGGTTATAATAAGATCAAAAGATGAATAATAGTCAAACATAAAATAATCAACCTACATCAAGAAAGAATCACAAGTAAAAAAATAATCCTACAAAATCAAACAAACAATTTCAACCAAAAATTCAACTATGATTCAATTAAATTTTGCCTAAAGAATTCTAAGAATTAAAATTTTTAAATAAACAATAAACAAAATGGAAAAATTCACAATCAAGATCTTATCACAATTGTCATACAAAAACCTAATCAAAATTACAAAGATATAACCACCAATTAAAATTTTCTAATTAAAAATTAACAACATTTTCTAATCATCTATAAAAAATTATTGATCAAAATTATCATCAAAATAAAATTAATCATTAAGCAATCCAATCACAAATCAATAAGGAATTTTAATTTTAAAACAAATGGAGGTGAGAAAGAGAAAGCGAGTGCAGTGTAAAAACAATTGGCATTTGCAAAAGCTTAAATCCTAAAATAAAATGGAATTTGCAAAAGCATTTGAATAACATGACCAACATAAGAGAATTCGTGTAAGCATGCGACCAACAAGATAAATTTTAGAATAGAAAGGGATTGCTAATGTGTGGGACCAACATGGCAACGAGAAAGGTAATGATTCAAATATGGGCGACTGAACATGAGGTGTTTAACCCAACGAGGTATGGATGCCAAAGGAGGTTGCTTGAACCATCAAGGAGAGTGTTTGTTGGTGCATTTAAGAATGAAAGGCTTGAATGACGCACTAATGGCGGCGGAATGTATTGATTATTTGAGATTGATCTTAGAGGAGAGACAAGCCTTCAAATAGGAACCCCTGCGGGTAGTACCTAATTATTTATCTCAAAAAGGTTTGTTTCGAAAGATGTGTGGCGAATATAGTCACTTCTTCGTATCGAAAGACGAATATCAAGACCACGCACTCTAAAGTGAGCATCCAAATACTCAAAAAAGTCCTCACTCAATCCTCTCTTTATAATTCAATACAAGGAAGACATTACTTGTTTTATTTAGGAAGTGTTTTAATTTTTAAGACAAGTGTTTAAACAGTGAACCTTAAAGGTAAATTCAAATACTCAGGATAGGAAAAGGCTTTCGCTATCCAGTCCACAACCATTCCTAATTTTTTTTAGAAAAGAGATCGAGAATGCACTTAGTACAAGGACCAAGGTTATATGAAGAAATGAGATGATGACAAAATCGGAATGAATTAAGATGGATTAAGTTAAGATAGGTGAATGGCAATGTGCAAGGAGGTCAACTTATGGTGTGAAGACATACAACATTTGCTAGAGATGTAATGGAGTTAATTGGATGAGATTGAGAAAAAGTGTGGAAAGCTCTAAAGGAGGGGTGAAATGAGCAATTCAGTTAATTAGTTTGAAAATAGTTCACCGATGGATCGAGTTTTATTTTCCTAGTTTTTAAATTATTTTTTAAGCGCTTTGTTTTTTTAATCTTTTTTAACATACAAACATGTAAACATAAAGTACTAAAGAATTTAAAGTCCTTAACTATTACAATTAAATGGGAGAGGGTGACATTTTTCACACAATTGAGGGATGGCACATGAAAGGGGATTAAAGGAATAAAAGAACAATAGAAAAGACAAGTGAATTAAATTCTAAGGTAAGGTCCAAAACCTCAAAATGGTACCTGATAACAAAGAAGAAATAATTAGTAATACATACAATGGTTGTAATGTTATATGATTAAATGATGAATAATAGTCATGCATAAAACAATCAACCTACATTAAGATAGAATCACAAGTTAAAAACCCTACAAAATCAAGCAAACAATTTCAACCAAAAAAATAAACTATTATTCAATCAAATTATGACTTAAGAATTCGAACAATTAAGTTATTTAAATAAACAATTATAAAATAGAAAAATTCACAATCAAGATTTAATCACAATTGTCATAAAAAATAATCAAAATTACAAAGTTTTTTAATCACCAATTAAAAATTAGCAACAATGTCAAATCATATATAAAAAATTCTTATTTAAAATTATCATCAAACTTTAATTAATCATGAAGAACCCAATCAATAATTGACAGAGGAAGGTGAGAAAGAAAAAGTAAGGGCAATGTAAAAGCAATTGACACAGGGCCTGTTTCTTAGCCCAATCATACGTCACTCAAATCCAAAGGGGGTATAAAGTGAAAATTGGAGTGTGAATGACAAAAAGAGCCCAATCAAAGTTATTGTTTAACATAAGGGTGTAGAATGTAATTAGGAAAGTTTAGATAGAATATGTTGTAGGCTCGAGGCCCAAATCACCTATGAGGAAATTGATGGTTGAGATACATTTTTCAATTCACATTGTTCACGGCTGGGGCTCAATCAATCACGATGATCCAACATCCAAAATAATCAGTTTGTCTTCCTGTTCTCATTTCTCCACTTAGTTTCCCTCAAATCCCCTAAGATTTTCTAAATCGACAACCGGAAACGGACGAACCCTAGACATAAATCCTAGATTTGCTTGTGGTGTGAATATATACAAGATTTGCTTGTGGTGTAATAGAGTTAATTGGATGAGATTGAGAAGAGGGGTGAAAAGCCCTAAGATGGGGTTGAAATGAACAATTCAATTAATTAGTTTAAAAATAGTTCAACGTTTGATCGAGTTTTATTTGTCTTTGTTTTTAATTTTATTTCTTAAGTGATTTTTTGTCTTTGTTAACATATAAACATGCAAGCAAAAAGTACAAAAGAAAGTAAAGTCCTAAGCTATTACATTTTAATGGGAGATGGGGGCATTTTTCCCACAATGGAGGGATGGCAAATAAAATAGACTTAAAGGAATAAAAGTACAATAAAAAATACAAGTGAATTAAATTTTAAGGTAAGATCCAAAGTCTTAAAATAGTACCTCACAACAAAGAAGAAATAGTTAGTAATACACACAATGGTTATAATAAGATCAAAAGATGAATAATAGTCAAACATAAAATAATCAACCTACATCAAGAAAGAATCACAAGTAAAAAAATAATCCTACAAAATCAAACAAACAATTTCAACCAAAAATTCAACTATGATTCAATTAAATTTTGCCTAAAGAATTCTAAGAATTAAAATTTTTAAATAAACAATAAACAAAATGGAAAAATTCACAATCAAGATCTTATCACAATTGTCATACAAAAACCTAATCAAAATTACAAAGATATAACCACCAATTAAAATTTTCTAATTAAAAATTAACAACATTTTCTAATCATCTATAAAAAATTATTGATCAAAATTATCATCAAAATAAAATTAATCATTAAGCAATCCAATCACAAATCAATAAGGAATTTTAATTTTAAAACAAATGGAGGTGAGAAAGAGAAAGCGAGTGCAGTGTAAAAACAATTGGCATTTGCAAAAGCTTAAATCCTAAAATAAAATGGAATTTGCAAAAGCATTTGAATAACATGACCAACATAAGAGAATTCGTGTAAGCATGCGACCAACAAGATAAATTTTAGAATAGAAAGGGATTGCTAATGTGTGGGACCAACATGGCAACGAGAAAGGTAATGATTCAAATATGGGCGACTGAACATGAGGTGTTTAACCCAACGAGGTATGGATGCCAAAGGAGGTTGCTTGAACCATCAAGGAGAGTGTTTGTTGGTGCATTTAAGAATGAAAGGCTTGAATGACGCACTAATGGCGGCGGAATGTATTGATTATTTGAGATTGATCTTAGAGGAGAGACAAGCCTTCAAATAGGAACCCCTGCGGGTAGTACCTAATTATTTATCTCAAAAAGGTTTGTTTCGAAAGATGTGTGGCGAATATAGTCACTTCTTCGTATCGAAAGACGAATATCAAGACCACGCACTCTAAAGTGAGCATCCAAATACTCAAAAAAGTCCTCACTCAATCCTCTCTTTATAATTCAATACAAGGAAGACATTACTTGTTTTATTTAGGAAGTGTTTTAATTTTTAAGACAAGTGTTTAAACAGTGAACCTTAAAGGTAAATTCAAATACTCAGGATAGGAAAAGGCTTTCGCTATCCAGTCCACAACCATTCCTAATTTTTTTTAGAAAAGAGATCGAGAATGCACTTAGTACAAGGACCAAGGTTATATGAAGAAATGAGATGATGACAAAATCGGAATGAATTAAGATGGATTAAGTTAAGATAGGTGAATGGCAATGTGCAAGGAGGTCAACTTATGGTGTGAAGACATACAACATTTGCTAGAGATGTAATGGAGTTAATTGGATGAGATTGAGAAAAAGTGTGGAAAGCTCTAAAGGAGGGGTGAAATGAGCAATTCAATTAATTAGTTTGAAAATAGTTCACCGATGGATCGAGTTTTATTTTCCTAGTTTTTAAATTATTTTTTAAGCGCTTTGTTTTTTTAATCTTTTTTAACATACAAACATGTAAACATAAAGTACTAAAGAATTTAAAGTCCTTAACTATTACAATTAAATGGGAGAGGGTGACATTTTTCACACAATTGAGGGATGGCACATGAAAGGGGATTAAAGGAATAAAAGAACAATAGAAAAGACAAGTGAATTAAATTCTAAGGTAAGGTCCAAAACCTCAAAATGGTACCTGATAACAAAGAAGAAATAATTAGTAATACATACAATGGTTGTAATGTTATATGATTAAATGATGAATAATAGTCATGCATAAAACAATCAACCTACATTAAGATAGAATCACAAGTTAAAAACCCTACAAAATCAAGCAAACAATTTCAACCAAAAAAATAAACTATTATTCAATCAAATTATGACTTAAGAATTCTAACAATTAAGTTATTTAAATAAACAATTATAAAATAGAAAAATTCACAATCAAGATTTAATCACAATTGTCATAAAAAATAATCAAAATTACAAAGTTTTTTAATCACCAATTAAAAATTAGCAACAATGTCAAATCATATATAAAAAATTCTTATTTAAAATTATCATTAAACTTTAATTAATCATCAAGAACCCAATCAATAATTGACAGAGGAAGGTGAGAAAGAAAAAGCAAGGGCAATGTAAAAGCAATTGACACAGGGCCTGTTTCTTAGCCCAATCATACGTCACTCAAATCCAAAGGGGGTATAAAGTGAAAATTGGAGTGTGAATGACAAAAAGAGCCCAATCAAAGTTATTGTTTAACATAAGGGTGTAGAATGTAATTAGGAAAGTTTAGATGGAATATGTTGTAGGCTCGAGGCCCAAATCACCTATGAGGAAAATGATGGTTGAGATACATTTTTCAATTCACATTATTCACGGCTGGGGCTCAATCAATCACGATGATCCAACATCCAAAATAATTAGTTTGTCTTCCTGTTCTCATTTCTCCACTTAGTTTCCCTCAAATCCCCTAAGATTTTCTAAATCGACAACCGGAAACGGACGAACCCTAGACATAAATCCTAGATTTGCTTGTGGTGTGAATATATACAAGATTTGCTTGTGGTGTAATAGAGTTAATTGGATGAGATTGAGAAGAGGGGTGAAAAGCCCTAAGATGGGGTTGAAATGAACAATTCAATTAATTAGTTTAAAAATAGTTCAACGTTTGATCGAGTTTTATTTGTCTTTGTTTTTAATTTTATTTCTTAAGTGATTTTTTGTCTTTGTTAACATATAAACATGCAAGCAAAAAGTACAAAAGAAAGTAAAGTCCTAAGCTATTACATTTTAATGGGAGATGGGGGCATTTTTCCCACAATGGAGGGATGGCAAATAAAATAGACTTAAAGGAATAAAAGTACAATAAAAAATACAAGTGAATTAAATTTTAAGGTAAGATCCAAAGTCTTAAAATAGTACGTCACAACAAAGAAGAAATAGTTAGTAATACACACAATGGTTATAATAAGATCAAAAGATGAATAATAGTCAAACATAAAATAATCAACCTACATCAAGAAAGAATCACAAATAAAAAAATAATCCTACAAAATCAAACAAACAATTTCAACCAAAAATTCAACTATGATTCAATTAAATTTTGCCTAAAGAATTCTAAGAATTAAAATTTTTAAATAAACAATAAACAAAATGGAAAAATTCACAATCAAGATCTTATCACAATTGTCATACAAAAACCTAATTAAAATTACAAAGATATAACCACCAATTAAAATTTTCTAATTAAAAATTAACAACATTTTCTAATCATCTATAAAAAATTATTGATCAAAATTATCATCAAAATAATATTAATCATTAAGCAATCCAATCACAAATCAATAAGGAATTTTAATTTTAAAACAAATGGAGGTGAGAAAGAGAAAGCGAGTGCAGTGTAAAAACAATTGGCATTTGCAAAAGCTTAAATCCTAAAATAAAATGGAATTTGCAAAAGCATTTGAATAACATCACCAACATAAGAGAATTCGTGTAAGCATGCGACCAACAAGATAAATTTTAGAATAGAAAGGGATTGCTAATGTGTGGGACCAACATGGCAACGAGAAAGGTAATGATTCAAATATGGGCGACTGAACATGAGGTGTTTAACCCAACGAGGTATGGATGCCAAAGGAGGTTGCTTGAACCATCAAGGAGAGTGTTTGTTGGTGCATTTAAGAATGAAAGGCTTGAATGACGCACTAATGGCGGCGGAATGTATTGATTATTTGAGATTGATCTTAGAGGAGAGACAAGCCTTCAAATAGGAACCCCTGCGGGTAGTACCTAATTATTTATCTCAAAAAGGTTTGTTTCGAAAGATGTGTGGCGAATATAGTCACTTCTTCGTATCGAAAGACGAATATCAAGACCACGCACTCTAAAGTGAGCATCCAAATACTCAAAAAAGTCCTCACTCAATCCTCTCTTTATAATTCAATACAAGGAAGACATTACTTGTTTTATTTAGGAAGTGTTTTAATTTTTAAGACAAGTGTTTAAACAGTGAACCTTAAAGGTAAATTCAAATACTCAGGATAGGAAAAGGCTTTCGCTATCCAGTCCACAACCATTCCTAATTTTTTTTAGAAAAGAGATCGAGAATGCACTTAGTACAAGGACCAAGGTTATATGAAGAAATGAGATGATGACAAAATCGGAATGAATTAAGATGGATTAAGTTAAGATAGGTGAATGGCAATGTGCAAGGAGGTCAACTTATGGTGTGAAGACATACAACATTTGCTAGAGATGTAATGGAGTTAATTGGATGAGATTGAGAAAAAGTGTGGAAAGCTCTAAAGGAGGGGTGAAATGAGCAATTCAATTAATTAGTTTGAAAATAGTTCACCGATGGATCGAGTTTTATTTTCCTAGTTTTTAAATTATTTTTTAAGCGCTTTGTTTTTTTAATCTTTTTTAACATACAAACATGTAAACATAAAGTACTAAAGAATTTAAAGTCCTTAACTATTACAATTAAATGGGAGAGGGTGACATTTTTCACACAATTGAGGGATGGCACATGAAAGGGGATTAAAGGAATAAAAGAACAATAGAAAAGACAAGTGAATTAAATTCTAAGGTAAGGTCCAAAACCTCAAAATGGTACCTGATAACAAAGAAGAAATAATTAGTAATACATACAATGGTTGTAATGTTATATGATTAAATGATGAATAATAGTCATGCATAAAACAATCAACCTACATTAAGATAGAATCACAAGTTAAAAACCCTACAAAATCAAGCAAACAATTTCAACCAAAAAAATAAACTATTATTCAATCAAATTATGACTTAAGAATTCTAACAATTAAGTTATTTAAATAAACAATTATAAAATAGAAAAATTCACAATCAAGATTTAATCACAATTGTCATAAAAAATAATCAAAATTACAAAGTTTTTTAATCACCAATTAAAAATTAGCAACAATGTCAAATCATATATAAAAAATTCTTATTTAAAATTATCATTAAACTTTAATTAATCATCAAGAACCCAATCAATAATTGACAGAGGAAGGTGAGAAAGAAAAAGCAAGGGCAATGTAAAAGCAATTGACACAGGGCCTGTTTCTTAGCCCAATCATACGTCACTCAAATCCAAAGGGGGTATAAAGTGAAAATTGGAGTGTGAATGACAAAAAGAGCCCAATCAAAGTTATTGTTTAACATAAGGGTGTAGAATGTAATTAGGAAAGTTTAGATGGAATATGTTGTAGGCTCGAGGCCCAAATCACCTATGAGGAAAATGATGGTTGAGATACATTTTTCAATTCACATTATTCACGGCTGGGGCTCAATCAATCACGATGATCCAACATCCAAAATAATTAGTTTGTCTTCCTGTTCTCATTTCTCCACTTAGTTTCCCTCAAATCCCCTAAGATTTTCTAAATCGACAACCGGAAACGGACGAACCCTAGACATAAATCCTAGATTTGCTTGTGGTGTGAATATATACAAGATTTGCTTGTGGTGTAATAGAGTTAATTGGATGAGATTGAGAAGAGTGGTGAAAAGCCCTAAGATGGGGTTGAAATGAACAATTCAATTAATTAGTTTAAAAATAGTTCAACGTTTGATCGAGTTTTATTTGTCTTTGTTTTTAATTTTATTTCTTAAGTGATTTTTTGTCTTTGTTAACATATAAACATGCAAGCAAAAAGTACAAAAGAAAGTAAAGTCCTAAGCTATTACATTTTAATGGGAGATGGGGGCATTTTTCCCACAATGGAGGGATGGCAAATAAAATAGACTTAAAGGAATAAAAGTACAATAAAAAATACAAGTGAATTAAATTTTAAGGTAAGATCCAAAGTCTTAAAATAGTACGTCACAACAAAGAAGAAATAGTTAGTAATACACACAATGGTTATAATAAGATCAAAAGATGAATAATAGTCAAACATAAAATAATCAACCTACATCAAGAAAGAATCACAAATAAAAAAATAATCCTACAAAATCAAACAAACAATTTCAACCAAAAATTCAACTATGATTCAATTAAATTTTGCCTAAAGAATTCTAAGAATTAAAATTTTTAAATAAACAATAAACAAAATGGAAAAATTCACAATCAAGATCTTATCACAATTGTCATACAAAAACCTAATTAAAATTACAAAGATATAACCACCAATTAAAATTTTCTAATTAAAAATTAACAACATTTTCTAATCATCTATAAAAAATTATTGATCAAAATTATCATCAAAATAATATTAATCATTAAGCAATCCAATCACAAATCAATAAGGAATTTTAATTTTAAAACAAATGGAGGTGAGAAAGAGAAAGCGAGTGCAGTGTAAAAACAATTGGCATTTGCAAAAGCTTAAATCCTAAAATAAAATGGAATTTGCAAAAGCATTTGAATAACATCACCAACATAAGAGAATTCGTGTAAGCATGCGACCAACAAGATAAATTTTAGAATAGAAAGGGATTGCTAATGTGTGGGACCAACATGGCAACGAGAAAGGTAATGATTCAAATATGGGCGACTGAACATGAGGTGTTTAACCCAACGAGGTATGGATGCCAAAGGAGGTTGCTTGAACCATCAAGGAGAGTGTTTGTTGGTGCATTTAAGAATGAAAGGCTTGAATGACGCACTAATGGCGGCGGAATGTATTGATTATTTGAGATTGATCTTAGAGGAGAGACAAGCCTTCAAATAGGAACCCCTGCGGGTAGTACCTAATTATTTATCTCAAAAAGGTTTGTTTCGAAAGATGTGTGGCGAATATAGTCACTTCTTCGTATCGAAAGACGAATATCAAGACCACGCACTCTAAAGTGAGCATCCAAATACTCAAAAAAGTCCTCACTCAATCCTCTCTTTATAATTCAATACAAGGAAGACATTACTTGTTTTATTTAGGAAGTGTTTTAATTTTTAAGACAAGTGTTTAAACAGTGAACCTTAAAGGTAAATTCAAATACTCAGGATAGGAAAAGGCTTTCGCTATCCAGTCCACAACCATTCCTAATTTTTTTTAGAAAAGAGATCGAGAATGCACTTAGTACAAGGACCAAGGTTATATGAAGAAATGAGATGATGACAAAATCGGAATGAATTAAGATGGATTAAGTTAAGATAGGTGAATGGCAATGTGCAAGGAGGTCAACTTATGGTGTGAAGACATACAACATTTGCTAGAGATGTAATGGAGTTAATTGGATGAGATTGAGAAAAAGTGTGGAAAGCTCTAAAGGAGGGGTGAAATGAGCAATTCAATTAATTAGTTTGAAAATAGTTCACCGATGGATCGAGTTTTATTTTCCTAGTTTTTAAATTATTTTTTAAGCGCTTTGTTTTTTTAATCTTTTTTAACATACAAACATGTAAACATAAAGTACTAAAGAATTTAAAGTCCTTAACTATTACAATTAAATGGGAGAGGGTGACATTTTTCACACAATTGAGGGATGGCACATGAAAGGGGATTAAAGGAATAAAAGAACAATAGAAAAGACAAGTGAATTAAATTCTAAGATAAGGTCCAAAACCTCAAAATGGTACCTGATAACAAAGAAGAAATAATTAGTAATACATACAATGGTTGTAATGTTATATGATTAAATGATGAATAATAGTCATGCATAAAACAATCAACCTACATTAAGATAGAATCACAAGTTAAAAACCCTACAAAATCAAGCAAACAATTTCAACCAAAAAAATAAACTATTATTCAATCAAATTATGACTTAAGAATTCTAACAATTAAGTTATTTAAATAAACAATTATAAAATAGAAAAATTCACAATCAAGATTTAATCACAATTGTCATAAAAAATAATCAAAATTACAAAGTTTTTTAATCACCAATTAAAAATTAGCAACAATGTCAAATCATATATAAAAAATTCTTATTTAAAATTATCATTAAACTTTAATTAATCATCAAGAACCCAATCAATAATTGACAGAGGAAGGTGAGAAAGAAAAAGCAAGGGCAATGTAAAAGCAATTGACACAGGGCCTGTTTCTTAGCCCAATCATACGTCACTCAAATCCAAAGGGGGTATAAAGTGAAAATTGGAGTGTGAATGACAAAAAGAGCCCAATCAAAGTTATTGTTTAACATAAGGGTGTAGAATGTAATTAGGAAAGTTTAGATGGAATATGTTGTAGGCTCGAGGCCCAAATCACCTATGAGGAAAATGATGGTTGAGATACATTTTTCAATTCACATTATTCACGGCTGGGGCTCAATCAATCACGATGATCCAACATCCAAAATAATTAGTTTGTCTTCCTGTTCTCATTTCTCCACTTAGTTTCCCTCAAATCCCCTAAGATTTTCTAAATCGACAACCGGAAACGGACGAACCCTAGACATAAATCCTAGATTTGCTTGTGGTGTGAATATATACAAGATTTGCTTGTGGTGTAATAGAGTTAATTGGATGAGATTGAGAAGAGTGGTGAAAAGCCCTAAGATGGGGTTGAAATGAACAATTCAATTAATTAGTTTAAAAATAGTTCAACGTTTGATCGAGTTTTATTTGTCTTTGTTTTTAATTTTATTTCTTAAGTGATTTTTTGTCTTTGTTAACATATAAACATGCAAGCAAAAAGTACAAAAGAAAGTAAAGTCCTAAGCTATTACATTTTAATGGGAGATGGGGGCATTTTTCCCACAATGGAGGGATGGCAAATAAAATAGACTTAAAGGAATAAAAGTACAATAAAAAATACAAGTGAATTAAATTTTAAGGTAAGATCCAAAGTCTTAAAATAGTACGTCACAACAAAGAAGAAATAGTTAGTAATACACACAATGGTTATAATAAGATCAAAAGATGAATAATAGTCAAACATAAAATAATCAACCTACATCAAGAAAGAATCACAAATAAAAAAATAATCCTACAAAATCAAACAAACAATTTCAACCAAAAATTCAACTATGATTCAATTAAATTTTGCCTAAAGAATTCTAAGAATTAAAATTTTTAAATAAACAATAAACAAAATGGAAAAATTCACAATCAAGATCTTATCACAATTGTCATACAAAAACCTAATTAAAATTACAAAGATATAACCACCAATTAAAATTTTCTAATTAAAAATTAACAACATTTTCTAATCATCTATAAAAAATTATTGATCAAAATTATCATCAAAATAATATTAATCATTAAGCAATCCAATCACAAATCAATAAGGAATTTTAATTTTAAAACAAATGGAGGTGAGAAAGAGAAAGCGAGTGCAGTGTAAAAACAATTGGCATTTGCAAAAGCTTAAATCCTAAAATAAAATGGAATTTGCAAAAGCATTTGAATAACATCACCAACATAAGAGAATTCGTGTAAGCATGCGACCAACAAGATAAATTTTAGAATAGAAAGGGATTGCTAATGTGTGGGACCAACATGGCAACGAGAAAGGTAATGATTCAAATATGGGCGACTGAACATGAGGTGTTTAACCCAACGAGGTATGGATGCCAAAGGAGGTTGCTTGAACCATCAAGGAGAGTGTTTGTTGGTGCATTTAAGAATGAAAGGCTTGAATGACGCACTAATGGCGGCGGAATGTATTGATTATTTGAGATTGATCTTAGAGGAGAGACAAGCCTTCAAATAGGAACCCCTGCGGGTAGTACCTAATTATTTATCTCAAAAAGGTTTGTTTCGAAAGATGTGTGGCGAATATAGTCACTTCTTCGTATCGAAAGACGAATATCAAGACCACGCACTCTAAAGTGAGCATCCAAATACTCAAAAAAGTCCTCACTCAATCCTCTCTTTATAATTCAATACAAGGAAGACATTACTTGTTTTATTTAGGAAGTGTTTTAATTTTTAAGACAAGTGTTTAAACAGTGAACCTTAAAGGTAAATTCAAATACTCAGGATAGGAAAAGGCTTTCGCTATCCAGTCCACAACCATTCCTAATTTTTTTTAGAAAAGAGATCGAGAATGCACTTAGTACAAGGACCAAGGTTATATGAAGAAATGAGATGATGACAAAATCGGAATGAATTAAGATGGATTAAGTTAAGATAGGTGAATGGCAATGTGCAAGGAGGTCAACTTATGGTGTGAAGACATACAACATTTGCTAGAGATGTAATGGAGTTAATTGGATGAGATTGAGAAAAAGTGTGGAAAGCTCTAAAGGAGGGGTGAAATGAGCAATTCAATTAATTAGTTTGAAAATAGTTCACCGATGGATCGAGTTTTATTTTCCTAGTTTTTAAATTATTTTTTAAGCGCTTTGTTTTTTTAATCTTTTTTAACATACAAACATGTAAACATAAAGTACTAAAGAATTTAAAGTCCTTAACTATTACAATTAAATGGGAGAGGGTGACATTTTTCACACAATTGAGGGATGGCACATGAAAGGGGATTAAAGGAATAAAAGAACAATAGAAAAGACAAGTGAATTAAATTCTAAGGTAAGGTCCAAAACCTCAAAATGGTACCTGATAACAAAGAAGAAATAATTAGTAATACATACAATGGTTGTAATGTTATATGATTAAATGATGAATAATAGTCATGCATAAAACAATCAACCTACATTAAGATAGAATCACAAGTTAAAAACCCTACAAAATCAAGCAAACAATTTCAACCAAAAAAATAAACTATTATTCAATCAAATTATGACTTAAGAATTCTAACAATTAAGTTATTTAAATAAACAATTATAAAATAGAAAAATTCACAATCAAGATTTAATCACAATTGTCATAAAAAATAATCAAAATTACAAAGTTTTTTAATCACCAATTAAAAATTAGCAACAATGTCAAATCATATATAAAAAATTCTTATTTAAAATTATCATTAAACTTTAATTAATCATCAAGAACCCAATCAATAATTGACAGAGGAAGGTGAGAAAGAAAAAGCAAGGGCAATGTAAAAGCAATTGACACAGGGCCTGTTTCTTAGCCCAATCATACGTCACTCAAATCCAAAGGGGGTATAAAGTGAAAATTGGAGTGTGATTGACAAAAAGAGCCCAATCAAAGTTATTGTTTAACATAAGGGTGTAGAATGTAATTAGGAAAGTTTAAATAGAATATGTTGTAGGCTCGAGGCCCAAATCACCTATGAGGAAAATGATGGTTGAGATACATTTTTCAATTCACATTGTTCACGGCTGGGGCTCAATCAATCACGATGATCCAACATCCAAAATAATCAGTTTGTCTTCCTGTTCTCATTTCTCCACTTAGTTTCCCTCAAATCCCCTAAGATTTTCTAAATCGACAACCGGAAACGGAAGAACCCTAGACATAAATCCTAGATTTGCTTGTGGTGTGAATATATACAAGATTTAGTTGTGGTGTAATAGAGTTAATTGGATGAGATTGAGAAGAGGGGTGAAAAGCCCTAAGATGGGGTTGAAATGAACAATTCAATTAATTAGTTTAAAAATAGTTCAACGTTCGATCGAGTTTTATTTGTCTTTGTTTTTAATTTTATTTCTTAAGTGATTTTTTGTCTATGTTAACATATAAACATGCAAGCAAAAAGTACAAAAGAAAGTAAAGTCCTAAGCTATTACATTTTAATGGGAGATGGGGGCATTTTTTCCACAATGGAGGGATGGCAAATAAAATAGACTTAAAGGAATAAAAGTACAATAAAAAATACAAGTGAATTAAATTTTAAGGTAAGATCCAAAGTCTTAAAATAGTACCTCACAACAAAGAAGAAATAGTTAGTAATACACACAATGGTTATAATAAGATCAAAAGATGAATAATAGTCAAACATAAAATAATCAACCTACATCAAGAAAGAATCACAAGTAAAAAAATAATCCTACAAAATCAAACAAACAATTTCAACCAAAAATTCAACTATGATTCAATTAAATTTTGCCTAAAGAATTCTAAGAATTAAAATTTTTAAATAAACAATAAACAAAATGGAAAAATTCACAATCAAGATCTTATCACAATTGTCATACAAAAACCTAATCAAAATTACAAAGATATAACCACCAATTAAAATTTTCTAATTAAAAATTAACAACATTTTCTAATCATCTATAAAAAATTATTGATCAAAATTATCATCAAAATAAAATTAATCATTAAGCAATCCAATCACAAATCAATAAGGAATTTTAATTTTAAAACAAATGGAGGTGAGAAAGAGAAAGCGAGTGCAGTGTAAAAACAATTGGCATTTGCAAAAGCTTAAATCCTAAAATAAAATGGAATTTGCAAAAGCATTTGAATAACATCACCAACATAAGAGAATTCGTGTAAGCATGCGACCAACAAGATAAATTTTAGAATAGAAAGGGATTGCTAATGTGTGGGACCAACATGGCAACGAGAAAGGTAATGATTCAAATATGGGCGACTGAACATGAGGTGTTTAACCCAACGAGGTATGGATGCCAAAGGAGGTTGCTTGAACCATCAAGGAGAGTGTTTGTTGGTGCATTTAAGAATGAAAGGCTTGAATGACGCACTAATGGCGGCGGAATGTATTGATTATTTGAGATTGATCTTAGAGGAGAGACAAGCCTTCAAATAGGAACCCCTGCGGGTAGTACCTAATTATTTATCTCAAAAAGGTTTGTTTCGAAAGATGTGTGGCGAATATAGTCACTTCTTCGTATCGAAAGACGAATATCAAGACCACGCACTCTAAAGTGAGCATCCAAATACTCAAAAAAGTCCTCACTCAATCCTCTCTTTATAATTCAATACAAGGAAGACATTACTTGTTTTATTTAGGAAGTGTTTTAATTTTTAAGACAAGTGTTTAAACAGTGAACCTTAAAGGTAAATTCAAATACTCAGGATAGGAAAAGGCTTTCGCTATCCAGTCCACAACCATTCCTAATTTTTTTTAGAAAAGAGATCGAGAATGCACTTAGTACAAGGACCAAGGTTATATGAAGAAATGAGATGATGACAAAATCGGAATGAATTAAGATGGATTAAGTTAAGATAGGTGAATGGCAATGTGCAAGGAGGTCAACTTATGGTGTGAAGACATACAACATTTGCTAGAGATGTAATGGAGTTAATTGGATGAGATTGAGAAAAAGTGTGGAAAGCTCTAAAGGAGGGGTGAAATGAGCAATTCAATTAATTAGTTTGAAAATAGTTCACCGATGGATCGAGTTTTATTTTCCTAGTTTTTAAATTATTTTTTAAGCGCTTTGTTTTTTTAATCTTTTTTAACATACAAACATGTAAACATAAAGTACTAAAGAATTTAAAGTCCTTAACTATTACAATTAAATGGGAGAGGGTGACATTTTTCACACAATTGAGGGAGGGCACATGAAAGGGGATTAAAGGAATAAAAGAACAATAGAAAAGACAAGTGAATTAAATTCTAAGGTAAGGTCCAAAACCTCAAAATGGTACCTGATAACAAAGAAGAAATAATTAGTAATACATACAATGGTTGTAATGTTATATGATTAAATGATGAATAATAGTCATGCATAAAACAATCAACCTACATTAAGATAGAATCACAAGTTAAAAACCCTACAAAATCAAGCAAACAATTTCAACCAAAAAAATAAACTATTATTCAATCAAATTATGACTTAAGAATTTTAACAATTAAGTTATTTAAATAAACAATTATAAAATAGAAAAATTCACAATCAAGATTTAATCACAATTGTCATAAAAAATAATCAAAATTACAAAGTTTTTTAATCACCAATTAAAAATTAGCAACAATGTCAAATCATATATAAAAAATTCTTATTTAAAATTATCATCAAACTTTAATTAATCATCAAGAACCCAATCAATAATTGACAGAGGAAGGCGAGAATGAAAAAGCAAGGGCAATGTAAAAGCAATTGACACAGGGCCTGTTTCTTAGCCCAATCATACGTCACTCAAATCCAACGGGGGTATAAAGTGAAAATTGGAGTGTGAATGACAAAAAGAGCCCAATCAAAGTTATTGTTTAACATAAGGGTGTAGAATGTAATTAGGAAAGTTTAGATAGAATATGTTGTAGGCTCGAGGCCCAAATCACCTATGAGGAAAATGATGGTTGAGATACATTTTTCAATTCACATTGTTCACGGCTGGGGCTCAATCAATCACGATGATGCAACATCCAAAATAATCAGTTTGTCTTCCTGTTCTCATTTCTCCACTTAGTTTCCCTCAAATCCCCTAAGATTTTCTAAATCGACAACCGGAAACGGACGAACCCTAGACATAAATCCTAGATTTGCTTGTGGTGTGAATATATACAAGATTTGCTTGTGGTGTAATAGAGTTAATTGGATGAGATTGAGAAGAGGGGTGAAAAGCCCTAAGATGGGGTTGAAATGAACAATTCAATTAATTAGTTTAAAAATAGTTCAACGTTCGATCGAGTTTTATTTGTCTTTGTTTTTAATTTTATTTCTTAAGTGATTTTTTGTCTTTGTTAACATATAAACATGCAAGCAAAAAGTACAAAAGAAAGTAAAGTCCTAAGCTATTACATTTTAATGGGAGATGGGGGCATTTTTTCCACAATGGAGGGATGGCAAATAAAATAGACTTAAAGGAATAAAAGTACAATAAAAAATACAAGTGAATTAAATTTTAAGGTAAGATCCAAAGTCTTAAAATAGTACCTCACAACAAAGAAGAAATAGTTAGTAATACACACAATGGTTATAATAAGATCAAAAGATGAATAATAGTCAAACATAAAATAATCAACCTACATCAAGAAAGAATCACAAGTAAAAAAATAATCCTACAAAATCAAACAAACAATTTCAACCAAAAATTCAACTATGATTCAATTAAATTTTGCCTAAAGAATTCTAAGAATTAAAATTTTTAAATAAACAATAAACAAAATGGAAAAATTCACAATCAAGATCTTATCACAATTGTCATACAAAAACCTAATCAAAATTACAAAGATATAACCACCAATTAAAATTTTCTAATTAAAAATTAACAACATTTTCTAATCATCTATAAAAAATTATTGATCAAAATTATCATCAAAATAAAATTAATCATTAAGCAATCCAATCACAAATCAATAAGGAATTTTAATTTTAAAACAAATGGAGGTGAGAAAGAGAAAGCGAGTGCAGTGTAAAAACAATTGGCATTTGCAAAAGCTTAAATCCTAAAATAAAATGGAATTTGCAAAAGCATTTGAATAACATTACCAACATAAGAGAATTCGTGTAAGCATGCGACCAACAAGATAAATTTTAGAATAGAAAGGGATTGCTAATGTGTGGGACCAACATGGCAACGAGAAAGGTAATGATTCAAATATGGGCGACTGAACATGAGGTGTTTAACCCAACGAGGTATGGATGCCAAAGGAGGTTGCTTGAACCATCAAGGAGAGTGTTTGTTGGTGCATTTAAGAATGAAAGGCTTGAATGACGCACTAATGGCGGCGGAATGTATTGATTATTTGAGTTTGATCTTAGAGGAGAGACAAGCCTTCAAATAGGAACCCCTGCGGGTAGTACCTAATTATTTATCTCAAAAAGGTTTGTTTCGAAAGATGTGTGGCGAATATAGTCACTTCTTCGTATCGAAAGACGAATATCAAGACCACGCACTCTAAAGTGAGCATCCAAATACTCAAAAAAGTCCTCACTCAATCCTCTCTTTATAATTCAATACAAGGAAGACATTACTTGTTTTATTTAGGAAGTGTTTTAATTTTTAAGACAAGTGTTTAAACAGTGAACCTTAAAGGTAAATTCAAATACTCAGGATAGGAAAAGGCTTTCGCTAACCAGTCCACAACCATTCCTAATTTTTTTTAGAAAAGAGATCGAGAATGCACTTAGTACAAGGACCAAGGTTATATGAAGAAATGAGATGATGACAAAATCGGAATGAATTAAGATGGATTAAGTTAAGATAGGTGAATGGCAATGTGCAAGGAGGTCAACTTATGGTGTGAAGACATACAACATTTGCTAGAGATGTAATGGAGTTAATTGGATGAGATTGAGAAAAAGTGTGGAAAGCTCTAAAGGAGGGGTGAAATGAGCAATTCAATTAATTAGTTTGAAAATAGTTCACCAATGGATCGAGTTTTATTTTCCTAGTTTTTAAATTATTTTTTAAGCGCTTTGTTTTTTTAATCTTTTTTAACATACAAACATGTAAACATAAAGTACTAAAGAATTTAAAGTCCTTAACTATTACAATTAAATGGGAGAGGGTGACATTTTTCCCACAATTGAGGGAGGGCACATGAAAGGGGATTAAAGGAATAAAAGAACAATAGAAAAGACAAGTGAATTAAATTCTAAGGTAAGGTCCAAAACCTCAAAATGGTACCTGATAACAAAGAAGAAATAATTAGTAATACATACAATGGTTGTAATGTTATATGATTAAATGATGAATAATAGTCATGCATAAAACAATCAACCTACATTAAGATAGAATCACAAGTTAAAAACCCTACAAAATCAAGCAAACAATTTCAACCAAAAAAATAAACTATTATTCAATCAAATTATGACTTAAGAATTTTAACAATTAAGTTATTTAAATAAACAATTATAAAATAGAAAAATTCACAATCAAGATTTAATCACAATTGTCATAAAAAATAATCAAAATTACAAAGTTTTTTAATCACCAATTAAAAATTAGCAACAATGTCAAATCATATATAAAAAATTCTTATTTAAAATTATCATCAAACTTTAATTAATCATCAAGAACCCAATCAATAATTGACAGAGGAAGGTGAGAATGAAAAAGCAAGGGCAATGTAAAAGCAATTGACACAGGGCCTGTTTCTTAGCCCAATCATACGTCACTCAAATCCAACGGGGGTATAAAGTGAAAATTGGAGTGTGAATGACAAAAAGAGCCCAATCAAAGTTATTGTTTAACATAAGGGTGTAGAATGTAATTAGGAAAGTTTAGATAGAATATGTTGTAGGCTCGAGGCCCAAATCACCTATGAGGAAAATGATGGTTGAGATACATTTTTCAATTCACATTGTTCACGGCTGGGGCTCAATCAATCACGATGATGCAACATCCAAAATAATCAGTTTGTCTTCCTGTTCTCATTTCTCCACTTAGTTTCCCTCAAATCCCCTAAGATTTTCTAAATCGACAACCGGAAACGGACGAACCCTAGACATAAATCCTAGATTTGCTTGTGGTGTGAATATATACAAGATTTGCTTGTGGTGTAATAGAGTTAATTGGATGAGATTGAGAAGAGGGGTGAAAAGCCCTAAGATGGGGTTGAAATGAACAATTCAATTAATTAGTTTAAAAATAGTTCAACGTTCGATCGAGTTTTATTTGTCTTTGTTTTTAATTTTATTTCTTAAGTGATTTTTTGTCTTTGTTAACATATAAACATGCAAGCAAAAAGTACAAAAGAAAGTAAAGTCCTAAGCTATTACATTTTAATGGGAGATGGGGGCATTTTTTCCACAATGGAGGGATGGCAAATAAAATAGACTTAAAGGAATAAAAGTACAATAAAAAATACAAGTGAATTAAATTTTAAGGTAAGATCCAAAGTCTTAAAATAGTACCTCACAACAAAGAAGAAATAGTTAGTAATACACACAATGGTTATAATAAGATCAAAAGATGAATAATAGTCAAACATAAAATAATCAACCTACATCAAGAAAGAATCACAAGTAAAAAAATAATCCTACAAAATCAAACAAACAATTTCAACCAAAAATTCAACTATGATTCAATTAAATTTTGCCTAAAGAATTCTAAGAATTAAAATTTTTAAATAAACAATAAACAAAATGGAAAAATTCACAATCAAGATCTTATCACAATTGTCATACAAAAACCTAATCAAAATTACAAAGATATAACCACCAATTAAAATTTTCTAATTAAAAATTAACAACATTTTCTAATCATCTATAAAAAATTATTGATCAAAATTATCATCAAAATAAAATTAATCATTAAGCAATCCAATCACAAATCAATAAGGAATTTTAATTTTAAAACAAATGGAGGTGAGAAAGAGAAAGCGAGTGCAGTGTAAAAACAATTGGCATTTGCAAAAGCTTAAATCCTAAAATAAAATGGAATTTGCAAAAGCATTTGAATAACATTACCAACATAAGAGAATTCGTGTAAGCATGCGACCAACAAGATAAATTTTAGAATAGAAAGGGATTGCTAATGTGTGGGACCAACATGGCAACGAGAAAGGTAATGATTCAAATATGGGCGACTGAACATGAGGTGTTTAACCCAACGAGGTATGGATGCCAAAGGAGGTTGCTTGAACCATCAAGGAGAGTGTTTGTTGGTGCATTTAAGAATGAAAGGCTTGAATGACGCACTAATGGCGGCGGAATGTATTGATTATTTGAGATTGATCTTAGAGGAGAGACAAGCCTTCAAATAGGAACCCCTGCGGGTAGTACCTAATTATTTATCTCAAAAAGGTTTGTTTCGAAAGATGTGTGGCGAATATAGTCACTTCTTCGTATCGAAAGACGAATATCAAGACCACGCACTCTAAAGTGAGCATCCAAATACTCAAAAAAGTCCTCACTCAATCCTCTCTTTATAATTCAATACAAGGAAGACATTACTTGTTTTATTTAGGAAGTGTTTTAATTTTTAAGACAAGTGTTTAAACAGTGAACCTTAAAGGTAAATTCAAATACTCAGGATAGGAAAAGGCTTTCGCTAACCAGTCCACAACCATTCCTAATTTTTTTTAGAAAAGAGATCGAGAATGCACTTAGTACAAGGACCAAGGTTATATGAAGAAATGAGATGATGACAAAATCGGAATGAATTAAGATGGATTAAGTTAAGATAGGTGAATGGCAATGTGCAAGGAGGTCAACTTATGGTGTGAAGACATACAACATTTGCTAGAGATGTAATGGAGTTAATTGGATGAGATTGAGAAAAAGTGTGGAAAGCTCTAAAGGAGGGGTGAAATGAGCAATTCAATTAATTAGTTTGAAAATAGTTCACCAATGGATCGAGTTTTATTTTCCTAGTTTTTAAATTATTTTTTAAGCGCTTTGTTTTTTTAATCTTTTTTAACATACAAACATGTAAACATAAAGTACTAAAGAATTTAAAGTCCTTAACTATTACAATTAAATGGGAGAGGGTGACATTTTTCCCACAATTGAGGGAGGGCACATGAAAGGGGATTAAAGGAATAAAAGAACAATAGAAAAGACAAGTGAATTAAATTCTAAGGTAAGGTCCAAAACCTCAAAATGGTACCTGATAACAAAGAAGAAATAATTAGTAATACATACAATGGTTGTAATGTTATATGATTAAATGATGAATAATAGTCATGCATAAAACAATCAACCTACATTAAGATAGAATCACAAGTTAAAAACCCTACAAAATCAAGCAAACAATTTCAACCAAAAAAATAAACTATTATTCAATCAAATTATGACTTAAGAATTTTAACAATTAAGTTATTTAAATAAACAATTATAAAATAGAAAAATTCACAATCAAGATTTAATCACAATTGTCATAAAAAATAATCAAAATTACAAAGTTTTTTAATCACCAATTAAAAATTAGCAACAATGTCAAATCATATATAAAAAATTCTTATTTAAAATTATCATCAAACTTTAATTAATCATCAAGAACCCAATCAATAATTGACAGAGGAAGGTGAGAATGAAAAAGCAAGGGCAATGTAAAAGCAATTGACACAGGGCCTGTTTCTTAGCCCAATCATACGTCACTCAAATCCAACGGGGGTATAAAGTGAAAATTGGAGTGTGAATGACAAAAAGAGCCCAATCAAAGTTATTGTTTAACATAAGGGTGTAGAATGTAATTAGGAAAGTTTAGATAGAATATGTTGTAGGCTCGAGGCCCAAATCACCTATGAGGAAAATGATGGTTGAGATACATTTTTCAATTCACATTGTTCACGGCTGGGGCTCAATCAATCACGATGATGCAACATCCAAAATAATCAGTTTGTCTTCCTGTTCTCATTTCTCCACTTAGTTTCCCTCAAATCCCCTAAGATTTTCTAAATCGACAACCGGAAACGGACGAACCCTAGACATAAATCCTAGATTTGCTTGTGGTGTGAATATATACAAGATTTGCTTGTGGTGTAATAGAGTTAATTGGATGAGATTGAGAAGAGGGGTGAAAAGCCCTAAGATGGGGTTGAAATGAACAATTCAATTAATTAGTTTAAAAATAGTTCAACGTTCGATCGAGTTTTATTTGTCTTTGTTTTTAATTTTATTTCTTAAGTGATTTTTTGTCTTTGTTAACATATAAACATGCAAGCAAAAAGTACAAAAGAAAGTAAAGTCCTAAGCTATTACATTTTAATGGGAGATGGGGGCATTTTTTCCACAATGGAGGGATGGCAAATAAAATAGACTTAAAGGAATAAAAGTACAATAAAAAATACAAGTGAATTAAATTTTAAGGTAAGATCCAAAGTCTTAAAATAGTACCTCACAACAAAGAAGAAATAGTTAGTAATACACACAATGGTTATAATAAGATCAAAAGATGAATAATAGTCAAACATAAAATAATCAACCTACATCAAGAAAGAATCACAAGTAAAAAAATAATCCTACAAAATCAAACAAACAATTTCAACCAAAAATTCAACTATGATTCAATTAAATTTTGCCTAAAGAATTCTAAGAATTAAAATTTTTAAATAAACAATAAACAAAATGGAAAAATTCACAATCAAGATCTTATCACAATTGTCATACAAAAACCTAATCAAAATTACAAAGATATAACCACCAATTAAAATTTTCTAATTAAAAATTAACAACATTTTCTAATCATCTATAAAAAATTATTGATCAAAATTATCATCAAAATAAAATTAATCATTAAGCAATCCAATCACAAATCAATAAGGAATTTTAATTTTAAAACAAATGGAGGTGAGAAAGAGAAAGCGAGTGCAGTGTAAAAACAATTGGCATTTGCAAAAGCTTAAATCCTAAAATAAAATGGAATTTGCAAAAGCATTTGAATAACATCACCAACATAAGAGAATTCGTGTAAGCATGCGACCAACAAGATAAATTTTAGAATAGAAAGGGATTGCTAATGTGTGGGACCAACATGGCAACGAGAAAGGTAATGATTCAAATATGGGCGACTGAACATGAGGTGTTTAACCCAACGAGGTATGGATGCCAAAGGAGGTTGCTTGAACCATCAAGGAGTGTTTGTTGGTGCATTTAAGAATGAAAGGCTTGAATGACGCACTAATGGCGGCGGAATGTATTGATTATTTGAGATTGATCTTAGAGGAGAGACAAGCCTTCAAATAGGAACCCCTGCGGGTAGTACCTAATTATTTATCTCAAAAAGGTTTGTTTCGAAAGATGTGTGGCGAATATAGTCACTTCTTCGTATCGAAAGACGAATATCAAGACCACGCACTCTAAAGTGAGCATCCAAATACTCAAAAAAGTCCTCACTCAATCCTCTCTTTATAATTCAATACAAGGAAGACATTACTTGTTTTATTTAGGAAGTGTTTTAATTTTTAAGACAAGTGTTTAAACAGTGAACCTTAAAGGTAAATTCAAATACTCAGGATAGGAAAAGGCTTTCGCTAACCAGTCCACAACCATTCCTAATTTTTTTTAGAAAAGAGATCGAGAATGCACTTAGTACAAGGACCAAGGTTATATGAAGAAATGAGATGATGACAAAATCGGAATGAATTAAGATGGATTAAGTTAAGATAGGTGAATGGCAATGTGCAAGGAGGTCAACTTATGGTGTGAAGACATACAACATTTGCTAGAGATGTAATGGAGTTAATTGGATGAGATTGAGAAAAAGTGTGGAAAGCTCTAAAGGAGGGGTGAAATGAGCAATTCAATTAATTAGTTTGAAAATAGTTCACCAATGGATCGAGTTTTATTTTCCTAGTTTTTAAATTATTTTTTAAGCGCTTTGTTTTTTTAATCTTTTTTAACATACAAACATGTAAACATAAAGTACTAAAGAATTTAAAGTCCTTAACTATTACAATTAAATGGGAGAGGGTGACATTTTTCCCACAATTGAGGGAGGGCACATGAAAGGGGATTAAAGGAATAAAAGAACAATAGAAAAGACAAGTGAATTAAATTCTAAGGTAAGGTCCAAAACCTCAAAATGGTACCTGATAACAAAGAAGAAATAATTAGTAATACATACAATGGTTGTAATGTTATATGATTAAATGATGAATAATAGTCATGCATAAAACAATCAACCTACATTAAGATAGAATCACAAGTTAAAAACCCTACAAAATCAAGCAAACAATTTCAACCAAAAAAATAAACTATTATTCAATCAAATTATGACTTAAGAATTTTAACAATTAAGTTATTTAAATAAACAATTATAAAATAGAAAAATTCACAATCAAGATTTAATCACAATTGTCATAAAAAATAATCAAAATTACAAAGTTTTTTAATCACCAATTAAAAATTAGCAACAATGTCAAATCATATATAAAAAATTCTTATTTAAAATTATCATCAAACTTTAATTAATCATCAAGAACCCAATCAATAATTGACAGAGGAAGGTGAGAATGAAAAAGCAAGGGCAATGTAAAAGCAATTGACACAGGGCCTGTTTCTTATCCCAATCATACGTCACTCAAATCCAAAGGGGGTATAAAGTGAAAATTGGAGTGTGAATGACAAAAAGAGCCCAATCAAAGTTATTGTTTAACATAAGGGTGTAGAATGTAATTAGGAAAGTTTAGATAGAATATGTTGTAGGCTCGAGGCCCAAATCACCTATGAGGAAAATGATGGTTGAGATACATTTTTCAATTCACATTGTTCACGGCTGGGGCTCAATCAATCACGATGATGCAACATCCAAAATAATCAGTTTGTCTTCCTGTTCTCATTTCTCTACTTAGTTTCCCTCAAATCCCCTAAGATTTTCTAAATCGACAACCGGAAACGGACGAACCCTAGACATAAATCCTAGATTTGCTTGTGGTGTGAATATATACAAGATTTGCTTGTGGTGTAATAGAGTTAATTGGATGAGATTGAGAAGAGGGGTGAAAAGCCCTAAGATGGGGTTGAAATGAACAATTCAATTAATTAGTTTAAAAATAGTTCAACGTTTGATCGAGTTTTATTTGTCTTTGTTTTTAATTTTATTTCTTAAGTGATTTTTTGTCTTTGTTAACATATAAACATGCAAGCAAAAAGTACAAAAGAAAGTAAAGTCCTAAGCTATTACATTTTAATGGGAGATGGGGGCATTTTTTCCACAATGGAGGGATGGCAAATAAAATAGACTTAAAGGAATAAAAGTACAATAAAAAATACAAGTGAATTAAATTTTAAGGTAAGATCCAAAGTCTTAAAATAGTACCTCACAACAAAGAAGAAATAGTTAGTAATACACACAATGGTTATAATAAGATCAAAAGATGAATAATAGCAAACATAAAATAATCAACCTACATCAAGAAAGAATCACTAGTAAAAAAATAATCCTACAAAATCAAACAAACAATTTCAACCAAAAATTCAACTATGATTCAATTAAATTTTGCCTAAAGAATTCTAAGAATTAAAATTTTTAAATAAACAATAAACAAAATGGAAAAATTCACAATCAAGATCTTATCACAATTGTCATACAAAAACCTAATCAAAATTACAAAGATATAACCACCAATTAAAATTTTCTAATTAAAAATTAACAACATTTTCTAATCATCTATAAAAAATTATTGATCAAAATTATCATCAAAATAAAATTAATCATTAAGCAATCCAATCACAAATCAATAAGGAATTTTAATTTTAAAACAAATGGAGGTGAGAAAGAGAAAGCGAGTGCAGTGTAAAAACAATTGGCATTTGCAAAAGCTTAAATCCTAAAATAAAATGGAATTTGCAAAAGCATTTGAATAACATCACCAACATAAGAGAATTCGTGTAAGCATGCGACCAACAAGATAAATTTTAGAATAGAAAGGGATTGCTAATGTGTGGGACCAACATGGCAACGAGAAAGGTAATGATTCAAATATGGGCGACTGAACATGAGGTGTTTAACCCAACGAGGTATGGATGCCAAAGGAGGTTGCTTGAACCATCAAGGAGAGTGTTTGTTGGTGCATTTAAGAATGAAAAGCTTGAATGACGCACTAATGGCGGCGGAATGTATTGATTATTTGAGATTGATCTTAGAGGAGAGACAAGCCTTCAAATAGGAACCCCTGCGGGTAGTACGTAATTATTTATCTCAAAAAGGTTTGTTTCGAAAGATGTGTGGCGAATATAGTCACTTCTTCGTATCGAAAGACGAATATCAAGACCACGCACTCTAAAGTGAGCATCCAAATACTCAAAAAAGTCCTCACTCAATCCTCTCTTTATAATTCAATACAAGGAAGACATTACTTGTTTTATTTAGGAAGTGTTTTAATTTTTAAGACAAGTGTTTAAACAGTGAACCTTAAAGGTAAATTCAAATACTCAGGATAGGAAAAGGCTTTCGCTAACCAGTCCACAACCATTCCTAATTTTTTTAAGAAAAGAGATCGAGAATGCACTTAGTACAAGGACCAAGGTTATATGAAGAAATGAGATGATGACAAAATCGGAATGAATTAAGATGGATTAAGTTAAGATAGGTGAGTGGCAATGTGCAAGGAGGTCAACTTATGGTGTGAAGACATACAACATTTGTTAGAGATGTAATGGAGTTAATTGGATGAGATTGAGAAAAAGTGTGGAAAGCTCTAAAGGAGGGGTGAAATGAGCAATTCAATTAATTAGTTTGAAAATAGTTCACCGATGGATCGAGTTTTATTTTCCTAGTTTTTAAATTATTTTTTAAGCGCTTTTTTTTTTTAATCTTTTTTAACATACAAACATGTAAACATAAAGTACTAAAGAATTTAAAGTCCTTAACTATTACAATTTAATGGGAGAGGGTGACATTTTTCCCACAATTGAGGGATGGCACATGAAAGGGGATTAAAGGAATAAAAGAACAATAGAAAAGACAAGTGAATTAAATTCTAAGGTAAGGTCCAAAACCTCAAAATGGTATCTGATAACAAAGAAGAAATAATTAGTAATACATACAATGGTTGTAATGTTATATGATTAAATGATGAATAATAGTCATGCATAAAACAATTAACCTACTTTAAGATAGAATCACAAGTTAAAAACCCTACAAAATCAAGCAAACAATTTCAACCAAAAAAAATAAACTATTATTCAATCAAATTATGACTTAAGAATTCTAACTATTAAGTTATTTAAATAAACAATTATAAAATAGAAAAATTCACAATCAAGATTTAATCACAATTGTCATAAAAAATAATCAAAATTACAAAGTTTTTTAATCACCAATTAAAAATTAGCAACAATGTCAAATCATATATAAAAAATTCTTATTTAAAATTATCATCAAACTTTAATTAATCATCAAGAACCCAATCAATAATTGACAGAGGAAGGTGAGAAAGAAAAAGCAAGGGCAATGTAAAAGCAATTGACATAGGGCCTGTTTCTTAGCCCAATCATACGTCACTCAAATCCAAAGGGGGTATAAAGTGAAAATTGGAGTGTGAATGACAAAAAGAGCCCAATCAAAGTTATTGTTTAACATAAGGGTGTAGAATGTAATTAGGAAAGTTTAGATAGAATATGTTGTAGGCTCGAGGCCCAAATCACCTATGAGGAAAATGATGGTTGAGATACATTTTTCAATTCACATTGTTCACGGCTGGGGCTCAATCAATCACGATGATCCAACATCCAAAATAATCAGTTTGTCTTCCTGTTCTCATTTCTCCACTTAGTTTCCCTCAAATCCCCTAAGATTTTCTAAATCGACAACCGGAAACGGACGAACCCTAGACATAAATCCTAGATTTGCTTGTGGTGTGAATATATACAAGATTTGCTTGTGGTGTAATAGAGTTAATTGGATGAGATTGAGAAGAGGGGTGAAAAGCCCTAAGATGGGGCTGAAATGAACAATTCAATTAATTAGTTTAAAAATAGTTCAACGTTTGATCGAGTTTTATTTGTCTTTGTTTTTAATTTTATTTCTTAAGTGATTTTTTTGTCTTTGTTAACATTTAAACATGCAAGCAAAAAGTACAAAAGAAAGTAAAGTCCTAAGCTATTACATTTTAATGGGAGATGGGGGCATTTTTCCCACAATGGAGGGATGGCAAATAAAATAGACTTAAAGGAATAAAAGTACAATAAAAAATACAAGTGAATTAAATTTTAAGGTAAGATCCAAAGTCTTAAAATAGTACCTCACAACAAAGAATAAATAGTTAGTAATACACACAATGGTTATAATATGATCAAAAGATGAATAATAGTCAAACATAAAATAATCAACCTACATCAAGAAAGAATCACAAGTAAAAAAAAATCCTACAAAATCAAACAAACAATTTCAACCAAAAATTCAACTATGATTCAGTTAAATTTTGCCTAAAGAATTCTAAGAATTAAAAATTTTAAATAAACAATAAACAAAATGGAAAAATTCACAATCAAGATCTTATCACAATTGTCATACAAAAAACTAATCAAACTTACCTTATATTGTGTTGCTTGATTTCGATTGTTGATTGCCTATATAATCCGCAGAAATCCTCCTATATAATGCACAAGTTTATATAGGACGAAACAGAAAAAACTTCACTACGTCATTACTATAAAACCAGCTGTAAACGCAAAATTTAAATCAACATACGGAAAAAAGTAGCAGACACGCCTTAGCAAAATCAAAACACGACAAACCATAATTCGTAAAATCGTAACACAACAAATGATAACAGATATGGGATAAAAAATCAAAATCTCTTCTTAAAACAATCTGAAACAGAATTAAGCAGCTGCAGCAGCATAATAACAACCACAACAGATACGGATACGCAGATAGGCAATCAACAATATAACAAACCAATATACGTTCCAACACATCAGCTCAGTACAAAGTGAAGTTTAATTCGAAAGGTTACCGATATGTTGAAAAATGCTGATGTGAATCACGGGAACAGACGGGAATAGACCACCGTTGTTTGCAAAAACAAATCGCTGATGATTTCCTGTGAATTACTCACCTCCAAGTATCCCTCGGCCAGCAACATTAATGGAATCTATTCATCATCTTGTTAATCCGTGAACAAACTCGGTCATCCTCTTGAATACGCGACAAAGAGCTGGTATCCTTCTTGCACACACGAGCTTAGATCGGTTAGCTACCCTGTCAAAAGAAACCATAAAACAACAAAACAACAGATTATGTGATTAGTTCATGTGTGGTTGCCGTCGAAAAAGAAAAGGAAAAACTGTGGAAACAATGTCAACTATTACGATCAAGCCAACAATTTAACTTCTTGTAATTTGATTTTAACAGAAGAATGATCTTCAAAATTTGTAATGATATTATCAAGTATCAATTGTATATCGAAAACCATACATCTAAAGCGTGAACTAGAGCGAGCGGGAAACAATCCAGACCTAGCTTAGATTAAACGGATTATAACCAAATCCAAACATGCCCCTATAATAAATCACAAATCTTAATTCTCAAACAAATAAATAAAAAAATCAACACTAACAATACCACCACTCTTCCATCAGAACAGAACTCCATCATCAATCCAATTCGACAAAGCATCAAAAGTATCACTCACAATTCATTGTTTGAACTTCAAAAGAGCATTACCTGCAAACAGGAAGAAAATAAACTTAATTTTCTTTCACCTTTTTTCCCATCCACCATACACAACCACAACCCAAAACACCACAAAACCAAAACTCTGTAACAAAACACAAAACAACAGAATCCACAAAACACTCCTAAGATCCTAGAAGCATGTGAATTTCCATTTTCTCATTATTGTTGCGTATAGATGTTAGCTAACTCAAGGGAAAAACATCGACACAGTTTCTTAATTTTTTTCTTAAAAAAAAAAACTAGGCAAGAAATGAATTGGTGTTATGAAAATTATCGAAAAAGAAAAAGAAAAACTGTGGAAATAATGTGAACTAAACAAAAATAAAGTTGAAAATGAAAACTAAGTTCCTGTTGTGTTCCTTGAATTATATGCCAAGGAGATGGTGAAGTATTGTGCATGATGACATTCAAGCATAGCCTTCCACATCTTGAGTAATCTGCATCATCAATTAATCAAGAGTTATTAAAGCTTTAAGACTCAATTGACAGATAATATATTTGTTTGAACACCTATATAGATAGTAAAGCTTCAAGGTGACATGTAAATATAAAATCTACATAACTCTCTGCATACCCTTCTGTTAATTCCATGACACCTTTTTATCAATTTCCCTTCAATCTGAAAAAAACACAAGTAAATAAAAATTAAACAGATTGAATAGTGATACAAATTACATATTAAAGTCAGAAAGCACATCATGTTAAACAATATATGCTAACTTATCATGTTTTCTTAACTGGAATTAAGAATAAATCAAAATAATTTTTTGTTAAGTTTTATGTTTTCTTGATTCCAAATCTATGCAAAAAGAAGACATGTAATTGAACTTTTAATTTTTCTACACAGAAAAATTGCATAGCATAGTAGTCTATACTTTCCAAAAGACACTAAACAAGCACATAAAACAATCATGTTAAACAATATAAGCTAAATTACTCATAAATGATACACCGCATCTGATCTTCCTACACGGATCACCGCATGCCATCTACGCCATCACCACACCATTTGTTGCCATAAACAACAAGAATATATTTAGTCCTGCCACGACACACCACTTCCAATCTTCCTACACGGATCACCGCATACCATCTATGCCATCACCACACCACCTGCTTCCTACACGGATCACCGCATGCCATCTACGCCGTCACCACACCACCTGCTTCCTACACGAATCACCGCACGATCACTAACTTTTAATTCACCAATGTCATTAGATGTTAAGCTTAGCAAAAATAGAAACTTACAAGGATGGGGAGTAACATGGAGGCAAGGGACCAATAGAGGGATGGGTTATCTTGCTTATCAATTCGTTCATTTCCTGAAACAGTACCATTCTTATCAAGAAAATATAACCATGATAATATGAATGATACATCACCATCCAGATTATTATTGGATTCATACTCCATGGATCAAATGTGAGATGGAAAACAAACGTTTTTTTCCGCCTCATCACCTTGTTTTTCTTTCCTGTAGAACAAAACTAAGGCAAAAAAGTATTACTATATTTGAAAGAAGTAGCGAGGACACGACGCAATTCTATTTGTTTGTTGTTTACCTTGCAAATTTCCGTCAATAATAGCCATAGTAGCTTAATTTTCCCATCTGCACCAACTATAGATCTACATATACATCTAACAAAGAAAAACTAAACTACTTATCTAGTTACTAGTATTTACAAGTGCGTTGACACATTTTGGTTGTAATATTTGTGATGACCGACATTTTGTTCTTGGGAACACTATATAAAACATAACCCTGCATTCATCAATTAGTGTTTTAAGAAGGATAGTTTGCAGTAGAAACATCATTTCATCTCGGTTTGTTCACAACCTACATTTTACAATTGATGAAGTGCAACCCTATTCAGCAATAATTAAAACAAAGATCCAAATGTACACTTGTCGATTTCTCACGTCTAGAGGCTTATTAGGATTAGCGACAAAAAATCTGGATAAACTTGTAATAAGAATAATTAAAACAAAGATCCAAATGTACACTTGTCGATTTCTCACGTCTAGAGGCTTAATAAGAATAATATGTTTATCTAAACCAGACTATATTATTCTATATAATTCTTTATAAATTTCACAACCAATGTTACATTAGTCGCATAGACGTACGTGTCATCAGAATAAACACAACATGTTTATTTTTATTTATCATGAATCAATGAAGTCCAATTTATGTTCCAACCTCATTATTGCATAAGAAAAGTTAATACATGATTACTAGCAGGAAGAAAAACGTTTCGCCAAAAAAAACAAACAGTATCTTGAAAGAATCCTCCTATTTTTACAAACCAAAACCTGATTGTAAGCTTAAAAGCTCAAGCAGCAGCAATGCACAAGTTTATATAGGACGAAACAGAAAAAACTTCACTACATCATTACTATAAAACCAGCTGCAAACGTAAAATCTCACCACGACATGATTTCCTTGCCCCAAATTTAAAACAACATACGGAAAAAAAGTAGCAAACACGCCTTAGCAAAATTAAAACGCAACAAACCACAATTCATAAAATCGTAAAACAACAAATGATAACAGATATGGCAGCAGCATTAAGCAATCTGAAACAGAATTAAGCAGCTGCAGCTGCATAATAACAATCTGAAACAGAATTAAGCAGCTGCAGCAGCATAATAACAACCATCAATACCTCCTAAATTCACAAAGCTGTAAGTGCAACAGATACTGATACACAGATAGGCAATAAACAATCGAAATCAAGCAACACAATATAACCAAACAGATCCGCAATCGACAATTGGAAATCAACAGCACAATAACAAATCAATATACATAACGAGGAACCGTAATCAAATTGAAGTTAAATATGTTCCAACATATCTGCTCAATACAAAGAGAAGTTTAATTCGAAAGGTTACCGAAATGTCGAGCAATGCTGATGTGAAGCACGGGAATAGACCGCCGAAACAAATCGCTGATGATTTCCTGTGAATTACGCACCTCCAAGTATCCATCGGCCAACAACATTAATGGAATCTATTCATTATCTTATTAATCCGTGAACAAACTCGGTCATCCTCTTGAATATGCGACAAAGAGCTGGCATCCTTCTCGCACACACGAGCTTAGATCGGTTAGCTTCCCTGTCAAAAGAAACCATAATACAGCAAAACAACAACAGATTATGTGATTACTTCATGTGCGGTTGCCGTCGAAAAAGAAAAAGAAAAACTGTGGAAACAATGTCATCTATAACGATCAAGCCAACAATTTAACTTCTTGTAATTTGATTTAACAGAAGAATGATCTTCAAAATTTGTAATGATATTATCAAGTATCAATTGTCTATTGAAAACCATACATCTAAACAAAAGAATGATCACAAAAAACAAAAAACCCTACCTTCATCATTCAAAGAACAACACAAACCAAAACTCTGTAACAAAACACAAAACAACACAATCCACAAAACGCTCCTAAGATCCTTGAAGCATGTGAATTTCCATTTTCTCATTATTGTTGCGTATAGATGTTAGCTAACTCAAGGGAAGAACACCGACACGGATTCTTAATTTTTTTTTTCTTTACAAATTAGAACAATATGTTTTTGTTTCCTTCTAATACAAATTGAACAGTATGATTTTGTTTTCTTCTAATACAAATTGAACCAATATTCTTGACAACTTAAGTTAATTGCAGATCTTTAGGTGCTGTTTTTAGTATTTTACCTGCCATGTTATAATCGGCAAACAGCACAAACAATACAAATGGAACAGTACCTAAGATTTCTCCTAACTTAATCCCCCAAATATTTATTAAGATAAAGCAGAAATGATCAGAAATGCTGCTTTCACATGTTATGAAGCAACAAATATTCACAAAGTGAAACTATCCGTAAAACATACATCATCTTAGGTTTTAACCAATTAACGACTTTGTATTATTGGTAAGAATGTGAAAAACGATGTATCTACCTCGTTCACGTTCGACTCAAAAGATTTATCTTCGGACCCTGCACTCTCTCTTCCAGTTCAACTGATCGCTTACTAGGTGCAACCCTGATGGGTTGTCCAACTCCTATGCAGCCGAGCAAATTTGAGATTCATTACGCGGCCTTCAAACTCCTATGCAGCATTCACAAAATAAACAAATAAACCCATTGGATCAAGGTCCCTTTCTATAGATGCCAAATAGTTTCAAGTTTCAACAGCAGATGACACATAAAAATAAAAAAGGCACAAGGTTGAGAGTCTATATTATTTTATCCCCTATGGGAAGTTTTCACGATGAGTTTGACATGTAAAACTAAATTTCAATGGAAGCTCAATTTCCATTTTAAGTTCATCTAGGACTCTAAGGATCCATAATCCTTCACAAATACCCTTAGACATAGTTCTAAACTCAGCTTCTGCACTACTTCTTGCTACAACTCCTTGTTTCTTACTCCTCCATGTCACAAGATTACCCCAAACATAGGTACAATATCCAGAGGTTGATCTTCTATCTGTGACTGAACCTGCCTAATCAGCATCGGTGAAGATAGAAACATTTCTTTCACAAGTCTTCTTAAAAAATAATCCTTTTCCAAAATTTACCTTCAAATATCTCAATATCCTATAGACTGCCTTAAGATGTTCTTCGAAAGAAGAATGCATAAACTGACTCACTACACTAAATGAAAAAGCAATATCAGGTCGGGTGTGTGACAAATAAATAAGTTTTCCAACCAATCTCTGATATCTTTCGGTATCAATAGGAACATTACCTTCTCCCCAAAGTTTAGCATTCGGATCCATAGGGGTATCTGAAGGACGACATCCACTCATTCCTGTTTCTTTGAACAAGTCTAGAATGTATTTCTGTTGTGAAACTACAATTTCATTCTTTGACCGAGCAACCTCTATACCTAGAAAATATCTCATGAATCTCAAATCTTTGATTTCAAAGTCTATTGCCAATTTATCATCTCCAGTAAGGACAATATCATCAACATAAACAATCAGGACAAGGTGTGGTCAGCTTGTTCTTGGATGTACCCTTGTTTCTTTAATGTAGGGGTCAATCCAAGTTAGCAACAAGAGATAAAAGAATTCTGACGGTGTTCAATTTTGCAACAGGAGCAAATGTCTCTGAGTAATCTATACCGTAGGTCTGAGTGAAACCTTTAGCCACCAAGCGAGCCTTGTAACTTTCAATTGAACCATCTGAGTTGTACTTCACAGTAAACACCCATTTGCATCCAACTGTCTTCTTGCCATCTAGTCGTGATATAACACTCCAGGTTTTGTTCTTTTCAATATCTTTCATCTCTTCAAGTACAACTTCCCTCCACTTTGGAATTTCTAGAGCAACCTGTACATTTTTTGGAATTTCTATACTAGACAATTTTGAGGTGAAGGCAGACATAAATGAAGACAAATTTGAATATAATATAAAATTAGACATGGGGTATTTAGTGCAAGATCTGACAGGTTTTATAATGGCAACAGGATCATCTATATCAGGATACAAAATACGATCTCAGAAACAGAGATAGACTTACCTTTCCGTTTGTTATGAAGTTGATCATTCCTCGGTTCAGATTTCTGACAGTGTTGAAAAGTGGAGTCATCCGTTCCTTTATGGTGCTTTTTCACAAAAATCTTTCCCTTCCAAGTCCTGTTTCCTAATTCAAATCTATTTTCTTAAAGAGACTCATTATTTTGTGGCAATTCAATTAGATCATTATTATCATCGTTTTCAGGATTCTCATTGTTTTCTACAAGAGAAAATGTAGTCTCAGATTCACAAGGTTCCTTACTCATAACAGGAGTAGAATCAGATAAAGAATCATGGCCATTTTCTATTGGTGCAGGTGTAAAAGTCATAATTTTGTGATACTGGCAAAGATAAGTTATTTAAAAAACTCATGTCATCAATTTAAAACGAGTCTTCATTTATCCCCCCCCTGAAAATATGTGTCATCAAAAAAACATTTTATAACGAGTCTTCTTATTTTTTGGATCAAAACATTTATATCCTTTTTGGGTTGGGGAGTATCCAACAAAGACACATTTTATAGCACGTGGCTCAAATTTTCCAACATTTTTATGTTCATGAGCAAAGGCTGTACAACAAAGATTTTTAAAGTCAAATCAGTTAAAACATGAGTACTAGAAAAACAATCTTTGAAGACACTAATTGGAGTTTGAAAATTGAGAATTTTGGAGGATGCAAATGGATATTCTCCATGAAGTATAATGCAGATGGGAGTATAAATCGGTACAAAGATCGACTTGTAGCAAAGGGATTCACTCAATCATATGGAGTAGACTATGAAGAGACTTTTGCAGCGGTGGCTAAACTAAACTCAATTAGAGTTATTTTCTCGTTGGCTGCAAATTTAGATTGGCCACTCCATCAACTAGACATTAAGAATGCCTTTTTAAATGGTGACCTAAAAGAGGAAGTTTATATGCAGATTCCTCCTGGACTTGAATCATCCAGCACCACAAATATGGTGTGCAGACTCCGAAAATCCCTTTATGGCCTCAAGCAGTCTCCAAGGGCATGGTTTGATAGATTGACTCGAGCTGTCAAGAAATACGGATTCAAACAATGCCAATCAGATCACACTATGTTTGTTAAACACTCCATGGAAGGAAAGGTAGCTTTGTTCATTGTTTATGTTGATGACATCTAAATTACAGAAAATGATTATGATCAAATTGATCATTTAAAGGGACTTTTGGCAAAGGAATTTGAAGTTAAGGACTTGGGACAACTTAAGTATTTTTTAGGAATGGAAGTTGCTCGAACAAAGAATGGCATCTATGTATCACAAAGGAAATACACCCTTGACTTACTTCAAGAAACTGGAATGCTTGGGTGCAAGGCAGCTAATACACCAATAGAACAAATAAAAGGAAGAGAAGATGAAAGTCCACCAGCCGACAAAGATAGATATCAAAGTCTAGTTGGGAAACTAATCTACCTATCTCACACGAGGCCCGACATTGTGTTCGCGGTAAGCATGGCTAGTCGCTACATGTCAACTCCAACTGAGTCTAACATGAAAATGGCGAATAGAATCCTCCAATACCTCAAAGGCACACCAGGCCAAGGTCTCCACTTCAAAAAGAATTCAAACCGGGGCATTGAAGTCTATACAGATTCAGATTGGACAGGGTGCTCCACAGACAGAAAATCGACTACAGGCTATTGTTCATTTGTGTGGGGGAACCTAGTAACTTGGAGAAGCAAGAAACAATCTGTAGTAGCAAGGAGTAGTGCAGAAGCAGAATTTAGAGCTATGGCCCTAGGTATTTGTGAAGGAATGTGGCTTAAGAGTATGCTAGATGAAATCAAAATTCAGGTGAACCCTACTGTGAAGTTACTATGTGATAACAAAGCTGCTATAAGTATTGCAAAGAACCCGGTCCAACATGATAGAACAAAACATGTGGAAATTGACCGACACTTCATTAAAGAAAAAATTGATCATAAGATTATTAGTATTGATCATGTCCCATCATGCAAGCAAACTGCAGATATCTTAACCAAGGCTCTTTCAAGGAATATTTATGAAAATATAAATCCAATCTGGGTATGATAGACATCTACCACCCAGATTGAGGGGGAGTGTTGAAGATTAGCACACATCAAATCATAATCATTTGATTCTGATTTGTCTAGCTGTTACAAAACAGTGGTGTAAATAGAGTTATTATCTATTATTGTTATTTCTTTATTTAGGTAATTACTATTTCCTTATTTAGGTAGCAGCAATTATAGGAAATTATTTCCTCTGTTTATTAACATATTAGGGTATAGCTTTCAACCTCTTGTATTCTATTTATACCTCTTATGTAAGAGTTCAATACAATGAAGTATACAATATATTTCTACAATATCTTTGTTTGAAACTCAAATTTTAATTAAAACCCAATAAGCAAATAATTAGATATGCAAACCTCGTTGAATTGGTCCTTAAGATGGTCCAATTGTTCTTTTAGCTGCTTTGCTTCTCTCTCCGCATTATTAGCTCTGCATTCCATTTGTTCAACCTACATCCAGAAAATTAAAAAGAAATGACTCATGGATGTAAATGACCATTAGTCTGAACGATGAACAACAAATAACGCAACTTACATTTGCAATTATTTTAGAAATAGAAAACTGAGACACTTTCCAGTTGTGAATGATCATCCTGAACTCTTATTTTATCTCTCTATACTCTCAAAAAGACGGACTAACCTCCCTTAAGATGTTGTTTTCTCTTTAGTTGAAGCAACATGAGACTCGACTTTCATAAGAAGGTTTGTCTCATTTTGGAGCTTAACCTAAATTTCAAATGCAAGAATAAAACAAGCTTCAACAATAAGTTACTAACATAACACATGCATTAAGATCAAGAATTTTAAAATTAGCAGCAATAGTTGAGTAGGAAATAAAAGAGAACTGTAGTTCATTGTTTAACTGTATATGTTTTCTCAATCGTTCTTGAGAATCAGTAACCTCTTTCAAAAGTTGATCCTGTAGTGCTTTTTGACGCCCTTTTGCGAGAGTGAGTTCTTATTCAGTGTATAATTCTCAGAGACACAATTCAATTGACACAATTCAATTAACACAATTCTCAGAATTTCCACATGCATATCCACAAAATTTCTCAACTAACTCACCATTGTTTTCCCCTCTCATAATAATTTACCATTTCAGCTCTCGTTATAACCATTTCCCCTTCCATAGTAATTTACCATTCTAGCTCCGATTAAAACTAGAAAATCCAAGCTCAACCAAGAAACTGGCTGCAACACACATTGCCAAAACAAACAAAAAAACTCATTATAAGTATAATTACATTGAAACAAAATACTCAATAAAAAACAAAACCACATTACTAAAATGATTTTCCCGATATACTGATGAATTTCCCAACATCACATTTCTGTTCCTGTTCTCCAACAAACTTTTTTCCTTGACTAGAATTACCTTTTCATGAATTATTATTATCAGTTGATGGTTTATCTATATTAGCAGTACCAGATAATGATCTCTGATACAACATAAACGACCCATTACCATAACCTTGATTCCCAACCTAAAATTTGAACATAAAGTTAGTTGCTATGAAAATTGAAACAACCCCAATTGAAATGAAAGAATTAAACAGAGAACATATAACCTAAATAAGGATTTTTATAATCAAAGGCTGGAAACTAGTGACCTTGTCCATTAAACCATCATAATAAAATTAGAACTAAACACACCTATTGTGTTGTTCTCCCTCAAAATAAAATTCTTGGCTACATTCAAAATACAAAAAAGTTTGGTCAAACCTGAAACATAGCTTGGGACGGTGTTAACATAGCTTGTTACACTTATTTAGTTTATGAAATGTTATGCAATAAAACAAAGAGCACTGTAATATCCTTAAGTTTCTGCAAAGTTTACCCAGCACCCACCATTGCGTCTAATAATGATATCTCGGAGCGGAACCGGTCACTCTCCCTCTCCAATGATTTTATACTTCTTGCTTCATTGTGCAATTTATCATTAAGTACCTTTATTTCCTCATGTTGGCAATTATTAACCGCTCTCAGCTCATTTAAGGAGCTTTCTAGTTCTTTAATATCTCATCTTTCTTCACAAGAGATGATTCAAGTTCCTAAATGGATCAACCAAAAAACAAACATTTAGATATCACATGCAATGTTGTCTATGGTGGGGAGTCAAAATCTCGCCATACAAGACGCTTTGCAACGCAGCTATAGCGGCTTATGGCGGAAAAACCCGCAAAAATGTGTCGATAGTTACCATTGCGACAAGCCCGAAAACCATCACATATATCCGCCAAAGCGCTGAAAAGTGCTTAGGCTGATAACACTAATCACGTGATAAGTTAAATGTGAAAAACAAATGGAAATACAACCTGAATGGGAATAACACTACTTGATATGAAAAAGTTGCTAGGGTCTTGAGATGAAAAAGTTGCTAATTTCTTTTCAACTTCAATCTTCTGGTGCAAACACTAGGAATCATGGTGTAAACCAAACATAAGTTCATAAAACTGTTGGAAAAAGGAATATGACAGTGATATGAAGCAAGTACACTAGAAATAAAATCAACCAGGAAACTTACCAGATGATAAGAAACTTAATTTAATTAAAACCCAATAAGCAACTAATTAGATATGCAAACCTCGTTGAACCGGTCCTTAAGATGGTCCAATTGTTCTTTTAGCAGCTTTGCTTCTCTCTCCACATTATTAGCTCTGCATTCCATTTGTTCAAGCTACAGCCAGAAAATTATAAAAGAATGACTCATGGATGTAAACGACCATTAGTATGAACAATGAACAACAAATAAGGCAACTTACATTCGCAGTTATTCTAGAAATATAAAACTTCGTCACTTTCCAGTGGTGAATGATCATCCTGAACTCTTATTTTATCTCTCTCTCTATACTCTCAAAAAGACGAACCAACCTCCCTTCTTAAGATGTTCTTTCTCTTCAGCCTCAGCTTTCATGTGAAGGTTTGTCTCATTTTAGATTTTAACCTAAATTTCAAATGCAAGAATAAAGCAGGCTTCAACAATAAGTTACTAAAATTACACATGCATTGAGATCCAGAATTTTAAAATTAACAGCAATAGTTGAGTAGGAAATAAGAGACCTGGAGTTCACTGTTTAACTATATATGTTTTCTCAATCGTTCTTGAGAATCAGTAACCTCTTTCAAAAGTTGATCCTGTAGTGCTTTTTGCTTAGAAGTCATCTTTCAAAATAGTAATGTTCCAAATTTTGTCCAATCATCATATTATGCTTGTTGGTTAAACTTGAGGTAAATCATACTTTTTGCCCTGTCTTATGGATTGATAAGAACTTTTAACAAAAAAATACCTTTTTTTTGTGAGGACCCTAAATTATGATCCATTTGATCTGAAATTGAGTAGAGTAACTATATGATCTATGAGGCTCTAAAAGGTAGAAAAATTGCATTAGTTAATTGAAAATTTTGATCTCGGCGATCATCTAGAATGAGCTGAGAGAGGATAGAGTTACGTAAGTTTGAGGACCAAAAATTGTTATTCTCCTAAATATTTATAAAACAAGTTCTCATTCTTATTAAGAAATTATAAAGCCTGATGCAACCAATCTTTTAAAACCTAATTATGAGAAAATGGTGAAATTGCAAACATTGAGGTCCCTGTTGTGGTGGTCAACAAGACAACAATTGATCTAAAAACATGAGATGTTACAAATCAATTACCTCTAACACCAACATTATTTATCAACACATCTATATGCCCAAAAGCTTCCCATGCCTTCTGCACACACTCCTCTATGTCGGGGCATTCGGCTGCGACATCGCTCTATGGCAACGACACGAAAGTTTTTAATTCATGTGACCGTTGATTGATTTTGTCGCAGACCGACTAAAGTCGATCTATCCGACGAGCTGCCAAGATGAGGTAACATCCCGCTGGAGCAAGATCAAGGCATAAGAAGAAGCCCCGGTAACAAGAACAATTTTGTTGTTCAAAACCCCACCTTCAGAAAAAAAATGGAGATTAAAAATAGAATCTTTAGTGTGTAAATGTGATGAATATAGAAATGGATTGTGAAATAAAGAGATGAAAATTAATATTATTAACAGAGAAAAGAAAAGAAAACCATAAAGAAGAAGAGTGTCATAGGAAAAAACCTTGATGAAACAAACCAACATCGTTGTTGTTAAGTACATTTGAAATTTAGAGTCCGTTGTGATAAAAGAAGACAAGAGTTGTTGAATGTTGGCGCCACGGTAGAGTTTTCTTGATTTTAATTATATTATTTAATATTCTTATTAAATCATTAATTTTAATTAAAAAATAATTAATTAATATCATTGATTAAATTCTCTATTTGTTGTAGGAATGTTTTTTTATTTGTTATTATTGTTGATGATGTTTTTTAATAATTTTTTAAATATATATTTTTCTTTTAAATTCTTTAAATATTAATAGAGTCATCTTATTTTAATTTCACATAAACATAAAAAGAACACTACTTTTTTAAGTATTTAATTTTTATAAAAGAATTTCACAAAAAAAAGTTCATGCTAATGTTGACAGCTATAGAATTGGAAATGGTATTGACATTGACCCATTTACCCTCGTGTTTAAGAATGAGGAAGGTTAAGAAACCAACATCAGAATGTGAAGAACAAGGTGTGGTTGTGAACATGGAGGGTATAAATTCACAGCAAAGATTTGTGAGCCAGAATCAAAACCAGAGAAATCAATTATGGAATTGGATTCTAATCCCAAACTCTCAGATATTCCTTAAATTAATTTCATAGCTACATCATTAATTTTTTGGCTATACTCAAACCCAACCTCCCTCCCCGCACAAACACTCACTAATTAATACAGGGCATGATATAAAATTAAAACATTTGGATTAGCAAAATAGACCAATTATATAAATGTTATTGGATGTAGAAGTTGTGTTCCCTTTAAGGCATTTAGATATTTAGATGAGTGGTTTGACTTGCTATTTTATAAAGAAAAATCTTAGAAGTTAAGCTTAAGTATCCGAAACCTGGTGGTTTGTGGGGGAAATTGAACTGGGGAGACGTTAAGACTTTGAGAGTGAGAAAGGATCACCATTGTCGTGAAACTCCATCTTTTCTTCCACCGGAAAATCATGAAACTTATGAGATTTTATTTATCAACTCTTCCATTAGACTCTCTGGAACTCCATGATTTATGAGTTGAACATAATAGTTGACTTGAATATCAATTGGGAAAAATACTATGGAAAATAATAATAATAATAATAATAATAATAATAATAATAATAGAAAGGAAAAGTTACCATGAAGAAACCCCCATTCAGTGCATGCATTAGTGAGTTCATGAACAACTTCGGTGTGAATTTGAGGATCACATACCATTCCATGTATATAGTAGCAAAAAAACAAGTTCAGTAAGAATATAATGGCCCAAAAGCATAATGAACTAATGACTAAATACATGTAAAACCGAAAAAAGACATACATTGTAGCAGTGGACTGTTTCCTCCACTCTGCCAACCTCCCTTCTAAAGACGGCCCAACCTCCCTTCTAAAGATGTTGCTTCAACAAAATGTTACTAACATAACACATGCATTGAGATCAAAAAATTTAAAATTAGCAGTAATAGTTGAGTAGGAAATAAAAGAGAGTTGGAGTTCACTAATTATCTGTATATATTTTCTCAATCGTTCTTGAGAATCAGTAACCTCTTTCAAAAGTTGATCCTGTAGTGCTTTTTCACACCCTTTTGCGGCAGAGAGTTCTTATCTAGTGTATAAAAATTGCTCCACAAATTTCTCCTTCTCAGTGTCTGTACAGTCAAAACAAAGGTACATGAGAAAATGGTAAGTGGTGAAATGAAAAGTAATTGGAGAAAGAAGAAAGGGAAATAAACCACAAAGGTATGCATAATGGGGTGATAACAAAGGAAACACCCAAGCCACAGACATGCATCATAACATTAAACATATGAAATAATGATTTCAATCATATAGTCCAATCAAGTCGAACAAACAACAAGCTATACTTATTCGTTCCAAGCACACAACCTACCAATACAATAACCACGTCATTATTAGAAACAAGAAGAACCAGCAACCACTTCAATATAAGAAACGAGAAGAACCAACAAGATGAATTTCAAACATATGCAACAAAAGATCTATGTAAGAAATACAATCCAAAATGACAATTCCATCATACCTGGAGAGTAATCTGCTGTTGTGCATGCATTAAAATGCTCTCTTGCTCAGGCTTAGGCTGCATTGGGTTTGTGTTTTGATTAACTCATCTAACAGTAAGGGTCTTATTGCCCATTTTTATTCCATTGAGAGTTACACAAGCAATATCTGTAACGACAAGATCTTGATAAACACAAAATGCATAACCGTTTGAATTCCCTATTTCTCTATCTTTCACTAGATCAAAACCCCGAAGAGGACCAAAAGTCTCTAAAAGCACCCTGATCTGTGTTTCAGTAAAGTAATAAGGAGCTCCACCAACAAAAATCCGATTAGGACCACCAAGTCCCCTAGCAGATCCAGGTGATAGGCCGATTGCGCCCAGATTAAGGTTTGGGTTAGATTGGTTTGGGCCTAGGGCAACAGCAAGAGAAGGATTATAATCAGTAGGTCTTTTACTTTTGACCTTAACTGGCGCACCCTGCATCAAAAATGAAATTAGGATTAACATTAACATACATACTCGCATTATCACATAACAAAAGGATTTTGAGAATCAATTATAGTTAATTCCATTTAAAGCCATCGCATTGTTGGTTTCCTCAGCGGACCTCATCTCCACAAAGGCAAACTTCTTATAATGGTTAATATAAACATTCACAACGAATCACCTACATAAAAAGATTAAATGAATTAGGAATACTATAAAGTCAGCAAACTGGCACTAGTATTTCCTCCTATTGTAGTTATAACCTGATTGAAGAAAGTTACAATTAGAAGCAAAATTTTAAAATTCAAAAGTTGTACAAATAAAACCAGATAAAAACATCCCCCGGTGTGATCTCTACTTAACCAGGCTTCTACTCAAATCACAATTAACAATAATAGAGAATGTGCAATAAGCCACTAACATACTCTAAAAAGCTTCAAAATTTTATAAAACACGGAAATTTAAATTTAAATGGAAAATAGGGAATTTAGCAAATAAGAAACTAGCTTGGCCCCCAACGGGAAACCAATGGGAAAGATCACAATGAGTTGTTCTATATTACCTGCTCATTAATTGTAGGAGAGAGGCCCCCAACATACACTTGCCTAGCATGTCGTGTAGTCTATATGTTGTACAACCAAATAGTTAGTAATAAATATTGAAAAAATTATATGAATAGACAAAGATCAGTTGGCTAAAAATAAAACATTTTCAATGTTCTGGTTATAAAATTGTGAATTTTCATATTAGACCAATAAATCACATGAATAAACTGGTTCTGTATTGATCACAGTCATCTTTATCCCTTACCCTTCAATCACTATGAACCTTGTGTCGGTCGCTATGACGGTGATCACGGTCCTTAACCCTTTCCCAGCTTCTCTCCCTATCTCTGACCATGTCCCTGCTTCTCTCTACATCCCTGTCCTGGCTTCTCTCCCTATCCTTGTCTCGGCTTCTCTCCCTGTCTCGCCCTTTTTCCCTTTTCCTCTCCTTCTCTCTCCCATTCTCCTGCTCCATTTCTCTTTTATTATCCCGAGAACCATACTGACAAAAAACAATCAAAAGATTAATATAAAGTAAACAAACACATATCTTCAAACTTGATAATAGCAGTTACTATGCATATAAAATTTGGGCGTAAGTAAAATAAACAAAGCAAAGAGAGATGCTTTCATGGAACAGAGAAACAAGAACCTAATAGGTATACACAAACCACAATCGCAAAATAGAACATCTTGCATGTAAAAATATAAATTCAACAAACAACCAACATTTCAACATTATTAGTATATACTCAAAATAAAAACGTTAAAACAAATGATAAATAAATTTATGCACATAGTTCAGAGATTTAAAAAAAACAGAATTCACCGATTAAGAGAAAAACAACCTATGAAGCACGGACACCTCTATGACTATGTGTGTCGCGGTGTCCAACAAGTGTCGGTGTCTGCGACACACCTACTCATAGAAATGGACCTTAAATTGACCTTAAATTTTTCAATGTACCTTAAATTGACCTTTTCCAATGTACCACCTTGTTATTGCTACATACTATTTAGCATGACTACTGATTTTGTAGATTATTTATCCTTAATTTCTTAATGATAAACCTTTATTCTTAAAATAATTCCCTATGACTATCAGTAAATTACATATAAAACTAAATATATAATTGTTAAGTATAATTTAATTTTAAGGTAATGTTCTTATCAAACATTACCTGTTGAAATTTCTTTCTTACAGATAATGATATATTCATTTATAATTGATAAGAGAGTAAAGAGAATTAAGAGTATAAGAATAAATCACACATGAATAAAATACATATTTATTACAAGAATCAATTCAGGTCATCATTGACAATAAACTATCCCTAACACTAAAGAGATTAACTATTCATAATCTTAACACAAGTCATTGAAAGAATTATAGAAGTTTCTAGATATACTACGATCTTCTGCTTAGTTTCAACAATAAAGTGTGCCTATAAATACTTTAGTGTTCAAGTCAATGACTATTAATTCTTCCACTTTGTTTGAGGGATAATTTTTTACATTTTTCATTTTTTTTGTGTTTATGAATTATAGTGAACTCACCTTTCTTTTAAAATATCAATATCAAATTTTTCTTGTAGCTAGTAAATTGGATTTATATGTACATATGTAACTGAATTTGTGTAAATTTAAATAAATTGAGTTTGAGCATGCTTACATGATTTCAATTACTGATTCTATTACTATAGCTGAGAAAGTTTATTAACATGTGATAATCAGATCCAACAGTTCTGCACCACATATTGTGGCCAAACTATAAAATTGAATGAAATGAGAAAAGTATATTCTATGGTATCCAAAATTTAATTAAACCCTGAAAACTAACATAGCCATCATCTTTCTAATCTTTGTTGATTACAAAAAATTACCTAGAGATTTACACATTCATGTTGGTCAACAGACATTAACCAACCTTTGATTTTCCTTTTGTTTGATATTTCTACTTTACTCTAAACCACTTAAGAGGTACAAAATCCTAAGAATCCCATGAATTCATTGTTCAGTATCATTTGTATACTTTTCTCACAGACGATAATAAAAATAATACAAGCAATTAACTTGTATCCTTTATGCTGGAGAGAAAATCTTTGGCTCTATGAATGATGAACTCAGAAGAATCTTTTCTTTTTGTGCACACATTTTTCTCATCCATCTGTTTATTCTCCTTCTTTGAACATTACCTTTTTCTGTTCACATCAAAATCATGGCAAAATCAATTTGAGTGTACAACGAAGATATCATAACGATTTAAAAGAATTTGAACGTAAAAAATATAGAGTTGGGCGCCTGGGCCTGTTTTATTGGGCTTTTTACCGGGTCATTTTTTTTAAGTGAACCCAGATTTTAATTATGTTCTCAAACCTAACTCTAAAACACCAAAAGACAAAACCGGCTGCCTCTTTACTCCTTAATCGATACTCTTCCTTCTCCTTTAACGGGAATACTTTAACCGGAGGATTCGTATGACTATCATGATATGGAAAACTTAACATCTTAGATGATTAGACTTGTTAGATTTATGTCTTGTTTGTTATATTTATGTTTTTTGAGTTACTTAGTTTGAACTTGGTCTTTTGAACTTATTAAATTATGAAATGATGATGATGAGTTATTAATTAAATTGGGCAAGTGTTGTGATTTATAAGTTATTTTGTTCATTTATTATATGTTTTTGTCCATGCGAAATTATTATTTTACCCTTCGGTAAGTCACAAAAATACTTGAAAACATGAAAAATGAATTGAAGAATCAATACAGTTACAAGCAAATCTACACACTGATAATTAAATAACTTTCTCATGTTTTTCAAATGCTTGTATTTTCAATCAATAATAGTAATACCTTTACTTCATCATAGAGTTTTCGCTCCACGCATACTCAAGGGTGGATAAATGGCTTCCAACAATCATGCAGATTTCTTCAACAAAGTCACTTCCACTATCATCAATATCTTTCCTTGAATTTGAAGCCAAAGGGTTCCTGGATAAGGATGATTGAAAAGATGATGTCCTTTTCCAACTTATGATATTTTGTACGGGTTCTACATATAAAAGGGTGACAAAATTAGTCCATATTCAAACTCAGGGTCAACTGGTTTGGGAAAGCTGATGCACTCCTGCAACATTGTGCAAGAGTTCAATGCAATTTCTTGAACATTTGGTTGCCTGAAAAAATAAAATTGTATACAAATTACTCATCACGTTAATTTGCCTTCTGATAATCCCTTCTTTTTCCTTGAACATTTGGTTGCGATCCTCCAAACAGCACACACTGCAATATTGCAAAAGAAACTGCATATTTACATTAGATGCAACAAAGGTATGCATAATGTGGTGATAACAAAGGAAACACCCAAGATTAAAATATAACCAAATACCAAAGAGAAACAGACACAGACACGCATCATAACATTAAGCATATGTCGGATTTTTCTTTAAGGGACTAATTAATTGATCAATTTGGAAAGATGTAAGTACCTGTTGCCTTTCTAGTAACCCTAAAGTAATGAGATGTTGAATGTTCGTCGGTGGCGCCACCGCCATCCTTCTCTCGGTTTTTGGCCATAGAGTTTTCTTGACTCGATCCTACAGAAGAGAATGACATTAGAGCAGTAGGTGGTTTCAAAAACTCCTGATTTGTAAGCATCTACAAGAAATACTTTATAACTAGATATTGCTTGCTTTTCGCCAGTCAAGAATGCAACCTGAACAAATACACAAGACAAGTAGTTAGAATACAATTTTATCATAAGCAGTAAGAGAAGAATAAACATACAACTTCGACGGCAGAATCGGATACAACTCATAAGTTAGAGAATTTATCAAACATCTAACAACATACGGTTCTTATATTGAGCAAATTATTTGTCCAACAGCATGTGCAGCTTTCACATAAGCAGTTTAACCTTTAGTAGCCATTTTGCCTATGATAAAGGCCATGACAGCACCTGACACAGCGAGAAGCGGAAGAGTCGACATCATAACAAGAGTAAGAAGCCACCCTTCGGTAAATGCTATTTCAAAACCACCAATGAATGTTGCTATCAGCTGCAAAAATTTCCCAACCTGTTTTCTCAAACACAAAAATTTAACCTTCATTTAGTAAATTAAATCAAAACTTACTAACCTTTTACTCTAAAATCATAATCTACATTCATCTCCAAAATTCATACCTTCTCACCCATGGCATCTTGAATTAGAACAATATATCACTAAACATTCTTCCTACAAGTTCTCCTGTGTTTGTTTCATTATCAAAGAAAGCAACATCTTGTCTTAGTATTGTTTTCAAATACAATCCTCTAATTCTCGCCGCTTGTCTTCCTCCGGTGACCATCCAACAACTCACCTCTGAAAACACAAAAACAATTCACAAGTTTAGTATCTTTTCTTCATACATCTAAAAAAAGTTCATAATCTTATTTACAAAATATATATACTTTCGTAAAAATGTTGTCACCCCACATCCTTTGGCCAAACATTAAAGTTTCAGAGATATCTGTAATTAATTTCATCATCAAAATAAGGAAAGAAAATATCATTAATTAATTAAGTAATATAATTTTGTGGCATGATTTTTACCTTGGACACTTTATCAACAACATCATCTATGTTACTTTAGTTACTACCGAAACTATTTATCGTTTGACCAAACAACAAAGTCATGAGAGGTAAGCCCAAACCATTACCAAAAGCACCTCAGCCTGCAAGAACATGTTTTCACCAAAGAGATTAAGCATTACATAGTAAGGTCAATAGGTGTGGTGTATAGAAACAACTAACATCCTTCTGTTTGCCCCATGTTTCTCCAGCTAGTTGTTTGGCATACTCAGGAGCATCAATAATAACAACATTGTCGAACAAGGTACCAGATTTGACCTGCCAAGTTAAGAAGGTTGTTCGTCAGAGATAGGATAAAAATGGCTCAAATGAAAGTAATTAAAGCAAAAACATTATGAACACTTTACCTGTCACAATTCCATATCAACATACTTAAACTTGAAAACATATAGGTCTAGGTCATCCTTGAAGTCTGGTAAATAAATATATTTCAAATGTTAAAGAATATTTCAAATGTTAAGAATACATGGGTTAGTGAGCAAATCGATCTCTAAACGAATATAGCGTCAATCAACGGGTCCACACAAACCTTTGGCTTCACTGCGTTCGTAATGGTATGTGCAGTCCACTCACCATCTTCCTCATCATCCCAGTTTTCAGGCTACGATCAAAATTAGTCTAATAAGTAACCAAGACATAATGAGAGACAAATAAACACAACAAAAGGAAACAATAAACCATTTTGGCATCAGGATCTGCAATCTCTTTAGGGATGCCATTGTATCCCTCTGGTTTCTCTCGGGATCATAAATAAACTCCTTATCATCTCAATCTTCTGGATGCAAGTACATAGAATACTATTAGAAGTTATGAATATACGACACAAATATGTACACGACACAATTAAGCTATTCAAGTAGGTGGACAAGGTACCTTCTTGGCCTTAGGATCCTTAATTTTCTTTGCAGGAAGAAGATTCCAATCAGTGGAGACTACCAGTTTGTTTCTCCACATTATCGATCAGGATATTGTAGGTTGCATCTGGACAAATGATTAAGGTGGTGTAAGTTGGTCAGTCTCACATGGAACATCATTCTTTATCAACTGGTTTGGGAAAGTTGATGCACTCCCGCAACATTATGCAATAGTTCAATGCAATTTCTTTGTTACCATAGTTGTTTAGAAATAGAAAAAGAGAAGTCAACAATAAGGTGTTTATTTGTTTTGTGACCTAAGCTTCGATAATTATATTACAGATTAGTTTGATTACATGTTGTTTTAGGATAATTATAAAATAAGGATTAATTGATTGATCAATTTTGAAAATCAATATCATAAAATAAGAAAGATGTATCTACCTGAAACTGGTGAGAGAGGTGTGACAGTCTCTTTAAATGGTTTATTAGATGAGAATGTCTTTGGGATCTCCGATCAAACCCTTAGATGGTATACCATTTCTTTCATTGAAAAATATCCTTTAGCTTGATTAAATATTGATTAGTTTAAGATGAGTGTATAAAATATGCACAAATTGATTGATCAATTTGGAAAATCAATCTCATCAAAGAAGAAAGATGTAAGTACCTGAGAATCAGAGCAATTGAAGGGAGCATAAGTGTCTCTGTAAATGGTCTGCTGGATGGGAATGCCTTTGGGATCTCCAATCAACGCGTTAGGCGGGATACCGTTTCAACGTTACTTAAACTCAAGCAACAAACACATTAAAACTACAAGAGAGAGCACATATTGTGCTCTAAACTGAATACTACAAATAATTTTATAATGCATTAAAACACAAATAAAATGATAAATCTACTTGCTTAAAACTACATATTAGGTTGTACAATAACTCACAGAATGTGGATAATCACACCTCAAACTTTAATCATTTCATGTCCTCTGTTGTTGTTGTATGTTGGTTTAGTTAGAAAGATCAAGTGTACCGTAATGGCACAAAATCACAAAATGCAATCAACAACTACCACCCTATGCAAACCAATCTGGGTCATTCTATTATAACTCGACCTATTTTTTTTGTTTCGTTTCACCCACTTTTATTAGAGCGCAATCACAATAAGCTCTTTATCTGTACACGTACATATTAGGGGAATCGGTTAGTAGTTCTGATCCTTTGTCACAGGGTTCTGGTGCATAAGTTTGGTAACCCTTTTGTTTACCCAATCGCAGTTGCGGGGGATCGGACCGTAGTCCGCCCTACCAAGTTCAGCACCAGACACCTCTGAACCAACTGACAACGGGTTATTTTATTTTATTATATTTTTTGTAGGTTCCCCAACCTTTGTCACGGGGTTCTGGTGCATAAGTTTGGTAACCCCTTCTGTTTACCCAATCGCAGTTGTGAGGGATCGGACCGTAGTCCGCCCTACCAAGTTCAGCACCAGACACCTCTGAACCAACTGACAACGGGTTATTTTATTTTATATTATTTTTGTAGGTTCCACAACCTTTGTCACGGGGTTCTGGTGCATAAGTTTGGTAACCCTTTTTGTTTACCCAATCGCAGTTGCGGGGGATCGGACCGTAGTCCGCCCTACCAAGTTCAGCACCAGACACCTCTGAACCAACTGACAACGGGTTATTTTATTTTATTATATTTTTTGTAGGTTCCACAACCTTTGTCACGGGGTTCTGGTGCATAAGTTTGGTAACCCCTTCTGTTTACCCAATCGCAGTTGCGGGGGATCGGACCGTAGTCCGCCCTACCAAGTTCAGCACTAGACACCTCTGAACCAACTGACAACGGGTTATTTTATTATGGCATATAATTTTTATAATCTTTGGGATCATTCACTTATATTCATCGGCTCCCTAAGTAGTTTGTGTTTAAGATGGTGTTGACTGCTAATTTAAACTACTTGGGGGCTACTACTTTAAATCAAATTCACTACATCTACATTCTTACTGTTGTGCATACTGAAAACAGATCTCGAGTCGCAACTCATATACCTGCAAACCAAAAATTTAACATGCAATTATAATTTTATTACATATTTAGAAACAGGGAAAAAGTAGAAAATCATTTAGAACTTTTATAAATGAATAGTCATATACCCAATCTTTAGTCTTGCATAGCCTCCCTCCTACTTGATAGGAATATGAGCTGGAAGGCCATTGATGGTGTGAGCATCTGAATTATTAGGTGTCAATCCTGTTTTTATTGCTTGATTAATAACAGCTTCTGTGTCTGCTTTCCACCATTCCCCTGCCAGGTTATCATGGTTAATAAAACGTTGTACACTTTATTGTAAGTAAAGTTCTAACTTACCTAAAACAATGGGAATTTCTTTAAAGGGATTAGTAGAAGAGGACTATAATGACACTTTTTATCATCAAACATTCCTTTGGAGCTGGAACTTCTGAATCTTCATTCTCCGCTCTAGCTACTTTTGCTAAATTATAGCTATTTTTTGCAACTATATAGTGTAAACCAAATTTGCGATTGCAAAGAGACAAATATACATAGTTAGAAAATCATAGAGCATTCCACTTATTATTGAGTAGACTTTTTGCAAACACATTAATTGTACCTAATTTCCAGAGCAAGCATTGGTTCAAGTGGATATACTATTGCATGGAATGGCTGGACACTAGGAAGAACTGACATCTGAAAAATAGAAAAACAAAATAACAGAAGAATATCCAAACAGACGTGTATGTTTATATCATAGGTCGAGTTGCTGAAAAAATAAAATTGTTTACAAATTACTCCTCACGTTAATTTGCCTTCTGATAATCCCTTCTACTTCCTTGAACATTTGGTTGCGATCCTCCAAACAGCACACACTGTAATATTGCAAAAGAAACTGCATATTTACATTAGATGCAACAAAAGTATGCATAATGTGGTGATAACAAAGGAAACACCCAAGACTAAAATATAACCAAATACCAAAGAGAAACAGACACAGACACGCATCATAACATTAAGCATATGTCGGATTTTTCTTTAAGGGACTAATTAATTGATCAATTTGGAAAGATGTAAGTACCTATTGCCTTTCTAGTAACCCTAAAGTAATGAGATGTTGAATGTTCGTCGGTGGCGCCGCCGCCATTGTTGCCTCCGCCATTGTTGCCTCCGCCATCCTTCTCTCGGTTTTTGGCCATAGAGTTTTCTTGACTCGATCCTACAGAAGAGAATGACATTAGAGCAGTAGGTGGTTTCAAAAAATCCTGATTTGTTAGCATCTACAAGAAATACTTTATAACTAGATATTGCTTGCTTTTCGCCATTAGAGGATGCAACCTGAACAAATAAACAAGACAAGTAGTTAGAATACAAGTTTATCATAAGCAGTAAATGAAGAATAAATATACAATTTTGACGGCAGAATCGGATACAACTCATAAGTTAGAGAATTTATCAAACATCTAACAACATACGGTTCTTATTTTGAGCAAATTATGTGTCCAACAACATGTGCAGCTTTCACATAAGCAGTTTGACCTTTAGAAGCCATTTTGCCTATGATAAAGGCCATGACAGCACCTGACACAGCGAGAAGCGGAAGAGTCGACATCATAACAAGAGTAAGAAGCCACCCTTCGGTAAATGTTATTTCAAAACCACCAATGAATGTTGCTATCAGCTGCAAAAATTTCCAAACCTGTTTTCTCAAACACAAAAATTTAACCTTCATTTAGTAAATTAAATCAAAACTTACTAACCTTTTACTCTAAAATCATAATCTACATTCATCTCCAAAATTCATACCTTCTCACCCATGGCATCTTGAATTAGAACAATATATCACTAAACATTCTTCCTACAAGTTCTCCTGTGTTTTTGTTTCATTATCAAAGAAAGCAACATCTTGTCTTAGTATTGTTTTCAAATACAATCCTCTAATTCTCGCCGCTTGTCTTCCTCCGGTGACCATACAACAACTCACCTCTGAAAACACAAAAACAATTCATAAGTTTAATGTCTTTTCTTCATACATCTAAAAAAAGTTCATAATCTTATTTACAAAATATATATACTTTCGTAAAAATGCTGTCACCCCACATCCTTTGGCCAAACATTAAAGTTTCGGAGATATCTGTAATTAATTTCATCATCAAAATAAGGAAAGAAAATATCATTAATTAATTAAGTAATATAATTTTATGGCATGATTTTTACCTAGGACACTTTATCAACAACATCATCTATGTTACTTTAGTTACTACCGAAACTATTTATCATTTGACCAAACAACAAAGTCATGAGAGGTAAGCCCAAACCATTACCAAAAGCACCTCAGCCTGCAAGAACATGTTTTCACCAAAGAGATTAAAATAGGTCTGGTGTATAGAAACAACTTACATCCTTCTGTTTGCCCCATGTTTCTTCAGCTAGTTGTTTGGCATACTCAGGAGCATCAATAATAACAACATTGTCGAACAAGGTACCAGATTTGACCTGCCAAGTTAAGAAGGTTGTTCGTCAAAGATTGGATAAAAATGACATAAATGAAAGTAAGTAAAGCAAAAACATTATGAACACTTTACCTGTCACAATTCCATATCAACATCTTCAAGTTGAAAACATATAGGTCTGGGTCATCCTTGAAGTCTTGTAAATAAATATATTTCAAATGTTAAGAATATTTCAAATGTTAAGAATACATGGGATAGTGAGCAAATTGATCTCTAAACGAATATAGCGTCAATCAACGGGTCCACACAAACCTTTGGCTTCACTGCGTTCGTAATGGTATGTGCAGTCCACTCACCATCTTCCTCATCATCCCAGTTTTCAGGCTACGATCAAAATTAGTATAATAATTTACCAAGACATAATGAGAGACAAATAAACACAGCAAAAGGAAACAATAAACCACTTTGGCATCAGGATCTGCAATCTCTTTAGGGATTTAATTGTATCCTTCTGGTTTCTCTCGGGATCATAAATAAACTCCTTATCATCTCAATCTTCTGGATGCATGTACATAGAATACTATTAGAAGTTATGAATACACGACACAAATATGTACACGACACAATTAAGCTATTAAAGTAGGTGGACAAGGTACCTTCTTGGCCTTAGGATCCTTAATTTTTTTGCAGGAAGAAGATTCCAATCAGTGGAGACTACCAGTTTGTTTCTCCACATTATCGATCAGGATACTGTAGGTTGCATCTGGACGGATGATGAAGGTGGTGTAAGTTGGTCAGTCTCACATGGAACATGCTTCTTTATCAACTGGTTTGGGAAAGTTGATGCACTCCCGCAACATTATGCAATAGTTCAATGCAATTTCTTTGTTACCATAGCTGTTTAGAAATAGAAAAAGAGAAGTCAACAATAAGGTGTTTATTTGTTTTGTGACATAAACTTCGATAATTATATTACAGATTAGTTTGATTACATGTTGGTTTAGGATAATTATAAAATAAGGACTAATTGATTGATCAATTTTGAAAATCAATATCATAAAATAAGAAAGATGTATCTACCTAAGACGGGTGAGAGAGGTGTGACAGTCTCTATAAATGTTTATTAGATGGGAATGTCTTTGGGATCTCCGATCAAACCCTTAGATGGTATACCGTTTCTTTCATTGAAAAATATCCTCTAGTTTGATTAAATATTGATTAGTTTTAGATGAGTGTATAAAATATGCACAAATTGATTGATCAATTTGGAAAATCAATCTCATCAAAGAAGAAAGATGTAACTACCTGACAATCAGAGCAATTGAAGGGAGCATAAGTGTCTCTGTAAATGGTCTGCTGGATGAGAATACCTTTGGGATCTCCGATCAACGCATTAGGCGGAATACCGTTTCAACGTTACTTAAACTCAAGCAACAAACACATTAAAACTACAAGAGAGAGCACATACTATGCTCTAAACTGAATACTACAAATAATTTTATAATGCATTAAAACACAAATAAAATGATAAATCTACTAGCTTAAAACAACATATTAGGTTGTACAATAACTCACAGAATGTGGATAATCACACCTCAAACTTTAATCATTACATGTCCTCTGTTGTTGTTGTATGTTGGTTTAGTTAGAAAGATCAAGTGTACCGTAATGGCACAAAATCACAAAATGCAATCAACAACTACCACCCTATGCAAACCAATCTGGGTCATTCTATTATAACTCGACCTATTTTTTTTGTTTCGTTTCACCCACTTTTATTAGAGCGCAATCACAATAAGCTCTTTATCTGTACACGTACATATTAGGGGAATCGGTTAGTAGTTCTGATCCTTTGTCACAGGGTTCTGGTGCATAAGTTTGGTAACCCTTTTGTTTACCCAATCGCAGTTGCGGGGGATCGGACCGTAGTCCGCCCTACCAAGTTCAGCACCAGACACCTCTGAACCAACTGACAACGGGTTATTTTATTTTATTATATTTTTTGTAGGTTCCCCAACCTTTGTCACGGGGTTCTGGTGCATAAGTTTGGTAACCCCTTCTGTTTACCCAATCGCAGTTGCGGGGGATCGGACCGTAGTCCGCCCTACCAAGTTCAGCACCAGACACCTCTGAACCAACTGACAACAGGTTATTTTATTTTATTATATTTTTTGTAGTTTCCATAACCTTTGTCACGGGGTTCTGGTGCATAAGTTTGGTAACCCCTTATGTTTACCCAATTGCAGTTGCGGGGGATCGGACCGTAGTCCGCCCTACCAAGTTCAGCACCAGACACCTCTGAACCAACTGACAACGAGTTATTTTATTATGACAAAGGATCGGAACTACTAACCGATTCCCCTACTATGTACATGTACAAATAAATAACTTATTGTGTTTGCGCTTGAATGAAAGTGGGTGAAACGAAACAAAAGAAATAGGTCAAGTTAAAATAGAATGACCCAGATTGGTTTGCATAGGGTGGTAGTTTTTGATCGCATTTTGTGATTTTGTGCCATTACGGTACCTTTGATCTTTCTAACAAAACCAACATACAACAACAACAGTGGACAGGTAATGATTAAAGTTTGAGGTGTGATTATCCACATTCTGTGAGTTATTGTACAACCTAGCATTAATTATCTCTAGAATATATTAATTATATTAACATATAAGTAAAATTAACATAAACTTTAAAATAGTATAAGAATTGATGTATACCTGGAAGCTTCTTTCGCCTTTGCTTAACACTTTCTCTAACAAGCGGTTTGACAAAAATTTCTGAAATATATATGAATAAAAGAATCAATTAAAAATTTGAAAACACAATGGTATCTAAATTAGTAAAAACAAAAGAATCACTCTCAACTATAAACATGATGCAGTGTGGGAAAAAAATCTGCGAAATTAAATGTAAAACCAAAAGAATCAATCTCAGCAATAAACTGTGCTAATTAAATATAAAAGCAGTTTAAAATCTTTGAACATGAGACACAAAATCAGTATCCACAATAGTAAATTGATCAATTCGTTAACCTAATAATAAATCTAAATTCCATACAATACAGAAACAAAACAGAGGATAGAATAGAACTCACAACTGAGTAGAATCAAATAGAAATCTGGAACGAAGAATCAAAACCATTGAAAGAAAGGATATATTGTGAAGGGAATTGGAATGATGAAAGAAAAACAATACAGAAAAAAAATCAAGATTGAATCACACATGTTATTGATCATTGAAGAAATTAACTAATCATTACATGAATAACAAAAACAGTCCCCTTTCCTATATGGAAAACTTAACATACTCTAATTATTTGCAATGTATTCCAATACTGCACAACACAGCTATAATGGTTGAACAGCCTCTACTAAATACACAACATTATGTGCTATAAAAATTCTATTCGAAAACACTACTATACAACAAGTATGAAATAAATTAATAGAAAAGAACGAAATGTATATTATATTCCCATTTGCTTCACTCGCAGGCACATCCATGAGCACCATATTGATGGTGCTGAACTAAATGTATATTAAAATCAATGCAGCAAGATTTAGAGTTAGAATAATGCAACAAAACAAACAACTCTTATATTTGGTTTATATACCAAACTCTTTAATTATATTTGGTTTGTAACTTTGTATACAAACTTACTTCACTGATACAAACATTAATTGTTATTGTTTCAAAACCATACATAGCAGCTTAGCATTAGATGTATAGGCAATAAAATTACCTTAACCAAAAAAGACTTGCCCGATAGCTAGTATAGTCATTTGGATTCTCCACTTGCTATCGCACTTAGCAAATCTCTCGAACGATAAGCATCCAAATCACACAGCGAGAAAGGATCCATGGATGTTTTTTCTGTAATCATAAAAGCCAAGTCCAATGCTTCCTTCTTACCAAAAGAGTAATTTGTTTAAAGTTGTGAAGTTACACAATAGTAGTCACCACAAATACTAGACACCTTTTATTTCCCTTTAAGATCATGAGTGATCTTATGTTTATTATTGTCAATGATCATTGCTTCCTTATCTTCTTGCTTTCCTCCAAATGTGGCTACATGAAAATGTATTCAGAACTGGAAAATTCAAAGCAAAAAACATAAAATCTTTCGACTACATTATGACAATTTCATCTTTTGTACCTGTTAATCAATGCCTGACAAATTCTTCCATCCATCGACAGCCATGGGCAGGATTGCTTTGCCATTGATGTCCTGACGACACGCTTTTATTCGGGCACATTCGTGTTTGAGAAATATTTGATATCCATCTGCCCCCCTCGGAACACCTCGTGGCTTCTTCTTTTCTTTGTCATTCGAGGGTGCTTATAGAAGCCTTTCAAGTAATGCTGCCTAAATTAAAACTGAATATTCACAATTACAAAATAGATATTAAACTTTGATAGGTATATAATTGGTTTTAATATGTTGTGTTGTTCTACCTAGCTTTGATTATCTCTAGAATATATAAATTATATTAACATATAGGTAAAATTAACATAAACTTTAAAATAGTATAGGAATTGATGCATACCTAGAAGCTTCTTTCGCATCAGTGGCCCTATATTGATCACCAAAAACATGCCTTCCAATACATATTGGCTTGTCCAACCTAGCAATGTTGAGATATTCACATACTTCCATTCATCAAGGAAAAGAAGCAATCAAAAAATAAAAATTCAATACATATCAGGAATAAGGCGGGGGACATTTTTGCAAATAATTGATTCTCTGAAGACAGTCCCTGAAATTTTTGAGATCGCAGATAAGAAACCAATATATATCTACTCTTCTACAACTCATTAGCTGGCAATGACGGACCAGAACATATAAACCAACTAGTGTATTAATTAATATCATACAAATAAAAAGTAATAATAAAATTACATTAGATTACCATTCAAAATGTTTATAATTTTCCCATTTGGACTCCTCCACATGCTCTTCAGGCCGAACTCCTCGACATGAGCTTCATCTGTCAATTATAACACTAGTATAAGCTATGCAAATATATAATACTGAGTAGAACAATAACATGCAGCAACTTGATCACCATTGAATGTCCGTTGTTCTTACCCATGAAACATTACATGTATTAACACAAGTCCACATGAAGGCAAAAACTAATATAATACATTAGGATTTGGCTACGTTACCTGGAATGATAGTTGCACACTTGATTGCAACATTATACCTACATACATAGCAGTACAAGTGCAACCATTTGAAAACAATGATAAGAATTACACAGGATGAACATGTAAACTGTTTTGATTCAACAATATATCATATTGGAAACAAATATAAAAATTAAAAGCCTAAAACAACCAACCAGCATATATTATATAAAATTTAAAAAACATACTTGAGAGTTGCTTCGGCACTTTCAACTGTAACTTTCTCATCAGTCTGATCACAATGAGGAAGGCCTAGGTCAAAGTAATTGATATCCAACTCCAAGAAAGGCAAAATGAGTTATTCCACAAAAACAAAAGCATCATTGTAAGAAACAATTTTCACCCCCAAAAAAATGAAACTGTGATCACAATAAATGCAAAAAGATGACTAAACACCTTATCCTTGATTGACTTTCAGATAACTCGAGTCATTTCATCTCCTGTAATGCAATTCCAAAAAAAAAACATTTGAAAAAAGACAATGATTCCCCAAAGCCAAAAGCATAATCAAAATCCCCAAGGAGAAATGAATATGATAGAAAATGAATATTCTAATTCTCTATTTTGGATTAAAAAGTACGAACCACCAATAAATTAGAATTTAAATTTAAAACTAGGATAATTACATCGGCATCACATGAGATTCATACCTAAAGCTTCCACTTGAACTTCAGAATCATTATCAGAGTCCAATACTATAATTTCCACATTTCATTTGTCCACATCAGATCGTAACCGACGTGACCCAGGATTCACATTTTTTTGTTCCAATATGCATAAGTAAGCCAAACAAATAACTAAATAAAGAAATAACTCAAGGAAAAACACTATTTTAAGCCCCAAAATCTGCAAAATAAAAAGTAAAACCAAGAGAATGACTCACAACCTTTCTAGTAACCCTAAAGCAATGAGGTGTTGAATGTTGGTCGGTGGCACCACCACCATCGTTGGTCGGTAGAACATTTGAAATGAAAACTAAGTTCCTATTTAAACCTTGAACTAAAACAGGAACTCTTACTTATACCTGTTCAATGTTCTATCCGGTTTTAATTACCTTAATACATATTTCTATGAATGCATCTCCTTGCAAGGTTCCTGTTGTGTTCCTTGAATTATATGCCAAGGAGATGGTGAAGTATTGTGCATGATGACATTCAAGCATAGCCTTCCACATCTTGAGTAATCTGCATCTTCGATTAATCAAGAGTTATTAAAGCTTTAAGACTCAATTGATAGCTAATATATTTGTTTGAACACCTATATAGATAGTAAAGCTCAAGGTGACATCTAAATATAAAATCTACATAACTCTCTGCATACCCTTCTGATAATTCCCTGACACCTTTTATCAATTTCCCTTCACAATCTGAAAAAAACACAAGTAAATAAAAATTAAACAAATTGAATAGTGATACAAATTACATATTAAAGTTAGAAAGCACATCATGTTAAACAATATATGCTAACTTATCATGTTTTCTTAACCGGAAGTAACAATGAATCAAGAGAATTCTTTGTTAAGTTTTATGTTTTCTTGATTCCAAATCTATGCAAAAAGAAGACATGTAATTGAACTTTTAATTTTTCTACACGGAAACATTGCATAGCATAGTAGTTTATGATTTCCAAAAGAAACTAAACAAGCACATAAAACAATCATGTTAAACAAAATAAGCTAAATTACTCATGTTAAACGATACACCGCATCTGATCTTCCTACACGGATCACCGCATGCCATCTACGCCATCACCAAACCACATGTTGCCATAAACAACAAGAATATATTTAGTCCTTCCACGACACACCGCTTCCAATCTTCCTACACAGATCACCGCATACCATCTATGTCGTCACCACACCACCTGCTTCCTACACGGATCACCGCATGCCATCTACGCCGTCACCACACCACCTGCTTCCGACACGGATCACCGCACGATCACTAACTTTTAATTCACCAATGTCATTAGATGTTAAGCTTAGCAAATATAGAAACTTACAAGGATGGGGAGTAACATGGAGGCAAGGGACCAATAGAGGGATGGGTTATCTTGCTTATCAATTCGTTCATTTCCTGAAACACAGTACCATTCTTATCAAGAAAATATAACCATGATAAGAAAAAATCTTAAATTTGCTAACTCTGAGTCCTAAAATGAGATATCATGTTCAAATTTAACTTGAGGATAACACACTAAAATTGATACCTTACATTTTCTCGTACCACTTACGAAAATTGATACCTTACATTTTCTGTTGCATAATATAAATATTAGAACTAGCATCCATCTCATATATACAACACCCTGCACAAACAAAAAGGTAGTATTTAAAATGCAGCAAAACCAATTCACTAAATTATATTGATGTATACAAACAACCTTTACATGAAACCATTGCAGAACTAGGTTATATAAAAGATCACTTTTTGAATGTTGTATAAAAGAACTAGGTGAAGCACATGGCGTGATGCACGCTCACATATAATGATATATGTAAGGGTCTTTACTCTTTATAATATTTTCTTAAAGGCATGCACACTCACATATTAAATACTACATGCATTTACTCTAAAGCTAAAAATATATATTACACTGTATTAGTATATATGTTTCTCTAGTTGTTTACTATGACAAACACAATGAAGTTTTAATAATTTGATTGATTGGAACAAACTCAGTTTGAAAAAGAGTTAATAGAGTCTGAAAAGTGTAACAAACTCAATTAGAAACACATTCCTAAAGGCATAGAAATCAGTCTGAAAAAGAGTTAACAAACTCAGTTTGAAAAAGAGTTAACAGAATTTTAAAAAGAGTATCAATTCCACCTCATGATTCTTACACACTACAACTTGTAAGAAACAAGATATCAGAAAATTTAAATAAAACACACAATTCAAAATAACAAATAATTGAGAGCCATAGACAACACACCAGTCCATGGAAGGACAAAGAAAGCAAACTCCAACCATCATTAGCATCAAGCATCCGATCAATGCCATTGGGTGATATTTTCATTGCAATTTACCTTACTTCAGTTTTCAAATACTCACAAACACCAAATTGCACAAGAATATTGAAATAAACCATATTAAGAATCAAGATAAAGAGAATCAGCACCTGTTTTTGCTTTGCCATTGATGTCCTGACGACACGCTTTTATTCGGGCACATTCGTGTTTGAGAAATATTTGATATCCATTTGCCCCCCTCGGAACACCTCGTGGCTTCTTCTTTTCTTTGTCATTCGGTGCTTGTAGAAGCCTTTCAGGTAATGCTGACCAAGTTAAAACTGAATATTCACAATTACAAAATAGATATTAAACTTCGATAGGTATAGAATTGGTTTTAATATGTTGTGTTGTTCTAATCTAGATTTAATTATCTCTAGAATATATAAATTATATTAGCATATTGGTAAAATTAACATAAACTTTAAAATAGTATAGGAATTGATGCATATCTAGAAGCTTCTTTCGCATCAGTGGCCCTATATTGATCACCAAAAGCATGCCTTCAAATACATATTGGCTTTGTCCAACCTGGCAATGTTCAAATATTCACATACTTCCATACATCAAGGAAAAGAAGCAATCAAAAATAAAAATTCAATACGTACCAGGAATAAGGCAGGGGACTTTTTTGCAAATAATTGATTCTCTGAAGACAATTCCTGAAATTTTTTAGACCGTAGATAAGAAACCAATATATATCTACTCATCTACAACTCATTAGCTAGCAATGAGGGACCAGAACATATAAACCAACTAGTGTATTATTTAGTATCATACAATGATACAAATAAAAAGTAATAATAAAATTACATTAGATTACCATTCAAAATGTTTATAATTGTCCCATTTGAAAACAAATTTGGTCAAAGAACAATATATTCATATACCTCCAATATCCCTGGGTTCTGCATCACTATTCCAAGAACACGACGTTCGAGTCCCTTGAAAACAATGGGAATTTCTTTAAAGGGATTAGTAGAAGAGGACTATAATGACACTTTTTATCATCAAACATTCCTTTGGAGCTGGAACTTCTGAATTTTCATTCTCCGCACTAGCTACTTTAGCTAAATTATAGCTATTTTTTGCAACTATATAGTGTGCACCAAATTTGCGATTGTGAAGAGACAAATATACATAGTTAGAAAATCATAGAGCATTCCACTTATTATTGAGTAGACTTTTTGCAAACACATTAATTGTACCTAATTTCCAGAGCAAGCATTGATTCAAGTGGATATGCTATTGCATGGTATGGCTGGACACTAGGAAGAACTGACATCTGAAAAATAGAAAAACAAAATAACAGAGGAATATCCAAACAGACGTGCATGTTTATATCATAGGTTGAGTTGCTGAAAAAATAAAATTGTATACAAATTACTCCTCACGTTAATTTGCCTTCTGATAATCCCTTCTACTTCCATGAACATTTGATTGCGATCCTCCAAACAGCACACACTGCAATATTGTAAAAGAAACTGCATATTTACATTAGATGCAACAAAGGTATGCATAATGTGGTGATAACAAAGGAAACACCCAAGACTAAAATATAACCAAATACCAAAGAGAAACAGACACAGACACGCATCATAACATTAAGCATATGTCGGATTTTTCTTTAAGGGACTAATTAATTGATCAACTTGGAAAGATGTAAGTACCTGTTGCCTTTCTAGTAACCCTAAAGTAATGAGATGTTGAATGTTCGTCGGTGGCGCCACCGCCATTGTTGCCTCCGCCATCCTTCTCTCGGTTTTTGGCCATAGAGTTTTCTTGACTCGATCCTACAGAAGAGAATGACTTTAGAGAAGTAGGTGGTTTCAAAAAATCCTGATTTGTAAGCATCTACAAGAAATACTTTATAATTAGATATTTCTTGCTTTTCGCTAGTAAAGGATGCAACCTGAACAAATACACAAGACAAGTAGTTAGAATACAAGTTTATCATAAGCAATAAGAGAAGAATAAACATACAACTTTGATGGCAGAATCGGATACAACTCATAAGTTAGAGAATTTATCAAACATCTAACAACATACGGTTCTTATTTTGAGCAAATTATTTGTCCAACAGCATGTGCAGCTTTCACATAAGCAGTTTGACCTTTAGAAGCCATTTTGCCTATGATAAAGGCCATGACAGCACCTGACACAGCGAGAAGCGGAAGAGTCGACATCATAACAAGAATAAGAAGCCACCCTTCGGTAAATGCTATTTCAAAACCACCAATGAATGTTGCTATCAGCTGCAAAAATTTCCAAACCTGTTTTCTCAAACACAAGTTTAACCTTCATTTAGTAAATTAAATCAAAACTTACTAACCTTTTAATCTAAAATCATAATCTACATTCATCTTCAAAATTCATACCTTCTCACACATGCTATCTTGAATTAGAACAATATATCACTAAACATTCTTCCTACAAGTTCTCCTGTATTTTTGTTTCATTATCAAAGAAAGCAACATCTTGTCTTAGTATTGTTTTCAAATACAATCCTCTAATTCTCGCCGCTTGTCTTCCTCCGGTGACCATCCAACAACTCACCTCTGAAAACACAAAAACAATTCACAAGTTTAGTGTCTTTTCTTCATACATCTAAAAAAAGTTCATAATCTTATTTACAAAATATATATACTTTCGTAAAAATGTTGTCACCCCACATCCTTTGGCCAAATATTAAAGTTTCGGAGATACCTATAATTAATTTCATCATCAAAATACGGAAAGAAAATGTCATTAATTAATTAAGTAATATAATTTTGTGGCATGATTTTTACCTTGGACACTTGTTCAACAACATCATCTATATTACTTTAGTTACTACCGAAACTATTTATCATTTGACCAAACAACAAAGTCATGAGAGGTAAGCCCAAACCATTACAAAAAGCACCTCAGCCTGCAAGAACAAGTTTTCACCAAAGATATTAAGCATTACACATTAAAGTCAATAGGTCTAGTGTATAGAAACAACTAACATCCTTCTGTTTTCCCCATGTTTCTTCAGCTAGTTGTTTGGCATACTCGGAAGCATCAATAATAATCGAACAAGGTACCAGATTTCACCTGTCAAGTTAAGAAGGTTGCTCGTCAGAGATTGGATAAAAACGACTCAAATGAAAGTAAGTAAAGCAAAAACATTATGAACACTTTACCTGTCACAATTCCATATCAACATACTTCAACTTGAAAACATATAGGTCTGGGTCATCCTTGAAGTCTGGTAAATAAATATATTTCAAATGTTAAGAATATTTCAAATGTTAAGAATACATGGGTTAGTGAGCAAATCGGTCTCTAAACGAATATAGCATAAATCAACAGGTCCACACAAACCTTTGGCTTCACTGCGTTCGTAATGGTATGTGCAGTCCACTCACCATCTTCCTCATCATCCCAGTTTTCAGGCTACGATCAAAATTAAACAATAAACCATTTTGGCATCAGGATCTGCAATGTCTTTAGGGATGTCAATGTCATTGTATCCCTCTGGTTTCTCTCGGGATCATAAATAAACTCCTTATCATCTCAATCTTCTGGATGCAAGTACATAGAATACTATTAGAAGTTATGAATACACGACACAAATTGTACACGACACAATTAAGCAATTAAAGTAGGTGGACAAGGTACCTTCTTGGCCTTAGGATCCTTAATTTTCTTTGCAGGAAGAAGATTTCAATCAGTGGAGACTACCAGTTTGTTTCTCCACATTATCGATCAGGATACTGTAGGTTGCATCTGGACGGATGATGAAGGTGGTGTAAGTTGGTCAGTCTCACATGGAACATCCTTCTTTATCAACTGGTTTGGGAAAGTTGATGCACTCCCGCAACATTATGCAATAGTTCAATGCAATTTCTTTGTTACCATAATTGTTTAGAAATAAAAAAAGAGAAGTCAACAATAAGGTGTTTATTTGTTTTGTGACCTAAACTTCGATAATTATATTACATATTAGTTTGATTACATGTTGGTTTAGGATAATTATAAAATAAGGACTAATTGATTGATCAATTTTGAAAATCAATATCATAAAATAAGAAAGATGTATCTACCTGAGACTGGTGAGAAAGGTGTGACAGTCTCTGTAAATGGTTTATTAGATGAGAATGTCTTTGGGATCTCCGATCAAACCCTTAGATGGTATACCGTTTCTTTCATTGAAAAATATCCTCTAGTTTGATTAAATATTGATTAGTTTAAGAAACTGCATATTTACATTAGATGCAACAAAGGTATGCATAATGTGGTGATAACAAAGGAAACACCCAAGACTAAAATATAACCAAATACCAAAGAGAAACAGACACAGACATGCATCATAACATTAAGTATATGTCGGATTTTTCTTTAAGGGACTAATTAATTGATCAATTTGGAAAGATGTAAGTACCTGTTGCCTTTCTAGTAACCCTAAAGTAATGAGATGTTGAATGTTCGTCGGTGGCGCCACCGCCATTGTTGCCTCCGCCATCCTTCTCTCGGTTTTTGGCCATAGAGTTTTCTTGACTCGATCCTATAGAAGAGAATGACATTAGAGAAGTAGGTGGTTTCAAAAACTCCTGATTTGTAAGCATCTACAAGAAATACTTTATAATTAGATATTGCTTGCTTTTCGCTAGTAAAGGATGCAACCTGAACAAATACACAAGACAAGTAGTTATAATACAAGTTTATCATAAGCAGTAAGAGAAGAATAAACATACAACTTTGACGGCAGAATCGGATACAACTCATAAGTTAGAGAATTTATCAAACATCTAACAACATACGATTCTTATTTTGAGCAAATTATTTGTCCAACAGCATGTGCAGCTTTCACGTAAGCAGTTTGACCTTTAGAAGCCATTTTGCCTATGATAAAGGCCATGACAGCACCTGACACAGCGAGAAGCGGAAGAGTCGACATCATAACAAGAGTAAGAAGCCACCCTTCGGTAAATGCTATTTCAAAACCACCAATGAATGTTGCTATCAGCTGCAAAAATTTCCAAACCTGTTTTCTCAAACACAAAAGTTTAACCTTCATTTAGTAAATTAAATCAAAACTTACTAACCTTTTACTCTAAAATCATAATCTACATTCATCTTCAAAATTCATACCTTCTCACACATGCCATCTTGAATTAGAACAATATATCACTAAACATTCTTCCTACAGGTTCTCCAGTATTTTTGTTTCATTATCAAAGAAAGCAACATCTTGTCTTAGTATTGTTTTCAAATACAATCCTCTAATTCTCGCCGCTTGTCATCCTCCGGTGACCATCCAACAACTCACCTCTGAAAACACAAAAACAATTCACAAGTTTAGTGTCTTTTCTTCATACATCTAAAAAAAGTTCATAATCTTATTTACAAAATATATATACTTTCGTAAAAATGTTGTCACCCCACATCCTTTGGCCAAATATTAAAGTTTCGGAGATACCTGTAATTAATTTCATCATCAAAATACGGAAAGAAAATGTCATTAATTAATTAAGTAATATAATTTTGTGGCATGATTTTTACCTTGGACACTTGTTAAACAACATCATCTATATTACTTTAGTTACTACCGAAACTATTTATCATTTGACCAAACAACAAAGTCATGAGAGGTAAGCCCAAACCATTACCAAAAGCACCTCAACCTGCAAGAACATGTTTTCACCAAAGAGATTAAGCATTACACATTAAAGTTAATAGGTCTAGTGTATAGAAACAACTAACATCCTTCTGTTTGCCCCATGTTTCTTCAGCTAGTTGTTTGGCATACTCGGAAGCATCAATAATAATCGAACAAGGTACCAGATTTCACCTGCCAAGTTAAGAAGGTTGCTCGTTAGAGATTGGATAAAAATGGCTCAAATGAAAGTAAGTAAAGCAAAAACATTATGAACACTTTACCTGTCACAATTCCATATCAACATACTTCAACTTGAAAACATATAGGTCTGGGTCATCTTGAAGTCTGGTAAAAAAATATATCTCAAATGTTAAGTATACATGGGTTAGTGAGCAAATCGATCTCTAAACGAATATAGCATAAATCAACAGGTCCACACAAACCTTTGGCTTCACTGCGTTCGTAATGGTATGTGCAGTCCACTCACCATCTTCCTCATCATCCCAGTTTTCAGGCTACGATCAAAATTAGTCTAATAAGTAACCAAACATAATGAGAGACAAATAAACACAGCAAAAGGAAACAATAAACCATTTTGGCATCAGGATCTGCAATGTCTTTAGGGATGTCAATGTCATTGTATCCCTCTGGTTTCTCTCGGGATCATAAATAAACTCCTTATCATCTCAATCTTCTGGATGCAAGTACATAGAATACTATTAGAAGTTATGAATACACGACACAAATTGTACACGACACAATTAAGCTATTAAAGTAGGTGGACAAGGTACCTTCTTGGCCTTAGGATCCTTAATTTTCTTTGCTGGAAGAAGATTTCAATCAGTGGAGACTACCAGTTTGTTTTTCCACATTATCGATCAGGATACTGAAGGTTGCATCTGGACGGATGATGAAGGTGGTGTAAGTTGGTCAGTCTCACATGGAACATCCTTCTTTATCAACTGGTTTGGGAAAGTTGATGCACTCCCGCAACATTACGCAATAGTTCAATGCAATTTCTTTGTTACCATAACTGTTTAGAAATAGAAAAAGAGAAGTCAACAATAAGGTGTTTATTTGTTTTGTGACATAAACTTCGATAATTATATTACAGATTAGTTTGATTACATGTTGGTTTAGGATAATTATAAAATAAGGACTAATTGATTGATCAATTTTGAAAATCAATATCATAAAATAAGAAAGATGTATCTACCTGAGACTGGTGAGAAAGGTGTGACAGTCTCTGTAAATGGTTTATTAGATGAGAATGTCTTTGGGATCTCCGATCAAACCCTTAGATGGTATACCATTTCTTTCATTGAAAAATATCCTCTAGTTTGATTAAATATTGATTAGTTTAAGATGAGTGTATAAAATATGCACAAATTGATTGATAAATTTGGAAAATCAATCTCATCAAAGAAGAAAGATGTAACAACCTGACAATCAGGGCAATTGAAGGGAGCATAAGTGTCTCTGTAAATGGTCTGCTGGATGGGAATGCCTTTGGGATCTCCGATCAACGCATTAGGCGGGATACCGTTTCAACGTTACTTAAACTCAAGCAACAAACACATTAAAACTACAAGATAGAGCACATACTGTGCTCTAAACTGAATACTACAAATAATTTTATAATGCATTAAAACACAAATAAAATGATAAATCTACTAGCTTAAAACAACATATTAGGTTGTACAATAACTCACAGAATGTGGATAATCACACCTCAAACTTTAATCATTACATGTCCTCTGTTGTTGTTGTATGTTGGTTTTGTTAGAAAGATCAAGTGTACCGTAATGGCACAAAATCACAAAATGCGATCAACAACTACCACACTTGCAAACCAATCTGGGTCATTCTTTTATAACTCGACGTATTTCTTTTGTTTCGTTTCACCCATTTTCATTCAAGCGCAATCACAATAAGCTCTTTATTTATACACGTACATAGTAGGGGAATCAGTTAGTAGTTCTGATCCTTTGTCACAGGGTTCTGGTGCATAAGTTTGGTAACCCCTTTTGTTTACCCAATCGCAGTTGCGGGGGATCGGACCGTAGTCCGCCCTACCAAGTTCAGCACCAGACACCTCTGAACCAACTGACAACAGGTTATTTTATTTTATATTTTTTTTGTAGGTTCCACAACCTTTGTCACGGGGTTCTGGTGCATAAGTTTGGTAACCCCTTTTGTTTACCCAATCGCAGTTGCGGGGGATCGGACCATAGTCCGCCCTACCAAGTTCAGCACCAGACACCTCTGAACCAACTGACAACAGGTTATTTTATTTTATTATATTTTGTGTAGTTTCCATATCCTTTGTCACGGGGTTCTGGTGCATAAGTTTGGTAACCCCTTATGTTTACCCAATTGCAGTTGCGGGGGATCGGACCGTAGTCCGCCCTACCAAGTTCAGCACCAGACACCTCTGAACCAACTGACAATGAGTTATTTTATTATGACAAAGGATCGGAACTACTAACCGATTCCCTTACTATGTACATGTACAAATAAAGAGCTTATTGTGATTGCGCTTGAATGAAAGTGGGTGAAACGAAACAAAAGAAATAGGTCAAGTTAAAATAGAATGACCCAGATTGGTTTACATAGGGTGGTAGTTTTTGATCGCATTTTGTGATTTTGTGCCATTACGGTACCTTTGATCTTTCTAACAAAACCAACATACAACAACAACAGTGGACAGGTAATGATTAAAGTTTGAGGTGTGATTATCCACATTCTGTGAGTTATTGTACAACCTAGCATTAATTATCTCTAGAATATATTAATTATATTAACATATAAGTATAATTAACATAAACTTTAAAATAGTATAAGAATTGATGTATACCTGGAAGCTTCTTTCGCCTTTGCTTAACACTTTCTCTAACAAGCAGTTTGACAAAAATTTCTGCAATATATATGAATAAAAAAATCAATTAAAAATTTGAAAACACAATGGTATCTAAATTAGTAAAAACAAAAGAATCACTCTCAGCTATAAACATGATGCAGTGTGGGGAAAAAAATTTGCGAAATTAAAAGTAAAACCAAAAGAATCAATCTCAGCAATAAACTGTCCTAATTAAATATAAAAGCAGTTTAAAATCTTTGAACATGAGACACAAAATCAGTATCCGCAATAGTAAATTGATCAATTCGTTAACCTAATAATAAATCTAAATTCCATACAATACAGAAACAAAACAGAGGATAGAATAGAACTCACAACTGAGTAGAATCAAATAGAAATCTGGAACGAAGAATCAAAACCATTGAAAGAAAGGATATATTGTGAAGGGAATTGGAATGATGAAAGAAAAACAATACAGAAACAAAATCAAGATTGAATCACACATGTTATTGATCATTGAAGAAATTAACTAATCATTACATGAATAACAAAAACAGTCCCCTTTCCTATATGGAAAACTTAACATACTCTAATTATTTGCACTGTATTCCAATACTGCACAACACAGCTATAATGGTTGAACAACCTCTACTAACTACACAACATTATGTGCTATAAAATTTCTATTCGAAAACACTACTATACAACAAGTATGAAATGAATTAATAGAAAAGAACGAAATGTATATTATATTCCCATTTGCTTCACTCGCAGGCACATCCATGAGCACCAGATTGATGGTGCTGAACTAAATGTATATTAAAACCAATGCAGCAAGATTTAGAGTTAGAATAGTGCAACAAAACAAACAACTCTTATATTTGGTTTATATACCAAACTCTTTAATTATATTTGGTTTGTAACTTTGTATACAAACTTACTTCACTGATACAAACATTAATTGTTGTTGTTTCAAAACCATACATAGCAGCTTAACATTAGATGCATAGGCAATAAAATTACCTTAACCAAAAAAGACTTGACCGATAGCTAGTATAGTCATTTGAATTCTCCACTTGCTATCGCACTTAGCAAATCTCTCGAACGATAAGCATCCAAATCACACAGCGAGAAAGGATCCATGGATGTTTTTTCTGTAATCATAAAAGCCAAGTCCAATGCTTCCTTCTTACCAAAAGAGTAATTTGTTTAAAGTTGTGAAGTTACACAATAGTAGTCACCACAAATACTAGACACCTTTTATTTCCCTTTAAGATCATGAGTGATCTTATGTTTATTATTGTCAATGATCATTGCTTCCTTATCTTCTTGCTTTCCTCCAAATATGGCTACATGAAAATGTATTCAGAACTGGAAAATTCAAAGCAAAAAACATAAAATCTTTCGACTACGTTATGACAATTTCATCTTTTGTACCTGTTAATCAATGCCTGACAAATTCTTCCATCCATCGACAGCCATGGGCAAGATTGTTTTGCCATTGATGTCCTGACGACACGCTTTTATTCGGGCACATTCGTGTTTGAGAAATATTTGATATCCATCTGCCCCCCTCGGAACACCTTGTGGCTTCTTCTTTTCTTTGTCATTCGAGGGTGCTTGTAGAAGCCTTTCAGGTAATGCTGCCTAAATTAAAACTGAATATGCACAATTACAAAATAGATATTAAACTTCGATAGGTATAGAATTGGTTTTAATATGTTGTGTTATTCTACCTAGCTTTGATTATCTCTAGAATATATAAATTATATTAACATATAAGTAAAATTAACATAAACTTTAAAATAGTATAGGAATTGATGCATACCTAGAAGCTTCTTTCGCATCAGTGGCCCTATATTGATCACCAAAAGCATGCCTTCCAATACATATTGGCTTGTCCAACCTGGCAATGTTGAGATATTCACATACTTCCATTCATCAAGGAAAAGAAGCAATCAAAAAAGAAAAATTCAATACATATCAGGAATAAGGCGGGGGACATTTTTGCAAATAATTGATTCTTTGAAGACTGTCCCTGAAATTTTTGAGATCGCAGATAAGAAACCAATATATATCTACTCTTCTACAACTCATTAGCTGGCAATGACGGACCAGAACATATAAACCAACTAGTGTATTAATTAATATCATACAAATAAAAAGTAATAATAAAATTACATTAGATTACCATTTAAAATGTTTATAATTGTCCCATTTGGACTCCTCCACATGCTCTTCAGGCCGAACTCCTCGACATGAGCTTCATCTGTCAATTATAACACTAGTATAAGTTATGCAAATATATAATACTGAGTAGAACAATAACATGCAGCAACTTGATCAGCATTGAATGTCCGTTGTTCTTACTCATGAAACATTACATGTATTCACACAAGTCCACATGAAGGCAAAAACTAATATAATACATTAGGATTTGGCTACATTACCTGGAATGATAGTTGCACACTTGATTGCAACATTATACCTACATACATAGCAGTACAAGTGCAACCATTAGAAAACAATGATAAGAATTACACAGGATGAACATGTAAACTGTTTTGATTCAACAATATATCATATTGGAAACAAATATAAAAATTAAAAGCCTAAAACAAACAACCAGCATATATTATATAAAATTTAAAAAACATACTTGAGAGTTGCTTCGGCACTTTCAACTGTAACTTTCTCATCAGTCTGATCACAATGAGGAAGGCCTAGGTCAAAGTAATTGATATCCAACTCCAAGAAAGGCAAAATGAGTTATTCCACAAAAACAAAAGCATCATTGTAAGAAACAATTTTCACCCCCAAAAAAATGAAACCGTGATCACAATAAATGCAAAAAGATGACTAAACACCTTATCCTTGATTGACTTCCAGATAACTCGAGTCATTTCATCTCCTGTAATGCAATTCCAAAAAAAAAACATCAGAACAAAGACAATGATTCCCCAAAGCCAAAAGCCTAATCAAAATCACCAAGGAGAAATGAATATGATAGAAAATGAATATTCTAATTCTCTATTTTGGATTAAAAAGTAAGAACCACCAATAAATTAGAATTTAAATTTAAAATTAGGATAATTACATCGGCATCCCATGAGATTCATACCTAAAGCTTCCACTTGAACTTCAGAATCATTGTCAGAGTCCAATACTATAATTTCCATATTTCATTTGTCCACATCAGATCGTAACCGACGTGACCCGGGATTCACATTTTTTTGTTCCAGTATGCATAAGTAAGCCAAACAAACAACTAAATAAAGAAATAACTCAAGGAAAAACACTATTTTAAGCCCCAAAATCTGCAAAATAAAAAGTAAAACCAAAAGAATGACTCACAACCTTTCTAGTAACCCTAAAGCAATGAGGTGTTGAATGTTGGTCGGTGGCACCACCACCATCGTTGGTCGGTAGAACATTTGAAATGAAAACTAAGTTCCTATTTAAACCTTGAAATAAAACAGGAACTCTTACTTATACCTGCTCAATGTTCTATCCGGTTTTAATTACCTTAATACATATTTCTATGCATGCATATCCTTGCAAGGTTCCTGTTGTGTTCCTTGAATTATATGCCAAGAAGATGGTGAAGTATTGTGCATGATGACATTCAAGCATAGCCTTCCACATCTTGAGTAATCTGCATCTTCGATTAATCAAGAGTTATTAAAGCTTTAAGACTCAATTGATAGCTAATATATTTGTTTGAACACCTATATAGATAGTAAAGCTCAAGGTGACATCTAAATATAAAATCTACATAACTCTCTGCATACCCTTCTAATAATTCCATGACACCTTTTATCAATTTCCCTTCACAATCTGAAAAAAACACAAGTAAATAAAATTTAAACAAATTGAATAGTGATACAAATTACATATTAAAGTCAGAAAGCACATCATGTTAAACAATATATGCTAACTTATCATGTTTTCTTAACCGGAAGTAACAATGAATCAAGAGAATTCTTTGTTAAGTTTTATGTTTTCTTGATTCCAAATCTATGCAAAAAGAAGACATGTAATTGAACTTTTAATTTTTCTACACGGAAACACTGCATAGCATAGTAGTCTATGATTTCCAAAAGAAACTAAACAAGCACATAAAACAATCATGTTAAACAATATAAGCTAAGACTTGCCTAGGAAGAAATATTGGTCTAATATTATTCTTCTACTTTCTATACAACCTGTCCAATCAACATATGAAAAACCAATAAGACGGACACTACAAGAAAACTTGATATTACCCACTTATTTTAACCCATATGAAAAACACGTCACTAAAAATTGTATTAGTGACGTGAAAATAAAGTCCCTAACAAAAAATAATAATATAAAATTAAAAAGAATAATAATTGATACTGTGAAGTTTAAAATTAAAAAAAGTACTGACGTGAAAAAGAGGACGCTATGAATATTTCAAAAAATAAAAAAAAATTGGGGGGAGAAATATTGGACGATAAAGTAATAAAATATGACAAAAACGTGTTCACATGTAATTTTCACGTCGCAAACTTCACACGTGTATATCACGTGGGAAAAATTCCTAGAAACAAACAAAATGCACCATTCCGACCATTCAGCTTTATTGGCATGCACAATATTCTTTGACCGTTCTTACACGCCATGTTCCCACCAGGAAATCACGTCGCAAACATCATATGTGTTAAGCACGTCGCAAACTCTGGTCATTCAGCTTTATTGGCATGCACAATATTTTTGACCGTTCTGACACACCATGTTCCCAGCTGGAAATCATGTCGCAAACTTCCTACGTGTTAAGCACGTCGCAAACTCTGATTTATGTTTCCAGCCAATCAGTTCGTGAACTCCTATATTTATTCATCCATTTAATTTATTCCCAATTCACTTCAACTTCACCTTTCACCCTTCACCCTAAGTTTCTCTTCACTTTCCTTCTCTCATTCTCATCCATCTTCACTTATTCCTCCATTTCTCTCATTCACTTGCCTCCATCTGTATATTTTTTTCTCCACACATCCGGTAAATATTTCAAATTTTATTATATAAATGTGTTTTATTTTATTCTTTCATAAATATAATATTTTTTATTTATTTTTTTCAAGATCAAAAATTCGCAAAAGTTTATCAAGTAAAGGTTGTTGATTGTTGGTTGTTGGTCTTCAAAAGGTATGTACCAAAATCTGTTTATTTTGTTTATTTATTCTGATTTTTGTTGGTTGTTGGTTGTTATAGTTTAAAATGTATGTATAATATTAGATTTTCTTAGGGTAAAAAAATTATTTTATTAGATTCAAGACAAATTATATTTTATTAGATTTTAAATATTTATTATATAGATTTTAAAAATATAATATATTATTCCGATAAATTATTTTTATTAGATTTAAAACTAAAATATTTTTAGAGCAGATTTAATTATTTTTATTTCGAATTTATTTATTTATTTAAGTATATTATTAAAACAGAATGTATATTATTATAGATTTTAAAATATAGTAAAAACAAAATTTATTATAGAATATATATTATTTTAGTTTTAGAAATATAATAAAAACAAAATTTATTTTAGTTTTAGAAATAGAATTTCTTTTTTAACAAAATATATTATATTTGTTATAAACAGATTTGTTTTTAAAATAGAGTTAAAACAAAATCTATTTTATTAGAATTTAAAAACAGGATTTATTTTATTAGATTTTATATAACAAAATTTCTTTTTAAAATAAATATATATATTTATTAAAATAGAAAATTAATTATTGTAAATATTAATTCCTAAGTGGGATATATGTTATAGTGTATCAAGATTCATAACATATATATATTTATACATATTATTATTTTAATATAAGACTACTAGTTATTACAAAAATATATTAATTCTAAAATACTTAATATAAAGTTTATTTTTATTAGGTTAAAATGAGTAATTAAATTTTATATACAATGTTAATGTTATGTAGAAGTATAGTTATGATAAAACAATTTCTAAAGAATTATACTATTTACTTTCGTCTATATTAAAATCGCATTTTTAAATGAAATGATAATGATAATACAAATGTGCAGTATGAAATATTTTTGTAACTGTCGTAGTTGGATGTACGATAGAACGTTACCAGGAAGACGTGGACTTACACCAAATTTTGAGGAAAGAGTTAAGGGGTTTATCACGTGGGCATTTGCTCAAGACCGTTGTCAAAGGGAAGGAGGAGTAAGATGTCTTTGTCTTAAATGTGAATGTAGACCTATAATTAATGACCCAGAGGAAGTGAAACGTTATTTGAAGAGAAGGGGTTTCATTAAAAATTATTGGGTTTGGACATATAATGGAGAAGAACTGCCTAGTAATATTGTACATCCTGAAGTTAGTAATACGCATGCATCAAGCAGTCGATCACATATGGAATTTGAGGAACAATTTAATATAATTGATGATATGGTTGGTAATGCCCTTGGTGTAAATGTGACATATGATGAACCTCAAGATTTTGATAGGGAAGAGTTGCCAAATGAGGAAGTGCTGAGATTTTACCAATTGTTGAAAGAAGTGAACACGTCGTTGTTTGAGGGGTCGACATATTCAAAATTATTAATGTGTGTGTGATTATTGGTCGCAAAGTCAAATTGGAATGTTCTTAATCAGTGCTTGGAATTCTTTACAAAAATGATGTTGGATGTGACTACTACGAAAGACAACTTTCCTACAAGTTATTATGATGCAAAGAGGTTGGTGTCGAAGTTGGGTTTAGAAGTACGAAAGATTGATTGTTGCATATATGGATGCATGTTATTTTATGACAATGAGTTTGGTACTAATGATGGAGTGTTGGAGGAATGTAAGTTCTGTAAGAGTCTGAGATATCAAGTTCGTAGTAAAACCATTAACCGTAAACAAAAATGTGTAGCAATGAAGTCCATATTTTATTTGTCGGTAATACCAAGGTTAAAAAGATTGTTTGATTCAATGCACATTGCAAGTCAAATGACATGGAATTATACAAACAAAACAAGTTTAGGCACTATGTGACATCCATCTGATAGTGAGGCATGTGAGCATTTTTATATGGTACATTCTAATTTTGCAACAGAACCTAGAAATGTCAGACTTGGATTATGTTCTGATGGTTTTAATCCATATGTTCAAGCGTTTGCAGTTGCATATTCTTGTTGCCCAGTTATTATAACCCCTTACAACCTCCCTCAAGAGATGTGCATGACAAAACCATACATGTTTTTAACTTGACTCATTCCAGGACCTTCAAGTCCTAAAGTTAGAATCGATGTGTATTTACAACCTTTAATTGATGATTTGAAGAGGTTGTGGATTGAAGAATGGACTTATGATATATCTCGCAAACATAACTTTACTTTGCGAGCTGTCTTGATGTGGACTATTAATAACTTTCCCGCGTATGGAATGTTATTTGGTTAGGGTACGCGTGGAAAAATGGGATATCCTCATTGCATGGAATTTACAAAGGCTTTTACTTTGGAATTTGGGGGCAAAAGTTTGTGGTTTGATTGTCACCGCAGATTCCTACCACGAGGCCATGTCTTTAGAAGAAACAAGATTGATTTCAAAAGAGATATTCGAGTAAAAGATTTTACTCCCCCTCGATTGTCACCATAGGAAATATGGAATCGAGTTTCTGAACTACCAAAATTCACAGATTGTGGCGAAGCATGCAAAATTCAAGGATATAGGGTCAAACACAATTAGACAAAAAGAAGTATATTTTAGGACCTCCCATATTGGAAAGATAATTTGTTTCGACATAATCTTGATGTTATGCATATTGAGAAGAATTTTTTCGATAATGTATTTAACACATTGATGGATGTTCAAGGCAAAACAAAAGATAATAAGAAGGTTAGAAGGGACTTGGAAATTTTATGTGATAGAAAAGACTTGGAATTTAAGCATAGACCTAATGGAAAATTATTAAAACCTAAGGCTTGTTAAAATCTTACTTCCCAAGACGCTAAAGTGGTTTGTCGATGGCTAAATGAATTGATAATGCCCAATTTTTATGCCTCAAATTTAGCAAGGTGTGCCAATGGCTAAATGAATTGGAATTAAAAGTCATGATTGCCATCTTTTCATGGAACGATTGCTTCCAATTGCGTTCGGTTCACTACCTAACCATGTGCTCAATCCTCTAATTAAAATAAGTCAATTTTTAGTGATATTTGTGCATCAACTTTAAACGTCGATGGCATCACTAAGTTGGACAAAAATATTCCAATAATTCTATGCAAGTTGGAACGTGTTTTTCCACCTGGTTTTTTTAACTCTATGGAACATCTACATGTGCATCTTGCATATGAAGCCTATCTTGGTGGGCCCGTTAATACATGTGGATGTCCCTTTGAAATATTCATGGGTTATTCAAAGTGATCAGTGAAAAATAAAGCTAAAGTTGAAGGATCAATATGTGCACATTACTTGCATCGGGAGACTTCACAATTTTGCAGTCATTATTTCAATCATTTGATGTTAACTCCAAGAATCATAAGGAATGAATTTGATGTTAACACAAGAAATCCTATTACCTTGTCAGTCTTCGGTCTTCCCGTTCGTCCCTCTAGAAAGGAGAATATGCATTGGTTAACCTAAAAATAATTACAATCTGCACATGTTCATGTCTTGATTAACTGTGTTAAAGTTAGGCCATATCTTGAATAAGTATACATACCCCTAACTACCTATTTGGCTTTACAAGTTAGATTATTACATTCTAATTAATTGTATGCTTCTTTATAGGGTATTTAACACCTTTTATTTTCAAAGCACCGGTGAACAAGAAACTACCGGTCACATACATGCATCTTTTCCAGCATGGTTCAAGGAACAATGGTCATACATTGTTGCACCGACCCCAAAAATACGCCATTTGATAAACTTGTCTAGAGGCCCTGTTCCAAGAGCAATTGAATGGTACACATACTTTGTGAAAGATTATAAATTTCACACCCAGGCCTGGACAAAAGGAAAAAAAATTATAAATAGCAATGTATTTGTTAAAGGAGCTATAGATGGTGGTGAAGACGACTTCTATGGTGTTGTTATGCATATTTACGAGTTGGCATACAATTACTTGGACTCGGAAAATAAAGTTGTCTTGTTATATTATGATTGGTATTATCCATCTTCCAGGGGCACAAAAATATATAAGAAATGTAACATTGTTGAGATTCGAATGGATAGAAGGTACAAAGAGTATGACCCTTTCATAATGTCACATATCGTTAAGCAAGTTTATTATGTTCATTACCCTTCAATTCAGCCACCTAAATGTGGATGGTGTGTTGTTACCAAAATAGAACCATTTGGGCATATTGAAACTAACCATCTTGTGGAAGACGTTGCTTACCGAGACGATGAAATTTCTCAAATTAATGATGTGGTTGAAGTTAAACAAATTACAAATTTGTGTGATACAATGGCTGAGGATAATCAAATTGATGCATATGTGTTGTTGGTAGATAATAATGTGGACGAAGAACATGAAGAGTTTGGATATGAGGGTATTATTGGATTAGATGATGAAAATAATATGGATGAAGAGTTTGAATATATAGTTTTTATTAATGTGTTCAAACATTTTTTATTAATGTATTTTTAGTTTTATTTTAATGGAAATTATTTCTATGTCTTGTATGTGTGTGTGTATGTGTGTGTATATATATACATATATATATATATATATATATATATATATATATATATATATATATATATTGTGCCGATTTATTTACGTATTGACAACTCTCTCAAAATATATAAAATTCCACCCTGAATTGACAAGGGTAAGGTTAAGGAGACTCAGCCTCGTCCGAGAGCTAGGATACGTGAGGTACCTCCCTCGTCCATGTATGTTTCTTGCCCACAGACTCAGGTAGATCTAATGTATATAGACACTTAACAACCATTTACGACATTACTTTCCTCCTCTCATATGGTTCCATCTGGGAATCGATCTTTTATTAGTCCGTATGGGGATCCTTCATGCAGCAACTCGGGGGGGGGTCTAGTTTTCTTCTGGTACTGCCTAGCTTCATGCAACAGTCTAGGAGATCTAGTTTTCCTCAACACACTTCTTTCACGCAACAATATGGGGATCTAGTTTTCCCCAATAGACTTCATTCACACTACAGCCTGGGGGATCTGGTTTTCCTCAGGAGACTTCCTTCACGCAGCAGCCTGGGGGGATTTGATTTTCCTCAACAAGTTTCCTTCACACAGTAGCCTGGGGGATCTATTTCCCATATTACACACCCCACAGATATACTTGTGCGTCAAGAGCATTATGACCTTGTTCGGGATGATGATGAAGTTCATGAGGAGCAGCCAAATCCTGTTGTAGATTAGATTTTGGTGGTTGATGGATGATATGTTATTAACCTGATGGATTGGGGTAAGTTTTTAATTTATAATACTTATTCAATTATATATTGTCATTTTTTATATTAAATACTAATTCAATTTATTGTTGTTATTTAATTCAGTTTTGCTCTGTGTCGGCCTGATGCAAAAGCTATAAACTATGTCATTCAACTGCAGTATACAAAACTCATCAAGTCTTTTGGAGCGCTCAAAAAGGAAGAGAAACTAGTATGGTTTGATAAATTTAAGGTAAATTGTATTATTATTAAAGTTATTTTATTTTATAATTAATTTTTGTTATAAATATCTAGCATTTTATTTGAATGTTATACAACTTGCATGATAAGTGTACGTGGGAAGTATTTGACAAGGTTAAGACTTATAAGAATTTTAAGAGTAAAGTGTCTAGCCGACTATCTGACTTGCTTAGGAATGCTAGAAAATGTTGGGAAAAAGGATGAATATCGACCCAGTTGGATAAGCATGGAAATATTTGAGGAACTTATTGACCGGTGGAAGACATAAGATTTTTTTGCAAGGATTTAAACATGCAAAAGAGACGAGGGCATCTGAATTAGGTGGTTGCCTCAGTACAGTTAGAAGTATCACTATCGGCGAACATCGTCGACGAATGGTAATTATAACTATTTTTTAAGTTCTATTTTAAATTATTATATACATATTTAATTAAACTTAATTATTTTAATAAGAAAAATGATTTGGGGAGGGAGCCGCAAATTAATGAGCTATTTGTGAAGACCTGGTGCCAAATACGGGGGATTTTGTTGACGGTCGTTCCAAATCAACCATGGTAACTTGTTGATATTATATTATTTTAATTTAATTTAATCTCATTGATTATATAACTAAATTGTTTAATTTATATTTAATATAATTTTTTTATGTGTGTAGGAGTTGTATCAGACCTTACTCACCAAATTTCTATCTAAAAATCCTAAGTATATTCCGATTCGGGATAATCCGCTTGATCCACTTGTGGATCTTTATATTTGGCGATTAGCAACAAGCGGGAAGGGAGAAAATGTGTGTTTTTTTTGTCTAGGAAATTTGGCTTTCGAGTACAGAATAGGCGATAGAACTTTATTTCAGAGACTTGATGATGGGGAAGGAGGATCTCGTCCTCCATAATTGACACTTGAAATGTTGGCAACGGTGTGACAACTAGCTCTATCCGAGGCGAGACAAGAGGCGGAGGCACGTGAGGTAGCGCTAAAGGCCGACTGGGAGGCACGCGAGATGAGACAAAATGCTGAAATTGATGAAATAAAGAAGAGGCAATCTGAGATGGAGGCAAAAATGAAAAGAAAAAAAAAGTTGCATCACAATTTATTCAAGATGATGAAGATGTTTCATTTAGCAGTGATGATGATTGACTTTTTATTTATTTTTGTTTTATGTTTGTGACGTGAATATCAGGTGACACTTTTTATTCTTATTATTATTTTTATTTAGATTTGTGACGTGAATATTGTGTGACTAAATATGTAATATATTTTGATGGTTTATTTGCAATTTTAAAAATTATTTTAATTTTTAAATTATTATTATTTATTAATTCGTTATTATTTTTTTTTGAAATAATTTTGAAGTTTGTGACCTGAAAATCATGTCACTAATTACTGGCTTGGTTTCCACGTGGGAAACTTTCAGACAGACACACTCTTCCCCGTTATAAATAAGAGTGTATAAAGTTATTTTCCCATTTTATTATCACGTCACTAATTAGTGACTTGGTTTACATGCGGGAAATATGCAGACTGACACTCTCTGCAATGCATTACATGATTTCTGCAAGTGTGCAGAAAGATATTTTCCCATGTGATTTGGTTTACATGTGGGAACATTTTCAATTTTTTTTTGGTTTTCGACGTGGGTTTGGTGTCACTAATTAGTGACTTTATTTTCATGTGGGAAAAAGTTCCCACAGTTCCCTTTCTGACGTGTTCTGCCCACATCAGAAATATTGAATAGTGACGTGATTTTATAATTAGGGACTTGATAATCACGTGGGAAAATTGAATATTTCTTGTAGTGGAAGTGATGAATCTCTTGGAAAAAATAAACCTTTAGCATGGCATCATTTGAGATGTCAAAGGAATCTAGTTGCTGCATTAAAGTGGATGGTGGTTGCCTTGTTAAGAAATTAGATAAGTGTTGTGAATTGGATAACTTAGAAACAAAGTATAATAGGTTTATTTTTGATCAAGAAACCTACAAGGTTTAGGGTTTAGGGTTACCAAAGAAAACAACAAGGATTAGTTATAAACTGTAATTCTTTCCTTTCTCTTTCAACAAGATTACAAGTATACAAGAATAACAAATAACCTCTCTCACTATTGAATTTGGGTTTTATCTTCCTATTTTACCTTATGAAAATATGAGAGACTAGTATTCTATTTATAATAAAACTAACATACTAACCTAATGGGATTTTTAACAATTACCCATTACAAGCTAACTTAGGGTACAAGCTAACTTAAACAATTGGATCCACAACACAAGGCCCAATTAAACAATAACATGTGAGAAAACTTTGATGACATGTTATTCGTACTAGGTTTTGTTCCAATATTACACAAATCTCCACCATGGAACACACCCAATACCAACAAGAAACAAACTAGCTTTCTTAATGCAACTTTATCAACTGTATATAGTGGAAAAACTTGCAACTGTGCAACATCTTGGTGATCATATCAGCAATATTATGATCTTTCGAAACCTTCAGCACTTGGACTTCTCCATGCTCGATTACCCATCTGACGAAATGCAGCCTCACATCAATGTGCTTGGTTCGTGCATGGTAGGCTGAGTTCTTCGACAAGTGTATTGCACTTTGACTATCAAATTTAACAGTGATACTTCGATCTTGAAGTTCCAGCTCCTTTGCAAAACCTTCAAGCCATAATGCTTCCTTTACAGCTACAATTAGGGCGATATATTCCACTTTAGTGGTTGATAAGGAAACAACCTTCTGAAGTGTTTCTTTCCAACTAATTTTTGTGCTAAACATAGTGAAAACATATCCAGAAATAGATTTTCTGGAATCCATACAACCTGCATAATCAGAGTCGACATATCCTTCGATTGTTGCTTTATTATCTTCACCCAAGGCTCCACCATAAATTAGGACTCTACTCAGAGACCCATTTATGAACCTTAGAATCCACTTCAATGCTTGCTAGTGAGCCTTTCCAGGATTCGACATGTACATGCTTACAAGACTTACTGCATATGTTATGTCGGGTCTAGTACATATCATAACATACATCAAAGAACCTACTATATTAGCATATGGAATGCTATTCATATAAGCTCTTTCGACATTAGTATTGGGACACTGATCTATACTCAGCTTGAATTGAGGGTCTGTTGGAGTCACGATAGGTTTTGAATTCGACATACCAAACTTATCAAGAATCTTCTTCAAGTATGCCTCTTGAGATAAGCATAATCTCGATTGCTTTCTATCTCTCCGGATGTCAATCCCAAGAATCCTGGATGCAGCTCCCAGATCCTTCATATCGACATTGTTTCTTGCTATTAGAATATCATCCACATAAAGCAACAAAATAACAAATGAATTACCAGGTCGAAATCTGAAGTAAACACAATGGTCGAACTGAATTTTGATGAAACTTATGCATGCCATGAACTTATCGAATCTCATATTCCACTGTCGAGGAGATTGTTTCTGCCCAGTTAAATATCTCTTCAGTTTGCACACATACTCTTCTTTCCCGTCTTCAACATACCCTTCAGGTTGCTCATCAGGATTATTTCATCAAGATCACTATATAAGAACGCAGTCTTCACATCCATCTGTTCTAGTTCAAGGTCGAATTGTACCACCATGGAAAGCAAAATTCGAATGGACTTGTGCTTCACAACAGGAGAGAACACATCATTGAAGTCGACACCTTCTTTCTGAGTGAACCCCCTTGCAACCAACCTTGCCTTGTATCTCTTCGACGCCACTCCTTTGATTCCTTCCTTAACTTTGAAAATCCATTTACAGCTGACTAACTTGGCTCCAACAAGTTTCTTGATCAGTTCCCAAGTATTGTTATCATGAATAGATTTCATCTCATCATCCATGGCCTTCAGCCATTCAGTCTTATTTTGAATCCTCATAACCTCCTTATAGTCTCCAGGTTCTTCGTCTAGAACCTCACTTGTAGAGATTAAGGCATAAGTTATAATATCTTCATAGCCAAGTCTCTGAGGTGGCTTGATGACTCTTCTCGACCTGTCTCTTTCCAGCAGGTAGTCATTATCAGTTTTTTCATCTTCGACAAGAATTTTTGCTTCTTCTTCGACTTCATTTAGGTCATGCAATTCAGCATCACTATGCTCCACCTCAACAAGAATTTCTCCTTGTTCCAGCTCTTCGACAACATCGTCAGTTTTCTTGAAAGCCATCTCAGCTTCATTGAAAACTACATCTCAACTGGTGATACATCTCCTATAACCTGGCTCTAGGCACCATGGCCTATAAGCTTTGACTCTTTCAGGATATCCCATGAACATGCATTTCAGAGCTCTAGGTTTGACCTTGTCTTGCCTAATGTGAGCATATGCTACACAACCAAACGTCTTTAGGTGTCGAGATTTGGTGGATGTCTCGACCAAACGTCTTTAGGTGTCTTCATATCTAACACAATCGAAAGACATTTTTTTATCAGATATGTTGTTGTCGAAACAGCCTCAACCTAAAACACCTTCTTCAATCCAGCACTAACCAACATGCATCTAACCCTTTCGAGGATTGTTCGATTGAATCTCTCAGCTAGACCATTTTGCTGAGGAATACATATTGCAGTCTTATGCCTTGCAATCCCAAACTCAACACAATAACTGTTGAAAGCTTCATTGTAGAATTCAAGGCCATTATCAATTATCAACCTGTTGACCTTTCTGCCAGTTTAAGTTTCGACCAGAACCTTCCAACTCTTGAAATTCTCAAAAGTTTCATCCTTCTTCTGAATTAATACTTATAACTTTCTGGAATAGTCATCAACTATGGATAGAAATTATCTTGCACCTTAATGTGAAGGATTCCTTACAGGCCCCCAAAGATCAGCATGGATGTAATCAAAGGATCCACGTGTTCTTTGTTTACCTTTGTTAAACTTCACCCTACAGGATTTACCAAATACATAAGTTTCATAAAACTCCAACTTCTCGACTTTGTCACCACCTAGCAGGTTTTTTTTCCTAGTTCGACCAGGCCTCACTCGCTGACATGGCCCAATCTTATGTGCCATAATTTTGTCTTTGATAACAGTTTCGTGGATGCAACATTTGTTGAACCACTTACAACTTCAGCCTCAAGGGTATACAAGGCTTGTTTCTTCACGCCTCTCAAGACTTCCTTCGACCACTTCATGACTCTTTGAATAATTTTCTCTCCTTGAAAAACACATCCCTTCTTGTCGAATTCACCAAGAGAAATCAAATTTCTCTTCAAGTCAGGTACATACCTAACTTCAGTCAATAGTCTTATTGACTCATTATGGAGCTTGAGTATCACAAATCCAATACCTGTAATTTCGCAAGCTTTGTTTTTTCCCAGCAGCACTGATCCATCATCTTGATCACATAACTTCTCGAACAAGTCTTTATTTGGATTCATGTGCCAAGTGCAAACTGAATCCATAATCCACTCTTTTCTTGAGTCGCTGCTCGAAACCACAAGAACATCAGATGAGTCGAAATCATCTTGAACAATGACAACATTTCCATTATCATTACCTCTATGATCTTTCAGGAGTTCAGGACACACCTTTTGAATGTGACCCTCCTTCTTACAATGATAACATCGAACACCAGATGCTTCACCACTATAAGACTTTTGTTGACTTTTACCCTCCTTCTTGTCGAACTTATCATCCTTTTGCAAGAATTTCGCCATAACGGCCAAACCTTCACTAACCATCAAAGGTTTATGCTCCTTTCGTTCGTTCAAGTCCTTAGAGTACAAGGCAGATTGAACATCTTCAAAGGTCAGAGACTCTCTTCCATACAAAAGGGTTTCTTTGAAGTGAGCATGTGTTATGGGAAAAGAGCATAACAACAACAATGCTTAATCATCATCATCGATCTTCACATCAATATTTTCAAAGTCAAGAATTATCTTATTGAACATATCCAACTGCTCAGCCAACACTTTGTTTTCACTCATACTGAATGAATACAAGGCTTGCTTTAGGTAGAGTCGATTTACCAACAATTTAGTCATGTATAAACCTTCAAGTTTCAACCATAACCCTGACGTCGTCATCTCCTTTGATACCTGTCGAAGAAACTTATCACCAAGGCTCAACAATATTGCATTGTGTGATTTCTCAATCATGGTTGTCTTTTCAGCTTCCGTCAACGCAACATTCATGGTCCTCTCTCCCTTCAACGCTTCCAAACAACCCTGCTGAACAAGTAGGGCTTTCATCTTCAAGCACCACAGACCGAAGTCGTTCACACCAGTGAACTTTTCAATCTCATACTTTGTTGAAGGCATCTTCTCCATGCTCACCGCACCAATTTGTTGTAAATTTGATACCTTAGAAACAAAGTATAATAGGTTTCTTTGTGATCAAGAAACCTACAAGGGTTAGGGTTTAAGGTTACCAAAGAAAACAACAAGGATTGGTTATAAATTGTTATTCTTTCCTTTCTCTTTCAACAAGATTACAAGTATACAAGAATAACAAATAACCTCTCTCACTATTGAATTAGGGTTTTATCTTCCTATTTTCCCTTATGCAAATATGAGAGACTAGTATGCTATTTATAATAAAACTAACATACTAACCTAATGAGCTTTTTAACAATTACCCATTACAAGCTAACTTAGGGTACAAGCTAACTTAAACAATTGGATCCATAACATAATACCCAATTAAACAATAGCATGTGAGCAGACTTTGACGACATGTAATTCGTACTAGGGTTTGTTCCAACATTCCCACTAAGTTTTTGGGTGATAAGGGTGATGTGTGGATTTGTTGTAGTCAAGTAAAGTAATGTACGAATCAAACTTCTAAAGGAATGTATGTCATAATGTGTAGGGTTGTCATCTTGAAAAAGCTTGATGGAAGGGTGTGCAGGTGTGGTGATAGATTTTGATCCAATGAGTTCTATGTCAGATATAAATTCTAAGCAATATTTTCTTTGGCGTAGAGAAACGCCTGTTTTGGAATGGACAAATTCTAAGTCAAGGAAGTACTTTAGTTGGCCTAGGTTTTTAATTGTGAATTTTGGTGTAAGATTGATTTGATCCTATCAAATTTTGCCAAGGAATTTCTTACAATGATGATATCGTCAACATAGACCAAAAGCAAAGTAAATGACTTGAATTATTCTTATTAAACAAGGAGTGATATGAATTATCTTGTGTATAATCATTATTTATGAGGGTAAAAGTGAGCTTATCATACCATTTATTACTAGCTCGCAAGACCTCACAATGATTTCTTGAGCTTGCATACTTGATTTTGTTTTGGAGTGCTTGGAGGAAAGGCCATGAACACATATTCTTGAAGATCACCATTCAAGAATGCATTATTCATATCCAGTCGATGAATGACCCAATTATTGATGGAAGTGATTGCAATGACCAGTCTTACACTAGTTAATTTTTCCATTAGTGAGTATGTGTCAAAATAATCCAACCCTTCAATTTATTTGTAACCTTTGGCAACCATCGTGACTTTAAACCTATCCTATGAGCCATCTGCATGAAACTTGGTTTTGAATATCCACATGTAGCCTATTGGTTTGATGTTTGGTGGTAAATCCACTATGTCTCATATATATGTCTTTTCAAGAGCTACAAGTTTAGTTTGCATATATATATATATATATATATATATATATATATATATATATATATATATATATATATATATATATATAGTGTGTGTGTGTGTGTGTGTGTGTGTGTGTGTGTGTGTGTGTGTGTGTGTGTGTGTTGTTTTAAACAATCAATTTGTTAGCCTTGGTATACGATTTTAGTTCAATGAAAATATCAAGAGACATAACAAAATTATTGTGTAACGGAGACAACATTGAATAAAACATGTATTGAGACAAATGATATTTTATACCTGAAGTGAAATATTTGGTGCATCATTGATGAATTGCTGACTTAGTCTTTGAGATATGATGGGGGTGTTTAATTCTTATGGAATGTGTAATAGGATTGGTTTGTATGGGTTGAGGCAAGGTGGTGAAGTTATTAGGAACAACAACTAGTTTATTATAATCATCATCAATTAGTGTGGTATTATTTGATGGAGGTGAGTCAGGTGAGTGAAGTGTTATTGGGGTTGGTTGTATGATGGTTTTAGGTGTGTAAGGTGTGTTAAATTCATAAGATATCATTGAGTGTTTCTCAATGACACCAACATTATCAATGAATTGAGATGTCAAGAAAAATATAGTGTTGCAAGGATAGACTTCCCAATTGTGATTGGGATTGGAATTATAGAAAGGAAATGATAATTATAAGAACAAGAGTTGTCTCTTCATTCCATCTATGTGTATTGATGATAACAATTGAGTATTTATGAAAGAACCATTTTATGTTTTGTTAAAGTACAGATCATGAATATATATATATATATATATATATATATATATATATATATATATATATATATATATATATATATATATATATATATATATTAGGGTTAAATAATATTTGCCTCTGCCCATATGAGCGAGATTTGGTTTACCTCCTTAAGAAGGAAATTATGATTCCCCCTCAACTTTTTCAGATTCTTCTTTGCATTTTATATATATATAAAATTTCTATTAATTTTTTGTATATATATATATAAATATTTTTTTTTAATTATTATTTTAAATTTACCAAAATTTATATTTGGGGCTAAACACATTTTTAATGCAATTCAAGCCCAATTAATTAGCCTTTTTCAATTCCTTTGTCGTTATGTGACACACTGTTATAAACACTAAATTTTCTTCTTTCCCAAACGATGTGGGACTAAATTATAAACACTAAATTTTCAGAACAGCCACCAAAACTTAATACTAACGATTGCGAAGAAAATGACAGGTCCTTGAAAAACAGTAAGTAAGCAGGGAGTGGTGGGTTCAAGTTAGAATTTAGTGAGTGGGTTCAAGGGTGTTGAACTGTATCAGAATATTAACTATATTAATACACCAGAGCTTCAAATTCAAGCTCTCAATTTTGTTACTTTTTATAGTATCAGAATATGAAGAATTATTTTTCAAAAAACTATGAAATACCATTATCTAGTTTATGTTCACTCATTTATAATACATATATTATATATCAATTGTTCCATTCACAAATAGTAAAATAACCATCAAAACCATAGAGAAAGTGGAAGCATGTATACACTATGTACACAGTTTCTGTAATTGGAACACATTCTCATTTTGTTAGAAACATGATAAACAACCTTCTAAAATTATAATGAACAAGTGACAAATATAATTTTTTTTGGACTAGACAAGATTATTTTGTTAGAATATGAGCTCAATCTCCCACTACTTTGTGTAATGGAACTAACAAACCCTCTTATCATTGTCCCGTTTGTTGATGGACATTCTTACAATTATTGTTATACTAAAATTGTGTACCATTCTTTGTTAAGTGTAATGAATTAAAAAAGAGAATGTAGTTAAACTTATTCATAGAGATTCAAAACTGAAAAATATCTAACTTCAAGTTAGTTATCAGTTGCTTGTTCTCAAACTCAAGCTGCTTGTTCTTAGTTTTTGGTCTTGTTAATTTGGTTGGTTAGAAGTTATGTGGTTATTTATATAGTATTGAAATGGAAGAGGCGAGGTAAGAAAGTTGGCGGCACTACGGTATTGCAAGCGGTGAACAGCATGTTGATATTGCGACAGGTGGAGAGAATGCATGGCAAGTTCTCAATCACTATGTTTTTTCCATGTGTTACGATGTTTCAAGAGATGGTATGTTGGAGTTTGTATAATTAAGCAAATAAGAAGGAATATTTAAGGATCATGCTTTTAATGTTTCTTAATCTTCTTGTCTTGGAATAGTTTTTCATCCAAGATTATGATGATTTGCATTTCATCCAGGATTATGATGATTTGCAGTAAACATGCAGTAAATCATTTTGTCTTTTGTAAGGTTCAATTAGTCCCACATTGGTTGATGTTAGAATACATATAATCTTTATATTATAAATTGTGCATTCAAGTTCCATTAAAGAGATACTTGGGCCAATACATTGCAATTCAAATGAGTCCAGTACACTAAATGCTAAAATTTTGTTTAAAATATATTAAAAACGTAAAAAAAATATTATAAAAAAAGTTAAAATAAAATAAATCCAGTAAAAATTAAAATTAGAAAATAAAATTAAAAATTAAAATAAATCCACGTGGATTTAAAATTAAACAAAAAATTTAAAATTGCCACGTGGACGCCATATGTGCAGTGCAGAAGTTCTGAAGACTCTAAGACTTAGAGTTCTGAAAGACCTAAGTATCATCGTCTCCAACTCATGCTTCATTGATTCATAATCAGAAGCCTTTAAAGTTTTGATGACAATGTTACCGTTAGCAAGAACCTTGAATTGTGGATACTATTTAAATCCTTGTATAACAAATTCCGCAGTAATTGAATAGGCTGTAACAAATCTTTTATGTTTGGCTATAAAAGGAAAACATCACATGCTTTGTGATGTTGTTGGTTCCGATGAACCTAACTGATGACGGTCCTGATAGGATCCCAACTATTGTTAGTTTTGCTGAAGCACAACCGAGTTGTTGATCCATAAACTGAAATGTGTCTATGTGAAGTAATTAAGGATACAATAATTGATTTATGTGTTGATATCTCAGTTGTTGCTCATCCATGATCATAACAACAATATGAGAGTCTGAGTTCGTGTTGCTACATCAAGATCATTATCATCTACAACAACACCAACCAAATATTGATGAACTGAAGCTGAAGAAGAAGAAATTCAACAAGTCATTAATAAACACCAACTATTATCATATCACTATTTAATAAAAATATTTCATTCTTCTTAATATTCCACAAAACTCCATAATTTACCACTTATTCATAAATAATTAAATTATGAAATTAGGGTGTTACAACTCTCCCCCATTTTAGGAATTTTCGTCCTCGAAAATGTTACATGAAACGAACAGAGTCGGATACGACTCCTTCATCTGATCTTCATATTCCCAAGTCCAACTTTCACCTGCTAGTCCACCTCACAATACCTTTACGAAGGCAATCTCTTTTCCTTGCAACTGCTTCATTTCTCGGCCATCTATCCGCAATGGTAAAGTTTCAATATTCAAATTATCTCTTACCTTAATGTCATCCATCTGAATCATATGTGATGGATTGCACACATACTTCCTCAACTGCGACACATGAAACACGCCATACATATTCGCAAGCGATGGTGGTAATGCAATATGATATGCAACCTCTCTGATCATTTACGAAATCTAATACGGACCAATAAAACACGGAGTGAGCTTTCTAGACTTCAAAGCTCTTCCGGCTCCAATCACCAAAGTAACTCTCAAGAACACATGGTCTCCCTCTTGGAATTAAAGAGCTTTTCTCCTCTTCTCATGATAACTCTTTCATCGACTCTGAGAAGCCTTCATTCTTTCTTGTATCACCTTAATCTTCTCATTCGTCTCTTGCACAATCTCAGGTCCGAGTTTTGCACTCTCGCTTGATTCATACCAACACAACGGAGTCCGACATCTTCTACCATACAACACCTTATACGGTGCCATTCCAATACTATCATGATAACTATTATTGTAGGTAAACTCAATCAATGGCAAATGACTATCCCAAGATCCTCCTTGATCCAACACACAAGTTCTTAGTAAATACTCTAAAGATTAGATAGTCCTCTTTGTCTGATCATCTGTCTACGTATGATAAGCAAAACTCATCCTCAACTTAGTACCCAAAGCATCTTGTAATCTCTTCCAAAACCTCGACGTAAATCGGGAATCTCTATTTGATACGATACTCGATAGTATCCCATGTAACTTCACAATATCTTCAATATACAACTCAACTAGCTTATGCATAGAATGATTAATCTTCATCGGCAAGAAACGGGCCGACTTAGTCAATCTATCTACAATTACCCAAATAGAATCATTTCCCTTAGCAGTCTTCGGCAAACCTGTCACAAAATCCATGGAAATGTTATCCCACTTCCATTCTGGAATATTCAACGACTTCATCATACCTAATGGGTTCTGATGTTCAATCTTCGACTTCTGACAAGTCAAGCAAGCATACACAAATTTCGTAACATCCTTCTTCATACCTGGCCACCAAAACAATTTTTGCAGATCATGGTACATCTTCGTAGCACCAGGATGGATACTCAATCGACTACGATGTCCTTCTTCTAAGATACTCTTCTTATTTTCAAGAACATCAGGAATACACACTCAATCCCGAAATCTCATCACACCATTCTCATCAACTCGGAATTCACCTATGTTACCTTGGCTAATCAAGGTCAACTGATCAACCAACTTCAAGTCAAATTGTTGTCATTCACGGATCCTTTCCACAATTTCACTGGTCAACTTTAACATTCCCAACTTTACACTCTAAGATGTAGCTTCACGCAACAAACTCATATCTCTGAACTGTTCAATCATTTCAAGTTCTTTCATTATCAGCATCGACATATGCAATGTCTTCCTACTCAAAACATCTGCAACCACATTTTCCTTACCATGATGGTAATTCAAATCAAAATCAAAGTCTTTCAACAATTCTAACCATCTTCTCTACCTCATATTCAGTTCCTTCTGATCAAACAAATATTTCAAACTCTTATGACCGCTGAACACTTTGAATTTCGAACCAAAGAGATAATGTCTCCAAATCTTCAACAAAAATACCACGGGTGCCAACTCTAAGTCATGCATAGGATAATTCCTCCCATGAACTCTCAATTGTCTTGAAGCATAAGCAACCACTTGACCATTTTACATAAAAACTCCTCCAAGTCCCATCTTCGACGCATCACAATACACCATGAACGACTCATTCGGATTCGACAAAATCAACATTAGAGAAGTTGTCAACTTCTTCTTCAACGCTACAAAACTCTTTTCACACGCAACATCCCACACATAAGCTTGACTTTTTTGAGTCAACTGAATCAAAGGTAGCGCCAACTTCAAAAAACCTGCAATAAACTTCCTGTAATATCCTGCTAAACCCAGAAAACTTCTAATCTCAGTAGCAGACTTAAGAGTCTCCCACTGTAACGCTGCATCAATCTTCGACGGATCTACAACAATTCCACTAATGAAAATTACATGTCCCAGAAAACTCACTTCTTGCAACCAGAACTCACACTTTGACAGCTTCGCATACAACTTCTTCTCCCACAACACTTGCAATACAATTCTCAAATGCCCTGCATGTTCCTCTTTTGTCTTGGAATAAATCATAATATCATCAACAAAAACTACCACAAATTTATCCAAGTACTCATGAAATATTATATTCATGTTTTCCATGAACACACCGGGTACATTGGATACAACGAACGACATCATTGTATACTCATAATGACCATACCTTATTCCGAACATTGTCTTCGGAATATCATCAGACTTAACATGAATCTGATGGTAACCATACCTTAAATCAATCTTGCTAAATACACAAGCTCCCACCAATTGATCCATCAAATTGTTGATTCTCGAAAGTGGATACTTATTCTTGATAATAACCTTGTTCAACTGTCGATAATCAACACATAATGTCATGCTACCATCTTTCTTCTTAACCAACAACACTAAAGCACCCCACAGAGAAACACTAGGTCGAACGAAATTCTTCTCTAACAACTCTTCTAGTTGCTTCTTCAACTCACTCAATTCTACAGCAGACATGTGATACAAAGCCATAGACACGAGACTAGTACTAGGTAATAAATCCACTGCAAACTCAACTTCACGCTCTGGAGGAAAATCACTTATGTCCTCCGGAAATACATGTAAACTCTTGAACAATCGGTAAATCAATACTCGAAGTCTTCACTTCGACTTGCAATGATGCAAACATTGCAAACATCTGAGCTTCGTCTTATAACAATTCCTTTACTTGCTTAGCCGTCAAGAACATAAGCTGACCATGATCACCAATTTCAGGAAACTCAATAGTCTTTGCATATTAGTTGATATACACAAAATTGAAATCTAGCCAATTCATTCCAAGAATAACATCAATTTGGTGTAAAGGCAAGCACACCGGATCCATCAAGAAGTCCTTCTCAAAAATAATCAAAGGACACTTCAGACACACAAATGTAGTAGTAACAGAACCATTAGTTAGCGTTTCTATTACCATATTGTCACTCCCTGGATTTTCATCCTGGTACAAACGCGAAAGTGTTGCGGAAAAGGGTAGAGTCGCCAGTCAGGCATTTTTATCCCAAAGGAATGGGAAAGGTAATGTTGCACAAACCGAAGAAAAGAAAAGGAAGGACAAAGGTCCTGCAAACCAAAGAGATTAGGTTCAGGAGTTAGTTATGACCTGGGAAGGTATTAGCACCCCAGATCGTCCGCTGTACCCGACAGGATCTATGCTTGCAAAGAAACTGTTTCAAAGGGTGAAGGAAGGAAAGTTTCTGCCAAAAGAAAGACTGGAACTAGAGAAAATAAAATAAAGGGGTAAATGTAGAGAAAATAAAGATTGTGCTCGAACGGGCCCTACCCCGCTGCCTACGTACCTCATCTGGACATGAGGATCAGAGACGTCGTAGTTTGTAGAAGCATACTTCAAGCTCTTTGTTTTGATGACGTCAACATTATCCAAGCTCATTCCAGATTGCAAAAAGTCGAGATGACAACAAACGATCAAGACCATGGTTATGCATCATCAATTGAATGTTTCCGATCGATTCAAGCTTTTGTGCTACTCTTTCAAGACTTGTCTCAAGGCTTAGGTATATCAATAATTACTTCTTAAATATGATATACAAGTGTTCAACATAATCTTCATAATTTTATTGCATGTGCATATTTTTTGAAAAAGAAATTGGAACTGGTTTAACACTTTTAACAGAAATATTTTTCTGTATTTTAACAGTGTTAACCGGTTAACCATATGGGTTAACTGGTTAACGGTAGCAATTTTTCAGTTTTGGGGTAACGTTCATAGGCGTTAACCGATTAACCTATTTGGTTAACCGGTTAACACTGAAGAAATGTTGAAAAATTGTTTCCTTTCAAATTCAAATATTTTGTTAAAGTTATACCTCTTCATGATTTTATTTCATAAGTTTTTATACCTTTTCAAAAGAAATTCTTTTCAAATTTTCATACCTTTTTGAATAGGTGTTTCAACTATTATATATTCTAAAAATTTCAAATTCATAAACACCTCCTAGACAAATTCAAATATTTTGATACAATCAAATTCACTTTATTCAAATTATCTTCATCTTTCAAAAGTGTTCATAAGTTCATAATTTTCATATTTTGTCTTGAACACTTGTGTTGAATATTTAATAGTGAATTCTTGATTATAAGAGAAGATCAATTTCATTGATATCATTTCATTGTACTCTCACTCAAAAAACAATACTATAGAAAGTGTCTTTCTATTTTGTGACTTGTGTTCCAAGGATTGTTTGGACATAAGGGTAAGTGTGGCAAGAGGATTGTTCTTGCACACTTGTTTGTATAATTTGCTAGAAAGTAGGCCTCACCATTGAAGGTGTGATAGGTTGTACTGTTCTAAAGAAAACTAGTGGAAATCTCTTTCGTGTTGAAAGGGGACTGGATGTACCTTCGGATTGTGAAGGGAACCAGGATAAACCTCCGTGTGTTCTTTACTTTTCTGCTTTACAATTTTCGTTCTTTAACCGTAAAAGCAAAATCCATCCATCTAAGAAAAAGAATCGAGAAAATTTTGATAACACCTAATTCACCCCCCCCCTCTTAGGCGCATTCTGATTCTACAATTGGCATCAGAGCAGGTTTAGGTTACCTGTTCCTACAAGATCCTTATGGCTTCCGCAAACTCGAACCCCGTTTTCAAAGATGGTGGAAGTAGCAACAAGCCTCCGCTCTTCTCCGGCGAATACTTCGATTTCTGGAAAATCAGAATGAGGGCACATCTTGAAGCCCAAGGAGAAGGCATATGGGAAGCAATCGAAGAAGGTCCGCATAATCCCGTCAATGTGATCAACTGTGTTGGAACGACGAAGTTGAAGAATATGTATGATGAAGATGATAAAAGAAAGATCCTAAATGAGAAGAAAGCAATCAACATACTTCAAAACGCTCTTAGTATGGACAAATTTTTTCGTGTATCACAATGCAAATCGGCGAAGGAAATCTGGGATACTTTGGTAGAAACACATGAAGGAACAACAGAAGTTAAAAGATCAAGGCTTAACACGTTGAGTCAAGAATATGAAGTGTTCCGCATGCAGCCCGGAGAATCTATTGTGGCGTTACAAAAAAGATTTGTTCATCTAACCAACCATTTGATTGCACTTGGAAAGGCCTTCACCAACGATGATCTTAATTTGAAAGTTCTAAGGTCTTTGACAAGGGAATGGCAACCGAAAGTGACCGCAATCTCGGAGAAGAAGAGTCTCTCAACAATGACGTCCGCATCTCTATTCGGCAAACTTCAAGAGCACGAATTGGAACTTGGAAGGCTCGAGAAGCATGAAAGTCAAGAGAAAAAGTCCAAAGGAATTGCTTTGAAGATTGACACGAAGGAGGACAAAGATGACGAGATCTCCGAAGATGAGAACTTCATGCTTCTTGTTAAGAAGCTTGGTAAGTTTTTTAACAAAAATAATAATTCTTCTTTTCCTAAAAAGAATAAACATTTCAGGAAGAAGGATGCATCCACATCGAATCAAGAAGTTACATGCTATGAATGTGGAAAGCAAGGTCACATAAAACCGGATTGTCCAAAACTTGCGAAGAAAGGAGGATTCAAAGGCAAGAAGGACTTCAAGAATAAAAAGGATTATGTCGCGTGGGATGACAATGAAGTTAGTTCCTCATCGGAATCGGAAAGCGACAAATGTGCAAATATGGCGTTAATGGTGTCACATCACTCCGATGAAGAAAATGACGAGGTATGCTTGAAAACAACTTCTACGCAATGGTATCTCGATAGCGGTTGTTCAAAGCATATGACGGGCGACATCAACAAATTTTCAAGTCTAACACTTAAGGCCAAAGGATACGTTACTTACGGTGATGATAACAAAGGAAGAATTCTTGGAGTTGGAACCATTGGTGCATCTCCTCATACAATCATCGAAGAAGTCCTTTATGTGGAAGGCCTTAAACACAACCTTCTTAGCATAAGTCAATTGTGTGACAAAGGGTTCCGAATCAACTTCACAAAGGAGGAATGTTTGATAGAACACAAAGTCACTCATGAACTCTTGCTAAAAGGTAAACGATTTAATAACATTTTTATGATTTCTTTTGATGACTCTCTGTTGCACCCCAAAATTTGCCCTCACAAGACAAGACTTTGTGTACTAAGAGGTTCACAAGGTTCACAAGGTTCACAAGGTTCACAAGGTTCACAAGACATCTCATGAGGTTCACAAGGTTCACAAAGTTCACAATTAGTCAGAAGATTTGACATTTCCCTCAGACAATGCATCCTCCTAAGCAATACATTATAAACTAGGGTTTTGACTTTAATCAGGCTAAATGGATTTCCAAGACTTAAAGTGAGCTTCATAACATCTTATATGTGTCTAAGAATCCCCATGACAAGTTTCAAGACTTTTCTCAAAGGTTTGCTCAGTCAGATGATCAGATAGGTTAAAATCAGTCAAAGTAGTTAAAAAGTCAAACTAAGGTCAACTATGGTCAAAGCAAAGTCAAACTTCATGATTTTTTGCCAACATCAAGTATATGAAGTAAAATTCATCATTTGATCAAGGGTTGATCATGATTCATCAAGGAGATTTCAGATCATCAAGAATCAGGAGTTTCTAAATTAGGGTTTCCTCAGGAAACGTCAACTGAACTTTGACCAGCCATAACTTTCACATGATTCATCAAATTTTCCCCATCCAAAGCTCATTTTAAAGTAAATTGAATTCTCTACAACTTTGTGTCTCACAAGCCAAGCCCAAAAATGCTTCATTTGGAAGGTATGAGCTAAGACATTATAGGTCATTTTAAAAGTCAACAAAAAGTCAACAACTTCAAAAGAGAATAACTTGAGAATGGTAAAAGATATGGACATGAAACCAATGGGGTTGGTTAGAGGACTCTTTAAGCTTTCCAAAATGTCCAAGAACACCCTCATAGCATTAACATTGAAGGATTTGTACCCTTGCAAATTTGGGAAATATTTGAGTGGTTTATGAAGTAAATGGGGTCTTAAAACCATAATTCTTCAAATGGGTTGACTTTTTGGTGACCCAATGTGTTCCATGACATCATGCACGAAATTTATTTAATATTTTCATAATTTTCATAATTTTATTTTTATTTATTATGATTTTTTATATTAAAAATCATTTTAAATTCAAATAAAATATAAAATGATGAAGATTTAAAAATATTTTTCTTCTAGAAAGTCATGAAAGTTAATTGGATCAGATTGATATGAAAATTATGGTGATTGTCTTAAAATAGCAATGTTATATCAAAGAATATTTGAATTGTAAGGCATGATCTTTTTCAATCTCATTGATCCAAAAAGTCCAAAGAACAACCACTTTTCTTGACCTAATTTTTTTCACTTATAAGTATAGAACTCATCACAATGCCAAGGACACGAAAATTGCAGCCTCAAGGATAAGTTTCACAAAGTCAAAATTCATCAAAAATTTGAAATTCGGATTCTAACTTTTTGTGGTTTTTCAGGTGAAATAAGGACATCAATCTCTTCCTTGAACATCACTGATCATGTAGCAATAGTCATATGCATCCCAAACTCAAAGAATTGATCAAACCGAATCAAACTTTTCACACTTTCATGAATTTCTCGTTCTTGTATATTTGTGTAATATAAATCAAATTTGATCATTGTTTCATGTTTGTAATAAGCTGGTGATTGTTTCTGGGATAGTTAATTTGAGTTTTGGTACAGGTTTGAAGAATGGCCATTGTTAGGGTTTGCGGCATCCGTTTAGGGTTTCATCATTTAGCCCAAATAAATGATTTCTAAAGACGTAGAAGAATCGTACACATCATTAGAAATACAATGCCATCATTAATTTCATGAAATTTCACTGTTTGGATAGAGTTTGTGATTCGCAGGTTTAAAAGGGCAGGAAAAATCGCAGGAAGAGTTGTAGGTAATTTCGCAGGAAAACCTGCGAAACCAAGGTTGAAGATGAAGATCTTCGCGCGTTTCAGAAATTCAAAATTTGATATTTATATTTATTGTATTATTTATGTTTTGTTTCACAGGATGACAAACAACCCAGTGGTTGATGCGCGCATGTATGAAGCAAAGGACATGGGTTCGAACCTGTCCTCAGTTATTTTTTGGTGAAAAGTTCATTTATTTTCAGGCTTAAAATATAATGATCAGTACCTATCCCATATTCACAAGCGCGCGTTTGGCCTGGTGGCAGTGGCGTTAGTCCAAGAGATTGAGAGCCTAGGGCGTGGGTTCGATCCCAGCCCCAGGTATGTTTTTGTTCATATTTTCTTTTATTTTGTTTTTGTTTATAATATATTTTAATTAATTTATAATAAATATTTAAAAAAAATGTTTATATTATTTTTTGTATATAATTTCAAAATTCATATTTTTTTTTTTTATAATTAAACTTTATTCTTAAAATTACTTAATATTTATTTTTGTATATTATTAATATTATTTGTTTTGCATAAATAAATTAATAATATTTAGATTAACTCATAAATCCTAATATTTTTATATAAAACCTAATTTTCTTTATAAATCCTAATTTTCTTTTATCAACCCTAATTATATTGTAAATGTTAATTTATTTGTTTATTTTAATTGTATAATTTGTTCATATTATATGTAGTTTTATAATTTAAATAATTTAATTAAGTAGTAAATCCATACTTATTTTTTCTAAATAATTAAAAACCCTAATTTTATTTTATGAATTTAATATGCTTATAATTAGATATTTTTATAATATGTACATAAAATTAAATTATTAGAATTATTAGTCATATATTAGTATATAATTATTATTATTTATTTCTTTTATTAAAATTCTCTTAAAAATACTTATTTATTTAATTTTGAACTTTTAATTTATTTCTATATTATATTGTTATACTAACCATCTTATACTTATTTTTCTGTTTATTGTTACTCACCCTTTTAATTATTTATTTATGTGCTTATTTACTTAAATTATTTTTATTATTATAATGTAATTGTACCCACTATGTAATAGTTGTAGAATTATTCTTATTATTTATTTAAATTGCCATGGTTAGTAAAATAGGGAGTGTAAACATGTTTGTATTTAAAATTGAATTTAGATCATTAATCTCAAGATAAATATATGAATTTGTACACGCACACACATAAGTCGATCTTTGATCGCCATCTCACATTCTTAAGGATACCTCTCATGTTGCCTAAAGAAAAAAGGTCAAGTAAGGTGTATAAAGCAAAGTCCCTTCATTTATTTATATCATCTAGTCCCTTAAAAGATAAAAAGATCAAGTCCCTTCATGGTTGCCTTCGTAAATGATCTTGTCCCTTTCGAATAAAAGATGATAAGTCCCTTCGAATTGCTAAATACACCTTACAGTTGCCTAATCACAGTTGTCCCTTCATTGATCCCTCATACATCCAAGGTAATGACTACCTATTCCTTAATAATAGGGATAGTCTTACCTTTTAAAGGATATTTAAGAACAAAAAAGATTTAACTTAGGGTAGGTTTCTCTTATGTACTTGCTCACCTTTTCAAAACATTTCAAAAACACTTCACATTTCAAAAACACTTCTCATTTCAAACAATTTTCAAAACAAAGGCTTTATATATATCCGTACATGGGTCATTATAAAGTACTTAAGAAAATTTCTAATCACACACTACACTTTTCAAAAACATTTTAAAGTGAGCTAAGTAACTAAGAGCCCATGGATAACCATGGATGTAAAGGGTGCTAACACCTTCCCTTTACATAACCTACCCCCCGAACCCAACAATCTTTTAAGGTCTTTCCTGTTCTTTTATGCCCTTTCCTTTGGATAAAATAAAAGTCGGTGGCGACTCTTGCTATCCGCAACATTTAACTAAAGTCAGTTCTCCCACCGTGTTACAGAACTGGCGACTCTGCTGGGGACTTAATAAAAGAGGGGTACCCTTAGGAATTAGATCACTTTAAAATTGTTTGCCTTGTTTGCTTTATACTTATCTGTTGGGTGCTCTTATGTGTGAAAGATCCTAACCCAGATCTAGTGTACCTTAGGTAAATGGCAATAGACCAAGGAAAATGTACGACGTATACCAATATGGTTGATCTGGTGGCCATAGTTAGGGTGACTTCTTGGTTGGTGCTTATGTTCCTTAAGTCAAGTTGAGGATAATATGAGGCTGCCATATGTTGTCAATACACTAACTAACTTTTAGAACCCTAGTTATCCCATCTTGGCCTTTAGAAAAGTAGTGAGATAACCGGCTTTGGTGAAGACTGAAGTTGGTTGATACTCGATGCTACACTCATTGAGATTCTAAACTTGGAGGGTTTTGGTTGGCAAGTAAGTTGCCTACTGAACAATCACCCTTGTGAAGGATCAATGATATTGAGATCCCTTAGAACCTGGTTACTTTATAGGACAGGATGAACTAACTAAACTTCAGGGGAGGGTACTTACCTTTAAACCTCATGCAAGCCTTCAAACCTAGGGCTATTGTGTGACTTGTTTGTGTGTGCCACATGTTCGTGATTGAGCATAACATCATAGCATCATCATGCATCATAAGCATAGCATTTTCACTAACCATTTCAAGGACCAAAGGATTTATCTTTGTTCTTTGTTGCAGGTCATGGCTTCTGCTCGTAGAAACACTATCAGGATCAACTTTGTAGGAATACCTTCTAAGCTTAAGGAGTTGGTTTCTCAAGTTTCTGAAAACTCCCAGTTTATCAAGAGGCATGGTCACCTACTGGATCTGGTTACTTCAGGGTTCAATGAAGACATGATGAGTGTCCTGTTTCAGTTCTTTGATCCTAAACACCATTGCTTCACATTCCCCGACTATCAGCTGGTTCCTACAATGGAAGAGTTCTCCAAACTTCTGGGTATACCTGTACTTGATCAGAAACCATTCACAAGCTTGGAAAAAGAGCCTAAACCTGAGGTTATTGCTGCAGCTATACATCTGAAGAAGTCAGACATTGTTCTAGAAACGAGAAGCGGAGTTAAGGGTATTCTTGCTAAGGTGTTGATAGTGAAGGCTCAAGTGTTCTTGAAGGCTATGAGCTATGATGCTTTTGAGGAGATCTTGGCCTTGTTGATTTATGGCTTAGTGTTGTTCCCTAATCCAGATCAGTTCATAGACGTTCACGCCTCAACATATTTCTGAGCCACAATCCAGTGCCTACATTACTTGGAGACATCTTGCACTCTCTTCATACTCGTACTACAAAGACACGAGGAACTCTGATGTGCTGCATACCTTTGCTATCTAGGTGGTTTATTTCTCACCTTCCTCGATCAGTGATGAAGAATGAACAAGGGTTCAGGTGGTCTAAGAGAATTATGTCACTTTCACATTCAGATATTCATTGGTGCTCCAGATCTATGGAGAATGTCACTATCATTGACCATTGTGGGGAGTTTCCTAATGTGCCACTTCTAGGCATAAGAGGAGGCATTGCTTACAACCCTTCCTTAACTTTACGACAGTTTGGTTACGCTCGGAGTGATGGTCCTCATGACATGTTGATTCAGGGTATTGTGTTTGACTACGACAACGATTTGCAAGGTTATCGTCAAAGGTTCATACGAGCATGGGGTAAAGTGAACAAGGTTGACAGCAAGACTTTGGAGCCCAAGTACACTATTCCTATGGAAGCTTATCTCAGATGGGTACGATCTCTTGCTCAGACTCTCATGATGCCATATCCTGCCATCCTGCCAGTTACTATGGAGCCTGTTGTTGAAGGAGGTACCTCTTATACCATCCTTCACCCAGATATTCCCACTGACATGGAAGACTTACAGAGGTCCTGGATCCAATTGAGGGAGCAAAGGGGTACTTTCGAGGCTCATTACAAAGCAAGTCAAGAAATAATCCTGGAACTAACAAAGCAACTTCACGAGGAGCGGAATCTCAACTCATACCTCAACACAAAGAGGAAACGTCTATGGGAGACTTAAAACCCCATCTTTTGTATTTATTTCATTTCATTATTTTGTAAGCCCAAGGGGCAAGCAAATTTATTACTAATAAAAGTTTACTTTCTTGGTTGTTTAAGCAAATTTAAATTTTGCGGTCCTTGAAAACATTGCATACGCATTTATACACCATATCATTGCATCACAGGTTTCTTATGTACAGGTTTCTTATCTTCTCGCTGTTTATTTCAGCAATGGCTCTTGAACAAACAGTTAAAGATCTCCAGACACAAAATGCACAGTTCCAAGAGCTGATCCTGAACTTGTCCAAGGGGCAGGATGAATTGAAGACACTGCTGGCCAAAAAAACCAAGAAGACTAGAAGGTCAGGAGGCCTGATCAACATGGGAAGAAGGTTCAGAGGTCCTGTCAAGACCAAAGAACAGGTTGAAGATTATGAGTCTGAAGAGTCTGAGAAAGAGGGAGACAGTCTCCACAATACAATGGGGGATTCTGATTCTGAAGCTAACTACTATCATGAGCCTAATGAAGATAAGTTCAAGATGCTAGTGGATAGAATGGATGCTATGGAATTGCAAAAGTCTTCTGGGCTGGATTTTGAAGACCTAAGTTTGATATCTGGGGGTGGTCATACCCATTGGTTTCAAGGTTCCTACTTTCGTAGTTTATGATGGTGTTTCTTGTCCCAAGCTGCATCTGAGGTCCTATGTCCGGAGAATCCAACCCCATATTGCTGATAAGAAGTTGTGGATCCATTTCTTCCAAGAGAGCTTATCTGGAGCTCAATTGGAATGGTACTATCAGTTGGAGAGTGTCAACATCCGTGATTGGAATGATCTTGCTGAAGCCTTTTTTAAGCAATATCAATACAATGCTGATCTAGCCCCTACTCGCATGCAACTACAAAGCATGTCTATGGGTGCTAAAGAAAATTTCAAGGAGTATGCCCAGAAGTGGAGAGACTTGGCTGGAAGAGTGCAACCCCCTCTAACTGACAGGGAGTTAGTTGATATGTTCATGTGTACGTTGAATGGTCCTTTTTACAGTCATCTCATTGGAAGCTCATCATCTGGCTTCACTGAGTTGATAATGACAAGAGAGCGCGTAGAAAGTGGTATAAGGAGTGGCAAGATCCAAGTGGGTGCTTCTTCATCCAGTGCTACAAAGAAGCCCCCTAGTGGGAAGAAAGAATCAAATGCTGTTTATGGTCAACCTGATCGTAATAGGAGGCATTAATCTGTGAGTGCAGTTCATATCTCCAATCCTACTCCTGCAACACCAGAGCCGCCACAGGGAAATCAGCAGGGGCCTAGAAGGCAGTTCACCAAGCTCAACATGTCACTGGCCCAAGCCTTGCAACACTTGTTGAAGGGTGAACTTATCACTTTGAGGGACCCTCCTCAGAATCCCAATGTTACCTCTCCCAGGTACAATCCTAATGCACGATGTGCATATCATTCAAATTGTCAGGGACATGATACCAATAGTTGTTGGATATTGAAGAATAAGATCCAGGATATGATTGATGTCAGAGAGATAGAGTTTGACCCTCCGGGTACTCCAAACGTGATTACTGCTCCCATGCCAAATCATGAGAAGACTGTCAATGCCATTGATGAAGTTTCACGTATTTCCTTAGTTGCAGATGTGACCACACCATTGTCTGTTATTAAGAAGAAGTTGGTACAAGTTGGGTTCTTTCCAGGTTGTCATGAAGTTTGTTTATATTGTGCTTATAAGCCGGATAGTTGCTGGAAGTTGAAGTACGGAATTCAACGCCTCATGGACAATTACACAATATTGTTTGAGAGGACACCTTCTGTAGAAAGCATGGTTGAACATATAACTAAAGGTGCGAAGGTTGAAGAGGTGGATATGGTTGATAAAGTGCCGGTAAGGATTACTTCCAAGGGACCTGTAAAAACCACTCGTAAGGGTCCAATTAAAATTACTGTTGAAGGCCCTGTGAAGATTGTTGCTGAAGCTAGAGTGGCTCCTATGATCATTACCACTCCTGGTCCTATTCCGTATACTTCTGATAAAGCGGTGCCTTGGCATTATGGTTCCGATGTTTATATTCATGGTGTTAAGCAGGAACCCTTAGCTGAAACACCTGTTGTTGATGAAAACCTTGATGTTGATAATATTGCTGGATCTAGTAAGATCACACGAAGTGGAAGAGTTTTCTCTCCTCCGGTTACCTCCAAGAATACAGTTACTCCAACTACTACCTCCACTGCTGATGCTCGGGGCAAAGGTCCTGTTATTGAACCTGTGCAAACTAATGTACCAACTACTGACGACCTTTCTAAGCAAATGGAAGAAGTATTGAAAATCATTCGCAAAAGTGATTATGATATTGTTGATTAGTTGGGGCATACTCCCTCCAAGATTTCTATGATGTCTTTACTGTTGTGTTCTGAGGCTCATGCCAAAGCCTTGATTAAATTTTTGAAGACTGCTCACGTACCAAATGAGATTTCTGTAGACCAGTTTGAAAATTGTGTGGCACACTTGACCTATGATAATGTTTTAGGTTTCTCCGATGCTGATCTGACTCCTGCCAAGAGGGATCATAACAAGGCTCTACATATCTCTATCGAATGCAGGGGCACTACCCTGTCACATGTGTTAATAGACAATGGTTCCTCGCTGAATGTGTTGCCCAAAGAAGTTCTGAATAAGCTTAGTCCTGAAGATGCTGCGTTGAAGCCCAGTAATATAGTGGTGAAAGCTTTTGATGGCTCGAGAAGAGTGGTGCATGGAGAAATTGATCTCCCAATAAAAGTAGGTTCTCAAGTCTTCAATGCTACTTTTTATGTAATGGATATTCGTCCTTCGTATTCTTGTTTGCTTGGGCGTCCCTGGATCCATGGGGCAGGTGTTGTAACCTCCACCTTACATCAGAAGCTAAGATATCCAGTAGAAGGAAAAGTCGTCACTGTTTACGGAGAGGAAGGATATATAGTTAGCCATGTGAACATCATTAAATATCTTGAAGTGGAAGGTGAATATGTTGAAACTCCATGCCAGACGTTCGAAGTGGTTCCTTGGGTTGTTAATAATTATGAAGCTCCTCCTGTTGTCAAGAAAGTTCCTGTGGTCACCAGAGTACCTCCAACAATGGCCTCCCTCAAAGATGCTAGAGATGTGGTTGATGAAGGTGGTTGTACTATTTGGGGTCAGCTTCCTGACATTCCTTACAAGTCTGACAAATTTGGTTTGGGTTTCACTGCAGAGTCCCAGAAGGTTGTTCGTCGTGCACGTGCTGTTCGTATCACCAATCAGGGGATTGTGAAGAATCAGATCAATGCTGTGGGTGACTATGATGAAGATTATAATCTGGATGCTTGGATTTTTCCTACTGTGGGTGCTGGGCTCAATAATTGGAAAGCTGAAGATGTTATTCCTATCTCCTTTAGTCAGGAGTAAATACTATTACTGTGTTGTTACTTTTAAAGTTTGTAATTTTTGAGCCTTGTGCCTTACCCGGGGCACAATGGTGTGCTTGTTACGGGATGTCATTTCATTTGCATACTTCATTCAATAAAAATCAGTGGACGTTTCGTTTTCGTAAATATTGTGCTCCTTGTCTTTCTTTTATTTTATTTTCTTTTATCACCTATGTGTTCTTACACACACCCACATTACTAAAATGCAGATCCTCATCCACTCTGGATCCTGTTGATAACAGTTCTACTATTGCCAATTATAATTTTGAGAATCCGATCTATCAAGCTGAAGATGGAAATGAGGACGATTGTGAAGTACCTGTAGAGCTTGCTAGGTTGTTACAACAAGAAGAGAAAGCTATACAGCCACATGAAGAGCCAGTCGATGTTGTGAATTTGGGAACTGAAGAAAACAGGAAAGAAGTCAAGATAGGGGCTGAATTAGAGGATGGTGTCAAAAGCAGATTGATTCAGATGTTACATGACTATGTGGAGATCTTTGCTTGGTCCTACGAAGATATGCCAGGGTTGGATACAAACATTGTGGTTCACCGTTTACCAGTAAAAGAAGATTGTCGTCCAAAGAAGCAGAAGGTTCGTCGTATGCGTCCTGAAATGTCAGAGAAGATTAAAGCAGAAGTAATGAAATAGTTTGATGCAGGGTTCTTAGCTGTGAATTCTTATCCTCAATGGGTTACAAATGTGGTGCCGGTGCCTAAGAAAGATGGTAAGGTACGTATGTGTGTAGACTACAGGGATTTGAACAAGGCCAGCCCCAAAGATGACTTTCCACTTCCTCATATTGATGTTCTGGTAGACAACACGGCTCAACATAAAGTATTCTCTTTCATGGATGGTTTCTCTGGTTACAATCATATCAAGATGGCACCTGAAGATATGGAGAAGACAACATTTGTTACACAGTGGGGCACTTTTTGCTATAAAGTGATGCCATTCGGTTTGAAGAATGCAGGGGAAACATATCAGCGTGCTATGGTGGCTTTGTTTCATGATATGATTCATCATGAGATAGAGGTATATGTGGATGATATGATAGCCAGGTCCCAAAATGAAGAGCAACATCTGGATCATCTGCATAAGTTGTTTGAGAGATTGAAGAAATATAAGTTGAGATTGAATCCAAACAAATGTACTTTTGGAGTAAGGTCTGGTAAACTCCTGGGTTTCATCGTCAGTGGAAAAGGTATTGAAGTAGACCCTGCAAAAGTGAAAGCTATACAAGAGATGCCAGCTCCCCGTACTGAGAAGGAAGTTAGAGGTTTCTTGGGACGATTGAATTACATTGCAAGATTTATTTCCCAATTAACAGCTACCTGTGATCCAATCTTCAAGTTGTTGAAGAAAGATCAGGTAATGGAGTGGAATGATGAATGCCAGACTGCCTTTGATGAAATCAAGAAATATCTTCTAGAACCTCCCATTTTGATGCCACCAGTTGACGGAAGACCCTTGATTATGTACTTAACAGTGTTAGACAACTCAATGGGGTGTGTATTGGGGCAACATGACGAGTTTGGTCGAAAAGAGCAGGCAATATACTACCTTAGCAAAAAGTTTACCGACTGTGAAACAAGATATTCACTGCTCGAGAAAACTTGATGCGCTTTGGCATGGGCTGCTCGCCGACTAAGACAGTATATGTTGACTCATACCACCTTATTGATTTCGAAGATGGATCCAATCAAGTACATATTCGAGAAACCTGCTCTCTCCGGACGAATAGCAAGATGGCAAATGATCTTGACAGAATATGACATACAGTATACTACTCAGAAGGCCATTAAAGGAAGTGTTGTAGCTGATCATTTGGCTCATCAAGCAGTAGATGATTACCAGTCAATGAGTTTTGAGTTCCCCGATGAAGACATTATGATTATTACCAAAGAACCTGGACAATATGACGGACCTGAACAAGGATCCCGATGGACTATGGTTTTTGATGGAGCTTCTAATGCACTTGGTAATGGTGTTTGTGTTGTGATCAGTTCCCCTGAAGGTTGTCATACCTCGATTACTGCCAGACTTTGTTTCTATTGTACCAATAACATGGCTGAGTATGAGGTATGTATCCTGGGTATCAAAGCTGCCATTGATATGAAGATTCAGTTCCTAGACGTATATGGAGATTCAGCCCTGGTAGTAAGTCAGATCAAAGGAGATTGGGATAACAAACATGATAATCTCATTCCTTACAGAGAGCATGTGTTGTCTTTGATCCCACATTTCAAAGAGATTACCTTTGGACATATTCCACGAAGAGAGAACCAATTGGCAGATGCATTAGCCACCATGGCATCCATGTTTGAGATCAGATGGGATGATGAAGCTCCCAAGATTACTATTGATAGATTTGAGAAGCCTGCATACTGCAATGAGATTGACACTGAAGAAGCAAAAGAGAAACCTTGGTTCTATGAAGTGAAAAGATATCTTGAAGCTCAGGAGTTCCCTGAAGGGGCATCTGTCAAAGATAAGAAGTTTCTGAGGAGGTTTTCTGCTAAGTTCTTTTTGAGTAATGGCATTTTGTACAAGCGCAATCAGGATTCAACTTTGCTTCGTTGTGTGGATAAGAAGGAAGCAACCGAGATTATGGAAGATATGCATGATGGGATCTTTGGCACTCATTCTAGTGGTCATACCATGGCGAAGAAGATATTGAGAGCAGGTTACTATTGGTCTACCATGGAAGCTGACTGCTATCAACATTCCAGAACGTGTCATAAGTGTCAAATTTATGCGGATAAAGTACATACACCTCCATCACCATTGAATGTGTTGACTGCTCCTTGGCCTTTTGCCACGTGGGGCATTGATATGATTGGTGAGATCAAACCTACTGCTTCTAATGGGCATCGTTTCATCTTGGTTGCTATTGATTACTTTACAAAGTGGGTAGAGGCAGCTTCATTTGCATCTGTTACTAAGAATGTGGTGGCTCGATTCATTAAGAATAATCTCATATGTAGGTATGGAATCCCTGAAAGGATTATTACTGACAATGGCTCTAACCTGAACAATACTATGATTACTGATCTCTGCATGCAGTTCAAGATTAAGCATCACAACTCTTCTCCGTATCGTCCAAAGATGAATGGGGCAATAGAAGCTGCTAATAAGAACATTAAAAAGATTCTACAGAAGATGACTGTCACTTACAAGGATTGGCACGAGATGTTACCATTTGCTCTTCATGGTTATCGTACTACAATACGTACTTCAACAGGGGAAACCCCATTCTCCGTAGTATATGGTATGGAAGCAGTTCTGCCCATTGAAGTTCAGATTCCCTCCTTAAGAATTATGAAGGATGCAGGCTTGAATGAAGATGAGTGGATTCAGACTCGACTTGACCAGATAAATTTGATTGATGAGAAGAGGTTGGCAGCTGTTTGTCATGGCCAGATGTACCAGAAACGAATGATCAAAGCTTTTAATAAGAAGGTTAAGCCAAAGGTATATCAGGCTAGTGATTTGGTAATCAAGCGTATCATATTACCACAGGGTGATCCTAGGGGCAAGTGGACTCCTACATATGAAGGACCATTTGTAGTCAAGACGGTATTCTCAGGAGGTGCCATGATACTTACTACTATGGATGGTGAAGACTTCCCACGGCCTGTAAACGCAGACATAATTAAAAAATACTACGCATAAAAAGAGACCCGCTAGGTCGACTGGCCTAGGCAAAAATAAGGGCATCCCGGCGAACCAAAAGGGTTCGGGCAAAAATTAGGGATATATATATAAAATGTACACCCGGCAAGTCGAAAACCTGAAAAGGCGGCTTGGGCAAAAAAGGGTATCCTGGTGGATTGAAAACCTGAAAGGGCAATCCAGGCAAAAGTTAGGGATTAAAGCGTATGACTATGTCTCGTTTGGATCACCCATGAAACTACAACCAGTTGTGCTACTTACTTAAGCTCGAACAGATAAAGATCAACCCAATCATTTCCGTCTCGACAGCAGAAGATGAGATACTTGAAGATAATGGCAATAGTAGAATTGAAACTCAATAGGATTATTTCCCACATAGCTGATTTTCTTTGTTTTGTAAAAAAATTTACGACGAATTCCTCTTACTAGGATTTCTGTCTCCTTGTACAAACTTGCCTATATAGGTCACTTTGTGATATAAATAAAATTCCATCTTGGAATCCAGATTTACTTTTACCCTATTTACATAAGCGAAACGTCCATTGGTTGTGTTTGAATGTATGTATGCTTTTGAATATGATTGATGTTTACCAGAAATGCATAAATGCTTAATATGATTGATGTTTACCAGAAATGCATGAAAATGCAGTAATAGTATTTAATAAGGACGAACGAGGGAAGGAATTCAACTAAGCTTCGCCAGTTCATCCCCACCAGACAGCTACAAGTCCCCCAGTAGGGCAAATTCATCTTCATAAATACTTCGAGTCACATCTCCCCTGGAATTCATATCCATCTCTTTTATCCTCAGACGGATAGTCGAGAATTTATTCTTTCAATAGGAGTACGACGAACAAAGACGGGATGTTATGGATACCATACTATTAAACGAAGACGGGAGGTTATGAATACTATGTTATCAAGCGAGACGGGAACGAGTTCCTCATATTCTTCACTATATTATCAAACAAGACAGGAATGAGTTCCTCATATTCTTCAGCAACAAATCGGGATTTATTTTCCCTGGCCAGCAATTGTTATACGAAGATATCCAGACACTTCAGGCTGCATGATTCATACATACATCATATACATCATACCATAACATATATATATATATCCATAAGTACATAATACATTTACTTAGGTGCATCATACTATGCATGCATACATAATGCATAAACTAATATTTCCCTTGCAGGATAGTTATATGCAGGTAAAACAATATCAACAACTTACAACGGGTCAGAAATGATCCATACACTACTCAAGATGTCCTCGAATAGCAGGCAAACGGTCTGTAAAAAGATCCATTCCCTGGTTCAAGACATCTTTCAGAAGAACAAATCCTGACGTTCTTTTGACCCTTAAGAGCAAATCCTGACGCTCTTTTGGCCCCTTATTCAAGACTTTTTCAGAAGAACAAATCCTGACATTCTTTTGACCCTTAAGAGCAAATCCTGACGCTCTTTTGGCCACTTGTTCAAGACATTATTCAGAAGAACAAATCCTGACGTTCTTTTGACATTGGAGAATAGGCGAACAGTCTGTAATCCAAGATACCTCCAGAAGAGATAATTATCACAAGATTCATTTCTACTGGTCCATTCAACAATTTAAATCATGTTGCATAAATGATTCAGAGACGGCCTATACAAAGACCTAGTACTGATATCCAGTATCAACATAAAGACATCATCACATCCTGATACTTTAGATGGCATCTCCAAGCCCATCTCCAGTTCATCCTGATGGCATCTCTAAGCCCATCTCCAGTTCATCCTGATGGCATCTCTAAGCCCATCTCCAGTTCTATCAAGTGGCATCTTCAAGCCCACACAAGCATATACAACTAATCATCAGTATTACTCTACGCACTGGTGAGTGCAAATTTTTGGGCTTTTATGTTCAATCCCCTTCAACCTTCCAGGTCACGAATGGCACATATACCAATCTAACCCCTCAGGTTTCAGAAAATTGAACAGGGGCAGCTGTTGCACCCCAAAATTTGCCCTCACAAGACAAGACTTTGTGTACTAAGAGGTTCACAAGGTTCACAAGACATCTCATGAGGTTCACAAGGTTCACAAGGTTCACAAAGTTCACAATTAGTCAGAAGATTTGACATTTCCCTCAGACAATGCATCCTCCTAAGCAATGCATCCTAAACTAGGGTTTTGACTTTAATCAGGCTAAATGGATTTCCAAGACTTAAAGTGAGCTTCATAACATCTTATATGTGTTTAAGAATCCCCATGACAAGTTTCAAGACTTTTCTCAAAGGTTTGCTCAGTCAGATGATCAGATAGGTTAAAATCAGTCAAAGCAGTTAAAAAGTCAAACTAAGGTCAACTATGGTCAAACCAAAGTCAAACTTCATGATTTTTTGCCAACATCAAGTATATGAAGTAAAATTCATCATTTTATCAAGGTTTGATCATGATTCATCAAGGAGATTTCAGATCATCAAGAATCAGGAGTTTCTAAATTAGGGTTTCCTCAGGAAACGTCAACTGAACTTTGACCAGCCATAACTTTCACATGATTCATCAAATTTTTCCCATCAAAAGCTCATCTTAAAGGAAATTGATTTCTCTACAACTTTGTGTCTCACAAGCCAAGCCCAAAAATGCTTCATTTGGAAGGTATGAGCTAAGACATTATAGGTCCTTTTAAAAGTCAACAAAAAGTCAACAACTTCAAAAGAGCATAACTTGAGAATGGTAAAAGATATGGACATGAAACCAATGGGGTTGGTTAGAGGACTCTTTAAGCTTTCAAAAATGTCCAATAACACCCTAATAGCATTAAAATTTAAGGATTTGTACCCTTGCAAAGTTGGGAAATTTTTTAGTGGTTTATGAAGTAAATGGGGTCTTAAAACCATAATTCTTCAAATGGGCTGACTTTTTGGTGACCCAATGTGTTCCATGACATCATGCAGGAAATTTATTTAATATTTTCATAATTTTATTCATTTTATTTTTATTTATTATGATTTTTTATATTAAAAATCATTTTAAATTCAAATAAAATATAAAATGATGAAGATTTAAAAATATTTTTCTTCTAGAAAGTCATGAAAGTTAATTGGATCAGATTAATATGAAAATTATGGTGATTGTCTTAAAATAGCAATGTTATATCAAATAATATTTGAATTTTAAGGCATGATCTTTTTCAATCTCATTGATCCAAAAAGTCCAAAGAACAACCACTTTTCTTGACCTAATTTTGTTCACTTATAAGTATAGAACTCATCACAATGCCAAGGACACGAAAATTGCAGCCTCAAGGATAAGTTTCACAAAGTCAAAATTCATCAAAAATTTGAAATTCGGATTCTAACTTTTTGTGGTTTTTCAGGTGAAATAAGGACATCAATCTCTTCCTTGAACATCACTGATCATGTAGCAATAGTCATATGCATCCAACTCAAAGAATTGGTCAAACCGAATCAAACTTTTCACACTTTCATGAATTTCTCGTTCTTGTATATTTGTGTAATATAAATCAAATTTGATCATTGTTTCATGTTTGTAATAAGCTGGTGATTGTTTCTGGGCTAGTTAATTTGAGTTTTGGTACAGGTTTGAAGAATGGCCATTGTCAGGGTTTGCGGCATCCGTTTAGGGTTTCATCGTTTAGCCCAAATAAATGATTTCTAAAGACGTAAAAGAATCGTACACATCATTAGGAATACAATGCCATCATTAATTTCATGAAATTTCACTGTTTGGATAGAGTTTGTGATTCGCAGGTTTAAAAGGGCAGGAAAAATCGCAGGAAGAGTTGTAGGTAATTTCGCAGGAAAACCTGCGAAACCAAGGTTGAAGATGAAGATCTTCGCGCGTTTCAAAAATTCAAAAATTGATATTTATATTTATTGTATTATTTATGTTTTGTTTCACAGGATGACAAACAGCCCAGTGGTTGATGCGCGCATGTATGAAGCAAAGGACATGGGTTCGAACCTGTCCTCAGTTATTTTTTGGTGAAAAGTTCATTTATTTTCAGGCTTAAAATATAATGATCAGTACCTATCCCATATTCACAAGCGCGCGTTTGGCCTGGTGGCAGTGGTGTTAGTCCAAGAGATTGAGAGCCTAGGGCGTGGGTTCGATCCCAGCCCCAGGTATGTTTTTGTTCATATTTTCTTTTATTTTGTTTTTGTTTATAATATATTTTAATTAATTTATAATAAATATTTATAAAAAAATGTTTATATTATTTTTTGTATATAATTTCAAAATTCATATTTTTTTTTATAATTAAACTTTATTCTTAAAATTACTTAATATTTATTTTTGTATATTATTAATATTATTTGTTTTGCATAAATAAATTAATTATATTTAGATTAACTCATAAATCCTAATATTTTTATATAAAACCTAATTTTCTTTATAAATCCTAATTTTCTTTTATCAACCCTAATTATATTGTAAATGTTAATTTATTTGTTTATTTTAATTGTATAATTTGTTCATATTATATGTAGTTTTATAATTTAAATAATTTAATTAAGTAGTAAATCCATACTTATTTTTTCTAAATAATTAAAAACCCTAATTTTATTTTATGAATTTAATATGCTTATAATTAGATATTTTTATAATATGTACATAAAATTAAATTATTAGAATTATTAGTCATATATTAGTATATAATTATTATTATTTATTTCTTTTATTAAAATTCTCTTAAAAATACTTATTTATTTAATTTTGAACTTTTAATTTATTTCTATATTATATTGTTATACTAACCATCTTATACTTATTTTTCTGTTTATTGTTACTCACCCTTTTAATTATTTATTTATGTGCTTATTTACTTAAATTATTTTTATTATTATAATGTAATTGTACCCACTATGTAATAGTTGTAGAATTATTCTTATTATTTATTTAAATTGTCATGGTTAGTAAAATAGGGAGTGTAAACATGTTTGTATTTAAAATTGAATTTAGATCATTAATCTCAAGATAAATATATGAATTTGTACACGCACACACATAAGTCGATCTTTGATCGCCATCTCACATTCTTAAGGATACCTCTCATGTTGCCTAAAGAAAAAAGGTCAAGTAAGGTGTATAAAGCAAAGTCCCTTCATTTATTTATATCATCTAGTCCCTTAAAAGATAAAAAGATCAAGTCCCTTCATGGTTGCCTTCGTAAATGATCTTGTCCCTTTCGAATAAAAGATGATAAGTCCCTTCGAATTGCTAAATACACCTTACAGTTGCCTAATCACAGTTGTCCCTTCATTGGTCCCTCATACATCCAAGGTAATGACTACCTATTCCTTAATAATAGGGATAGTCTTACCATTTAAAGGATATTTAAGAACAGAAAAGATTTAACTTAGGGTAGGTTTCTCTTATGTACTTGCTCACCTTTTCAAAACATTTCAAAAACACTTCACATTTCAAACAATTTTCAAAACAAAGGCTTTATATATATCCGTACATGGGTCATTATAAAGTACTTAAGAAAATTTCTAATCACACACTACACTTTTCAAAAATATTTTAAAGTGAGCTAAGTAACTAAGAGCCCATGGATAACCATGGATGTAAAGGGTGCTAACACCTTCCCTTTACATAACCTACCCCCCGAACCCAAAAATCTTTTAAGGTATTTCCTGTTCTTTTATGCCCTTTTCTTTGGATAAAATAAAAGTCGGTGGCGACTCTTGCTATCCGCAACATTTAACTAAAGTCAGTTCTCCCACCGTGTTACACCCTCTCTTGAAGGTGAAGTGCTTAATGGCAAACAACAACGATGCATGGCTTTGGCATAAGAGGATTGCTCACATTCACATGGAGCACTTGAATAAATTATTAAAGCATGATCTAGTTGTTGGTCTTCCAAAGATGAAGTTTATCAAGGATAAGCTTTGTGATGCATGTCAAAAAGGGAAGCAAACCAAAACATCCTTCAAGACCAAGAAAGTGATATCTACTACAAGACCGTTCCATTTGTTACATATGGATCTTTTCGGTCCATCAAGAACAAAAAGCTTCGGAGGTAACGTTTTTGCACTAGTTATTGTTGATGATTTCTCTAGATATACTTGGACTTTGTTTTTAGTGCAGAAAAGTGATGCTTTTAAAGCATTCAAGAAGTATGCCAAGCAAATTCAAAATGAGAAGTCACTCTCAATTGTTTCCATAAGAAGCGACCATGGTGGCTAGTTTCAAAATTCATCATTTGAAGATTTTTGTGAAGAGCATGGAATCTCTCACAACTTTTCCGCACCAAGGACTCCTCAACAAAACGGTGTCGTAGAAAGGAAGAATATGGCACTAGTGGAACTTGCAAGGACAATGCTTAGCGACTCGAATCTTCCTAAATATTTTTGGACGGATGCGGTTAGCACGGCTTGTTTTGTATGTAACCGTGTCAATATTCGACTTATTCTCAAGAAGACCCCTTATGAGTTGTTCAAGGGAAGGAAACCCAACATATCTTTCTTCCACATATTCGGATGCAAATGCTTCGTTCTCAACAAAGGTAAGGACAACCTTGGTAAGTTTGATGAGAAATCCGATGAAGGTATTTTTCTTGGATATTCTCTATCAAGTAAAGATTTTAGAATTTTCAATAAACGTACTCTTACCATTGAAGAATCCATACATGTTTCGTTTGATGAGACTAACCCCTCGAAAGAGGATAATATTATTGTGGATAATGATGATGATGTAGTAGATCTATCACAACAACAAAAGGAGATATCAAAAGAACAAGCAATTTCACAAGAAGAAAAGTCACCAACCATTGAAGAACATCAAGATCTTCCAAAAGAATGGAGAACTCATAGAGATCACCCGATAGATAAAGGTATCGGTGATATTAGCCAAGGCGTTGCAACTCGACTCAATCTCAAGGATGCTTGCCTCAACATGGCGTTCGTGTCTCAAATTGAACCAACAAAAATCGATGAAGCCTTAGGCGACGATCAATGGATAATAGCTATGCAAGAAGAACTCAACCAATTCGAAAGGAACCAAGTTTGGACTCTTGTACTAAGACCGGACAACAAACATATCATAGGCACAAGATAGGTGTTCAAGAACAAACTTGACGAGAATGGAATCATAGTTCGTAACAAAGCAAGATTGGTCGCACAAGGCTACAACCAAGAAGAAGGAATCGACTTTGATGAAACATTCGCTCCGGTAGCAAGGTTAGAAGCAATTAGATTATTACTTGCTTACGCTTGTTCTATGAATTTTCAGTTGTACCAGATGGATGTCAAAAGTGCTTTCCTAAACGGTTACATCAATGAAGAAGTTTACGTCAAACAACCTCCCGGTTTTGAAGACTTCAAAAACCTGTATCATGTCTACAAGTTGAAGAAGGCTCTTTATGGCTTAAAGCAAGCACCAAGGGCTTGGTATGATCGCCTTAGCAACTTCCTATGTGAGAAATATTTTACTAAAGGAAAGGTTGACAAGACTTTGTTCATCAAGAATCTTAAGGGTAACACCTTACTTGTTCAAGTCAATGTCGACGACATCATCTTCGGTTCAACAAACAAAGATCTTTGCGAAGAATTCTCTCTTATGATGCAAGGAGAATTCGAGATGTCCATGATGGGAAAGATGAACTACTTCCTTGGTTTACAAATCAAGCAAACAAAGGATGGCATCTTCATCAACCAATCCAAGTATTGCAAGGAGTTATTGAAAAGATTTGATATGGACAATTGCAAAGAGATGTTTACTCCAATGGGATCCGAAACGTATGTTGATCAAGATCTTTCCGGCACTTCAATAGATATTACAAAGTATCTAGGTATGATCGGTTCACTCTTATATTTGACGGCGAGCCGTCCTGACATAATGTTTAGTATTTGTTTGTGTGCCCGCTTTCAAGCTAATCCGAAGGAATCACATCTCACTGCCGTGAAGAGGATCATGAAGTATCTCAAAGGAACGACGCACGTCGGACTATGGTATCCTAAAGGTAGTACTTGTTCTTTAATTGGTTATTCTGACGCTGATTATGCAGGATGTAAGACCGATAGAAAAAGTACAATTGGTACTTGTCACATTCTCGGGAATGCTCTAGTGTCGTGGGCATGCAAGAAGCAAGCATGCGTTGCACTTAGCACGGCCGAAGCGGAGTACATTGCAGCAGGAATTTGTTGTGCTCAAATCTTGTGGCTTAAACAACAACTTCTCGATTTCGGTATAGATCTCGGTTGTATCCCTCTCCGGTGTGACAACACAAGTGCCATCAATATCACGAAGAATTCGGTCATGCATTCAAGAACAAAGTGTCGCTCCCGATAAATGGGAAATGGCCCCGGATAAAGGTACAGACGCGAACGGTCGGCGAAAGGATGATGCGAGAACACACAGGAGTGAACTCACGGGGAATGAATAGAGTCGCCAGCTAGGCATTTTTATCCCGAAGGAAAGGTAATGCTGCATAGACCTAGAAAGATATGGATAAGACGGTTGCGAACCAGAGAGACTGAGAAAGAGGGTTGGTTACAACCTGGGAAGGTATTAGCACCCAGATTGTCCGTCGTACTCGACGGGATCCACGCTTAAAAGATTTGTGTTTTAAAGGGGTAGTGTCAGTGCAATTTGTGTATAAAGAGCTGGAAAAGGATGTACAGGTGTCAGTGTAAAAGAAGTGTAAAGTGTATAAATGATGTGTCAGTGTAAGAATGAGAATGAATTGCTCAAGATAATGAGGCCAAGAAAATAAAGCTGGAAAGAGGGGGAATATACAGAGACTTTTGTTCGATAACTGTTAAGTTATGCCTACGTATCCTCTCGTGCAATGAGGAAGTCAGAACACCGTAGTTCGACCCAAAGAGACTGAAAGGTAAATTGACTTGTGAATTGCTTACTTGCCTATGCTCAAGTGTAAGACCTGTCTGGCTCAGGTGCAAACTGTCTTGCATTAGACGGAAGAAGCAGATTCTCGTTTATGAGTGAGTGAGATGAGAAAAGAATCCCGGAGGAAACGATTATTGTTTGTTTTTTTGTATTTTCAGTCTTTTATTGCTTTTGGAGTTTGTCATAAGAAAATGAGCTTAAGCCTAAACCAATGGATTTAGTAAACTCATCACATCTTCCCTCTGATTAGGGGTAATGAGAATACCTTAAGTGTGAAGTCAGCTTCTCACACTTAATCACCATGATGTAGGATTAAGATCATTAACCTACTTGTAATTATTTAAATGTTTTTTGGTGTTTTTGTTTAGTGTTAAGTAATGAGATTAAGCCATAATCAGGGATTAAACAGACTCATTACACCATCCTAATAGAAGGATAATAAATGAGAGTGTTTAAGCTGAGGAAAGCTCCTCAACTTAGTCCATGATTAGGGATTAAACTCATGACAAAGCAAAGCCTTTATTAAGTGGATTTTAGTTAATGATATGATGAAGAAGTGAGTTTTATGGTTGGTAAGACAATCTTGAGGGGGACTTGTCCATTAACACTAGGGTTAGTCCTTCTTAACCAATTAAGGAAGAATTAGAACCCTAATGCAAGGCCCAAGTTACAAGCTTGATGTCTTGATGATTATTAAGTGAATTGATTAAGAGATTTAAACATATTAAGGGTTTAACACTTAGGATTAAAGTTATACACTCCATCCTAATAGAAGGATGCAGGCATAAGCTTAATCACAAAGCCTTAAAGCCTTTAGGGTTTAGTCTCTGATTATGAGATGAGAAGAGAAGACTCAAAGAGACACAAAGGTAAAACTAAATTGGGTACTAATCAAAACCCTAATCATAGTCATGCTTGGTTATTCCTAAGGTTTGTGAGGTTTAACAAGAGAAATCTTCAGAGGAACCACCAGATAGCAGATGAAAGGAGCCAAGAGAAGCAAAGTAACTTGCTTCATTTAAGAAGACAAGTCACTTGAAGAAAGAAAGTAAGAAGAGAAAGAAAGAGCAAGCTCAATCTCAAACACAAGATAAAATGCAGCAATGATGCATAAGAGAGATGAAAAGAAAATGTGAGAAGTGAAGGCAAATTCACTTCTCAAAGTGACTTACCACCTGAAAAGTTAGTGAAACAAATGCAATGCAAAATGAGATGAAATGGCATGATGCAAAACAAAACCAGAAGCATATATGAGATGATAATGATGTTGTGAGATGATGCAAACATGAAACAAGGCATGGGGATGATCCTACAAACAAATGAATGCAAGAGGAGCATGCTTAGAACCATGAACATACATGAAAAGTTATGAAATGCAAATGACATACAACATGGAAAATGCAAGATTCAATGATCAAACATGCTTCTAATATGTCTTAAGATGTCTAATGAATCAAATGGAAGCATAAAATGTCATGGCAAGTCATGGTATGCAAGCAAATACAAGATGAATGCAAAAGGAAGCCCAAATTAGGGTTTATGATCAATGCACAAAACAAAAACCAAAACCAGAAGAAAACATCAAGATAAAAAATTGAAAATGCACTCAAAGGAAACCTAAACCTACATTAACTCACTGCCCAAAGGGGGGTTCTAACTCTTAACCTAATTAGGGTTATGAATTTCCTAAGATTTCTAGGGTTTTAAGGTACCTTAACAAGAAAAATGTCAAACAAATTGAAAATGAAAGATCAAATCAAGCCAATTTAATCTCACAAACTACATGATATGCAAGACACAATGCAAAAAGAACCAAAGTCCAACTCTTAAAGGATAGGCAAAAGTGATTTTTTGAAGTTTGGATCAAAATAATGCTTTGAAATAGAATTAATTCCATGGAAAATTATCAAAATGCATCAAGATCAAAAAAGAAATTTGGTTTTAGGGTTGGACAATGCTTCTAAATGATTTTAAAGGTTTCATGAATTTTTTGGTGATTTTTAAATACCTAAAAGTATTTTTAATTAATTAATTCTCATTAATTAATTAAAAATAAACTTTTAAATGATTTAAAAATATTTTTAATGCAAAAAATAAAAATAAAAAATGTTTTTGGTTTCTGAAAATTAATAAAAGTTTGTACAAAAATTTTCAGAATTTTAAAAATTGTTTTGCTATTTTAAATTAAATGGAGAAAACAAATGAAATAAAATGGAAAATAAAATGAAAATAAACTGAAAATGGAAAAGTATGCAAGATCAAGGGCTGACATTCAAACATACGCGCGCGGGAGTGGACTTGGCGCCATATCCAAAGGCTGAGATTCAAAATTCGCTAATTAAATGATTAAACCCTAATCACTCTCAGGCGACCGGAACACTGTTCCGGTCGTCTTCTCCGGCTAGCTCATCTCTCAATCTCTCTCAATATGCCATGAAATCATGTCAAACTCTCCAGATCAACTAAACTAACATCCCTAAACAACAATCCAGCAACAAAATCCATTTATTTCTACTCAAGAACAAGATACGAATCAAACATCAAAAATTGCAGAAATTTCAGAAACACCATACAAGCTCATTTCTCAATCTTTTTCAAAAGTAAAAGGCTCAGTGAACTCAGGTGTCGCTCCCGATAAATGGGAAATGGCCCAGATAAAGGTACAGACGCGAACGGTCGGCGAAGGAGGGATGTGAGAACACACAGGAGTGAACTCACGGGAAATGAATAGAGTCGCCAGCTAGGCATTTTTATCCCGAAGGAAAGGTAATGCTGCATAGACCTAGAAAGATATGGATAAGACGGTTGAGAACCAGAGAGACTGAGAAAGGGGGTTGGTTACAACCTGGGAAGGTATTAGCACCCAGATTGTCCGTCGTACTCGACGGGATCCACGCTTAAAAGATTTGTGTTTTAAAGGGGTAGTGTCAGTGCAATCTGTGTATAAAAGAGCTGGAAAAGGATGTACAGGTGTCAGTGTAAATGAAGTGAAGTGTGATATGTATATTGTCAGTGTAAGAACAAAGATGAAGTGCTCATGATAATGAGGCTAAAGAATAAAGCTGAAAGAGGGGGAATATACAGAGACTTTTGTTCGATAACTGTTAAGTTATGCCTACGTATCCTCTCGTGCAATGAGGAAGTCAGAACACCGTAGTTCGACCCAAAGAGACTGAAAGATGAATTGACCTGTGAACTGCTTACTTGTCAATGCTCAAGTGTATGACCTGTCTGGCTCAGGTGCAAACTGTCTTGCATTAGACGGAAGAAGCAAGTTCTCGTTTATGAGTGAATGAGATGAGAGAAGAATCCCGGAGGAGACGATTATTGTTTGTTTTTGAGTTTTCAGTCTTTTATTGCTTTTGGAGGTTTGTCATAGATTAATGAGCTTAAGCCTAAACCAATGGGTTAGTAAACTCATCACATCTTCCCTATGATTAGGGGTAATGAGAGTACCTTAAGTGTGAAGTCAGCTTCTCACACTTAATCACCTTTGATGTAGGGTTAAGATCATTAACCTACTTGTGATTATTTAGATGTTTTGGTTGTTTTTGTTTAGTGTTAAGTAATGAGATTAAGCCATAATCAAAGATCAAACAGACTCATTACACCATCCTAATAGAAGGATAATAGATGAGAATGTTTAAGCTGAGGAAAGCTCCTCAGCTTAATCCATGATTAGGGATTAAACTCATGGCAAAACAAGGCCTTTATTAGGTGGATTTTAGTTAATGGTATGATTAAGAAATGAGTTTTATGATTGGTAAGACAACTTGAGGGGGACTTGTCCATTAACACTAGGGTTAGTCCTTCTTAACCAATTAAGGAAGAATTAGAACCCTAATGCAAGGCCCAAGTTACAAGTGTGATGTCTTGATAGTTATTAAGTGAATTGATTAAGAGATTTAAACACATTAAGGGTTTAACACTTAGGATTAAAGTTATACACTCCATCCTAATAGAAGGATGCAGGCATAAGCTTAATCACAAAGCCTTAAAGCCTTTAGGGTTTAGTCTCTGATTATGAGGTGAGAAGAGAAGACTCCAAGAGACACAAAGGTAAAACTAAGTGGGGGACTAATCAAAACCCTAATCATTGTCATGCTTGGTTGCTCCTAAGGTTTGTGAGGTTTAAGAAAGAAGTCTTCAATGGAACCACCAGGAAGCAGATGAATGGAGCAAGGAAAAGCAAAGTAACTTGCTTCAATCCAGAAGTCAAGTCACTTGAAGAAAGAAAGCAAGAAGGAGAAGAATGAGCAAGCTCAATCTCTAACACATAACAAAATGCAGCATGGATGCATAGAAGAGATGAAAGGAAGTTGTGAGAAGTGAAGGCAAATTCACTTCTCAAAGTTGCTTACCACCTGAAAAGTTAGCAAAGGAATGCAATGTAATGCAAAATGGGATGAAATGACATGGTTCAAACCAAAACCAGAAGCATATACATGATGATAATGATGCTTTGGGATGATGCAAACATGAAACAACACATGGGGATGATCATACAAGCTCATGGATGCAAATGAAGCAAGTTAAGACACATGAACATACATGAAAAGCTATGAAATGCAAATGGCATACAACATGGCAAATGCAAGATGCAATGATCAAACATGCTTTCAATATGTCTTAAGATGTTACATGAATCAAATGGATGCACAAAATGCTATGGCAAGTCAAGGTATGCAAGCAAATGCAAGATGAATACATATGGAAGCCCAAATTAGGGTTTATGATCAAAGCATCAAACAAAAACCAAAATCAGAAGCAAACATCAATATAAAAAATTGAAAATGCACTCAAAGGATCCCTAATCCTATACTAACTTACTGCCCAAAGGAGAAGCTCCAACTCTTAACCTAATTCAAGTTATGATTTTCCTAAGTTTTCTAGGGTTTTAGGGTTCCTTAACAAGAAAAATGCCAAACAAATGGAAAATGAAAGATCAAATCATGCCCATTTAATCTCAAAAACTACATGCTAAACACAATGCAATGCAAAAAGAATCAAGGTCCAACTCTCAATGGTTAGGCAGAAATGATTTTTTGAAGTTTGGATCAAGATAATGCCTTAAAATGATTTTAATTCCATGGAAAATTCTCAAAATGCATCAAGATCAAAAAAGAAATTTGGTTTGAGGGTTGGACAATGTTTCTAAATGTTTTTAAATGTTTCATGAATTTTTTGGTGATTTTTAAATACCTAAAAGCATTTTTAATTAATTAATTCTCATTAATTAATTAAAAATAAACTTTTAAATATTTAAAAATACTTTTTAAATGCAAAAAATAAAAATAAAAATGTTTTTGGTTTCTGAAAATTAATAAAAGCTTGTATAGAAAATTTCAGAATTTTTAAGATGATTTTTCTATTTTAAATAAAATGAAGAAAACAAATGCAATTAAATGAAATAAAAACTGAATTTAAATGAAAGTCAGCGCATCCAGTGGTCCACATTTAAACCTGGGATGGAGGGAAAGACTTCGCGCGTGATCCTAAGGCTGAGATTCAAACTGGCTAAAATGAATTAATTAACTTAATTAAATAAGATTAGGGTTAAGTGGATGATCTGAGCCATTGAGCACGTGCGGGAGTGGACTTAGTCAACTCATCCAACGCCCAAGATTCAAACTTCATTAATGACAGGGATTAAACCCTAATTATTTTCAGGTGGCCGGAGAAGACCTCCGGTCGTCTTCTCCGGTGGGAACCCCACCTGAAAATTCCTAAAATCCTCAAAACGTTACTAAAATGAAATCTAAAAGAACAGGAATCAACCCCACAACCCCCTGAATCAAAACCCTAACACAAACATCATTTATCTTTCCTCAATCCACTGAATCGAAACAAAACATTTTCTAGGGCAAAAATTTCAGAACACGATTAAACTCTCATCTCTCAACCATTTTCAAAACCAAAGACATCAGAGTGATCAGTGAATCATGAAGAACAACTTAGGAACTTAAAAATCCATTTCTGGAAAAAATGTTCATGAAGCTACCTGAGTTTGAAGCTTTTCGGTTTGCAACTTTCTGACCTCTTTCCTTTGTGCAATCCACTCCTTTTAGGCCCCTGATGACATATTGATGCTTAGAAGGAGTTTGTGTTGGTTGGTTTGGAAGTTTGAACAAGTTCTGTTCAAGCTCAGGTGAGAATTGTGTTTCTGTTTCTTTGAGTTTCAGGCTGGTTTGAAGGGTGCTTTGTGATCAGGGAGAGGTGTTGAGAAGGTTTATGAAGTTTTTTTATGTGTTTGTAAGCTGTGTGATCAGTTTCGAAAGCTTTTGCTCCAAGGGTGGAAAATGAGAATGCTGAGTTCTTTCTTGTTTCAGGCTTGCCTCTTGTGATGTTTAGCTTGCATTTGATTTGTATAAACTAATCCTATTGGTCAGAAGATGTGACATGTCCTTTATTGATTGGTGTGGGTGCTTTTGCAAATTGTCAACTTTTGTGTAAGAGAAGCATGGGTCATGTTCTAGCCAAGTACAAGGGGTGAGGGCTGCGCAGCACAAGGTGAGGAAGGGGCTAGGGTGGTTCAGCAACCTAGGCAGCAAGTGGATGAGATGTTATGATGGATCTTGCAACTTGGTTCATTTTGGTTCTCATGAAAAGATCTTGTTCCAAAAACCATACAAATGTGAAATTCTTTGGTCCATTCTGAACTTTAGATGTCACATGATCATGTTATGGGAATTAGAAATCCATTTGATAGCTTTAGAACACTTGATCAAGTCATTTTGCAAAATGCCTCTTTGGTAGAAACTTTGAAATTTTGTGATTTTTGCCAACTTTGACAAGCCATAACTTTTGATCAAAAATGAATTAGGTCATGTTCTTGTACTTTTTGAAAAGGGAATGATCTATTCTACAACTTTCATGACCAAAGTTTTTCCATTTGAAGCTTTCTTGAACCGAAAAGTAAGGGTTGAAAAGTTGCCTAAAATGACAAATTCATTAAAAGTCAAACTTGCCCAAAAAGTCAACTTTGCAAAAACTCCAAATCCTTCAATTTTGTGAACTTCAAACTTCTTCTATGATCAAATAAAGATCATATACACTCAAAATGATGAAGAATGCCCTTTGGTTGGGTCATTGGGGGCCTCAGATGCCCTGATTTTACACTGACTTACTTGAAAAGTCAACTCTTGATCAGATGACTTCCCCATGGAATTTCTTTATGAAAATTGATATGCATACTCCCTATACCATATAGAGACCAATAGAAACAAGAATGACCAAAAAATTTGGAGTTATGGCCTCTGAAACCAAAACCCTAATTTTAGGTCATCTGTGCAGTCAAGCCTGGCTCTGCTTCCACACCAATCCCAGTTCTTGTGATTCCTTGGCATTCTTGACTTTGAGAGGATGTAATATGATGCTTGATCACATATGGACCCCTTTGAAGTGATTGATGGCCTTTGGAGTGGCTCAAGAAGCTCTTGGATTGCTCAGATCACAAACCCTAGATGCAGATGACTTAGAACTTATGCAGTGAATCAAAAATGTGATATGAGATGTTATGATTGTGTTTATGCATATGAAATGATCACAAGCCATGGTGTGAATGGGTGAGGGCAAATTTGGGGTGTTTACATCAGGGAAGCATGCTTTATCATTTAGAAGCAAGAAATGAAGGTTCTGGAAAAATGAATTTCCAAGGCTACCTGAATCGAAGCTTTAGTTTCTGGCACTTTCTGGCTGATGACTTGCTTGCAATCAACTCCCCTGGACCTCCTGAGAAGCTTTCAAGGCTTGATTGAAGTTTGTGATGGCTGGTTTGAGAGATGGCTGAAGTTCTGCTCAATGAGGGGCAGAAATCGTGTTTCTGATTCTGGGGGTTTAAGGCAATGGTGATGGGTGCTTTGTGATCAGAAAAGTGTGTTGAGTTGATTTGTGAAGTTGGTTTGTGTGTTTGTGGCTTGTGCAAGCAGTTTCGAATGCTCTTGCAAGATGGTGTGAAAATGAGAATGCTGAGTTAGAGAGGGCTTCAGGCTTGTGTTCTAGTTGCTTTGGCTTGCTTTTGGCTTGTATAAACAATTGTGATAGGTCAGATGAAGTGATGTGTGCTTTATTGATTGGTATGGCTCAAGTTGCCAAAATGTCAAAGTTGTGTAAGAGAGGTATGGGCTACTTGCTAGCCAAGGACAAAAGGTGTGTCCTGTGTAGCATGATGTGGGGAGAACCCTAGGATGGTTTGTGAAGTCAGCAAGCAAGTGGATCTTCACTTGAGTGAGTTTTTGCAAGTTGGTTCACTTTTGCTCCTTATGAGATATCTTGCTCCATAAGCCATAAAAATGTGTGATCCTTTGGCCCATTCTGAACTTTAGAGGTCACATGATCATGTTGTGTGGAAATGATACACATTTGAGGCCTTTAGAACACTTGATCAAGTCATTTTGCAAAATGTCCCTTTGGTAGAAAACTTCAAATTTTGTGATTTTAGCCAACTTTGACAAGCCATAACTTTTGATCCAAAATGAATTAGGTCATGTTCTTGTAATTTTTGAAAAGGGAAAGATCCATTCTACAACTTTCATGACCAAAGTTTTTTCATTTGAAGCATTTTTGAATCAAAAAGCAAGGGTTGAAAAAGTTTCCTAAAATGGCAATTTCATTAAAAGTCAAACTTTCCCAAAAAGTCAACTTTGCAAAAGACTTGAAATTCTTCAATTTTGTGAACTTCCAACTTCTTCTATGATCAAATAAAGATCATACACAATCAAAATGATGAAGAACACCCCTTGGTTGGGTCATTGAGGGTCTCAGATGCCCTGATTTTGCACTGACTTGCTTGAAAAGTCAACTCTTGATCAGATGACTTTCCCATGGAATTTCTTCATGAAAATTGATATGCATACTACCTATACCACATAGAGACAAATAAAAACAAGAATGACCAAAAAATTTGGAGTTATGGCCTTTGAAACCAAAACCCTAATTTTAGGTCATCTGTGCAGTCAAACCTGGCTCTGCCTCCATGTCATTCTCAATTCTTGTGATTCTTTGACATTCTTGACTTTGAGAGGATATAATATGATGCTTGAACATACATGGGCCTCTTTGAAGTGATTGATGGCCTTTGGAGTGGCTCAAGAAGCTCTTGGATTGCTCTGGTCACAAACCCTAGATGCAGATGACTTTGAATCTATGCAATGAATCAAAAATGTGGTATGAGATGCTATGATTGAGTTTATGCATATGAAATGATCACAAGATATGGTGTGAATGGGTGAGGGCAAATTTGGGGTGTTTACAGCTGCCCCTATTCAAACATGAGTTAGCTGTGCAGGATGTAAGCGGCGGCTTAACAGGCAAACAAGATAACTTGTGGTTGAATACCAAAGACAGTCCAAAATTTGCACTCACAGAATGAAGAAGAAAAGGGATATAGATTGTAAAAGAAAATAAAGTATATTATAAAGTGTGGGCGACGGAGGACGACCGTCGAGCAGAGGACGACTGCTGGGGAAATTGTGGAAAATAAAGCAATGACGGGGACGGCCGACATGCTGGGGAGAGTGTGTGGAGTAAAGCAATGACGGGGACGGCCATCATGCTGGGGATATATGAGATTATGATGGGGACGGCCATCAAGTAAAGCTATGGGATTCTCTGGGGATTAATGAAAAATGATGGGGACGGCCATCAAGTTCATAAAGTAATGCAAGCAACGATGGGGACGACCATCGGGCTAAACTGATGAAGGACGATCATCAGGAAAAAGAAAAGGGACCACGACGGGGACAACCATCGGGTTAAAGAATAAATGAAATAGTGATGAGGGACGGTTATCAAAGGTGAAGGACGATCACCTAGCAGGGGACGGCTGCTCTGAAAGGGGTAAGATGAGGGACGGTCATCTAAGGTGAAGGACGATCACCTGGCAGGGTACGGCTGCCAAAAATATCGCGACATAGGACGAATGCCGGATAAAAAGTCAACGATGGGGACGACCATCGGACGAGCATGATGAAGGACGATCATCAAGAGGTGAAGGACGATCACCTAGCAGGGGACGACTGCTCTCAAGGTTTATCATGACATAGGACGAATGTCAGATAACCAAAATCAACAATGGGGACGGCCATTGGGTAAAATGATGAAGGACGATCATCAAAAGGTGAAGGACGATCACCTAGCAGGGGACGGCTGCTAAATATCACGACATAGAACGAATGTCGGATAGAAAAGGTCAACGATGGGGACGGCCATCGGACGAGCATGATGAAGGACGATCATCAAGAGGTGAAGGACGATCACCTAGCAGGGTACGGCTGCTCTCAAGGCTTATCATGACATAGGACGAATGTCAGATAGAAAAGAAATTTTGCTTTGCTGGCGATCTACTGGGGAATAGTAAACACGGACGAGTGTTTATATCCAAGAAAAAAGGTATAAGTGTTTGGTAGAAACAAATACTAACACGTGTTTCGAGATGATGATACGGACGAGTATCAACTGGTTAACAAGGAACATGGACGAGTGTTGAATCTGAGGGGATTCTTCTGGGGAAAAGTAGACACAGGCAAGTGTCTAAATTCAAGAAGACATAAGTGTTTGACACAGTGTATGGATTAAAGATGCGGACGAGCATCCTTAAGACTATGATACGGACGAGTATCAAGTAGAAACAAACGCTTGACGCATGTTCTGAGATGATGGTACGGACGAATACCAACTGGTTAACAAAGAACACGGACTAGTGTCGAATCTGTGGGGATATAAAATGGTGTATACAAGATACAGACGAGTATCTGTATAAGTAACATAAATATGAGTGGTGTATATATGAGTGTTCAGCCTGCTGGAGAGAGTGACACGGACGAGTGTCAAAAGGAGAAGAGGATAGTATAAACAAAGTATCTGATATACAAATTGTTTAAGTAATTATGCTGGGGAAGGTGACACGGACGGGTGGGAGTGCAAAGGGGACGCTTTGGCTTTCTGCTGGGGATATGACACGGACGGGTGCCACAAGGAGTATATAACGATGTTTGTGAATGTGAGGCAACTGTTTTAGCTTTAGTTCTCCGCTGGGGAATCTGGGGAGCATTTTGTATATTGTTGATGGGTTGCTTTTATTCACAAGTGTTTGATTCAGAACATGGCTTATGATTATGCAATATGTTTGATTTTTGCCGTAATGCTCCATATTAGACGGAATGCTACGCTTTGTAGGGTGAATATGATGTGAATGCCATGATTATGCAAAAGATACCGATCCGGGATTCGGATCCCGTTGCCGTGAAGATCTCTGGCTGATCTGTTTGAAGTGGACATCCCAGCTGGGGATGAGATCCTTGGTAGATCTGATGAGATGATTCTGCTTGGGGGAATGGGTCATTGATAGACCTATTCTTGGAAATGAGGAACCCAGCCGGGGTTTGTAGAAGCTTTCGTCACTCTGTTGTGATTCCTTCGTGCATTGCTCTTCTGGATAGAGGCTGAAACTCCGTGGGGAAGTGGTTCCCTGGCTTTTGTATTTGGCTGAGGTATGATGGATGGTAACTCAGCTGGGGAGAAAATAGCAAGTGGCAACTCAGCTAGGGAGAACATTTTGGGTGCTAAGACTAAGTGAATGTTGATTTGCCAACTTGCTGGGATGAAGCTTTCATGCCTCATGCTGTGTTTTGGATACCTGCAATCCTGCAAAGATAGAAACGTACAAGTAGTCCTGAAGTATCCTTTACTGGATCCCATCATGAGAGTTCAGACACTCCCGGGAGTAAGTATATTTCCTGCAAGCACGTGTTTTTAGAAGAAAAGCATCTGTATTTATGCAATCAGTGTTTTAAAGACGTCAGACATTCTTTGCAAAAATGAAAAATGTTCAAGACGAAACATGACTGAAAATCTGCTTTTATTAATTTGTAGGCCCTGAATTGGCAAGATACAGTCAAAGAAACATATCTCCTAAAATGAGGAGATTGTTACAAATTGGGAAACAAAAGATGTTGGCAATGTTGATGACGCTTCGAGGAGCTTCCCTTTGCTATGACTCGTATGACATTCGACATTCTTCTCGTCTTGCTTTCTGAAGAAGGTTGATTCTGAACGACGCTTGATCCTTTTGAAGCTTACCAAGTTGTAAGTGATACAGACGAATTCAGAGTGCAGTTGTTCGCTTATTCCCTTATTTTGCATGGATCGCCCTTTCGGGTTTTCAATCCATCGGGATACCCATTTTTGCCTGAGCTGTCCAACGCGGCTTTTCAACTCAGCGGGTGTACCCTTTTTTGTTTATTTTACCTTATTTTTGCCCGAGTCTTTTATTCTGTTTTTGACTCGCCGGGATGCCCTATTTTTGCCTGGACTTACATTCTGTTTTTATGTCCAGCGGGTCATTTTATGCGAAGTATTTTTTAACTGCATCTGAATTCACAGGGGACGGGAAGTCTTCACCATCCATAGTACTGAGTATCAGTGCTCCGCCGGAGAAAACTTTCTTTACTACGAATGGTCCTTCATAGTTCGGAGTCCACTTGCCCCTGTGGTCTGTATGAGGAGGGAGGATTCTCTTCAGCACAAGATCTCCTACTTGGTACTCTCGGTGCCTGACTTTCTGATCAAAGGCTTTCTTCATTCTTCTTTGATATAACTACCCATGACAGATTGCAGCCAATCTTTTCTCTTCAATCAGACTCAGTTGTTCATATCGGGATCGGACCCATTCTGCTTCGTTCAATTTAACATCCATCAGTACTCGTAGGGAGGGTAACTCAACTTCAACAGGTAGGACTGCTTCCATACCATACACAAGCTGATACGGTGTTGCCCCAGTGGATGTTCTGATTGACGTGCGGTACCCATGCAAAGCGAACGGTAGCATTTCATGCCAGTCTTTGTAGGTGACTACCATCTTCTGCACAATCTTCTTGATATTCTTATTAGCTGCCTCAACAGCGCCGTTCATCTTTGGCCTGTAAGGAGAAGAATTGTGGTGTTGAATCTTGAAGTCCCGGCATAGCTCTGCCATCATTTTGTTGTTTAGATTGGAACCATTATCAGTAATGATTCGCTCGGGAACTCCGTATCGACAGATGATATCTCTCTTCAGAAATCTGGCTACCACTTGTCTTGTAACTTTCGCATAGGAAGCTGCTTCGACCCACTTGGTGAAATAGTCAATGGCAACCAAGATGAATCTGTGGCCATTCGAAGCAGTCGGTTTGATCTTTCCAATCATGTCAATGCCCCACATAGCAAAGGGCCAGGGTGACGACATCACATTCAAAGGATTGGGAGGCACATGCACCTTATCCGCATAAATCTGGCATTTATGGCATTTTCTGGCGTAGGCACAACAGTCGGCGTCCATTGTGATCCAGTAATATCCTGATCTTAGCAACCTTTTAGCCATGGCATGCCCTCCTGCATGGGTACCAAAGGATCCTTCGTGTACTTCGTGCATCAACAAGTCTGCTTCTGTTCTATAGACATATATGAGAAGTACCATATCAAAGTTTCTCTTGTATAGGGAACCATCAGTATTCAGGAAGAAACTACCAGCAAGCCTTCTTAAAGTCTTCTTATCATTGGAGGATGCCCCAGGTGGGTATGTTTGATCCTCCAAGAAGCACTTAATGTCATGGAACCAAGGCTTATCATCTTTGACAACGTCTGCTGCAAATACATATGCCGGTCTGTCAAGTCTGGATACTGAAATCTGAGGTACAAAGTTGGCAGCTTGAACTTTGATCATGGATGAAATGGTAGCCAGAGCATCCGCAAACTGATTCTCGTCTCGAGGGATATACTCAAGCTTGACTGTTGTGAAGAAAGTCAGTAACCTCCTTGTATAATCCCTGTAAGGTATCAGATGATCCTGGTGTGTGTACCATTTACCGTTGGTTTGATTAACTACCAGAGCTGAATCTCCGAATACAGTCAATGTTTTGATCCTGAGGTCAATGGCTTCCTCAAGACCCATAATGCAAGCTTCGTATTCAGCTTCGTTGTTAGTGCAGTTAAAGGTGAGTTTTGCCGAGAAAGGCATGTGAACTCCCTTAGGTGTAATGAGTACTGCACCAACACCACGACCATTCATATTAACAGCCCCATCAAACATCATAGTCCATTCTTCTTCCGGGTCAGGCCCTTCAGTGTGAACAGGCTCTTCATGATCTTTTGCTTTAATGAACATGATGTCTTCATCAGGGAAGTCAAATCTCATAGGCTGGTAATCATCAATAGGTTGCTCAGCAAGATATTCAGACAATACACTGCCCTTGATGGCTTTCTGAGATGTGTATTGGATGTCATATTCTGTGAGGATCATTTGCCATCTTGCAACCCGTCCGGTAAGTGCTGGCTTCTCGAAAATGTACTTAACTGGGTCCATCTTTGAGATCAATAGAGTAGTGTGGGTCAACATATACTGTCTCAGTCAGCGAGCAGCCCACGCTAAAGCACAACAAGTTTTCTCGAGCAGTGAATAACGTTGTTCACAGTCGGTAAACTTTTTGCTTAGGTAGTATATTGCATACTCTTTTCGACCAGACTCGTCATGCTGGCCCATCACACACCCCATTGACTCTTCTAATACTGTCAAGTACATTATCAGAGGTCTTCCTTCAACTGGAGGCATAAGGATTGGAGGTTCTTGCAGGTATTCTTTGATCTTGTCAAAAGCCTTCTAGCAGTCTTCGTTCCACCTGACCGTCTGTTCTTTTCTTAACAGTTTGAACAAGGGTTCACAGGTTGCAGTAAGGTGAGATATGAACCTTGAAATGTAGTTCAATCTACCTAGAAACCCTCGGACTTCTTTCTCAGACTTCGGTGCAGGCATTTCTTGAGTGGCTTTGACTTTATCAGGGTCAACCTCAATCCCCTTCTCGCTTACAATAAAACCCAGCAGCTTACCGGATCGCACCCTGAATGTGCACTTGTTGGGGTTCAATTTCAGTTGGTACTTCCTCAGACGCTTTAATAGTTTCAGCAGGTTTACCAGGTGGTCTTCTTCTGTAAGGGACTTGGCAATCATGTCATCCACATAACACTCGATTTCTTTATGGATCATATCGTGGAATAAGGTTACCATAGCCCGTTGATATGTTGCACCTGCATTCTTCAATCCGAACGACATCACCTTGTAACAGAACGTGCCCCAGGGTGTGATGAAGGTTGTCTTCTCCATGTCTTCAGGTGACATCTTGATCTGATTGTATCCTGAAAATCCGGCCATGAAGGAGAATACCGAGAACTGAGCCGTATTATCAACTAGTACATCAATGTGAGGTAGAGGGAAATCATCTTTCGGGTTGGCTCTGTTCAGATCCCGGTAGTCAACACACATCCTCACCTTGCCGTCTTTCTTAGGAATAGGTACTATATTAGCAACCCACGGTGGATAGCTAGTTACAGCAAGGAACCCGGCGTCCCACTGCTTGTGTACCTCTTCTTTGATTTTCATTGCCATATCTGGGCGAGTACGACGCAACTTCTGTTTTACTGGCGGGCAGTCTTCTTTTAAAGGCAGCTTGTGCATGACGATATCGGTATCCAACCCTGGCATGTCCTAGTAAGACCAAGCAAACACATCCACATATTCTTGAAGCAGATCAATCAGTCGTTTCTTCACTGAGTCTTGTAAGCAGGCCCCGATTTTAACCTCCTTCGCATCTTCTTCTGTACCAAGATTAACCGTTTCAATCTCCTCCTGATGAGGAGTGATGACCTTCTCCTCTTGCCTTAACAACCTGGCTAGCTCTTCAGGAAGCTCAAAATCTTCTTCAACCCCTTCATCAGCTTGATTGATTGGATTGTCAAAGTCATACGAAGCCATAGCTGTGCGGTTGTCGGTGCAGTCTGGAAGGCACTCTCTGCAAGGGTTTAGATTGTTTATTTTAGTGATTGATTTTAATCTTGTTTAGAAAAAGTGAAATGAAGTTATCATTTTGAAAACATTGCCACTTATTTTTGTACAAAAATAAAAATGGAAAAACAGTGAGCGGAAAAGCAAAGGACTCATTTGCAAAAGATGTCTGATTGTCATTGATTAATCTGTTTGCACAAAATTACAGATGGCCCGATTACAAAATGAGTCTTGTCATCTTGGGCAAGATGCAAGACTTGATGCATGCTTAAAATACACAGGAAATAATAATTACTCTGCAGGAGTAACCCTTATAATTTCCTGGGAAGACCAGTTTGAGATACGGTTCCCCGGGATCCTTGGACGTATCCAGCTTTCCAGGTTGCGCTCATCTTCCGACTCATCTTCCAAGTTGTTCACAGCATCGGGGGTGAGCATCCCCCCACTAACAAAACTGGGCTTCTTAGCAGCCTCTCGTTGATCTTGTTGAGTTGGTTTGTAACCCAACCTAAATCTATCTTCTTTCTTCTCTACAGGCAACAGCTTGCCCCAGCCTTGAGCATTCCCTTCCTCAACAACCTTCATGGCTTGCTGGTAGGATGTCATGGAAGTCCCAAATACAGCAGATGTTTCATTGATGTTCAAGGCTTCGAATCCCTGACTCATGGTCTCGTGGATCTCCCCATCCATCTCAATATATTTGTATGTAGCCAGATGGCTAACAAAAATATCCTCTTCTCCACAAATAGTAACGACTTGGCCCTCCCACTCGAATTTTAACTTCTGGCTAACAAAAATATATTTGTATGTCTGACTTGCTGAAAGGGTTGTGACTGCCTCATTCCTTTGTTGTTGAGGGATAGCCATTGTGGTTTTACGTCCCTTGACCTCTTGAGGTGTATTGAAGAAAAGGTAATGGAACCTCGGATGTACAATCCTTTGGAAATTTGAACGCTTGGTCAAATTAACTGATGACTACCCTGCGCCAGGTTGAATGTGAGGGTTTTTTCGCTCAAAAAAGAAAATCCTACTTCAAGGCTCAAAGGGGTTGACGAGGGTTTATCTCCCTTATATCTCCAGTGTTTGGGAATTGAAACAATGCCTGTACATCATCAGCAGGCTCTACTCCGAAAGCATACCTTCAACAATTATGGGTATTCAGTTTTCATCATCCTCCCTCAAGTCTGCTAAACAACAGTGAAATAAATGGGAGGTAAATGGATGCATATTGTTTTGTTTTTTTTTTGTTTTTCAATGCAAGTAAAGAAAAATGAGCGAACGCGACATAATTGATTCAAAAAGTGCATGATCACTTCATTAGCATTACCATTCAAAACGAAAATGTTTAAAAGACAAGTAGCTATTAACAGGAAAGAGACTACAATGCAAATGATAGAAAGGATACAATGATCTCCAATTCTGATGACATCTTCTTGTCTGAGCCACTGAAATCAGGAGACGCTCTTTCAAAGTCCTCGAACTCAATTAGGCGAGAGTTTGACATGCACCACCAAGCTTCCTTCTGGAAAGGATATGTACCCTTTGTCGATCAACTGTTGTACCTTGGCTTGAAAAGCTTTGAAATCTTCAGTTGAATGCCCCATTGATCCACCATGATACCCACACTGCTCATGAGGATTGTACTCTGGAAGGTACGACTCTGGAAATGGCTTGAGAGGCTTAGGAACTACCAATGAGCTTTGAATTAGATGTAGCAAGATTTCACTGTATACCATGGGAACCAGATGAAGATGAGCATTCCTTCTTTCCAAATTGTTGTGAGGTCTAGGATGGCTCTGATGTTGATTATGAAGTCTTCGACCATGAGCTTGTAGACTTGGATGAGGAGGAGTTCAGGGTTTCTGATATGGTTCTCTGAGCATTGCTGATTGTCCATAAGAATAGCCAGCCACATGAAAAGATGATCTATGAGAAGATAATGGTCCAGCATAACCGATTGGCCATGACTGCACTGATGTCATACCCTTCTTCCTCTTGGGAGCTAACAACAGATTCACCTTCACTAGCTGGGAAGTTCAAAGGGTTTTGGATATTTCCACTTTTGAGTTGGCTCTCAATGTGCACTCCAACTATCATCAAATTAGAGAAGCTTGATGTCCCAATGCTACTCATTCATTCCAGGTACGAACCTTGCAAGGTGTCTACGAACAGGTCAACTAATTCTCTGTCTGAAAGTGGTGGTTGCACTTGGGCTTCTAATTCTCTCCACCGTTGTGCATATTCTCTGAAAGATTCACTACTCCTCTGAGATAGGTCTTGCAGATGCGTGCGACTGGGCGCCATGTCCATATTGTACTGGTATTGCTTCAGGAAAGCTCTGGATAAATTATTCCAAGATCGGATACGACTACTTTCCAAATCCATATACCAACTTAAGGATGCACCACTTAAACTGTCCTGAAAACAATGAATCATCAGCTTATCGTTGCGGGCATAAGAAGTCATTTTTCTGCAGAACATCACCAAATGATGCTTCGGGCAACTACCACCAGTGTACTTCTCGAACTTAGGAGTTTTGAAATCTAGAAGAATGATAAGACCAGGCACCAAACACATGTTTAGAGCATCAAAACCAAAGGCATCAGGATCCGTTAAGGCTTTGAGTTGCTCATCCAAAACACGAAACCTTTCACCAGTCTCAGTAGTTCGTGGGAGATCTTGTATTTAGCCCAAGATTTTACCAAAAGCAATTCAGAAAAGATTGCCACGGAGATTCGATTCTGATGCTTAAATTAAAGTATGTTCCTAAAGATGGTTCAGAGACGATCTATACGAAGATCTAAGCACTGACACTTAATGAAGGATATTCTTTTTCCCCAGAGATAATGCAGAGACGGTCTATACAAAGATCTAGTGCTGGCATTCAACTCAAACCATGTTACAGAAATGATTCAGAGATGGCCTATACGAAGACCTAATACTGATATCCAGTGACAACATGAAGATACTATCACCTTCTGATATTATGGATGGCATCTATAAGCCCATCTTCAGTCCCTCTGAGTGGCATCTTTAAGCCCAAACCAGCATATATAACCAATCAGTAGTGTTACTTTACGCACCGGCGAGTGCAAATATTTGGGCTTTTGTGTTCAATCCCCTTCAACCTTCCAAGTCACGAATGGCACACAGGCCAATCTAACTCCTCAGGAATCAGAAAATTGAACAGGGGCAGCTGTTGCACCCCAAAATGTGCCCTACCCTAGTCAAGGAAATGTGTCCTAAGGATCCTCTCAAGGTTCACAAGGTATCCCAAGAGGTTCACAAGGTTCACAATTAGTCAGAAAGTTTGGAAATTCCCTCAGACAAAGCCTTCTTCTAAGCAATGCACCCTAAACTAGGGTTTTGAATTTCATCATGCTAAATGGACTTTGAAGGCTTCAAGTGAGCTTCATAACATCACACATGTCTTCAAGAATCCCTATGTCAAGTTTCAAGGCTTTCCCAAAAAGTTTGCTCAGTCAGATGATCAGATATGCAAAAATCAGTCAAAGTGGTTAAAAAGTCAAACTGAGGTCAATTGTGGTCAAACCAAAGTCAAACTTCATGATGTTTTGCCAACATCAAGTTTATGAAGTAAAATTCATCATTTGATCAAGGTTTTATAATGATTCATCAAGGAGACTTCAGATCATCAAGAATCAGGAGTTTCTAAATTAGGGGTTTCACAGGAAATGTCAATTGAACTTTGACCAGCCATAACTTTCACATGCTTCATCAAATATTTCCCATCCAAAGCTCATTTTTAAGGAAATTGAATTCTCTACAACTTTGTATCTCACAAGCCAAGCCCAAAAATGCTTCATTTGGAAGGTATGAGCTAAAACATTATAGGTCATTTTAAAAGTCAACAAAAAGTCAACATCTTCCAAAGGGCATAATTTGAAAAAGGTAAAGGATATGGACATGAGACCAAAGAGGTTGGTTAGAGGACTCTCTAAGCTTTCCAAAATGTCCAAGAACACCTTCATATCCTAAAAATTGAGGGATTTGTTCCTTTGCAAAGTTGGGAAATTTTTGAGAGATTTATTGAGCAAAAAGGGTCTTAGAACCAATTCTTTTCACATGGGCTTGCATTTTTATGATCCAATCTCTACCATGACACAATGCACGAATCAAATATTATTTATTCATATTTTTATAGTTTATTTTTTATTTATTTTGATTTTATTCATTAAAAAGAAATTTAAATTAAAATAAAATATGAAAACTCAATATTTAAATTTGATTTTTGTTCTAGAAGGTCATAAACATTGTTTAAAGTTGATTGATCACATCCAAATTCGTGCTTGATCAATTTGGCATTGTTAGATTTGATTTTTGGTGATTTTCAAATATTTGATTTCTTCATGATCAAGCTACATCATAAAGCCCACAAATCCACAAGATTGTTGACCTAATTCACTCTACTACATAAGCACAAGAAGACCATTGCATTATGGACGATTTTCAGAGCCTCCAAAAACACCATTGAACTTCAAATTTTCACACTAAAAGTCACATTTGTTTTTTGACCTAGAGACACTTTCAAGACAAAATAAAGGTTGTTTTAGCTTCCTTGAGGTTCACTGATCATGTTTCAATCATCAACAACATCAAAATCATTACCATTTGCATAAACCGAATCAATGTTCTTGCACTTTTATGATTTTTTTCGTTTTCAAATATTCGTGCATAATAAGTTGTGTTTGATTGTTGTTTTATGTTTATGATGATCCAAGGAATGTTTCTGGATAGTTTAATTTGAGTTTCGATGCAGGACCAAGAAGTTGCCATTGTTAGGGTTTAGGGTGGCCGTTTAGGGTTTCTCAATTAAACCAATATAAATTAATTCTAAAGACGTCATTGAACTGGGTTTGATGTGAGGATCATGTTTATATAGTCAATTTATTGAAATTTTACGTATTATAAGAGATCCAATTTCGCAGGTTCTTGAAAGTGAGAATTCGCAGGAAAATTCATAAGTGTATTTGCAGGAAATTTTGCAGGTAATATGAAGAAGATGAAGTCAGTTGGCGCGCAAGAGGAAATTCAAATTTAAACATAATATTTTATTGTTTTGTTTTCATATTATATCAGCTAACGTTGCTTGGCCCAATGGTAATGGTTTGCGCGTGTTGTTGGTTGTGACCTGCGTTCGATCCTTGTGACAACATCTTTTTGTTTATTTTTCCATTATTCATTTAACTTAATATATTATGATTGATTGTTGGTGTTTTAGCAGACGCGCCCCATGTTGCTTAGTGGCTGGAGTGTTTGGTTGTAGTCTGATGGGCAGGGGTTCGAATCCAAGGTTCCCACATTTTTTTCATAATTATTTTGTTTTTTGCAGGTTTATAATATAATGATTTTGATGCATATGGTTATCACCAGCGCGTGCTGGCTCAGCTGGTTTTGAGTGTTGTTGTTGAGGTAAGGGACCTGGGTTCAAATCGCAGGTCCTATCTTTTTAGGACTTTTCTTCATTTTCTTATTTTTTTAAATATTTTCTTAATTTTAACTTAATTTAATATAATTCAAATAATTTCTAAATAATAAATCAATAATATTTTCCTAAAAACTTTATATTTTCTAAAATTCACATTTTATTTTCTTGAATATAAATTGTTTGTATTTATTTTATAATATGTTTATATATATAATTATTATGTATTTCTTGTAAATAAATTAATAATGTGTAATTATAATTAACAAAACCCTAATTTTCTTAATTTAAATATTAACCCTAATTTTTTGTTAACCCTAATTCTTATCCTAACCCTAAAAATTAACTTAATTTTTTCTAAACCCTAATTAAATCATTAATCTTTATTTTTATTAATATGTAAATAATTTATTACTTGTTTATTATTATTAAACTTATTTTCTTAATTAATTTCTAAAAACTTCTCTAATATTAATTTTTGCTTGTTAAATTCTTATTTCCTTTATTTATTTTGCTAACCCTTATTATTATTATTATTACTAATATGTGATTATTATTTATTTACTATTCTTATCATTATTATATTTATCATTATTATATTTATTATTATGTAATTGCTAAAGCCATGTAATAGGTTTATTTTTGCTTTATTTTTGTAATTATTTACTGTATGGTTAGTAATCTTAGGGTGTGTATAACTTATATGTGATTAAAATAATTTAGAAAATTAACTTAAATAAGATAAATACTTGAACATGAACATGAACACACGTAAGTCGATCTTTGATCGCCATCTTGCACTTCCTAAGTTACCTCTCTTGGTTGCCTTAAACATGGTTAAGTCCCTCGAATATAAGGGTGTCTTAAGCAAAGTCCCTTCATAAATATCATCAAGTCCCTACAGTTTTAAAGATCAAGTCCCTTCGAGGTTGCCTACGATAATGATCTTGTCCCTTCGAATAAAAGATGATAAGTCCATACGAATTGCTAAAGACACCCTTACTTGTTGCTTTCTATGACCATACGATGACCCTACGCTTGTCCCTTAACACATCCAAGGTAATGACTACCTATTCCTTAATAATAGGGATAGTCTTACCATTAAAAGAACATACGAGAATATGAAAGACTTAATCTAGGGTAGGTATCTCTTAGTTGCTTGCTCTCTCTTCAAAAATACTTTTCACACCTCACAATATTTTCTTAAACATTTTTCAAAACAAGGCTTTGTATACATCCATACGAGGATCATTACAAAGTACTTAGAAAAATTTCTAATCACACACTACACTCTTCAAAAATAATTTAAGTGAGCTAAGTAACTAAGAGCCCATGGATAACCATGGATATAAAGGGTGCTAACACCTTCCCTTTATATAACCTACCCCCCGAACCCAAGTCTTTTAAAAATAGGTCTTTCCTGTTCTTTTATGTCCTTTCCAATTGGATAAAATAAAAGTCGGTGGCGACTCTTGCTATCCGCAACATGACTAAAAAGTCAGTTCTCCCACCGTGTTACAATGATGCTAAAGATGCAAAGACATGGGATCAACGTCTGGAATCTGTCTGGGATCTGGAATATTGAGTCAAGAATCGAGTATCTGTAACTACAAGATCTCTGAATAACAACCCAAGATAATCACCAAGATCCAAAGGATCAAGAACTCCAGAATCATAGTGACCGAATCAAAACATAGAACACACTGATAACCAGGGTATGTTGAGGTCATGGGTTCCTGCAAACCTGTAAACCCCTCCCAATCTCACGGGTGTGCTCTGGGTCAAACATCACGGACTCTCAAAGCTGAATAGTAATAATACGTTCACCATCTCCAAGAAATGGCTCATGACCAGATCAGGGAATCGGTTAGACATTATGTACTACTCAGGGAGGTCTTAGTGTGAGTCTTGGAAAAACAAGCATCCCTTATAAATCCCCAGCTTCAAGCGCTGAAATCAAGAAACAATAATACATTCAGCCCGTGGGATACAATACTATTGTCATACGACCAGATTGTTTAACTGAGCTCCTATAAGAGAACCAGGCCATCCTATGCGAGTTCTCAGTGGGCCCTCGGGTACGAATGGGTTTGCCACATAATATGGTCTGCCACTGTCACCACTGGAGAGGGATGTTTCCACAAAGTTCCTCAATGATCGGTCCCCATATGCACATAACTATCAAGGTCCTATCCCGAAGTGGAGTAAATCCCCACACAAGATATTTCCAAGACGGTCGCAGTCTGGATGTGAAACACATTGCCACTCATCATGCCATATGCGAGTACAAAGTGTCCACGTTAATCCTAGGGTGCCCTCAAGCCGGGTATTTGGCTTATCTCACAGTAACAGTATCACCCAAGTCCCAACAACAAAAAACTAACACAGTCCAGACAGTCCAGTATATACATATGATGCATGAAAATAAATACTGAAAACTGTAAATAAAGCTGTAAAATAAACACACAACAACAAACATCAAACGCCCAATGAAACAGAAACACACAAGCGCTAGGAGAGACTCTCAAAGGGGAACCCAGAGATTCTGGGTTCCATCCCCAGCAGAGTCGTCAGTTGTCGCTCCATGGATTTCCATCCTGGTACAAATGCGAAAGTGGCGCGGAAAAGGGTAGAGTCGCCATCTAGGAATTTTTATCCCAAAGGAATAGGAAAGGTAATGCTGCACAAACCGAAGAAAATAAAAGGAAGGACAAAGGTCCTGCGAACCAAAGAGTCTGGGTTCAGGAGTCGGTTACTCCCTGGGAAGGTATTAGCACCCCAGATCAGCCACCGTACCCGACGGGATCCGCGCTTGCAAAGAAACTGTTTCAAAGGGTGAAGGAAAGAAAGTTGTTGCCAAAAGAAAGACTGGAACTGGAGAAAAGAAAATAAAGGGGGAAATGTAGGGAAAATAAAGATTGTGCTCGAACGGGCCCTACCCCGCTGCCTACGTACCTCATCTGGACATGAGGATCAGAGACGTCGTAGTTCCCCAAACTAAGGGTGGAAAGATTGCTTGTGTCTTAAGGTTTGAACTACTTATGTCAATGCTCAGGTGTTGCAGGCTCGGACGACGAGTGCGTAACCGTCTTGAAAAATGACAAATAGTAGCAAGTTCGTACGTAAGGAGTGAGGGTGATGAGAAAAGAAGTCCTGAAGGAGAGGTTTATTCTTTATACCAATCTTTTTTAGAGTTTTTTATGAGTGTGGCACAAGGAAGTGAATGCAAATCCTTTTCTAAGGAATGTGTCCTTATTACCACATCCCAAAATAGAATGAGTAACAAGTCCACTAAGAATGAAGAAGATCCTCAAGCTTGTTTCCTAAGATTAGGGTTTGAATTCACTAACTTGTATGATATTATTAAGTGTTTTTGTGAATTAAATGAAGAAATGTTTTTTATGTTTTTCTTTGAGAGTATGACAAAAGGGAAGGCCAACTCAACCATTATTAGATGTTTTTTAGGTTTTGTATGAAGATGAGAAGAGAAGAACCAAAAGGATCTTAAAGGAAAAACCAACTAAGGGGGACTAATCAAGACCTAATGTTATCATGTCAAGGTAAGCCTAGGTTAGTGAGGTATCAACTATCCTAAAGAAGAAGGAAGGAAGAAAAGCAAAAGAAAAAAAAGAAGAGAAAAGTAGAAAGCAACTTACTTCTCCTTGAGAAGTTAAGTTGTTTCTAAGAGGGGATGAAGAGAGGTTAGGTGAATGATGGCCTAAGCACATCACAATTACCAGTTAAGAAAGCATAAAAGAAGTGGAAGAAGAAGAGGAGAGATGTGGATGAAATAAGCGTGCAAGTGAAGAAAGAGCAATATCAGATAATCAGACAATCGCAAACAGAGCCTACACCAGTAGGATTCAGATGCAGCAACATGCAAATGGTAAAATCGGGTCTCAGTGGTACCTAATGGAGAAGGTCATTTGCCTCTTCAATTCGTACCAAAAAGTTCAAAAATACTGGTTAGGAGATATCGAACTTGGGGTGGGCATCCAAATTAAATTACAATCAAGGCCATTAACAAGCAACATCCTCCATCATCGACATCCAGCGAAAAAATCCTACAAAACTTTAAACACGAAGCTACAACCAAAATTAAACAAAATCTTAATTAAAAACAAATTAATCAAAATTAAAGTTAAATCTAAATTATAAAAATTATATAACAAAGCTAACAAAACTACATCAAAGTTCTAATGAAATTAAAATAAAGTTCTAACACTTCTAAAAAAACAATATAACTCCAAATAGAAAATCAACTAATGTTCAAATAAGAAATCAAATGAAAATCAAATAAAATTCTAATTAACATCAACAAAATAAAATTCAAATTAGCAACTAAAATAAACAAATATTAACTAAGAATAAATAATTAATGGAATAGAATTGAAAATAATGCATAGCAACAGTATCAATAATTGCAATCAACTCAACACTATTAATAAAACATGTACCTCGAATAAGGTTGTCCCTCTTAGGAGCTTCAGAACCACTCAAAGAAAACACTCTACCATTGGTCTGAGACGCAGTAGCAGTCTTCTTATGCTTCTGACACTATGTGTTGATATGTCCTTGTTCACCATAATTAAAACAAGTTGGACCTTCATTCGGACAATCACCAACCCAATGACCTCTCTTGCTATAGCTGTAGCATTGCACCACGGATTACTGCACACATCCGACTTGTGACCGAATTCACCACACTTATGGAAATTGGGAGGATTGGAACATGCTCCTCCACTTGGCTTCTTCCCATATGAAAAATTCTATTTCCCCTTCTCAGCTGGAATCACATAAGGCTTTCCTATAAATTGACCTTTCTTTTTCTTCTCACTCAGTTGCTTGTAGTGAGCATACCGAGCTCGGCTATCTTCATCATAAATTTTGATCTTAGCATATTTAAAGATCCAATGAATCCAAATTCCCTGTTTGATCTCTGGTCTCATCCCATTCTCAAACTTGAGACACTTCAACTATTCAGCATCAACACGGTTGTAGTGAGAACAATACTTCACCAACCTCTCAAACTTAGCAGCATACTCTGCTACCGTCATGCTTCCTTTCTTCAACTCAAGGAATTCTACCTCCATGTTAGCACAAGCATCTTCCGAAAAATACTTTCCCAGAAACTCCCTCTTGAACACTACCCAGGTCACTACAATACCAGCATCCTCCAAACGCTGACGGGTATTATCCCACCAGTCTTCAGCCTCTTCAGACAACATGTGGGTACCAAACTATATCTTATGTGCATCTGTACATGCCATAACCCTAAAGATATTCTCAATTACCTTGATCCACTTTTGTGAATTATGCGGTTCATCATCACCTTCGAACATCGACAGACTGCTACTCTGGAACTTCTCCAAAGTAAGAAGTTCATCATGTTCATTGTTTTGAGCCGTCGCCTCAGCCAGCACCGCAATAGCTTCTGCAAGAGCATGCGTGTTGTTTCCATCCATTCTACACAACACTCACAACATCATAAAGTAATAATCGTCAACAATTAACGACCGACAACAGACCAACAACAAAGACACACGACCTGACAGACCAACCAAGCTCTAATACCACTTATGTAACACCCTTTTACCCCACAACAAAGTCAAATATATTATTTACAAAAAATCAGAGTTCAACATAAAAGGACATAACATTTCAACATAATCGTCAAATAAACATCATGTATGTGTCTTGTCCCGTAACACGGGTTGCATCGTTTTCATAAATAAAACAAAACATCTTTTCATGGCAGCGGATCATCAATATTGTCAACTCAATTCAACATTTTTTTTAAAATTTTCATTTGAAATCCCAACATCATCAATCATGTGTTAAAACAACCAAAAACAACGAAATAATCCAAGCGTTCCCCAGTGTTACACGACACAGAGCAGGACACCACCTAGACTCTACAAACGACAAAGACGCACTCTGAGCTACCTCTGATCACCGAACTATTCTTGAGAATCTGCAAGATGGCATAATAGACCATCACGAAAGGCAGGCATGGTGAGTAATCCATATTCAATATACATAATATGAAGACGGAATTATAAGACAACATACAGTCATACATCATTTACATAAAATCTCACCCACATATAACAACAATAAATCGCATCCTCATAAAAACAAATGCAATCATGCTATGCCACATATAATGAAATTCAACTTCATAAATGCATGTGGTACCAATTTTCAACATGTGAGGGACATTGTCCTTCAAACCTCCCCTAGGGAGCACAACATAAACAACAACACCTCAATCCACACAATGGGATTGAAGCCTCAATCATCATAAGAATGCCATGAATGCATGATGCAGTAACAACAACAATATCATTTTAATCAACATTTGCATCAGCATTCATCATTATACATCTACTTTGCCTACTCATATTACCAATATTACATAACATCATTTTGTTTGCAACATTTTCATCATAACCTCATTTCATCATCATTATTACACATTTAGCCTATTATAGCATGGTAACAACTCACAACAACATAGCACAACGAAATAAATCATCATAAGTCATCCAAGAAAAGAAATTATTTTTCAAAAAGCTACAGGTCTCGCTAAGCGAGCGACTCTCTGTTTGCGAACTTCCCAAATTATCACTCGCTCACTAAGCTAGGAGGCGATTTTTAGCAGAAAACCCCTTTGATTTTCTGTAGATCTCAGCCACGCCCAAAAAACCTTAAAACACCAAATTACAACAGAAAACATCAGAAAACGATCATACAACCTATTATCATCATGTAATCATCACTTATAACCTCTAACAACAACAAAACATCAAAATTTATCAACAAAATTACCCAACCTTAAGGTTTCCCCTAAAAAATCCCCTCTCCTCATAATACAATCCATACATTATAGACATTGAAAGAGAACTACTCCCCATACCTTATTCAATTGAGCTTTCTCTTTCACCTCATGAGAAATTCCCCTTTTGCCTCCTTGTTCTTCAGAGCAAACCTTCAACCTTCACCAAAAACACGATTATAAGAATTTTGATCGTAATCCCTTTTCTCATAAACTTCTCAAAAGACCTCTCTACCCCTTAGACCTCAAACTTATTTTATTTTATTTTTAATAATAATATTTAAATAATATCCAATTATTATCATATCACTATTTAATAAAATATTTCCTTCTTAATATTCCACAAAATTCCATAATTTACCACTTATTCATAAAGAATTACATAAATAATTAAATAATGAATTGGGGTGTTACAATAAGACATTGGTTATCTAAAGGCATGGGAAAATTTGTACATTACCAACATACAAAACTTGGATTGAACTTCAATTAAGTATATTGACACTAATTGACTTAATTCTATAAAACTGACACTAAAACATGTAGAGATGAGCATATATAATCATTAGCTCCGGAGTCAATAAGCCAATGATTGGAAAACATTTGTTGTTTGTTGACTTAGTGTAGGCACATAATTTTGACACCATGAGTTAAGATGAAAAATTATGTTTTTTTTACTAAGGAAATGGTCACTAGATAAAGGAGAAAGAAAATAAAGGTATTCAGAAGAAATTTTGATATTTTCGACAAGACCAGATGTTCAAATACTTCGACAGAAATATGAGGAATGTTTCAGCAGACAAAGTTGGAAGAACTTTCATTACAGTTCAGCATTTGACAGAATTTGAAGAATTGGTGTGCTTTTCGACATTTTGACAGAAGATAGGTTGGAAGAGATTTCGACAAAGGCATTATCCTATGAAGTTTGAAGAGTTTTTGTTCTCTTCAATAATTCGACAAAACGAAGAGATGCAGCGTTTCGTCACAAAGAGGAAGAATTCAAATTCAAAAGTTACAACATTTGGCAGTTGGACGCGTGGAAGCTTCAGGAAAAGGAGAATACATGCAGATTGACAAGTGTCAAATAGTTAGGATTTTTCCGTTTTAGGCAGTTATGTTATTTGTATATAAATAGGGTAGTTGTTGTAAAATCATGTGTGTGAAAAACTTATACAATAATCCTGTAAAAATACTCTAAGTACCCAGTGTGAGAGAAATGAGTTTGATATGTGGAGAAATGTATGTGTTGAACACCAATTTTATTCAAGTTATTTAAATTACAAGTCTTTTTCGTCCAATTCTTTTACTTCCAGTTTCTTTACTTTTCTGCAAAGTTTATGGTCTTTTTGCCATTTTTCTTTACTTTTTGTTCAACTTTTAGTTTACTTTACTTTTACATTCAAACATTCAAGATTTTAATACCATTGACAAAACAAACCACAAACAATTATCAAACACTAAGAGTGATCTGACAACAAAATTGCACATGTGTCCTAGGACTTGTTTGGTTGGTCCTGCAAGTAACCCAGTCCTGTAAAAGATTGGTTAACCAGAGGTTGTTCGTCAGAAATCACAGCGAACAAATTGGCACGCCCAGTGGGACCAGTGCAATTGTAAAAATTAATACAAGTCCTCTTAGTTAGAAAGTTTCTTACTGCGTTGTATGATTCTTAGAAGCGGTAAATTAGCCGTAACCGACGTAGAAAGACCAAAAAGAACAAGAGGAAGAAAGATGGCTAACCTGCCAAATACTTCAAACAATCCTAATGAAACCATTCCAGTATCTAATCCTATCCCTTCGTCAGAAGGAAGTGCAGGTTTAGGCCCTGTTTTAGAACAGATTGTGCCTTCATCAGCAAATTCGATACCAGCGGTTTCAGGATCCCAAAATGCGCCTGGTTCTTCCACAATAGAACACCCAATGCCCATGGGAATGCCTCCTCCTGGAGGAAATAGTTTTAGGCCATTCTTTAATTATTCCATGCCCATGTTTGGTAGAGAACAACCATACGGAATGCCAACTTCAATGATGGCAAATTTACATAATTCATCACCATTGTTTTCTGATGCTATGGTTCAAACGTCTTCACCATTACAAGGGTCAGGATATGGTGGAAATGGGAGTAGATTAAATCAAATTCCACCAGGATTTTAAAATGCCAACTATTAAGAACCATTATGCGCAAGTAATTCGTCAACAGATGGATGAAAGTAACCATGGTATGGTGCAGGCATTGACACAACAAATGGGAGAAGTGTTCAACCCTTTAATACAAAACATTACCCAAACAAACCAGATATTGGCAGAACAAATGGCACGTATTGCTAGCTTCTTTGGAGTTCCTCAAACACAACAAAGAATATAAATAAATCAAAATCCTGTTAATAGGCCTGTCGAAGAAGAACCTACCATAAACCAAAGGCCATTAGAAAGCCCTCAGGAAAATCCTAGGGACCAAGAGGTAGTAGTCGAACAGCCTCGTGTAGAAAATCTTGTTCGTCAGGAACCTAGGAGAATAATAGTTCAAAGAGACCAGAACGTTGATGAAATATTGCAGCAAAGAATGCGTTGTGACAATTTTCCTGCCGAAAATAACATTGCAGCCATGGTCGAAAGAATAATGGCGCAAAATGGGGTAAACGTGGGATTACAAAGGCCTAGTTATACTTCCCCTTTGTCTGAATACGTTTTGCAACAAGAATTACCACCAAGGTGGAAAGTCCCTAAATTCACCAAGTTTTCAAGGGATACTAGTGAATCCACCATAGAGCACATAACACGTTATTTGATCGAAGCAGGGGAAATAGCCAATAATGAGAACTTAAGAATGAAATATTTTCCAAGTTCTTTGACAAAAAATGCTTTTACTTAGTTTACTTCCTTGCCTGCGAATTCAATATTTACATGGACCCAATTAGAAAGATTGTTCCATGAACAATTCTATATGGGGCAAACTAAGATAAGTTTGAAGGAATTAGCAAGTGTCAAAAGAAAATTCTCTGAACCTATAGATGACTATCTAAATAGGTTTAGATTATCGAAGGCTAGATGTTTTACACAAGTGTCAGAACAAGAATTAGTCGAAATGGCTGCAGGGGGTCTGGATTATTCCATAAGGAAAAAATTAAACACCCAGTATTTAAGAGACATGGCACAACTAGCAGATAGAGTAAGACAAATAGAAAGGCTGAAAACTGAGAAATTTAGATCAAATAAAAATAAAAAGGAAAGAGTGGCCTATGTAGGGATATGTCAAGACGAAGATTATGACGAAAACAAATCCGTCATTTTCGACGAACAAGAAATTAATCTGGCAGAATTAAAACAAGGCCCACCGTATTCGTGTAAAGTTTTAGCTCCGTCAAATGGAAAAAATCCAGTCGAAATTGAAAGGAATGATAGGTTCCCTAAAAGAACTTACACATTCGACATCACCAAGTGTGATGAAATTTTCGACTTAATAGTTAAAGATGGTCAATTGATAAAACCAGCAGGCACTAAAGAGCCTCCTGTAGACCAACAGAAAAAGAGAGGTTTTTGCAAATACCATAATTTTTTGGGTCATAAAACTTCTCAATGTTACCTTTTCAGGGATCTTGTCCAGAATGCAATTCAGAACGAAAGGCTGAAATTTGGAGACAAAGCTAAGCAACAGATGAGGATCGACTCTAATACCATGCAGGTCGTGGAAGCTGTTGAACCGGAGATGGTGAACGTGGTCGAAATGGAAGTAATGTCTGAAGGAAGTTTTGAAATGCTAGAAGCTACTGAGGGTTTCGACACCAACTTCACCATGATAGAAGCTGCTGAGGGCTTCGACACCCATGTAAACATGGTGGAGGGTGTTGATGATCTCACTGATCAGGCTGAGGAGGTAATATCTAAAGGCTCTATGGCAAAACCAGCCATAATCAAGGTTGCTGAAGATCTTGACACTAAAGAAATAAATGATTACACCAACACAGAAGAAACTACTGATAGCTTCGACAGCCAGGAAGAAGTCAAAACTACTAAAGGCTTCGACAGAGAGAACATAATTAAAGCTACTGAAGGCTTCGACGGAGGGAACACAGTCAAAGCTAGTGAAGGCTTCGACAAGAAGAATAACAACAAAGGTACTGAGCATGGAGTGGTCTGGGACACTCTAGGAGAGCCCAGTGGAAAGTTTGACTTCATGGTGAAGTATTCTGCACCACCAAGCTCTAAAACTGACATCAGTGAAATCAAACCCACAGGATGGGGAGATTTCTTCAAAGATGTTGACGAGGGAACAGATAACAAGGTCCTCATTACCAAAAAAGAGGCCATTGAAGGCCTTAGTCATGACAAAATTGAGGAAATAGGAATTGCTGACAATGTCAACACTGTCGAACCAGTGAATAAAAGCGTCACCAGAATTAAAGAAGATCCTACTGAAAGTTTCATGCAGCCTACCCCTCATGGAATTCTGTGCAGAATAATGGAAGATCCAAAAGAAAAGTCAGTTACGCAATGTTGTAAGTACATCCACAAGGGCTTACGCCCAAAAGGCAGTTTGGATCAGTTAAAAGGAAATATCCCTGAGGAGATGATGTTAATTGAAAAAATGAACAAACTAAAGATTACGAGTGACCAGAATGCAGACGTTCATATGGTGGAGGTCACTCAGAAAACTCAACCAGATACCAATAAAAAGAATCGTCAAGAGGAACATCAGAAGTCTGTTTATCCAAAAGAAGACGAAAGTCTGGTGGAATTCATCCAAAGATGCTAGAAAAAGAATGCAGAGGTCATGCTTTGTCCAAGGTGTAGTGCTGTATTCGACAGAAAAGAAGCCAACAATCTGGAAGCAGTAGAGAAGGCCAAAAAGAGAGGAAACTGGGGAGCAGTCCCACTAGTCAGAAATGAGAGGGTTGATCCAAGAAAAAGGGAGCATCATAACCAAAGAATGGGAGAAAGGCGTTATAGTACCTATAAGCCATCCAACAAGGCAAATGATAACAAGTGGGTCCAGCCTATAAGGGATGCCCAAGGTCAGAAAAGGTGGAAAAGTTTTGAAGTAAATAGGGGTGCTTCGATGGAAGCAAAAAAGGAAGTAGAAAAACCAAAACCAAAACACATCTCTGAAAATTACAAGGGGAAGAACCCCATGTCAAGGTCTCAATGGAGGAGGTTTCAAAGGCAAAAGAGAGCCGAAAAAGAAACTGCAGAACAGAACATGGATGGTAAAAATAAAGCTGAATCAAGTAAGTTTATGCAGGCAATAAGCAAAGGAGAGTCTCTGCCAAAAGGAGAGCCTTCTCAGAAAAACAAATCAAGCAACATAACAGAAATGTCAAAGACTGACAACAAAATGCCAGAAGACGAAGAAGTGACTGATGACTTCAAGTCAGATTCTGAAGCGTCCTTCGACGGAACATGCAATGTGGTTTCAGTATTGCCTAGAGATTATGACAGAACAATGGAAGTGGAGGACGAAAAGGATGATATGGCAGATGACAGTATAGGGCTTAAGCCTGTGTGTTACTATGTAATGAATAATGGCTGTGTCGAAGAGCAGAATGCATTCTTTGAAAAGCCAGACGATGCAATGAAGGCCCATTTGAAGCCCTTGTTTATAAAAGGGAAAGTAGAAAATGTGGGTGTAAACAAGATCTTGATAGACGGAGGAGCAACTGTCAATCTAATCCCCCATTATATGATAAAGAAGATTGGCAAAGATGACTCAGACACCAAACCTCACAACATGGTGTTATCTAACTATGAAGGTAAAGTAGGAATGACATTGGGGGTGATACAGTTGAACCTAACTGTGGGAACCATTACCAGACCTAGAATGTTTGTGGTTATAGCATCAAGAGCAAACTACAATCTGTTGCTAGGAAGAGAGTAGATCCATGGAATTGGGGCTGTACCTTCATCCATGCATCAGAGGATAGCAATTTGGAGGCCAGATGGGATCGTCGAGAACATAGAGGCAGACCAAAGTTACTTCATGGCTGATGTGAACAACGTTAATAGTCGTAATTTCGACAAAAACTTGGCTCACATAGCACCTTGCAACCCTGTTGGGTTCGACTTGACAGCCTCCGACAATGCATATTGTTCCATGTATCTTCACCCTACGCATGAATTCCAATGGGACAAAGAGATAATTGGAGAGACGAATTATGCATGGGGAACCACTCATGTAAATTCAACTGGGTGGGGAAGTGAATTTAGTGAAAATGACTGAAGCATCGACAATGAAAAGGATTACGGCTTATATAGCCGAAAACAAACTCAAAGCGGCCCTTGAGGCTGAAGTAAAATATATGGCTATCGAAGCCAACGCACAAACTGTCGAAGGAAAACATCCTCAACAAACTGTCAAAGAACAACATCCTCAAGAGAATGTTGGGGAACAATGTCCAAAACAAGGTATTGAAGAAAACTTTAATGGCGAATGGCAAAATCAAAGGCTTGACGCCATTTATGATGACGAACCCTTGGGGTTTGAAAAAGATCCAGCACCAACAAATATGAAGATGGTGGCGCAGGATCCCTTAGAAGAAATTAATTTAAGACTGGGGGCAGAAAAAAGGCCAACTTACATCAGTGCAAAGATGGATCCTCAGTTCAGAGTCGAAGTAATCCAATTGCTGAATGAGTTTAAAGACTGCTTCGCATGGGATTATGACGAAATGCCTGGTTTAGACATGAACTTGGTCCAATTGAAGTTGCCCATAATGGAAGGAAAAAAGCCAATAAAGCAAACTCCCAGACGCTTCGCACCAGAGATCCTGTCGAAAATTAAAGAAGAAGTCGAAAGACTTCTAAAATGCAAATTCATACGTACAACGAGGTATCTCGAATGGATTGCTAATATTGTTCCTGTGATTAAGAAAAATGGAAAGCTTAGGGTATGCATTGCTTTAGAGATTTAAACTCAGCTACCCCTACGGATGAATATCCTATGCCAGTAGCAGAAATGCTTATAGATACTGCAGCAGGCCATGAGTATTTGAGTATGCTTGATGGATACTCTGGCTACAACCAGATTTTTTTTTGCTGAAGAAGATGTTCCAAAGACAGCTTTTCGTTGTCCTGGGGCAATATGAACATATGAATGGGTAGTAATGCCCTTTGGTTTAAAGAATGCTGGAGCCACTTATCAAAGGGCAATGAATTCTATTTTTCATGATTTCATTGAGACATTTATGCAAATTTATATAGATGATATAGTGATTAAGTTTGTCTCAGGTTCAAGCCATATTGACCATCTTCGACAATCCTTTGAAAGGATGAGGAAGTTTGGTTTAAAAATGAATCCCCTTAAATGTGCTTTTGGTGTGCAGGCGGGTGATTTCTTAGGTTTTGTGGTCCACAAGAAAGGGATCGAAATTAATGAGAACAAAGCCAAAGCCATAATGAAAGCGAAAGTGCCATCGACAAAAAAGGGATTGCAGTCTCTACTAGGGAAAATCAACTTTCTTAGAAGGTTCATCTCCAACCTTAGTGGAAAGACACAGGCTTTCTCACCTCTACTTCGACTGAAGAAGGAAGATTTCACTTGGGGGCAAAAGCAACAAGATGCTTTCGACAAAATCAAAGAGTATCTGGCTAGTCCTCCAGTTCTAATGTCTCCTTGTCGAAAAAGAAGTATGAGGCTTTACATCTCAGCATCTGACAGAACATTGGGAAGCATGCTTTGTCAGGAAGATGAAGATGGCGTCGAAAGGGCCATCTATTACCTCAGCAGAGTCTTAAATGATGCTGAAACTAGATATAGTATAATAGAAAAACTATGTTGATGTGTATATTTCTCTTGTACAAAGTTAAAGCATTATATAAAACCCATTGATGTATATGTATCCTCTCATTTTGACGTAATAAAATATATGTTATCTAAATCCATTTTACACAGTCGAATTGGGAAATGGGCCTTGGCATTATCTGAATATTCTTTGAAGTATATGCCTCTAAAGGCTGTCAAAGGACAAGTGGTTGCTGATTTTTTAGTTGACCACTCAATAAATGAAAGTGAAATAAAATATGTCGAAGTAGAACCTTGGACATTATATTTCGACGGTTCCAGTCACAAGAATGGAACTGGTGTTGGGATGTTGATTATTTCTCCTAATAAAATTCCAACAAAATTCAAGTACAAAGTAGAAGGCTTGTGTTCAAATAATGAAGCAGAATATGAGGCTTTGATTGCTGGACTTGAAATATTGTTGGAATTGGGGGCAACAAGAGTCGAAATAATGGGTGACTCTGAGTTGGTAATAAAGCAATTAACAAAAGAATACAAATGTGTCAAGGAGAATTTGACCATGTACTTTGTAATAGCCAATAGACTCCTCAAGAAATTCGACAGTGTAGCCTTTAAACACATTCCTACATTGGAAAATCAGGAAGCAAATGACTTGGCTCAGCTAGCATCAGGCTACAAAGTGTCGAAAGAAAATATGGAGAAAGCTATCGAAGTAAGAGGAAGAGTATCATCCACCAAATTGTCCCCATCAGATTTGGAGACAATAAAACTGGGTTATGGTGACGAAGAAATTTTTGAAAATTTTAATGTAGATGATCCAGAGGTGGGAGATTGGAGAAGACCTATTAAGGATTATTTACAAAACCCAAACAAAACAGTCGAAAGAAAAATAAAGTATAGGGCTTTAAGCTATGTACTTTTTGGAAATGAGTTATTTAAAAAGACTGCAGAAAGAGTCTTACTAAAATGCTTAGGTGAGACTGAAGCTTATATCGCTTTGTCAAACATGCACAGTGGTGCATGTGGTGCACACCAGGCAGGTCACAAGATGAAGTGGTTACTATTTCGACAAGGGATGTATTGGCCAACAATGCTAAAGGACTGTGTCGAATTTGCAAAAGGGTGTCAAGAATGCCAAATTCATGCAGGCATACCTCATGTACCTGCAAATGAGTTACACTCTATTATAAAGCCTTGGCCATTCAGAGGTTGGGCTTTAGATTTAGTTGGGGAAATTCGACCAGCTTCTTCAAAGGGGCAAAGATACATTTTGGTTGGAGTAGACTATTTTACTAAGTGGATTGAAGTTATACCACTGACGAATGTAGATCAGGAGGCAGTTATAGAATTCATCCAGAAACACATAATTTATAGGTTTGGAATACTAGAAACCATAACCACTGATCAAGGATTTGTGTTTACTGGAAAAAACATGCAGGCATTTGCAAAAAAACAGGTTTTAAGTTGTTAACTTCGACACCCTATTATGCCCAAGCAAATGGACAGGTCGAAGCAGCCAACAAAGTTGTGATAAATCTGATAAAAAAGCATGTTGGTAAAAAACCAAAAAATTGGCACAAGACTCTGGATCAAATTCTTTGGGCTTGTCGAACGTCTCCTAAAGAGGCAACTAATTCTACTCCATTTAAGTTAACTTATGGGCATGATGCAGTATTACCAGTTGAAATCTATTTACAATCAATACGAATTCAAAGGCATCATGAAATTCCATCTGAGACTTATTGGAGTATGATGATGGATGAGTTAGTGGACTTAGATGAGGAGAGGTTGCGTGCTTTGGAGTTGATAAAGAGGCAGAAAGAAAGAGTCGAAAAGTTTTACAATAAGAAAGTAAAATTTAAAGCCTTTTTTGTTGGTGATCTTGTTTGGAAGGTAATTTTGCCCATGGACAAGAAAGATAGATTAATGGGAAAATGATCTCCTAAATGGGAAGGACCTTTCCAAATCTTAAGAGTTTTTTCAAGTGGCGCATATGAAGTCGAAGAAATAGAAAAATATAAAAGGATACTGAAAATAAATTGCAGGTATTTGAAAAAATATAAGCCAACATTGCAAGAAATAAAAATAAAAATGGAATAAATGCATAAACTGAAAAATATGTCTTCGCCAAACAGATGGCGTTGGTAACATTACAGATAAAAGCCTTGAAAGGCTGCCAAAACGAAACAAATGTAAAAGCCTATTTCTATCACAAATTATCGTCGAAGAAAAGTTTCTTTGAGTTAGTCAAATTTCTTCTGTTGAAGTTGAATTCGACGTTCACAAAGACTTTTACCAACGGACAATTCGTCAATTTCTCGATTAAGTTGCTAAGCCATTTCTGCATGTTGAAGCCCCTGTTGAAGTTATCTATCAATGTCCTCTTGGTTAGGTTGCTGAAGGTTGGCTTGGCGTTCTTTCTCTTGAAGGATTTTCTTCTGAAGTTCGACAATTTGAGCCTGGAAAGTCTGGATTTTGCTTTCACATTCAGCAGCAGCTTTGGAGTAGTCTTCAGAAAGTTTGTTTAATTCTGAGATTTTTTCGGTCGAAGAAGCTACAACGTTCCACTCTGAAACTTGTTTCTCATACTTAGCTGAGATGTTCTTGGAAAACTCCTTTTGGCGAAGTAAGTCAGCACTCACCGAGTCGATCATAGAAATCAAGTCCATTACTAGACGGCTTTCCTCAGTAGAAGCCTCCAAGATATTAGCTTATTTAAGAAGTTTTTTCAGCTCATATTGAGCAGAAGGTTTTTCGACCAAAACTTTAAACAAGTCTACGCCAAGAATTTTAGTCTTGATCTCAGCCATGACAACATTAATTGATTGAACTTCAGAGGTAGCTCCAGAAGTTGTCGAACTGCTGTAGGAGGAATCCTGAAAGTTATGTCGAGAACTGAGAAGAGCCTTCAGATATTCTAGAGGTTTTTTCACTTTCAGACTCTCAATCTCTTCACGAGATAAGCTTGTCGAACCCGTGTTTGGAGGAGTTTATGTTTGAATGGGAATAGGTTGGGCACTTCCTCCAGGATTCAAGCTAATATGGTGATCTCGTTTCGACATATCTTCTTCCTCTTCGACAATGTTTTTGTCAGCTTCAGCTATATCAATTGGCCCTTGCATTTGTTCGTCTTGGTCCTTATCAGCTTTTTCTTCCGCGGTAAATCCTGGGCGAACAGGGGAGTTGTTGTCAGAGGATTCTTGGTCACTGATGTCGAAGTCACTATTGGTCTGAGGTCCATAAATACCAGTGTCTGGAGTGGCCTCTTCCAGAAGTCGTTCAGCCAAAGTTTTTTCAGAATCAGAAGGGATAAGTTTTTCTTGGACTTTGGAAGTCCCTTCGACATCAAGATCAACCTGAAGTCAACAAAAAAAGGAAATTAAAAGAAGAAACAATGCAGTTAAAATTTGAGTACTGTCAGAAAAAAAATACCTGAGGAATCTCAGTCTGGGTACTTGAATTCCCACTCTTTTGACTTTTGGAGTGAGTTTTGGTGATTGGACTGGTAGGGGTAGTTCTTCTAGATTTGACGATAGATCTCTGAGATGCTACCGTTTTTATTTTTACACCCTTTTTTCGTTTGAGAGGCTGTGACTCAGGGGATTCATCTTCGGACTCTTCGACACCCACCTTTTTCTCTTCTTGTTTCCTCTTGGTTGTTGGTGTGCGAGTTATCTGAGGCATACAATAAAGAAATTTGCTCAGTTTAAGAATAATAAAGTTTATATAAGAGAGGTTGAATGCTTTTGCGTGTCGAAACCTTCTTTGCAGCAACAGGTGATTTTTTGACCTGTTTGGTGGAAGTCCCTTCGCCAGGGGTTTTCCTGCTAGCAATCTTGACGGCTGAAAGGAAGGAAAATAAATAAACATGGATATAAAACATATAAGAAAGTTAGAAATAAAAAGAGAAGTTGTATTTCTTTGACACCTTCAAGAATAGGAGATTCCACGCGAACATGTTCTATTCCAATATGAAGGTGCCCTGGGAAGTTGTCCAAATGATACTTCGTCGGAACCACACGATCAACAAGTTTTTTGCAAGACTCACGAAGCAGCTTTAAGTCAGAACCACACACAAACCAGTCTGGAAATGGAAGGTGCAAGGACACACCAAATTCTGCAGAAGGAAGTGGGGGAAACTTTGGAGGATACGTGGTAAACGCAAAGTTATAGCGTGCATATGATGGAATATATGGAGGCAACTCCAGCTTATCCAGTTTTTCTGAAAACTTCTATTTTAGGGTCACTGCTGCTTTGCCTATGGTTCGACGAAGATCATTTGGCCTGTAAATGGTTTCAAAATATTTTTGAAAATTTTGAATCTCTTTGATGTGTTTGTCCGTACCTTTCTTCTTTTTGTCCTGCACAAAAGCAAAAGTGTTCGTCAGGTGTGTTGTAAAAGCTTCTACGTTGAAGAATTTGGCAAAATAGTATTCTCTCCACCAGACGTTGAAGTCCTCAGTGCATAGATAGGTTGGTCGAAAAATCACAGGTCGGACTTCCAAGGTTTCGTCGAAAAACTTATGATACAGCTCTAAACTTTTTTCTAAGTTGTGAAAGGAATTGTAAAATAAAATAGAACCTTTCTTGGGATAGATAGGTTTGGTTTTTGTTTGGACTAACCCAAATTGTCTAGCCACTAAATTAGGCTGATAGACAATGAGATAAATCTTTGTGTTATTCATGCTATGGTGAGAAAAGAAATGCCTTGGCGTGAGGAATGATGCCCATATAGATATGTATGAATCCTCTTCTTTCTGATGTTCTAAAGGAAGTTGTCTGATGAACCATTTAGGACCTATAGTCCTGTTGGCGAAAGGTGCCATGAATGGTGTGAATTTGTAGCGTTTGGCAAACATCATCACGTAGCTGGTAAAGGCTTATCCCTTCATCAGTTGGAGTCAGTTTGACCAGCCTAGGCCATTCGACACGTCTGTCCTTTACCTCTTCTTCGTCTATTTTGTTCTTGATGGGAATGCAGGTTTCAAAAGTGGCATTCAGCCACAGTTGTAGAAGCCAAAAAGGACCTGTCAGGGTGATATTTCCTTTTTCTTTGCTAGTCTTCAGGGCGTTTACACTTTCACTAAGGGATTCATAAAGATTCGCCAGAATCATTTCACTTAGACAAAGATTAACTTCATCATGAAGTTGGTTAGCAATGGTGATGTAACTCTTGGCAACTTGAAGAGATCTAGTGCAGAAGACGAATTTTGCTAGCCACAAAGTTAGGAAAGCCACATGTTCATTATCAGGAACCTCTTCAGTGTCTTCACCATGGTGGTGCGCAATGAACATGGAGTAACCAGCATGTTTGGTGTCGAAGCCTATAGGGTCTTTATTTAAATGCTCAGGGTTGAAAATTTCACCTATAGGACTAAGACCTGTGATGGCTGCTAGATCGAAAAGGGTGGGGGTGACCATCCCACAAGGGAGGTGAAAATTATTGTAAGTACTGTCCCAAAAATATAGGGAAGCCAAAAGCATATTTTGGCAATAACGTGGTCCATCTCTCGACAATTGGATTAGGTCATAAATGCCTATTTTCTTCCAAAACTTTCCCTTAGCCCCTTCGACTCTATTTAACCAAGCTAAGTAATCCTTTGGGTCTTTTGTCAGTGGAGGGCTCCTAAAAATCCTATTTTGATTTAGATATAATAAATCTAGGTCTGTTGAAGCTGAAGAGCTTTCAGGATTTTTGGAGGTTGTTTCCGTAGGTTGAGGTTTTCTACTTGCACCTATGGGTTTTGAAGCAGAGTAAGAAGGGTAAAATTCTTTTAAACGGTCCTGATCAGCGTTAGGATCAGAGAGTGGGCCTAACAGTGCTTGGCAAACTCCAGAGATTAAAACAGGGATAAGTACCTGAGATCAATAGATGCTAGCCTTTTCTCTCTCATTAGGAGGCTCTGGAATATATTGTTGTTGGTTTACCTGCACCGGTCCAGGTAGCGTGTGAGCAGGAGGAAGATCAGTTGTGCTTTTTGCTTTCTTATCACCTTGATCATCGACGTTCTTTGGAGGAGCCATTGTTGAGAGAAGTTTGAGCGAGAGTTGTAGAGGAAGTAATGGAATTAAAATATGGATTTGATAAAGAAGAGGAAGTTCAAGAGCGTAAAAAATGAGAAGATTGGTAAAAAAGGTATTTATAGGAAGAAGAGTGATAAAGTAAAAAAGAAAAAAAAACGTTTCAGTTTTACGATGATCATGGGGTACGTGTCATGTTAATCAACGGTGATGATCAAAAAGTTGATAGTTAGAGAAAACCCATGATTAGCTAGTTTGTAGGGTTATGGAAGATCGTGTCTAAAACGTGGGATAGATGAGACGTTTTCAGAAAAAGTGTAATCATGGATTTTCTTGGGACTTAACAATGTCACGTCACAATTAATGAAGCTGACATGGTGTCAAAATAATTTCGGCAGCAAAGGATGATTTCTCCAGAGTTAGTCGAAACATCTTTGTTGGGGGGCAATTTATAGGCACATAATTTCGACACCATGAGTTAAGATGAAAAATTATGTTTTTTTTACTAAGGAAATGGTCACTAGATAAAGGAGAAAGAAAATAAAGGTATTCAGAAGAAATTTTGATATTTTCGACAAGACCAGATGTTCAAATACTTCGACAGAAATATGAGGAATGTTTCAGCAGACAAAGTTGGAAGAACTTTCATTACAGTTCAACATTTGACAGAATTTGAAGAATTGGTGTGCTTTTCGACATTTTGACAGAAGATAGGTTGGAAGAGATTTCGACAAAGGCATTATCCTATGAAGTTTGAAGAGTTTTTGTTCTCTTCAATAATTCGACAAAACGAAGAGATGCAGCGTTTTGTCACAAAGAGGAAGAATTCAAATTCAAAAGTTACAACATTTGGCAGTTGGACGCGTGGAAGCTTCAGGAAAAGGAGAATACATGCAGATTGACAAGTGTTAAATAGTTAGGATTTTTCCGTTTTAGGCAGTTATGTTATTTGTATATAAATAGGGTAGTTGTTGTAGAATCATGTGTGTGAAAAACTTATACAATAATCCTGTAAAAATACTCTAAGTACCCAGTGTGAGAGAAATGAGTTTGATATGTGGAGAAATGTATGTGTTGAACACCAATTTTATTCAAGTTATTTAAATTACAAGTCTTTTTCGTCCAATTCTTTTACTTCCAGTTTCTTTACTTTTCTGCAAAGTTTATGGTCTTTTTGCCATTTTTCTTTACTTTTTGTTCAACTTTTAGTTTACTTTACTTTTACATTCAAACATTCAAGATTTTAATACCATTGACAAAACAAACCACAAACAATTATCAAACACTAAGAGTGATCTGACAACAAAATTGCACATGTGTCCTAGGACTTGTTTGGTTGGTCTTGCAAGTAACCAAGTCCTGTAAAAGATTGGTTAACCAGAGGTTGTTCGTCAGAAATCACAGCGAACACTTAGAAAGTAGAGTTTTAAGAAAATTAGAGTTACCTATGTTTGGAGAACTTGATTCATTTGGTGTATGACCAAGATGAATCTTTTAAAATGATGTGATTCAATGTAAACTAAAACCAATATCATTTTCTACTAAGGGAATCAAGTTATCTTGTTGTAACAAACTTACAGGCCAATCATACTTATCTTGAGATAAAACTAGTATAAGTTTTATGGAATATGATTATTCATTTGTTGTAGTTGGAATTGAGCAACATGGATTAAACTACTGTGAAAATTAGCATCTGCATATATTTTTTTACTTAAGAGTGACCATGTTTTTTATAACATAAATAAATGGTACGACCATGCTTATTGTAGTATATGTAATACCTTTGATTAGTCTTTCCAAATGAACCTCTACCTCGACCATGTGCTCCCTTAACATCAAATGCATTTGCCAACAAATTAGAATCAACAAAAACATGTGTGGTAATAATGTCACTTTTATACTGAGCAACTAAAGAGTAATTTTGTTAATATATGGCAAGGATTCCATTAAAAATACCTATGTTTTTACCACAAAAAAGTTGCCATTCAGGCCAATGAGAAATGAATTGCTTGATCTTATAGGATATAATGACATCATATCATCACATCTCCACTGATGGATAAAATTACATGTATGGAATGTTTGATGAACATTCAATTTATCCCATAGAGTTTTCATCTCTATTAAATACCCTAAAACAAACTTAAAACCTTGCTTAAGGGAATTAAGTCGAGATCTTAGGTTGGACACACAAACTCTATCAATTTTGGACAATATTTCTTTTAAATCTTCCCAAACATCAACAAAATTTCATGAAACATAATGGTTTGAGGAATGGAATCTAAAACTGAACTAATAAACCAAGAATGTACCATATGATTACACCTTTCCTAAGCTGCATAATCGAGATCTTCAAGATCTAGTATTGGTGTGATCGATCAATGATGAGCTTTTTTTTGCACCAAGGTCCTTTCGCATTGATCTGTTCCATCCATCATGGTTAGTTCCATCGAGCTTTGGTGTAACTGTAACAAAATTTGGTTCATCACTTGAATGAACATAGTAAAGTGAATCTAATTGAAGTTGGACTAGAACTTGGTGGACATTGTTATTTCTTGGCACCATTGATGGATGTTGAAGGAATTGCGCAGAATTCAAAGTAGCAGTAAGAATAAAAAAAGAAGATGTTGAAACTCAAATTGATAACAAGAATACAAAATTGCATCAAGCAAATTAAGAAGAATGTAATGAAGATCAAGTACTTCACAATGAAAAAATGAAGGATCAAAGAGAACTCTTCATATAGCTCTTGATACCATATTATGAACAAAGTGATACACTTCATTAACTTTGAATGAATTATTACAATGTCTATTTATAGGAGAGGAAGAATGTGTATCATATATTCTAGGAACGATGTTCAGAATGATAACATCTAGAAGTATCTAACCAACTCCAAACTAATTAAGACATGTTAATTGTGAAAATTTTCTCTTCTAAGTAACTAACAAACATACTATAAAAGGAATGTTTCACAAACAAGTTAGTTAATTGGGATAACTAATTTGTATATGATTATTTTTCTTTCTCATTGAGTGTTAATTCACACATAAAACTAAGAGATTTATGATTCAAATCCTGATAATCATGTTCCTACCTATATTCCTTCTATTTTATAATAATAGTCATATTTGTAAAAATGAACTATTGATAAAAAGATCTTTATTTGGGCAAGTTGGGTGGTCACAAGAGAGAGAGAGAGAGAATATGACAATTTTATTATATTATATTTCAATTCAGTGTTTGATAAAATAATATGATATACCAAACTACTTTTTGAATTTATTGTAACATATATTTCTAATTAAAATCATTACCTTGAATATGATATGAATTTACTGTAACCTATATTATGTTTTATTAAAAAAAAAGTTAATTGTCGTAATGTTTTATATTTCCTTTTCCATCATCATATTTATCTTCATAATTTCATAAGAATTGGGTTAAGACTGTAGTATTAGGAAAAAAACACTAATTCTCTAGCAACGTCCATATTATATAAAACTTTCTCTCCCAACTCAAACTAAAACATTCATTGTACAGTAGTGACCTCTTAAACCAAACACTTTGGCTCGAGTGATAAACGAACCTCTTCTAAGGAACAAAGATTTGGAGAACAACGAATTTGATTCCTGGTGGAAATAATATTTGTCCAGACTTATGACCTCTCAGGCCAAACTCTGGATTACTGGGCCATTTTCCCCTGGAAACCAGAGGGTGTAAAAAAAATAGTGACCTCTTTCAAACTTGTATTATGCATATACTCATACACAATAACTCTCTTTTTCTTTTCAACCCAAACGCCAAAAAGAGTCATTATAAAAGGTGATCTCAACCCTTGATGAATCTTCAATCTATTTTGTAACTCTCTCAAATTTCAAAGACAAAGATTCCAAGCAGTTTATGAAAATAAAATTTCTATCTTTAAGTACACCTTAGAAAATAGTACGACACATACCTTTGCTAATATCATTGGAGTGTTAAAACTATTAGTAGTGATCTTTAAATCCTTATTAGAGAGTATGTGTAGCTTTAAAGGAGCATTTTAATAAAAAAGGGAATTTCTTAGCTATGTGTACAAGAGAATTCCATAGATAATAAAGAAATTAAAGGATTGTAAATACAATCACAACATAAAAATAAATGATGAATACTATGAATAGAAATTTGGGTTTGGTGAAAATATTAAAACTTGTTGAAGGTAATTCTCTTGAAGGCATGGTGTAATATGATGAGTATGAAGGAATGAAAAATGATCACTAGTTGAACAAGTAATAAAGAAGATAGAGACTTTGGTTTTAGTTTTTCATTACTACATTTTGTGTTAGCTTTATAAATATTGTATCCTCTAAAGATCTACGTGAAATACCCTAAAGATTAACCCATAATATTTTCATTATCACAAAGCTTTTGCAATATGATTTGCCTAAAACTTCCTTACACCAAGCTTTTATCTTAGGTTCAACTTACTGTGAGACATGGCATGGATTTTGAAGTTATCAAAAACTTGGTTTGATTGAAAGTGTGTCTGGATCACAAGGGAAAATAAGGAAAAATCATATAGATGAAAATAAACTGAATGATCCGACTCAAACCCTCACATGAGTCGACTCATTTGAGGTATTTATAGCCAAATTCTCACGGGTCCCAACAGGCTACCTGAGGCCAAATTTTGGCCGGCTCATTGAGAATTTTGAGTCGGCTCATCCCTTCATTTGAGTCGGCTCATTTAAGGTGTTTTCCCTCTTGTTCTCACGGGTCTCAACAGGTTGACTGGGATTTTTTTTTGCTGGCTCATTGGCCCTTTTGAGTCGGCTCATTCATTCATTTGAGTTGGCTCATTCCTGTAGCTGTCTTTTTTAAAATTATTTTTACTTTCTATTTTCTGTTATTGACTAGCTGTAATACCCTAATTTTTGCCCTAAGGTTGTTTCGCATATCATCTGCATTTTGCATATCAAACAAGATCGCACAGGTTCCGAGTTTCTCCTCAGATCGGGTCTATGCTTCGCAGGGGATCACCATTATTTTTACTGTTTTATATTTGTTTATATTTACTGATTTCTAACAAAAATACAAAAAAATATGTTGCAGTGTTCTTCTTCTTCTCTGTGTTGCAGGTTTGTGAAGATGAGACAATAATTCCATTCAGATGCGTTTGTTCAGTCACAATTCTATTTCAAGTGGATGTTTGACCTAATCTGGTCAAACTATTAAAAGATTGGTTGACTGTCAGTTGTGTGTGCCAGTAATTCATTCATCAGGCAATGTGTTTCAAAGTACAAGTTGGGTTGTGTGACAGTTGTTTTCTGTGCAAAGTTTGGTTTGTTCACCAGTTATCAGGCAGTGTGTTACGATTCAAATCTTCAGTGTTTATCTGTTCATCGGTTCATTAATTCATCAAAGATTATCTGAGGATTTATTTTCCTCAGTTTGGTTTCGAATTATCAGGGCTTGAATCAGACAGTTTTTCAGATGACAGTTGTGGCTCGAGTTGCGAATTATTTGGTTTGTTTAGATGGCTCTGTGTTGGCTGTGTATCAGTGGCTTGTGCAAGAAGAATCAGGAATTGGTTGCGGGCTAAAAAATTATCATCCATTAAACCATTTTAATCTCCAACAACCAGTTTATATTTCATTTTTCGTTTTTTTTTCATTTCACAAATATTCATTATCTTTCTCCGATTAAATCATTCCAAATCACTATTCCCAATTATCATTTTTCTTTTATCATTTTCATTGATCGAATTGCCATTATCCCTTTTTTATTATTTCATCCATTCACACCAAATATTTTTCATTTAACAAAATTCAAATATTTTTCTAGCATATTCTTTTTCCTTTTATTTCTATGTCATAAAAAAAAAATAATCAAATAATAAGTTTATATTCTCATTTCTATATTCATTAATGTCCTTTTATTATCATTCCAAGATATCCAATTTTTTTTTTGTCATACACCAATTTTACAAACTCTTCCTAACACTCTTTGGCCCATATGCCCTAAGGCCCCACAAGCATCTCAAAAGCTTCTCCCAACCACATCCACAAACCTCACGCCTTTTCCACACGCTCACCTCACTCAATCCCTCACAAAGCCTTATGCGGCAGCCCAATCCAAGCCAAACAAAACAAGCCAAGTCCAGCCTTGCACTTCGGCTTGCTCACGTACACACCATGCCTTCCACAAGCCAGTTACCAACATCAGCTTTCCCACAAAAACTCACATGCCGTATGCAAAACAAAGTCTCAGCTTAGGCCCACGCAGTATCCATCAACGAGCCTACTACACAACGCTCCCGCAGCTCAAGCCTCAATTCCCATCCGTACGCACAACAATCAAAAACAACAAAACAAGTACAAGCCGCATCCTTTAAAGAACAATAAGCCAAAACCAGCTGCCAAACTTTAAAATCCTAGGCCAAAGCAACAAGGCCTCACGTCATCCGTAGGCCCATCAGCTTCAAACGACACTGCACCTCAACAAACTCAGCGCGCAAGCCTTTGTCAAAATCTCACACGCCTACACCGAAACATCAAGCCTCCAACAGCAAAGCCAGCAAGCATCTCGCCCATACACAAGCAAAACAAGCCGTGGCTTCATACAGTCCAGCCAACAACAATAACTTCAATCCGCGTCACGCTTCTCGCACGGACTTAACATATCACTTGAAACACACCTGAAAAATCAAACAATCAAAACGCACGGAAACACTTCATAAAACGCAGAGAAATTTCAAGGACTCAAAAACACGAAAATTGACACGAGAATACCGTGAGCTTTCCAAAACGCAATGACCATCAAACGAAACGGCATCATCTCATTCTCTTCTTCTCTTATAAATAGAGACCCAACCTCATTCCAATTTCAAGCTTGAAGAGCCACTTAAATTGCTGCCCAATTCCATCTTTAACCTCTCAAATACTCAAATCCATCAATTTTCTCAAATCCCCAAAATCTGATACAAACCTAAATCTCTTTTGGAAATCCGAATTGAAGAAAGAAGAAGGAGAGTCAAGAGAGAAATCGTGTTGTTTGTATTGAAGGTGAGGAGGAGAGTTTGAATTTCCGCCGTTTATGCCTTTTGATTCCGCCGTGAATTTTCATTGAAATCCCCTGTTTGTGTGTATACCGCGTGTAGAAGAAGAAGAATACTTCTTTATTTTTTTCTGTTTTCTTTTTTTATATTTAATTTATTTTATTTCTTTCTTGTAAAAAATTGAGTTGATAATGGGCCTTGTGGCTTTGGATCCATGACTTCTTTTTCCACCGATCCGCGGGTTGCTTTTCTCCTATCACCTTTCTTTTCTCTTCTTTTTAATTTATTTCCTTTTCCTTAAAGTAACTTTATATTAGGAAGGTTTCTTATAAAACTTTTTTGTAGAAAGAGTTTTTTTTAAATAATGTTAGAAAGATTTTAAGAAATATCTAGAAACAATTTTTAAACAAATCATGTTAAACTTTATCTTTTTTTTAGAAAAGAAATTTTTTAATAAGATGTTTGGAAAAAGTTTTATTAAGAAGAATTTAAAAAAGTAGTCTAATTCTTTTATGGATCTATTTTGGATCCATTATTCTTCATCTCCTTTTGATTTCGGTCGATGACAATCTTCCGATTCGGGATTGTTGATTTCCGATTAAGTTTAACCTTCATTACTTCAAATCTATGAATGAATGATCATTTGGATCATTCTTCATACTTTGAGATCGTGATAGGTTGCTAATCGAGAAATTCAACGATAATCTCGATTAAGATTAGACCTTTCTTCTTCTTTTAGTGTGGCATGTTGTCGGAGAACGATTCATTATATCGTTTCTCTAACATGTATTAACACGAATATTTTCCACTTTAATTAGTGGTGGCCGGCCTCATTTGTAGGGTAATTACTTCGTAAATTACTCGGCGATTGCTTAACATAGACCTATATTAGTCCCGATTCGATTAAAGATCCACTTGGATCCGGTTGCCTCAATTTTATTTTCATTGTTGTGGTTGTGCTTGATTAAGTTCATCATACCACCTTATATTGTATATAATATTATAATGTGAATATAATTGTTTAAATTTAATCTCTTGCATTTTATTCTTTTATTTTAATCTCTTGCTCCCTTATCTCCTTATTATATTTTGCCATATTATATCATATATCATTGTTTATATTCATATTATGCTTGTTTATATTCATATTGTGCTTGCTTTTTATTTTGTCCATTTGGACATCAAAATACTTAATAAAGGATTAAACTCTTAAAAAACTTGTTACTTCTAACTTTGGACTTATGATTACTATCCCGAACTTTTGGAGATTGGACTTAGATCTTCTAGGATTCCCTTTGCTCAAGTTGGAGTGGTTAGAAATCTTGGCCTCAAATGATGTCATTAACTTATGAAGATGGAAGTCCGAATTTTGAAGATTTGTACATATTGGTCTTGGTAACTTCTTTCCTTAGCTTTTAATTCAAGCATTAGGACTAGTCTCTTCATCTCCTCCCCATTCTTTAATTTTCAAAATTTCTTCCTTTTTTCAAAACCTTCTTGTTTCTTAAACTTCAAACAATTTCAAAAACAAACCTTGATTCCGATCAAGCGATTTTTAACCTTTTCCTTTTATTTTCTTAATCAAATATTAAATCATGTAAATATATCAAAAACCTTTTTGTACATACTTTAAAAAATACAAATCCATTCAATTATTTTTGTGCTGTGTGCACCTTTCTTCTTTTTCATATGTTTAGATATGATTCATCCCTTTTAGCGGAATTATTCGCTAAGGGATGACGACTTATCTTTACATCTTAAAATCAACTCAACCCACTTATTCTTTTTTCAAACTTTGTACCACGAACTACGAGGTTTTGATCTCGCATTGCACGTTGTGGGTACGTAGGCATAAGGCTTTAAAACCTTATCAAACACAAAATTATTAAAAAATATTCTTCTTCTCATCTCTTCCATCATTTTAAATAAACCAATTTCAGACCAAAAGTGATAAGTATTTCAAAGGGCTCCCGTAGAGTACTACGGATGAGTCGGGTGCCTAAAACCTTCCCGGTTCATAACCAATCCCCTTACCCAATCTCTGTTTATTTCTTTTAGCCTTTGCTTTTAGAATCCTAGGTTTTTATTCGTTCTTTTACCTTTTTCCATTCGGAAATAAAGAAAAGCGCGGTGGCGACTCTGTGTTAATCGAGTTAAGTTAATCAATAGCTTACACTCACGATTTTACCGCTACAGAAAAGTGGCGACTCTGCTGGGGAGTAATCTCTAAGCGGATTTAGCCTACTTTGATTTATTTATCGCTTTGGTTTGAATTGTTTGTTATTTGTTTGTTTCGTTTTGGTTTGGTGATCCTCTGTATGAGATAGATTCTAACCCGGATCTGAGTGACACTTATGATAGGACGGCGATATTCGAAGCGATATGCGATGGAGTAGTCCAAAGCAATATCAATTTGATAATCTCCACTCGGTTAGGCTCTCTTGGACTATCAATGTCATGACGAGTAATCGTACGTGGCATTATTTTCCGACCTTGAGCTGATCATACTGAGGACCTTAGAACCCTTAACCCATCTAAGCCAATTTAGGAACGTAGTGCGGAAGCTGTCTGGATGTAAATCTAAGGCGGTTGTCACGCGATACTACACTCGGACGAGGTCTATTTTAAGAATGATATCGGTTGGGGAGTAATCCAACGTACCGATAAAATTCTAAAGATGGTTGTTAACTCCGGGCACCTCTGTTAGCACCCTTTTGGTTTCTTGCAGGTACAATGAAGACAAACCTTAGTACATGCCTGTGTGGGTTGGTTCTTATCCCTTGACTCCATGCTCGTGATCTGAACTTTTGAACCTGAGTGCTTTGCGTGATCTTGTTTGTGGTTGTTGCATCTACATATTCATCATGATCATCATCACAACCATTTTTCAAGGAAGACAATTCCGATTATTGCAAATATTTGGAAAAAAAAAAGTAAATTCTCCTTTTTGTCAAGATTTTTTTTTATGACAGTATTCTCGATGTTGACCACGTTTGCAATAATCGAGTTGTTTTTCTGAAAATGGGAGTGAGCATCGCATATCATTGCATCCTCGCATATTCTTGTGTTCATCCGAGTTGTGTGGGAACTCATCCCGGTTGTTTCTTTCCTCAGTTGTCTGTTGATCCGTCAAGCTGACTCCTCACCACAGATACGGTACTAGAGCTGCTAACAGATTGAAAGTTATTAGATTGAGAATGGAAAATCAAGCCCAACATAACAAGAAAGTTAGGGAAAACCTTGATGAGTTGAAAAGCAATGTGAGTCAGATCATGGAGATGCTACAGGCTTTGATCATCAGGGAAACTCAACCTCAGAGGATTGTCATGCCTCAAGTCAATGTTTCTGCTGATAAAACAAGTGTTGTTGAGATGACTCGTCGCAGACAACAATACCATGAACAATCATACCCTACTGCAGTTGCTCTGATGATCAATGGTCCATCTATTCAAAGGAATGTTGGCCAGAACCAGAATCGTAATGCTAGGAGTAAGCCAAACTTTGATCCTATTCCTGTGCCGTATGCAGACTTGTTTCCATCTTTAATTGCAGAGAATCTTGTGCAGACTCGTCCACCACCTCCGGTTCCAGAGACTATTCCATGGTGGTATAAGCCAGAAGCTCGTTGTGCTTTTCATCAAGGTGCCCCGGGGCATGATGTTGAGAACTGTTACCCGCTGAAGTTTGAAGTACAGAAATTGATGAGGAACAATGTTCTGTATTTCAATGATGCTAATCCTAATGTGCAGAAGAATCCGTTGCCGAAGCATGGTAATGTGTCTGTGAACATGGTTGATGGTTGTCCTGGTAATGCGTCTGATGAAGATGAAGAAATGTTTGATTTCGTTACGCATGGAAAGATTTGCCAGAACCAGAATCGTAATGCTAGGAGTAGGCCAAACTTTGATCCTATTCCGATGACTTATGCTGAGTTGTATCCTTACTTGGTCCAGAATGGTTGGATTACTACTAGGCATGCGCCTCCTGTTCCAAATCCTCTTCCGGTTGGTTATAAATCAGATCTTCGTTGTGAGTTTCATCAAGGTGGAACTGGTCATGACCTAGAACACTGTTTTGCATTGAAGACTAAAGTAAGAGAGCTTGTTAGAAATGGGATGATCACTTTTGAGGACACTAACCCTTTTTCGAATCATGAGAAATGAATCTTCTAGAGGAATTCAACTATCAGATTGTCTTCAAGGCCAGAATCTTAGATGGGACAGCTCATCCTTTGTTGCTGATGGATCACTAGGCTATTGTTTCTTTATGTTTGCGATTTTTTCTTCAATCATATTAAGTTGTTTGCTTTTAAGCTTGTTTGTACTTTCATGTTGGTTTTAATGAAATGAGCATTGCTTTGTTTTGATTTCATTTATTATTTGCATCTTTATGCTTTACATCTCAAGTTCATTTATCTTGTCTCAAGCTTTCATAATGATTGGAGGGAGGATGACGAAAATGAGATACCCATAATTGTTGTTGGTATGCTTTCAATTGAGACTTGGTTGATGATATACAGGCATTGTTTCAAATCCTAAACACTGGAGAAATAAGGAAGTTAATCCTTTGTTAACCCCTTTGAGCCTTGAAGTTGGAGTTTATTTCTATTCGGAAAAAAACCCTGCAATTTTAACCTGGGGATGGGTAGTTCTCAATTAATTCGAATGTGCATTCAAGTACAAGAGAATCATTCAAGATACCTTTCAATAAAGGTTGCAATCTCAAGTTTTCCTTCATACACATCAAGAAGTGTTGAAGATGTCTCTCAATTCAAAAGCCAATGATGGTTCATCGTAATCATTAAGCCATGCAGTCATTATCTTTCGGAAAAAAAATAATATTGAAAAAATGATAAAAAAAAAAAAAATCAAAGACCGCTAAGTCAAAACCTATGAAAGAGACTTAGGCAAAAAAAAACTGGGGCATCCCGCTGGCTGTAAGTTGAAATGACGCAGTTCAGGCAAAAATTAGGGATAATAAAAAGAAAGATTTACCCAGAGGTCATCAAAATCCTCAGCAAAAATAAGTTGAGTTGACCAAAGTCCTCACTAGAAATAACAAAAGGAAAGATGTGATTGTTATCTCAAAATCCTTTGGCTTATGAACCATCTTCATCTATGCAATCCTAAATGTCCGGGAACTCGAATGCATAGGCTGAATTAATTGAATGTAGGAATGGAGTTTATCACGAAGTTGGGTGGGGTATAAATAAACTTTGAGCCTATATCCTTTGTTTCATAAACCGTGAACCAGACCACGTTACAACCTTCAAAAGTCCTAATTGAATCCAGGTTTCTTTTGAAAAGCATACTACAACAAGGTTGCGTAAACTGACTCCCAAGTTCTTTACCAATCATTTGTTTTCTTACTGTCGCTTTATCTTTAATGTTGGCTCAACCGCTGTGTTTTGACAAAAAAAAATTTTTTAATTACTTTACATCAATAAATTCCATTCCAAAAATGATTCTTGATTTCAAACTTTGCATTGAACTTTGCATTAAAATTACCAGGTTTGTACAAACATTTTTTATTTGCAAATAAACCTTCCTCATCAAGGAATTTTCAAACAGTTGAGAAACTTGGTCGGTGATCTTATCAGGGGCAATTTCTCCTCAGGTCCTATGGTTCAAGAGTTGTTGATCAGTGCAAGTTATTCTCAGATATGGTTCTCTGCAAGATTCATCTCTGGGTTATTTTCCCAACAATCATTTCAAGAACTGAAGCCATGGTCAGTTTATTCTTTCAACAGTTATTCCAGATCTGAGTATTTTCTCCGGAAGCAATCAAGAATTGAATCCATTATCAGTTCACCTTTATCAGTCATTGAACTTGGGGCAATTTTTTTTTTTTTCAAGAATCTACAAGCAGCTTTGCATGATTTCTCTCAAAAAAAATTTTCAACTTGATGCAGTTTGCTGGTGGGACAGAGATTTGTTCAGCGGTAGCATTTCTAATTTCCGAGCAGACTGGCATGAGATGCTCCCTTTTGCTTTGCATGGGTATTGTACATATGTCCGCACTTCAACAGGGGCAACCCCTTTCTCACTTGTTTATGGTACAGAAGCAGTGCTCCCTGTCGAAGTTGAGATCCCATCAATGAGAGTTCTGATGGATGCCAAGTTGACTGAGGCTGAATGGTGTCAAAGTAGATTTGATCAGTTGAATTTGATTGAAGAAAAGAGAATTACAGCTTTGTATCATGGTCGGTTGTACCAGCAAAGACTGAAGAAAGCTTTTGATAAGAAGGTCAAACCTCGTGTATTCAGAGAAGGCGACCTCGTGCTCAAAAAGATTCAGTCTTTCCTTAAAGATTCTCGGGGCAAGTGGACTCCGAACTATGATGGCCCATATGTTGTTAAGAAAGCTTTCTCTGGCGGTTCATTAATTCTTGCAACTATGGATGGTGAGGAGATCACTCGTCTTGTGAATACGGATGCAGTCAAGAAATACTTCGCCTAAAAATAATAAAAGAACAGCTCGCTAAGTCGAAAACCCGAAAGGGCGGCTTAGGCAAAATGAGCGTCTCGGTGGATTGAAAACCCGAAAGGGCGGTCCAGGCAAAAATTAGAGGCAAAAACAGAACAATTATCCCGGTAGATTGAAAACCCGAAAGGGCAATCTAGGCAAAAGTTAGGGATCATGGCAAGTAACTGTGTCGACAGACTGAATCACTTGTAATGACCGAGGATTTCAGATTCTATCCCTCAGAAGAATTATTCATCAAAGATTCTTATTCACTCATCCTTGACTGAAGTTTTGGAACACAGTGGAGTTCAAAGTTGATAGGGAGAATAGTGATCATTGTATCTCAATATAGCCCTTTCCATGTATTTATCATTTTTCAAACTTGTAATGATCCATGGAGTCACGCCATTTGCTGTAAATTTAATCTTTGAAGATTTCAAAAACATTTTTATTTTGATATATGAACAAAGAAAGGTTATCAACAGTGATTCCAAGAATGGTAAAGTCTGGATGTGTGTAACTCGTCTCTCCCAAAGCAGGGTTTGATTCGGTTGTTCCTGGATAGTCTTGACAGATTGATGTTAATGATGTTTTGTTCCCCAACCATGATGTTGAACGGAGACTGTATGTATTCTCCAGAAGAGTTGTTGGAAGGGATGTTTTTGAGAATCCCTAGCTGAGTTCTGATTTCTTCCTCAGCATATTATCTTTGAATTGAGAAGTATTGTGAATCCCCAACTGACCTCATGTTCCTCAGCTTGATTATTTGCATCTTTGAATATAGAAGTATTGATATAGCAGTCAGTTTAGAGGTTTTCTTTTACCCTATGTTGGGTATTGATTTAAAATCCCTTGTAACTGTGTTGTGGCTATGATGTTAACTTCTGATATCCCCATATGGATCCCCAGTAGGACTGCATGTGTTGATTTCCAGCAGGTTCCTATGTGATTTTTAGCAAGTCTTGCACTTTATCCCCAAGTGGAGCGGGAGTTGTATGACGGTTATTCCTCGTGAAGTTTGATTGTTTCCATCCTCAGCAGTTTATTGCAGATTATTACCTTTACCTCAGCAGGATGATATTCCTAGCAGATGTTGTTTGAGCCTTGTAGCAGGATTTTATTCCTTTGATGGCTCATGATATTCCCCTGCAGATGTCAAGATTGAATCTCAAGTTGTTCCCTGCACTGTTGCCTTGGGATTAGCCGAGTATCCGGTTGTTGTGGTGTTTATGTCACCTGTTTCTTATCTTTATGTCTGTTTTGTCAGCATATTCATAAGCATATTCATACCCATAAGCATAGCATTGTGTGCTTGCATTCTTGCGTTTATCATTGTTATCTGCTCTTTGGGGTGGATTTTCCCCATAGAGTGTGCGTGTCGTGTTCCTCTCAAGTTTAGAGTGTTGACCATTAAGCAGAAAGAGTTAATCCTTTCTAATTCCCCACTGAGTTTGTTTCTCGTGGATGATGTTGATTCGGTTTCCTCCCCAGTTCATTATCTGGATGGAATTTTCCCCAGTTGAGATATTTCCTCCTCGGGATGAGTCTTGTTTGACCGTTTCTTTCCAATTTGTTCTTGGATTGAACTTTGGTCCCCTTTTATGGATATACTTGCTTTGGAATTAAGCTATCACTGTTTGATAGTGGGCAACATTTTCTCCAGTTCAAGTATATTGCTCTGGAGTTAAGCTATCAGTAAATCGATAGTGGGTAATATTACCAGATTTGATCAAGTTCTTTTACTTGTGCTCCTACCCAGTAAATTCGGTAGTTGAGATTTTATCCTCTTACCCATTAAAAAGGTAATAGAGTTTGTTATTCTTTGATTCAGCTCCTACCCAGTAAATCAGGTAGTCGAGAATTTGTTCTACCCAGTAAATCCGGTAGTCAGGTTATTTTCTTACCCAGTAAAAAGGTAATGTAATCAGATATTTTCATCTTACCCAGTAAAAAGGTAACTTGTTTGAGTTTCTACCCAGTAAATCCGGTAGCCAATATTTTTCTTCTTACCCAGTAAAAAGGTAATAGAAGCTGTTTCACTTTGATTGAGTTCCTACCCAGTAAATCAGGTAGTGGATCATACTCCTATCCAGTAAATCGATAGTCGAGTCCTTTATATTTCCTACCCAGTAAATCAGGTAGTGGATCATACTCCTATCCAGTAAATCGATAGTCGAGTCCTTTATATTTCCTACCCAGTAAATCAGGTAGTCGTGATTTGTTCTACCCAGTAAATCCGGTAGTCAAGTTATTTTTTCCTCTTACCCAGTAAAAAGGTGATAAAATCAGATATTTTTTTTCTCTTACCCAGTAAAAAGGTAATTTGATTGAGTTCCTACCCAGTAAACCAGGTAGATGATCATACTCCTATCCAGTAAATTGATAGTCGAGTCCTTTTATATCTCCTATCCAGTAAATCGATAGTCCATTGTTTTCTCTACCCAGTAAATCAGGTAGTTAAGAACATTTCTTACCCAGTAAAAAGGTAATTGAGGTCATTCCTCCATATTTTACTCCTATCCAGTAAATTGATAGTCGAGTCCATTGTTTTCTCTACCCAGTAAATCAGGTAGTTAAGAACGTTTCTTACCCAGTAAAAAGGTAATGGAGGTCATTCCTCCGAATTTTGCTCCTATCCAGTAAATTGATAGTCGAGTCCTTTTATATCTCCTATCCAGTAAATCGATAGTCGAGTCTGTTATTCTCTACCCAGTAAATCAGGTACTTGAGAATTTTTCTTACCCAGTGAAAAGGTAATTGAGGATATCCCTCTGAAGTTTGCTCCTATCCAGTAAATTGATAGTCGAGTCTGTTATATTTCCTACCCAGTAAACAGGTAGTTGATGATTTCTTATCCAACTCAGTTATTTCTCTATCTCTTGGATTCAAATATTTTGTTTGATTGATTTTCTGGTAGGGTGTTTATATTTCCCTGGTTGGATCTTGTGTTTTGATTATATCATATCGTTTCCCCAAGTGGAGTCTGTTATCCAGTGATTTATTTTCCTGGTAACTCTTTGTTTGTCTGTTGTTTCCCCAGCGGGATTTTCTTCTGTGTCCCCAAGTTTTGCTTTTCTTTAGTGGTCATTATTTTCCCCACAGAGATCTTGGGTTTGCATATCATATTCATATCATATCATTTGTTCTCTTAGGACAAAAATTGGGTTTTTCTGTATTTAAGTCTCTCCCATCTTGTAGAGACGAAGATGTCAATCTTCATATCTCCGGATTGAAGAAACTTAAATAGGGGCAGCTGTAATACCCTAATTTTTGCCCTAAGGTTGTTTCGCATATCATCTGCATTTTGCATATCAAACAAGATCGCACAGGTTCCGAGTTTCTCCTCAGATCGGGTCTATGCTTCGCAGGGGATCACCATTATTTTTACTGTTTTATATTTGTTTATATTTACTGATTTCTAACAAAAATACAAAAAAATATGTTGCAGTGTTCTTCTTCTTCTCTGTGTTGCAGGTTTGTGAAGATGAGACAATAATTCCATTCAGATGCGTTTGTTCAGTCACAATTCTATTTCAAGTGGATGTTTGACCTAATCTGGTCAAACTATTAAAAGATTGGTTGACTGTCAGTTGTGTGTGCCAGTAATTCATTCATCAGGCAATGTGTTTCAAAGTACAAGTTGGGTTGTGTGACAGTTGTTTTCTGTGCAAAGTTTGGTTTGTTCACCAGTTATCAGGCAGTGTGTTACGATTCAAATCTTCAGTGTTTATCTGTTCATCGGTTCATTAATTCATCAAAGATTATCTGAGGATTTATTTTCCTCAGTTTGGTTTCGAATTATCAGGGCTTGAATCAGACAGTTTTTCAGATGACAGTTGTGGCTCGAGTTGCGAATTATTTGGTTTGTTTAGATGGCTCTGTGTTGGCTGTGTATCAGTGGCTTGTGCAAGAAGAATCAGGAATTGGTTGCGGGCTAAAAAATTATCATCCATTAAACCATTTTAATCTCCAACAACCAGTTTATATTTCATTTTTCGTTTTTTTTTCATTTCACAAATATTCATTATCTTTCTCCGATTAAATCATTCCAAATCACTATTCCCAATTATCATTTTTCTTTTATCATTTTCATTGATCGAATTGCCATTATCCCTTTTTTATTATTTCATCCATTCACACCAAATATTTTTCATTTAACAAAATTCAAATATTTTTCTAGCATATTCTTTTTCCTTTTATTTCTATGTCATAAAAAAAAATCAAATAATAAGTTTATATTCTCATTTCTATATTCATTAATGTCCTTTTATTATCATTCCAAGATATCCAAATTTTTTTTTGTCATACACCAATTTTACAAACTCTTCCTAACACTCTTTGGCCCATATGCCCTAAGGCCCCACAAGCATCTCAAAAGCTTCTCCCAACCACATCCACAAACCTCACGCCTTTTCCACACGCTCACCTCACTCAATCCCTCACAAAGCCTTATGCGGCAGCCCAATCCAAGCCAAACAAAACAAGCCAAGTCCAGCCTTGCACTTCGGCTTGCTCACGTACACACCATGCCTTCCACAAGCCAGTTACCAACATCAGCTTTCCCACAAAAACTCACATGCCGTATGCAAAACAAAGTCTCAGCTTAGGCCCACGCAGTATCCATCAACGAGCCTACTACACAACGCTCCCGCAGCTCAAGCCTCAATTCCCATCCGTACGCACAACAATCAAAAACAACAAAACAAGTACAAGCCGCATCCTTTAAAGAACAATAAGCCAAAACCAGCTGCCAAACTTTAAAATCCTAGGCCAAAGCAACAAGGCCTCACGTCATCCGTAGGCCCATCAGCTTCAAACGACACTGCACCTCAACAAACTCAGCGCGCAAGCCTTTGTCAAAATCTCACACGCCTACGCCGAAACATCAAGCCTCCAACAGCAAAGCCAGCAAGCATCTCGCCCATACACAAGCAAAACAAGCCGTGGCTTCATACAGTCCAGCCAACAACAATAACTTCAATCCGCGTCACGCTTCTCGCACGGACTTAACATATCACTTGAAACACACCTGAAAAATCAAACAATCAAAACGCACGGAAACACTTCATAAAACGCAGAGAAATTTCAAGGACTCAAAAACACGAAAATTGACACGAGAATACCGTGAGCTTTCCAAAACGCAATGACCATCAAACGAAACGGCATCATCTCATTCTCTTCTTCTCTTATAAATAGAGACCCAACCTCATTCCAATTTCAAGCTTGAAGAGCCACTTAAATTGCTGCCCAATTCCATCTTTAACCTCTCAAATACTCAAATCCATCAATTTTCTCAAATCCCCAAAATCTGATACAAACCTAAATCTCTTTTGGAAATCCGAATTGAAGAAAGAAGAAGGAGAGTCAAGAGAGAAATCGTGTTGTTTGTATTGAAGGTGAGGAGGAGAGTTTGAATTTCCGCCGTTTATGCCTTTTGATTCCGCCGTGAATTTTCATTGAAATCCCCTGTTTGTGTGTATACCGCGTGTAGAAGAAGAAGAATACTTCTTTATTTTTTTCTGTTTTCTTTTTTTATATTTAATTTATTTTATTTCTTTCTTGTAAAAAATTGAGTTGATAATGGGCCTTGTGGCTTTGGATCCATGACTTCTTTTTCCACCGATCCGCGGGTTGCTTTTCTCCTATCACCTTTCTTTTCTCTTCTTTTTAATTTATTTCCTTTTCCTTAAAGTAACTTTATATTAGGAAGGTTTCTTATAAAACTTTTTTGTAGAAAGAGTTTTTTTTAAATAATGTTAGAAAGATTTTAAGAAATATCTAGAAACAATTTTTAAACAAATCATGTTAAACTTTATCTTTTTTTTAGAAAAGAAATTTTTTAATAAGATGTTTGGAAAAAGTTTTATTAAGAAGAATTTAAAAAAGTAGTCTAATTCTTTTATGGATCTATTTTGGATCCATTATTCTTCATCTCCTTTTGATTTCGGTCGATGACAATCTTCCGATTCGGGATTGTTGATTTCCGATTAAGTTTAACCTTCATTACTTCAAATCTATGAATGAATGATCATTTGGATCATTCTTCATACTTTGAGATCGTGATAGGTTGCTAATCGAGAAATTCAACGATAATCTCGATTAAGATTAGACCTTTCTTCTTCTTTTAGTGTGGCATGTTGTCGGAGAACGATCCATTATATCGTTTCTCTAACATGTATTAACACGAATATTTTCCACTTTAATTAGTGGTGGCCGGCCTCATTTGTAGGGTAATTACTTCGTAAATTACTCGGCGATTGCTTAACATAGACCTATATTAGTCCCGATTCGATTAAAGATCCACTTGGATCCGGTTGCCTCAATTTTATTTTCATTGTTGTGGTTGTGCTTGATTAAGTTCATCATACCACCTTATATTGTATATAATATTATAATGTGAATATAATTGTTTAAATTTAATCTCTTGCATTTTATTCTTTTATTTTAATCTCTTGCTCCCTTATCTCCTTATTATATTTTGCCATATTATATCATATATCATTGTTTATATTCATATTATGCTTGTTTATATTCATATTGTGCTTGCTTTTTATTTTGTCCATTTGGACATCAAAATACTTAATAAAGGATTAAACTCTTAAAAAACTTGTTACTTCTAACTTTGGACTTATGATTACTATCCCGAACTTTTGGAGATTGGACTTAGATCTTCTAGGATTCCCTTTGCTCAAGTTGGAGTGGTTAGAAATCTTGGCCTCAAATGATGTCATTAACTTATGAAGATGGAAGTCCGAATTTTGAAGATTTGTACATATTGGTCTTGGTAACTTCTTTCCTTAGCTTTTAATTCAAGCATTAGGACTAGTCTCTTCATCTCCTCCCCATTCTTTAATTTTCAAAATTTCTTCCTTTTTTCAAAACCTTCTTGTTTCTTAAACTTCAAACAATTTCAAAAACAAACCTTGATTCCGATCAAGCGATTTTTAACCTTTTCCTTTTATTTTCTTAATCAAATATTAAATCATGTAAATATATCAAAAACCTTTTTGTACATACTTTAAAAAATACAAATCCATTCAATTATTTTTGTGCTGTGTGCACCTTTCTTCTTTTCCATATGTTTAGATATGATTCATCCCTTTTAGCGGAATTATTCGCTAAGGGATGACGACTTATCTTTACATCTTAAAATCAACTCAACCCACTTATTCTTTTTTCAAACTTTGTACCACGAACTACGAGGTTTTGATCTCGCATTGCACGTTGTGGGTACGTAGGCATAAGGCTTTAAAACCTTATCAAACACAAAATTATTAAAAAATATTCTTCTTCTCATCTCTTCCATCATTTTAAATAAACCAATTTCAGACCAAAAGTGATAAGTATTTCAAAGGGCTCCCGTAGAGTACTACGGATGAGTCGGGTGCCTAAAACCTTCCCGGTTCATAACCAATCCCCTTACCCAATCTCTGTTTATTTCTTTTAGCCTTTGCTTTTAGAATCCTAGGTTTTTATTCGTTCTTTTACCTTTTTCCATTCGGAAATAAAGAAAAGCGCGGTGGCGACTCTGTGTTAATCGAGTTAAGTTAATCAATAGCTTACACTCACGATTTTACCGCTACAGAAAAGTGGCGACTCTGTTGGGGAGTAATCTCTAAGCGGATTTAGCCTACTTTGATTTATTTATCGCTTTGGTTTGAATTGTTTGTTATTTGTTTGTTTCGTTTTGGTTTGGTGATCCTCTGTGTGAGATAGATTCTAACCCGGATCTGAGTGACACTTATGATAGGACGGCGATATTCGAAGCGATATGCGATGGAGTAGTCCAAAGCAATATCAATTTGATAATCTCCACTCGGTTAGGCTCTCTTGGACTATCAATGTCATGACGAGTAATCGTACGTGGCATTATTTTCCGACCTTGAGCTGATCATACTGAGGACCTTAGAACCCTTAACCCATCTAAGCCAATTTAGGAACGTAGTGCGGAAGCTGTCTGGATGTAAATCTAAGGCGGTTGTCACGCGATACTACACTCGGACGAGGTCTATTTTAAGAATGATATCGGTTGGGGAGTAATCCAACGTACCGATAAAATTCTAAAGATGGCTGTTAACTCCGGGCACCTCTGTTAGCACCCTTTTGGTTTCTTGCAGGTACAATGAAGACAAACCTTAGTACATGCCTGTGTGGGTTGGTTCTTATCCCTTGACTCCATGCTCGTGATCTGAACTTTTGAACCTGAGTGCTTTGCGTGATCTTGTTTGTGGTTGTTGCATCTACATATTCATCATGATCATCATCACAACCATTTTTCAAGGAAGACAATTCCGATTATTGCAAATATTTGGAAAAAAAAAAGTAAATTCTCCTTTTTGTCAAGATTTTTTTTTATGACAGTATTCTCGATGTTGACCACGTTTGCAATAATCGAATTGTTTTTCTGAAAATGGGAGTGAGCATCGCATATCATTGCATCCTCGCATATTCTTGTGTTCATCCGAGTTGTGTGGGAACTCATCCCGGTTGTTTCTTTCCTCAGTTGTCTGTTGATCCGTCAAGCTGACTCCTCACCACAGATACGGTACTAGAGCTGCTAACAGATTGAAAGTTATTAGATTGAGAATGGAAAATCAAGCCCAACATAACAAGAAAGTTAGGGAAGACCTTGATGAGTTGAAAAGCAATGTGAGTCAGATCATGGAGATGCTACAGGCTTTGATCATCAGGGAAACTCAACCTCAGAGGATTGTCATGCCTCAAGTCAATGTTTCTGCTGATAAAACAAGTGTTGTTGAGATGACTCGTCGCAGACAACAATACCATGAACAATCATACCCTACTGCAGTTGCTCTGATGATCAATGGTCCATCTATTCAAAGGAATGTTGGCCAGAACCAGAATCGTAATGCTAGGAGTAAGCCAAACTTTGATCCTATTCCTGTGCCGTATGCAGACTTGTTTCCATCTTTAATTGCAGAGAATCTTGTGCAGACTCGTCCACCACCTCCGGTTCCAGAGACTATTCCATGGTGGTATAAGCCAGAAGCTCGTTGTGCTTTTCATCAAGGTGCCCCGGGGCATGATGTTGAGAACTGTTACCCGCTGAAGTTTGAAGTACAGAAATTGATGAGGAACAATGTTCTGTATTTCAATGATGCTAATCCTAATGTGCATAAGAATCCGTTGCCGAAGCATGGTAATGTGTCTGTGAACATGGTTGATGGTTGTCCTGGTAATGCGTCTGATGAAGATGAAGAAATGTTTGATTTCGTTACGCATGGAAAGATTTGCCAGAACCAGAATCGTAATGCTAGGAGTAGGCCAAACTTTGATCCTATTCCGATGACTTATGCTGAGTTGTATCCTTACTTGGTCCAGAATGGTTGGATTACTACTAGGCATGCGCCTCATGTTCCAAATCCTCTTCCGGTTGGTTATAAATCAGATCTTCGTTGTGAGTTTCATCAAGGTAGAACTGGTCATGACCTAGAACACTGTTTTGCATTGAAGACTAAAGTAAGAGAGCTTGTTAGAAATGGGATGATCACTTTTGAGGACACTAACCCTTTTTCGAATCATGAGAAATGAATCTTCTAGAGGAATTCAACTATCAGATTGTCTTCAAGGCCAGAATCTTAGATGGGACAGCTCATCCTTTGTTGCTGATGGATCACTAGGCTATTGTTTCTTTATGTTTGCGATTTTTTCTTCAATCATATTAAGTTGTTTGCTTTTAAGCTTGTTTGTACTTTCATGTTGGTTTTAATGAAATGAGCATTGCTTTGTTTTGATTTCATTTATTATTTGCATCTTTATGCTTTACATCTCAAGTTCATTTATCTTGTCTCAAGCTTTCATAATGATTGGAGGGAGGATGACGAAAATGAGATACCCATAATTGTTGTTGGTATGCTTTCAATTGAGACTTGGTTGATGATATACAGGCATTGTTTCAAATCCTAAACACTGGAGAAATAAGGAAGTTAATCCTTTGTTAACCCCTTTGAGCCTTGAAGTTGGAGTTTATTTCTATTCGGAAAAAAACCCTGCAATTTTAACCTGGGGATGGATAGTTCTCAATTAATTCGAATGTGCATTCAAGTACAAGAGAATCATTCAAGATACCTTTCAATAAAGGTTGCAATCTCAAGTTTTCCTTCATACACATCAAGAAGTGTTGAAGATGTCTCTCAATTCAAAAGCCAATGATGGTTCATCGTAATCATTAAGCCATGCAGTCATTATCTTTCGAAAAAAAATAATATTGAAAAAATGATTAAAAAAAAAAAAATCAAAGACCGCTAAGTCAAAACCTATGAAAGAGACTTAGGCAAAAAAAAACTGGGGCATCCCGCTGGCTGTAAGTTGAAATGACGCAGTTCAGGCAAAAATTAGGGATAATAAAAAGAAAGATTTACCCAGAGGTCATCAAAATCCTCAGCAAAAATAAGTTGAGTTGACCAAAGTTCTCACTAGAAATAACAAAAGGAAAGATGTGATTGTTATCTCAAAATCCTTTGGCTTATGAACCATCTTCATCTATGCAATCCTAAATGTCCGGGAACTCGAATGCATAGGCTGAATTAATTGAATGTAGGAATGGAGTTTATCACGAAGTTGGGTGGGGTATAAATAAACTTTGAGCCTATATCCTTTGTTTCATAAACCGTGAACCAGACCACGTTACAACCTTCAAAAGTCCTAATTGAATCCAGGTTTCTTTTGAAAATCATACTACAACAAGGTTGCGTAAACTGACTCCCAAGTTCTTTACCAATCATTTGTTTTCTTACTGTCGCTTTATCTTTAATGTTGGCTCAACCGCTGTGTTTTGACAAAAAAAAATTTTTTAATTACTTTACATCAATAAATTCCATTCCAAAAATGATTCTTGATTTCAAACTTTGCATTGAACTTTGCATTAAAATTACCAGGTTTGTACAAACATTTTTTATTTGCAAATAAACCTTCCTCATCAAGGAATTTTCAAACAGTTGAGAAACTTGGTCGGTGATCTTATCAGGGGCAATTTCTCCTCAGGTCCTATGGTTCAAGAGTTGTTGATCAGTGCAAGTTATTCTCAGATATGGTTCTCTGCAAGATTCATCTCTGGGTTATTTTCCCAACAATCATTTCAAGAACTGAAGCCATGGTCAGTTTATTCTTTCAACAGTTATTCCAGATCTGAGTATTTTCTCCGGAAGCAATCAAGAATTGAATCCATTATCAGTTCACCTTTATCAGTCATTGAACTTGGGGCAATTTTTTTTTTTCAAGAATCTACAAGCAGCTTTGCATGATTTCTCTCAAAAAAAATTTTCAACTTGATGCAGTTTGCTGGTGGGACAGAGATTTGTTCAGCGGTAGCATTTCTAATTTCCGAGCAGACTGGCATGAGATGCTCCCTTTTGCTTTGCATGGGTATTGTACATATGTCCGCACTTCAACAGGGGCAACCCCTTTCTCACTTGTTTATGGTACAGAAGCAGTGCTCCCTGTCGAAGTTGAGATCCCATCAATGAGAGTTCTGATGGATGCCAAGTTGACTGAGGCTGAATGGTGTCAAAGTAGATTTGATCAGTTGAATTTGATTGAAGAAAAGAGAATTACAGCTTTGTATCATGGTCGGTTGTACCAGCAAAGACTGAAGAAAGCTTTTGATAAGAAGGTCAAACCTCGTGTATTCAGAGAAGGCGACCTCGTGCTCAAAAAGATTCAGTCTTTCCTTAAAGATTCTCGGGGCAAGTGGACTCCGAACTATGATGGCCCATATGTTGTTAAGAAAGCTTTCTCTGGCGGTTCATTAATTCTTGCAACTATGGATGGTGAGGAGATCACTCGTCTTGTGAATACGGATGCAGTCAAGAAATACTTCGCCTAAAAATAATAAAAGAACAGCTCGCTAAGTCGAAAACCCGAAAGGGCGGCTTAGGCAAAATGAGCGTCTCGGTGGATTGAAAACCCGAAAGGGCGGTCCAGGCAAAAATTAGAGGCAAAAACAGAACAATTATCCCGGTAGATTGAAAACCCGAAAGGGCAATCTAGGCAAAAGTTAGGGATCATGGCAAGTAACTGTGTCGACAGACTGAATCACTTGTAATGACCGAGGATTTCAGATTCTATCCCTCAGAAGAATTATTCATCAAAGATTCTTATTCACTCATCCTTGACTGAAGTTTTGGAACACAGTGGAGTTCAAAGTTGATAGGGAGAATAGTGATCATTGTATCTCAATATAGCCCTTTCCATGTATTTATCATTTTTCAAACTTGTAATGATCCATGGAGTCACGCCATTTGCTGTAAATTTAATCTTTGAAGATTTCAAAAACATTTTTATTTTGATATATGAACAAAGAAAGGTTATCAACAGTGATTCCAAGAATGGTAAAGTCTGGATGTGTGTAACTCGTCTCTCCCAAAGCAGGGTTTGATTCGGTTGTTCCTGGATAGTCTTGACAGATTGATGTTAATGATGTTTTGTTCCCCAACCATGATGTTGAACGGAGACTGTATGTATTCTCCAGAAGAGTTGTTGGAAGGGATGTTTTTGAGAATCCCTAGCTGAGTTCTGATTTCTTCCTCAGCATATTATCTTTGAATTGAGAAGTATTGTGAATCCCCAACTGACCTCATGTTCCTCAGCTTGATTATTTGCATCTTTGAATATAGAAGTATTGATATAGCAGTCAGTTTAGAGGTTTTCTTTTACCCTATGTTGGGTATTGATTTAAAATCCCTTGTAACTGTGTTGTGGCTATGATGTTAACTTCTGATATCCCCATATGGATCCCCAGTAGGACTGCATGTGTTGATTTCCAGCAGGTTCCTATGTGATTTTTAGCAAGTCTTGCACTTTATCCCCAAGTGGAGCGGGAGTTGTATGACGGTTATTCCTCGTGAAGTTTGATTGTTTCCATCCTCAGCAGTTTATTGCAGATTATTACCTTTACCTCAGCAGGATGATATTCCTAGCAGATGTTGTTTGAGCCTTGTAGCAGGATTTTATTCCTTTGATGGCTCATGATATTCCCCTGCAGATGTCAAGATTGAATCTCAAGTTGTTCCCTGCACTGTTGCCTTGGGATTAGCCGAGTATCCGGTTGTTGTGGTGTTTATGTCACCTGTTTCTTATCTTTATGTCTGTTTTGTCAGCATATTCATAAGCATATTCATACCCATAAGCATAGCATTGTGTGCTTGCATTCTTGCATTTATCATTGTTATCTGCTCTTTGGGGTGGATTTTCCCCATAGAGTGTGCGTGTCGTGTTCCTCTCAAGTTTAGAGTGTTGACCATTAAGCAGAAAGAGTTAATCCTTTCTAATTCCCCACTGAGTTTGTTTCTCGTGGATGATGTTGATTCAGTTTCCTCCCCAGTTCATTATCTGGATGGAATTTTCCCCAGTTGAGATATTTCCTCCTCGGGATGAGTCTTGTTTGACCGTTTCTTTCCAATTTGTTCTTGGATTGAACTTTGGTCCCCTTTTGTGGATATACTTGCTTTGGAATTAAGCTATCACTGTTTGATAGTGGGCAACATTTTCTCCAGTTCAAGTATATTGCTCTGGAGTTAAGCTATCAGTAAATCGATAGTGGGTAATATTACCAGATTTGATCAAGTTCTTTTACTTGTGCTCCTACCCAGTAAATTCGGTAGTTGAGATTTTATCCTCTTACCCATTAAAAAGGTAATAGAGTTTGTTATTCTTTGATTCAGCTCCTACCCAGTAAATCAGGTAGTCGAGAATTTGTTCTACCCAGTAAATCCGGTAGTCAGGTTATTTTCTTACCCAGTAAAAAGGTAATGTAATCAGATATTTTCATCTTACCCAGTAAAAAGGTAACTTGTTTGAGTTTCTACCCAGTAAATCCGGTAGCCAATATTTTTCTTCTTACCCAGTAAAAAGGTAATAGAAGCTGTTTCACTTTGATTGAGTTCCTACCCAGTAAATCAGGTAGTGGATCATACTCCTATCCAGTAAATCGATAGTCGAGTCCTTTATATTTCCTACCCAGTAAATCAGGTAGTGGATCATACTCCTATCCAGTAAATCGATAGTCGAGTCCTTTATATTTCCTACCCAGTAAATCAGGTAGTCGTGATTTGTTCTACCCAGTAAATCCGGTAGTCAAGTTATTTTTTCCTCTTACCCAGTAAAAAGGTGATAAAATCAGATATTTTTTTTCTCTTACCCAGTAAAAAGGTAATTTGATTGAGTTCCTACCCAGTAAACCAGGTAGATGATCATACTCCTATCCAGTAAATTGATAGTCGAGTCCTTTTATATCTCCTATCCAGTAAATCGATAGTCCATTGTTTTCTCTACCCAGTAAATCAGGTAGTTAAGAACATTTCTTACCCAGTAAAAAGGTAATTGAGGTCATTCCTCCATATTTTACTCCTATCCAGTAAATTGATAGTCGAGTCCATTGTTTTCTCTACCCAGTAAATCAGGTAGTTAAGAACGTTTCTTACCCAGTAAAAAGGTAATGGAGGTCATTCCTCCGAATTTTGCTCCTATCCAGTAAATTGATAGTCGAGTCCTTTTATATCTCCTATCCAGTAAATCGATAGTCGAGTCTGTTATTCTCTACCCAGTAAATCAGGTACTTGAGAATTTTTCTTACCCAGTGAAAAGGTAATTGAGGATATCCCTCTGAAGTTTGCTCCTATCCAGTAAATTGATAGTCGAGTCTGTTATATTTCCTACCCAGTAAACAGGTAGTTGATGATTTCTTATCCAACTCAGTTATTTCTCTATCTCTTGGATTCAAATATTTTGTTTGATTGATTTTCTGGTAGGGTGTTTATATTTCCCTGGTTGGATCTTGTGTTTTGATTATATCATATCGTTTCCCCAAGTGGAGTCTGTTATCCAGTGATTTATTTTCCTGGTAACTCTTTGTTTGTCTGTTGTTTCCCCAGCGGGATTTTCTTCTGTGTCCCCAAGTTTTGCTTTTCTTTAGTGGTCATTATTTTCCCCACAGAGATCTTAGGTTTGCATATCATATTCATATCATATCATTTGTTCTCTTAGGACAAAAATTGGGTTTTTCTGTATTTAAGTCTCTCCCATCTTGTAGAGACGAAGATGTCAATCTTCATATCTCCGGATTGAAGAAACTTAAATAGGGGCAGCTGTAATACCCTAATTTTTGCCCTAAGGTTGTTTCGCATATCATCTGCATTTTGCATATCAAACAAGATCGCACAGGTTCCGAGTTTCTCCTCAGATCGGGTCTATGCTTCGCAGGGGATCACCATTATTTTTACTGTTTTATATTTGTTTATATTTACTGATTTCTAACAAAAATACAAAAAAATATGTTGCAGTGTTCTTCTTCTTCTCTGTGTTGCAGGTTTGTGAAGATGAGACAATAATTCCATTCAGATGCGTTTGTTCAGTCACAATTCTATTTCAAGTGGATGTTTGACCTAATCTGGTCAAACTATTAAAAGATTGGTTGACTGTCAGTTGTGTGTGCCAGTAATTCATTCATCAGGCAATGTGTTTCAAAGTACAAGTTGGGTTGTGTGACAGTTGTTTTCTGTGCAAAGTTTGGTTTGTTCACCAGTTATCAGGCAGTGTGTTACGATTCAAATCTTCAGTGTTTATCTGTTCATCGGTTCATTAATTCATCAAAGATTATCTGAGGATTTATTTTCCTCAGTTTGGTTTCGAATTATCAGGGCTTGAATCAGACAGTTTTTCAGATGACAGTTGTGGCTCGAGTTGCGAATTATTTGGTTTGTTTAGATGGCTCTGTGTTGGCTGTGTATCAGTGGCTTGTGCAAGAAGAATCAGGAATTGGTTGCGGGCTAAAAAATTATCATCCATTAAACCATTTTAATCTCCAACAACCAGTTTATATTTCATTTTTCGTTTTTTTTTCATTTCACAAATATTCATTATCTTTCTCCGATTAAATCATTCCAAATCACTATTCCCAATTATCATTTTTCTTTTATCATTTTCATTGATCGAATTGCCATTATCCCTTTTTTATTATTTCATCCATTCACACCAAATATTTTTCATTTAACAAAATTCAAATATTTTTCTAGCATATTCTTTTTCCTTTTATTTCTATGTCATAAAAAAAAATCAAATAATAAGTTTATATTCTCATTTCTATATTCATTAATGTCCTTTTATTATCATTCCAAGATATCCAAATTTTTTTTTGTCATACACCAATTTTACAAACTCTTCCTAACACTCTTTGGCCCATATGCCCTAAGGCCCCACAAGCATCTCAAAAGCTTCTCCCAACCACATCCACAAACCTCACGCCTTTTCCACACGCTCACCTCACTCAATCCCTCACAAAGCCTTATGCGGCAGCCCAATCCAAGCCAAACAAAACAAGCCAAGTCCAGCCTTGCACTTCGGCTTGCTCACGTACACACCATGCCTTCCACAAGCCAGTTACCAACATCAGCTTTCCCACAAAAACTCACATGCCGTATGCAAAACAAAGTCTCAGCTTAGGCCCACGCAGTATCCATCAACGAGCCTACTACACAACGCTCCCGCAGCTCAAGCCTCAATTCCCATCCGTACGCACAACAATCAAAAACAACAAAACAAGTACAAGCCGCATCCTTTAAAGAACAATAAGCCAAAACCAGCTGCCAAACTTTAAAATCCTAGGCCAAAGCAACAAGGCCTCACGTCATCCGTAGGCCCATCAGCTTCAAACGACACTGCACCTCAACAAACTCAGCGCGCAAGCCTTTGTCAAAATCTCACACGCCTACGCCGAAACATCAAGCCTCCAACAGCAAAGCCAGCAAGCATCTCGCCCATACACAAGCAAAACAAGCCGTGGCTTCATACAGTCCAGCCAACAACAATAACTTCAATCCGCGTCACGCTTCTCGCACGGACTTAACATATCACTTGAAACACACCTGAAAAATCAAACAATCAAAACGCACGGAAACACTTCATAAAACGCAGAGAAATTTCAAGGACTCAAAAACACGAAAATTGACACGAGAATACCGTGAGCTTTCCAAAACGCAATGACCATCAAACGAAACGGCATCATCTCATTCTCTTCTTCTCTTATAAATAGAGACCCAACCTCATTCCAATTTCAAGCTTGAAGAGCCACTTAAATTGCTGCCCAATTCCATCTTTAACCTCTCAAATACTCAAATCCATCAATTTTCTCAAATCCCCAAAATCTGATACAAACCTAAATCTCTTTTGGAAATCCGAATTGAAGAAAGAAGAAGGAGAGTCAAGAGAGAAATCGTGTTGTTTGTATTGAAGGTGAGGAGGAGAGTTTGAATTTCCGCCGTTTATGCCTTTTGATTCCGCCGTGAATTTTCATTGAAATCCCCTGTTTGTGTGTATACCGCGTGTAGAAGAAGAAGAATACTTCTTTATTTTTTTCTGTTTTCTTTTTTTATATTTAATTTATTTTATTTCTTTCTTGTAAAAAATTGAGTTGATAATGGGCCTTGTGGCTTTGGATCCATGACTTCTTTTTCCACCGATCCGCGGGTTGCTTTTCTCCTATCACCTTTCTTTTCTCTTCTTTTTAATTTATTTCCTTTTCCTTAAAGTAACTTTATATTAGGAAGGTTTCTTATAAAACTTTTTTGTAGAAAGAGTTTTTTTTAAATAATGTTAGAAAGATTTTAAGAAATATCTAGAAACAATTTTTAAACAAATCATGTTAAACTTTATCTTTTTTTTAGAAAAGAAATTTTTTAATAAGATGTTTGGAAAAAGTTTTATTAAGAAGAATTTAAAAAAGTAGTCTAATTCTTTTATGGATCTATTTTGGATCCATTATTCTTCATCTCCTTTTGATTTCGGTCGATGACAATCTTCCGATTCGGGATTGTTGATTTCCGATTAAGTTTAACCTTCATTACTTCAAATCTATGAATGAATGATCATTTGGATCATTCTTCATACTTTGAGATCGTGATAGGTTGCTAATCGAGAAATTCAACGATAATCTCGATTAAGATTAGACCTTTCTTCTTCTTTTAGTGTGGCATGTTGTCGAAGAACGATCCATTATATCGTTTCTCTAACATGTATTAACACGAATATTTTCCACTTTAATTAGTGGTGGCCGGCCTCATTTGTAGGGTAATTACTTCGTAAATTACTCGGCGATTGCTTAACATAGACCTATATTAGTCCCGATTCGATTAAAGATCCACTTGGATCCGGTTGCCTCAATTTTATTTTCATTGTTGTGGTTGTGCTTGATTAAGTTCATCATACCACCTTATATTGTATATAATATTATAATGTGAATATAATTGTTTAAATTTAATCTCTTGCATTTTATTCTTTTATTTTAATCTCTTGCTCCCTTATCTCCTTATTATATTTTGCCATATTATATCATATATCATTGTTTATATTCATATTATGCTTGTTTATATTCATATTGTGCTTGCTTTTTATTTTGTCCATTTGGACATCAAAATACTTAATAAAGGATTAAACTCTTAAAAAACTTGTTACTTCTAACTTTGGACTTATGATTACTATCCCGAACTTTTGGAGATTGGACTTAGATCTTCTAGGATTCCCTTTGCTCAAGTTGGAGTGGTTAGAAATCTTGGCCTCAAATGATGTCATTAACTTATGAAGATGGAAGTCCGAATTTTGAAGATTTGTACATATTGGTCTTGGTAACTTCTTTCCTTAGCTTTTAATTCAAGCATTAGGACTAGTCTCTTCATCTCCTCCCCATTCTTTAATTTTCAAAATTTCTTCCTTTTTTCAAAACCTTCTTGTTTCTTAAACTTCAAACAATTTCAAAAACAAACCTTGATTCCGATCAAGCGATTTTTAACCTTTTCCTTTTATTTTCTTAATCAAATATTAAATCATGTAAATATATCAAAAACCTTTTTGTACATACTTTAAAAAATACAAATCCATTCAATTATTTTTGTGCTGTGTGCACCTTTCTTCTTTTCCATATGTTTAGATATGATTCATCCCTTTTAGCGGAATTATTCGCTAAGGGATGACGACTTATCTTTACATCTTAAAATCAACTCAACCCACTTATTCTTTTTTCAAACTTTGTACCACGAACTACGAGGTTTTGATCTCGCATTGCACGTTGTGGGTACGTAGGCATAAGGCTTTAAAACCTTATCAAACACAAAATTATTAAAAAATATTCTTCTTCTCATCTCTTCCATCATTTTAAATAAACCAATTTCAGACCAAAAGTGATAAGTATTTCAAAGGGCTCCCGTAGAGTACTACGGATGAGTCGGGTGCCTAAAACCTTCCCGGTTCATAACCAATCCCCTTACCCAATCTCTGTTTATTTCTTTTAGCCTTTGCTTTTAGAATCCTAGGTTTTTATTCGTTCTTTTACCTTTTTCCATTCGGAAATAAAGAAAAGCGCGGTGGCGACTCTGTGTTAATCGAGTTAAGTTAATCAATAGCTTACACTCACGATTTTACCGCTACATTAACCAATATAAATAGCTGCTTTCATTTCATTTGAGAAATTAACAAGAAAAGTGAAATAGATACACACTTCTCTCTTCGTTTTCTTCTTCCTTGCATCCATCAACAATCACACACAATAATCTTTGTTGATCAAGGTGTTAGTTTTGAAGATAACGTTCAATCGTGAAATAAAGATTTCATATTGGGTTTTGAGAGTGTGGGTTTTTCTTGGAAAAATCTGAAGGGGTTTCCCCTCCAAGATCATAAAAGGTTTGGGGGTTTTGCACACAACCATCGTTCGTACATTCAGCCGAATGAGGTAGATTGAAGATCAAGTAGATCGTTATTTCATATCACGGTAGACGGAGGATTACGAAGATCTTTGTGGGTTCACACGTGTTGAAGAAACTCAGTCGTGCTCAAAGTTTGGAGGATTGTAAATCCTTGCAAGAAGGGAGAAGTTAACCGGAGGCTTTCTCGACACGCGTGAAGGACTTTGTTCGTCTTGAATCAAGGGGCAAGAAGAAGTTGTCAAAACATTCGCGACTTGGATTGGTTTGTTGTTCCATTTTTCTTCTTGTAAAAATAATTGCAATATTAATGAAATTTCCTAATTTAGTTGATAGTTGGGGGTAGAGTACTTCTAGCGAGGACGATGAAGGAACTGCCTAAAAAAATCTCTTGTGTCCTTTACTTTCTTCTCTTTTACTCTTTCTGCATACTTTGATTTTGTGTGACTTGAAAATTCTGGTTTGTGATAGTTAGTGCACTCCAACTGTTTGTTATAGTGTTTCTTTCAAAATTGACAGCAAGTTTATGAAAAATTGTGCACTACTTGAACATCTAAATAACACTTTGTGTGGGTGCACACCAAGTGTTTGTGAAAAAGTCAAAACACACAAAATCAATTCTTTTGTGCTATTTTTCTTCCTATATTTCATTGTTAAGAGTGGTTTATCAATTGTTGTGAAACTGCGCAAATTTATTGCATTATATTAATATCTCTTGACAACATTTAATCCCATTTGGTTTCAAGTGCATATCTGATCACCAGTGACATAATTTTGTATTAGACGATTTTTCCGGGGAACTTCCGCAAAATATTTTTCAACTAATTTTTGAAAAGTAAATTTTAAAAGGGATATATTCAACGCCCCTTCTAGATCCGCGCCATCGTCTAACAAGTGGTATAAAGAGCATCGGTTTATCTAGTGTTTCACATATAACTTTTTTGAAAATGGACAATGATCCAACGTGGGAGTATAATAGAGCTCCAATTTTTATTGGAGAAAACTATAGTCACTGGAAGGATTGTATGCGAATTCATATCAACTCTGTTGATAGAAAAAATTGGAAAGTTATTCAAGACGACCCTTTTCAAATAACTATGGTCGGTTCAGATAACGTCTAAATTGAAAAACCAGAAGCATAATGGGATGAAAATTATGAAAATAAATATAGTTATGATTGGAAAGCTCGAAATATGCTTATAGCTTCTTTGGGAGCGGATGAATACTTTCGAGTCTCTCATCATACTACGGCCAAGGCTATGTGGGAAGCGTTACAGGTTGCCCATGAGGGAACCGATGACATGAAGCTAGCCCAAATTAATACATTGCAACAAGAGTTTGATCGATTTCACATGAGCCAAGGGGAAATCATTGGTGAAATGGGAAAGAGACTTTCTCACTTGGCGAATCACTTAAACGCTCTTGGCAAAACCACTCCTAACGATGTAGCTACTAACAAAATCTTAAGATGTCTTACTAGGGAATGGTTGCCGAAAATTACGACAATCAAAGAAGCCAGTGACGTAAGGACCTTGGATTTGACGACACTTATTGGAAAGCTACAAGAGCATGAACAAGAGCTCTTAAATTTACATGAGCATGAAGATAATGAAAAGAAAGAAAAGAATTAGAAGCCTAAGGATAATGAGAAGAAGAAAAAGTCTATTGCCTTAAAGGGTTCTACTTCAAAATCTTCCACCAATAAATATTGTGAGAGTGACTCAAGTGATGAAGACGATGAATCCAATGAGGATATGGGTTTGTTTGTTAGAAGATACAATTGTTATCTTAGAAAGAATGAAATCTCCCATTCGGATAAGCGCCTCATTAACTATAGAAGGCAATCAAACCCCTCCAAGTAAGAATCAAATAAAAGTACCAAAGGTAAAGGATCATGCTACAATTGTGGAAAACTGGGCCACCACAAACTGGATTACCCAATGCTAAAGAAAGACAAAGCTAAAGATATGTATCAAAGAAAAGGCAACAAAGCTAGAAGAGCATATATTACGTGGGAAAGTGATAATGATTCTTCTAGTAAAGCAAGCTCAAGTGATGAGGAAGAGAAAGTAAATCTTTGTCTCATGGCTCATAAGAAGGGAAAGAAACAGGTAAGACATGCCAAATATGATAATTTTGAAAAAGTTCCTTATGATGAGGTCCTACTTAGTACTTTTAGAGTTCTCCACCAAGAAGCTAAAGAAGCTTTTAAGCGCGTAGCATCTGATAAACGTATTTTTAAATAACTAGAGAAAAAGGTATTGGATAATCAAAATGCGATGAAATCTCTTATGCAATCTATGGTGGAACCTATGAAAGAAGACAAGCGAGAATGGCATAATTTTCACAGTTGTGAAACATGTTGTATTTGGCAAAAAGAAGTCAAAACTCTTCAAGCCCAATTAGACAAGTTATCGCAACCTAAGATAACCTTTGCTATTGATCATTCAAATTTTAGAGAATCAATGAATAATCCATATCAAAGATATACTTATGTAGTGAAAGATCAAAATATAAAATGTGATTCTAAATCATGCTTGAGATGTCTTTATTGTTGCAAGAGGGGTCACACTATTGCAAAATGCTAATTTAGGAGATTTTTGGTTCCTAAAGGAATTTTTCAATGGTTTCTCAAATGCAACCAAAGTTTCACTCACACACAAGGACCCAATGAAAATTGGGTACCTCCCTCACTTGTCTAATCATGTAGGTGAAGTGTCTTGAGGCTACGAAGAAACGTTGGTTTCTTGATAGTGGATGCTCAAGACACATGACGGGTGACATCTCTTTATTCTATGACTTTGTGGCTAAGAAGAAGGGCTTTGTTACCTATGGTGATAACAACAAGGGAGCTATACTCGGCAAGTGTAGTGTAGGTAATCTCTCTTATACATCTATCTCTAATGTCCTTTTAGTTGAAGGTCTTAAACATAACCTCATTAGCATTAGTGAATTATGTGACAAAGGATATGATGTATCTTTTTCAAAAGAAGGTTGCATAATTAAACATGATGTTAATAAGGATGGTATGTTTAAGGGCTTGAGGGTAAATAACGTATACATGCTTGATTTGAATATGGTATCCATTAATGATCCCAAGTGTCCAGTATCAAAGAGTGATGATTCATGGATTTGGCATAGACGTTTGGCATACATTAATTTTGACTTGCTTAATAAAATTGTCTCCAAAGATTTGGTAGTAGTTTTTCCTAAAATCACTATGCCAAACAAGATCTTAGACAACGCTTTTTTTGGCCTTAGACAGCGCTTTAAAGCGCTGTCTAAACCTGCGCTGCTAAAGGTTTAGACAACGCTCTTTTAAATCTGAAAAGTGTTGTCTATGGTACCATTAGACATCGCTTTTTGACATTTTAAGTTATACCTTAGACATCACTTATGGTAAAAGCGTTGTCTAAGACCCACCATTAGACAGTGCTTTTTGGATATTTTTAGGTATACCATAGACATCGCTTTTTGTTTAAAGCACTGTCTAAGGTATACGAAATTTTTTATATAATTTTCTTAAAACCATAATTTATACCAGGTTTTTCAACCAGAATTTTTACCTGTTTTTGAGCCAATTATTTCCAGAAAAATATCACAATTTGGGTATTCAAAACAATCCAATTTAGCTTATTTAAATGTACCAATTTATGCACCAAAATTATATATCCAATTGGATTGGCAATTCAAACATATATACTTACAAATGTACATATTACTTATACTACTTTTGCTACAAATGTACCAATTCAAACATATTACAAATCATAACTTATACTACTTTTGCATCCAACCAAAGCATTGCTTCAAATCTACATAGGTCCTGAAACAACACAGAGATTGTAATTCAATTAAAAGAATACAATATTATAGTTACAAAGTTACTAACATTTAAATTAGAATGAAAGCAATTTAAAATGAAAAATAAAGAGACCAAGGATATCAAATATAATTTACCTCGTTCACTAACATCTCTTTCTTTTCTTTGTTGGAATATTAATTACTTGTTTCTTAGCAATGCGGACGGATGAATTGATCCAAATTCCCTCGTTATGATCATTTCTGATATATGACTCATCCGCTATAAGATCCTCATCTTGATTTCTATTCAACTGATTCCGTCTAATGCATGACTCATTCTCAACATCAATATCACATTGATCGATACCGCTATCATCAACCACTTTGTTAGAGAAAAGCACTATAGACCATTTTGTACTCGTCGGGTCATTCACATAGAACACTTGTTTAGCTTGAGATGCTAGAATAAAAGGTTCATCTTTGTACCCCGCCCTAGTAAGATCAACTTGCAAAAATCCAGACTTATCCATTCGTATGCCACTACTGTTTACCCACTTGCAACCAAAGATGGGAATCAGAAACTTCTCGTAATCAAACACCCAAATGTGCTCAATAACTCCAAAATAGGACAAATTTTCATATTTGGGGTTTAAGTCCTTCATACTTGATATATGTATTGCTTCAACTAGCACAGTGACATCACTATTTTTCATAGTACTCTTATCATCTTGTTCTTTGGTATTAAATGTGTATCCATTAATTGCGTATGCGCTATGCGAAAACACATGCAAACTTGGACCATATGCCAAACATCTCAACCTTTCTGTTACCGAAGCAGGATCTGAAGAGGGCTTCGAATAAAAATGATCCTTTAACCATTGTATGAAACTTTGATTGTGCTCTCTTACTATCCAATTTTTATTTATGTTCGGATTTAACCTTCGGAGTACTTCCTTGTGCATTTCAACATATGGCTCAACCTCATTATCATTGTGCAGAACATACAAATGCACTTGATCCCGTTCATCCCTTGATATTGTCATATTTTATTTCCAATTAATTTTTTACCTTCCTTTTTTTTTGAAAATCTTAGCTTTGGGAGTCCAATCGATCGAACGTTAGACAAATATTCAGTACAAAACTCAACAACTTCTTCAACAATATATCATTCAACAATACAACCCTCTGTGGTCGACTTCGGGATTTCACGTGCCCTTTTAATATTTTCATATACCGTTCAGCAGGGTACATCCATCTCATATAAGCTGGTCCACACAATTGTGTCTCTTTCACAAGATGAACAACTAGATAAACCATTATGTCAAAAAAAAGAGGGAGGAAAATACATGTCAAGCTCATACAAGGTAATTACAATCTCTTTTTATAGTGTTGGTAAGATCTCGGGATCGATCACCTTACTACATATTGACCTAAAGAAAAAACACAATTTAGTTATGGCACTTCTTACTTTTTTTGGAAAAATAGAACGTATACCTATTGGTAGAAAATGTTCCATTATAACATGGTAATCATATGTCTTCAAACTCTTCAACTTGAGGTCTTTCATAGACACAAGTCTTCTAATATCTAATGAGTATCCTTCTGGAACCTTAAATTCACTCAGAAACTTACACAATTTTTTTCTCCTTTCTAGATAAAGTAAACACAACAGGTGGTAGATATGTTCGCCTTCCTTTCTTCACGGGTGCTAATTCAGTTCTCATTACCATTTTTAACATGTCCTCCCTTGCTTTAAGGTCAACCTTAGACTTTCCTTTTATATTGAGTAACGTACCAATAACACTTTCAAATACATTTTTTTCAATATGCATAACATCGAGAAAATGTCTCACGTACAAAGACTTCCAATATGGAAATTCAAAAAATATCGACCTCTTCTTCCACCCACCTTAAAGGCTTGCCAAACTCAGTACGCACATCTTTCACCTTTTCAAAAACTTGGTCACCTGACAATGTGGGTGGAGCTTTACGTTGTTCGGTGTCTCCATTGAATGCTTTTCTCCACCCATGGTAGTGATGTTTAGAATGTAAGAATCTACGATGACCGAGAAACACATTCTTCTGACAAAGTTCCAATCAAATCATATCGGTTTCGTCTTCACAAACAGGACACACATGTTAACCTTTAATGCTATACCCAGATAGATTCCTGTATGCTGGAAAATCATTAATTGTGCCAAATAACATCACCCTCAAATTGAAACTTTCTTTCCTATATCCATCATAAACCTCCACACCGTTCTCCCACAAAATCTTTAAATCTTCCATCAAAGGTGTCAAGTATACGTCTATGTCATTCCCTGGTTGTTTAGGCCCAGAGATTAACATAGATAACATCATGTACTTACACTTCATACATAGCTATGGAGGTAGGTTATAAATCATAAGAATCACATGCCATGTAGTATGTTAGATACTTTGAAGACCATGCGGGTTCATTCCATCAGTAGATAATGTCAAGTGAAGGTTTCTTGCTTCTTCTCCAAAGTCAGGATAATCATTATCAATCTTCGACCACTATGGCGAATCAGCCGAATGCTGATACTTTCCATCAATAATTCTTTCATCTGCATGCCAAGTCATGTGTCTTACATCGGTTTCACTATAAAACATGCGCCTAAATCTCGGAATTATAGAAAAATACCATAAGACTTTTGTTGGAGACAATCTTTTCTTATATCGAGACAAACCGCATTTAGGGCACTCAGTTAATGATGCATATTCGTTACGAAACAAAACGCAATCGTTAGGACAAACATGTATCTTATAATAGCTCATTCCAATAAAGCACAACATTTTTTTTGCCTCATAGGTTCGATTAGGAAGAACATTATCCTCCGGTAGCATTTCTCTCATAAGGGCCAACAACTCTATGAAACTTTTATCCGACCATCCATTGCCCGCCTTTAAGTTGTACAACTTTAATACCGCAAACAGTCTTGAGAATTTAGTGCAACCTTTATACAACGGATTCTCTGCATCACTTACCAACCTCTCAAACATTTCAGGACAATCATAAAGATCTTCTTCAAGTGCTTCTACAATCTCTTCAACTCGATCAGAATTGTATGTTTTCGTGTCTTTGTCGTCTGAAGCATAGGTCATATTACTTTTCCCACTCGGTTCAACATTATCGTTAATTTTCTCACCATGAAATTTCCAACACTAATAACTTCGATCAATTCCATGCCTCGGTAAATGCGATTTCAATCCATCTGTGTCAACCTTACCAATATAACAACAATGCAAGCAAGGACATTTCATCCGTCTGGGGTTTTTAACATATTGAACAACAAACTTAACGAATTCCGCAACCCCATTCTCGTACTCTTTGGACAATCGATCGACACAAATCCATGTTTTATCCATGGTTTTCCTACTTATAAGAGATACATATTTTCACTAAATAAACAACGTAAATCCAAACGACATTTCATATACATAACGTAAAATCCAAACGAAAATAGAGATACATAATCTGATTTTTCACTATTCTTCACAGAATCATAACAACATTAACATTGCCCTAACATAATCAATATTTTCACTATTCTCACAAAATCATATTTATCAAAGAAATATTTGCCCTAACATATTCAATATTTGCCTATTTTCACTATTCTTCACAAAATATTTGCCCTAACATAATCAACATTGACATTGCTTATTTTCACTATTCTTCACAAAATCATATTTATCAAAATACATTTCAATGACATTGCCCTAACATAACAATGACATTCACTACAACAAAAATGTACCTTCACGAAGTAGAGGACGGATTCAGTCCAAAAGAAGAACAAAGTAGAGGACAAACACCTTCACGAACACCCGAACTCAGTAACTTCACGATCGAAGGCGTTAATGGAGGTTTCCCGAGCGACGTTAATGGACGAAAACCTTCACCAACGACGTTAATGGAGGTTTCGGAAAGAAAAATGGAGTTTCGTTAGAGTTTTCACTATAGAAGTAACGCGTTCGCAGGGGAGAAGAAAGAGGAAAAGAATGAAAATATGATTCTGAGTTTCTAAATATTTCATTTAATTAGAGCTTAGACAGCGCTTTTGTGGAAAACGTTATCTAAGGTAGCCCTTAAACAGCGCTTTTCAAAAGCGCTGTCTAAGGTCTACCTTAGACAGCACTTTTGATTTTATTTTATTTTATTTTTAAATATAAAAAACCTTAGACAGCGCTTTCCTCAAAAGTGTTGTCTAAGATATACATTTACAAGCGCTTTTTGAATGCGCTATCTAAGGTCTACCTTAGACATCGCTTTTCAAAAAGCGTTGTCTAAGGTATGACTTTTAGCAGCATTTTTTCTCTTTTTTTAGAACATTTTCCGCGTTTTATTTTAATTTTTAACCTTTAGCAGCGCTTTCATATTAAAGCGCTGTCTAAGGTGCGCTATTAAAAGTCTATTTTGGTGTAGTGAATAAAGTTCACTAAAGATCATCTTTGCGATGCTTATCAAATGGGTAAGCAAACAAATATCTCTTTTAAATCCAAAAACATAGTGTCAACAACTAGACCTCTTGAACTTCTACATATGAATTTATTTGGTCCATTTAGAATCAAGAGTCTATGAGGAAACTACTATGGTTTTCTTATTGTAGACGACTACTCAAGATTTTGTTGGACAATTTTCTTAGCAAGCAAAAGTGATACTTTTTCCGCATTTGAAACATTTTCCAATATATCTCAAAACAAACTCAATACTAACATTGTAACAATTCAAAGTGATCATGGAGGTGAGTTTGAGAATCATCTTTTTGAAAAGTTTTGTGAGAAACATGACATTGAACATAATTTTTCCGCTCCTAGAACTCCACAACAAAATAGTGTTGTGGAACGTAAAAAACGTGTGTTAGAGGAGTTAGGAAGAACTATGATAAATGATAGTGGTCTTCCTAAATATTTTTGGGCCGATAATATTAGCATTGCATGTTATATGTTGAATAGGATAACTATTCGACCCATGCTAAATAAGACGCCCTATGAACTTTTAAAAGGAAGGAAGCCAAATGTATCACACCTTCATGTCTTTGGATGTAAATGTTTTGTGTTAAATAATGGAAAAGAAAACCTTGGTAAATTTGATTCAAAGGCGGATGAAGGTATCTTTCTTGGATACTCAAATTCAAGTAAGGCATATAGAGTATACAACAAAAGATTACTTATTGTTGAAGAATCTTTGCATATTGTTTTTTGATGAATCTTATCCGAAAGTTGTCGGAAAAGGTAGTGTTGTTATTGGTGCAAGTGCCTCTTCATAAGAGATTGTTAAAGATCTAGATTTGTATCATGTTGAACCCTTTCCGGAATTGTTTTTGAGGAGCCTGTTAAAGATTATAGTCTCAAAGATGAAGATCAAGCACAAATCTAAAATGATATACCATTGGAGTGGAGAACTTCAAAAGACCACCCCATCGACAATATTATTGGGGATATCTCAAAGGGTGTCACTACTCGATCATGGATAAGTAATTTTTGTTTTTATCATGCTTTCGTCTCTCAAATTGAGCCTAAAAATTCCAAAGATGCTTTACTCGATGAAAATTGGTTTTTAGCTATGCAAGGAGAACTAAATCAGTTTAAAAGAAATTAGGTTTGGGACCTTGTTCCACCTCCGCAAGATCATCAAATAATTGACACATAATGAGTATTTAGGAACAAGATGGATGAAAACAGTATCATTTTTCGCAACAAGGGCCGTCTTGTTTCTCAAGGGTATAACCAAGAGGAAGGCATAGACTATGAGGAAACTTATGATCCTGTTGCCCGCCTCGAGGCTATACGCTTTTTACTTGCATTTGTATGCTCACAAAATTTCAAATTATATCAAATGGATGTTAAGAGTGCTTTTCTTAACGATACATAAATGAAGAGGTGTACGTGTGTCAACCTCCTGGATTTGAAAACCATGAAAAACTAAATCATGTTTACAGGCTTAAACATGGTTTGTATGGTCTCAAACAAGCTCCTAGATCTTGGTATGAACGCCTAAGTAAATTCTTGATTAATCAAGGTTTTTCAAGAGGAAAAGTTGATACTACATTCTTTATTAAAGGAGAAGGAAATCACTCGATATTAGTACAAGTGTATGTAGATGACATTATTTTTGGGTCTACTAATATGAAGTTAGTCAAGGAGTTTTCAAGTTCTATGCAAGGTGAATTTGAGATGAGTATGATGGGGGAGCTCAACTTCTTTCTCAGACTCCAAATTAGATAACTTGAAGATGGAACATTCATAAGTCAAACAAAGTATTACAATGAACTACTAAAAAGGTTTGATATGACAAACTCCAAACCTATTGATACACAAATGCCTATCGCAGCTAGTCTCGTGATGAAAATGGTAAGGAGATAGATATAAAAAGATATTGAGGTATGATCGGATCTCTTCTTTATCTTACCGCACCGCATCCAAATATTATGTTTAGTGTGTGAATGTGTTCTAGATTTCAATCATGCCCTAAGGAATCATATTTAAAATCAGTTAAACGCATTCTTAGGTATCTTTGTGGTACTTCTAAGTTTGTTCTTTGGTATCCTAAGGGTAGTGATTGCTCTTTGGTAGGTTTTTCCGATTCTGACTTTGCTGGTTGCAAAGTAGATAGGAAAAGTACTAGTGGTACTTGTCATTTCTTTTCTAACTCTCTTATAATTTGGCATAGCAAAAAGCAAGTTTCGGTTGCTTTGTCAACTGCGGAGGCATAATTTATTGCGGTCGGAAATTGTTGTGCCCAAATTTTATGGCTAAAACAACAATTACTTGACTTCAATATTATTCTTAAACATATTCCAATTTTGTGTGACAACACTAATGCAATTAACCTTACCAAAAATACGATCCTACACTCACGCACTAAGCATATTGAAATAAGACATCATTTTCTTAGGGATCACGTAGAGAAAGGAGATGTGGTATTTGAACATGTTGATAGTTTAAATCAACTTGCCGACATTTTTACAAAACCACTTGCCACCGAACCTTTCTTTCATATTCATAGGGAACTTGGTGTTCTTGACATTTCGTATCGATCTTGATAAAAATGATAATATTGTATATTATTGTTTGACTTAAATATAACTTTTCACTAACATCTTGTTTATTGAAGTGTTAATTGTGATTTTTCATCTTACACTTTCATATTCTCAAGGTAATATCACTTCAACTATAGTTTGTCTCTAATCACTTCATTGATCTTTGATATACTTTGCTCATCTATGATATAAAGCATATTAATATGTGTGAGCTTGTGTTTGTTCTTCTATTTATCTCTTACTTTAGTCATAATGTCAAAATAGGAGTTTGTGTGTCATTTGGTTGCAATGAAATATGGTAATATGATGATATGGTGTGCTTTGTAAAAAAAATCGTTTCCAAACTCCCGGGTCCCAACAGGTCAACTCATGAGTCGGCTCATGGACCCTTGTGAGTCGACCTCCTTCTTGCCTGAGCCGACTCATTTCAAATTTTGAATTGCACCGACTCACTGTCTGGTTTGAGCCGGCTCATTGCCTTTTTAACTGACATGTGTGCCTTGGAAACACGCGATGATTGCGTGTTATGGGCTCTAGGTCGGCACATCAATGTCTTTCAAAGTACTTTATGATTGAAATTTAATCCTTTTATGAATACCAATCATCTTAATTTATCATATACACATTTCATATCATTTTCATTCTATATTCTCTCATATTGTCTCAAGAAACCCTAAAACCTCCATTTCACAAAAAGCTTCACTTCTCTTCATCATTTTCAACTATGGCTTCAAGTGCTACAGGAAAAAGGTCAAGGGGCTCTTCATCTCAATCTTCCTTACCGGTAAATGCTCTTTCCTCATTTCCTTCTGATTTGGGTGAAATTTACAATAAGAGGTTCAAGAATAGGAAAATTATTCCCCAATATGTATACTCCAGAGCTCTTGCCAATCAGATGTATATTTCTCATATTGTTGACTTGATAGATTTTCATGGTATCAGTCCATTCCTATCTTGCCATGAAGATTACAATGAGGACTTAGTGAGAATGTTTTATGCTGGATTGGTCGGTCAATTTAAAGGATTTGAGTTTAATTTTTGTATGGGTGATAGAATGTTGGCGGTAAATGCTCAAGTTTGGAAAGATATTTTTAGTATTGATCCAGAGGATGCAAGTATTTTGATGACTGATTCCAATCAAGTAGAGAATTATGAATTCCGTAAGGAATTGAATGGTATGCTCAAAGAACCATTCATTGAGGTTGCTGTCAATTGTTAGTCATTCCCTAATTCAACCACCACGGGAAAGGTTAAGCCTTTGGATCGCATTCTTCATTGGATTATGTCACATAATTTGCGTCCAAAGAAAGGAGTTTTTTCTCGCATCGACATGGCTGAAGTTCATTTGATCTACATTCTTCGGAATAAGGTAAAAGTTAATTGGCCATATTACTTTGCTAGTCGTATATTTGCTTTAAAAGAAAAGAAATGTGTGGCTTTTGCCTATCCATCTATTATTCAGGAAATTATCAACAAAGCACAGATTGTGGTTGAAAGTTTACCTATGGTTTCCGTTTTTGAATCTAATTGGTTTCAACAAAAGACACCGAGTCTTATGGGTCATATGTGGGATTCTAAGGAGCAACGATATAGATATATTGCAAGGGAGATTATGGTCACGATGTGGAAGATAATTCTGAAGGTGAAGATCTTGGGGATCAAAATGATGTGCCTGTGCCAACTACTAATAATGAGGTATGGAATAATGCTCCATCTACACTCTTCGAGAATCAAGGTTGGGATCAGTGGCAACACACTGGATGGACCAATACAGCCACTCGATTTAATCCTTCATCTTCTCCGTCTCCACATCAGCAAGATAACACTTCCAGCATCATGACCTTGCTTCAAGACATGCAAATTCAACAAGAGAACTACTACAACACTCAAATAGAACGGTACACTGAGTTGGAAAGAAAGTTAGATGCACAAGACAAGGCATTTGCAGATTATGTTTTTGTTCAGGATACTCGGTATACTACTTTGCATGCGCATTTGACTGAGCAAGATACTACGTTTGAGACTTTTGCATCTACCTCGTTGGAACAGATTAATGAAACTCATGGCTCTAATGTTGCTCTTGCAAATTCCTTCAACACTTTCAACCACAACTTTCTTGACTATACCAGAGCTTCTAATGATGATTCTCAACCCGTCACTTATCATCGTCGTTACCCATCACATCGGGGTCGTGGTCCACGACATTGAGAGAATCATTATACAACATTTCATTTTCATTTGCATTTTTTCTTTCATTGTAGTTTCTTTATGATAATCATCTACTGTTTGTTTTGGTATGTTATGGATAATGGCTTGGTTGCTTATTTTATGGATAATGTTTCTATCGTTTTGATTGTTTCATTATCTCGTGTTGTTTATTTTCTGGTTCCTCTTTTCACGCCATTCCATATTGCGTGTTTGTGAATGAGTGCGTTTATTGCAATTGATATTCTCATTTTGAGCTTTTGCTTAGTTGTTGTTTATTATTGGTTACTTGACTTCTTCTCTTTTTGATGTTGTCAAAGGGGGAGATATGTAGAGAGCATAGAATATACCTTGTTTGTGGCATATATTCAGGGGGAGCTTAGCAACACATGGTGAAAATTATTGTATGTTACAAAATTCATCAAGTTTTTGCCATCATAAAAAAGGGGGAGTTTGTGAGACATGACATGGATTTTGAAGTTGTCAAAAACTTGGTGTGATTGAAAGTGTGTCTGGATCACAAGGGAAAAGAAGGAAAATTCATTTTGATGAAAATAAATTGAATGAGCCGACTCAAACCCTCCCATGAGTCGACTCATTTGAGGTATTTTTAGCCAAATTCTCACGGGTCCCAACAGGCTGCCTGAGGCCAATTTTTGGCCGGCTCGTTGAGAATTTTGAGTCGGCTCATTTAAGGTGTTTCCCTCTTGTTCTCATGGGTCTCAATAGGCTAACTGAGCATAATTTTTGGCTGGCTCATTGGCCCTTTTGAGTCGGCTCATTCATTCATTTGAGCTGGCTCATTCCTGTAGCTGTCATTTTTTTCCAATTATTTTTACTTTCTATTTTCTATTATTGTCTAACCAATATAAATAACTGTTTTCATTTCATTTGAGAAATTAACAAGAAAAGTGAAATAGATACACACTTCTCTCTTCATCTTCTTCTTCCTTGCATCCATCAACAATCGCACACAATAATCTTTGTTGATCAAGGTGTTAGTTTCAAAGATAACGTTCAATCGTGAAATAGAGATTTCAGATTGGGATTTGAGAGTGTGGGTTTTTCTTGGAAAAATCTGAAGGGTTTTCTCCTCCAAGATTATAGAAGGATTGGGGGTTTTCCACACAACCATCGTTCGTATATTCAGCCGAGTGAGGTAGATTGAAGATCAAGTGGTTCGTTCTTTCATATAACGGTAGATGGAGGATTACAAAGATCTTTGTGGGTTCACAAGTGTTGAAGAAACTCATCCGTGCTCAAAGTTTGGAGGATTGTAAATCCTTGCAAGAAGGGAGCAGTTAACTAGAGGCTTTCTCAACACGCGTGAAGGACTTGGTTCGTCTTGAATCAAGGGGCAAGAAGAAGCTGTCACAACATTCGCGACTATGATTGGTTTGTTGTTCCATTTTTTCTTCTCGTAAAAACAATTGAAATATTAATGAAATTGCCCAATTCAGTTGAGAATTGGGGATAGAGTACTTCTAGCGAGGACGGTGAAGCAACTGCCTAAACAAATCTCTCGTGTCCTTTACTTTCTTCTCTTTTACTCTTTCTGCATACTTTGATTTTGCGTGACTTGAAAATTCTGGTTTGTGATAGTTAGTGCACACCAACTGTTTGTTAAAGTATTTCTTTCAAAATTGACAACAAGTTTGTGAAAAATTCTGCACTACTTCAACATCTAAATAACACTTTGTGTGGGTGCACACCAAGTGTTTGTGAAAAAGTCAAAACACACAAAATCAATTATTTTGTGCTAATTTTCTTCCTATATTTCATTGTTAAGAGTGGTTTATCAATTGTTGTGAAACTAAGCGAATTTATTGCATTATATTAATATCTCTTGACAACATTTAATTCCCATTTGGTTTCAAGTGCATATCCGATCACGGGTGACATAATTTTGTATTAGACGATTTTTCTGGGGAACTTCCGCAAAATATTTTTCAACTAATTTTTGAAAAGTAAATTTTAAAAGGGATCTATTCAACCCCTTCTAAATCTGCGCCATCGTCTTACACTTACAACCTTTATCTTAAAATATCAGAGTTTTAAAGGGAGAATTACACTAGATGTTCTTTAAGTAAATTTTTTGTAACAGGTTTATGCCTTAAGTTTATTTTGTAACAACTTGATCCTTTAGGGTGATTTCTACATCCCTTTTCTCACATTTTGAACATTTAAAAATGTGTGGCTATTATATTTATGGTTGCACTTCATCATTTTTGTACCACTCAAAATAATTGCATCCATTAATTAACACATTTACTCTGTTAAAAAAGGGTATCAGTGCACACATTTGGTAACTTAAAGGACCAATTTGTCACAAAAAAAAACTTAAAGGACTAACATGTTACAGAAAAAAAAAACTTAAAGAACATCTGATGTGATTTTGTCGAGTTTTAAATGATCAATTCCCTCTTGATTTACAACTACACATCAATAACAATTTACACAATATAAATATACTTAAATGTTTGTTTTCTCAGCACCAAACTAATGTTTAAGTGAATGTGAAATTTAGAAGAGTAAGAGAATGAATAAAAGAGAGATTATTTTTCATATTTTTTGTGTATTTTTAAATGATTTCAAATCCTCCTTTTATGATAAAACCTTAGCAAATAAGGAAGGTTGTTAGCTCCAAATCTGCACCATAATCAATTAGGTTGTCATAATTGATTAGATAGCTAATTCAGTGTATAACCTATTAACCAAGCATTATAATTGGTTAAACTCTACTTTTCAAAATTGAATGACGATAACAACCGTGATGACTAGAGGTAATTCAAAGTTTGTGATTTCGTCGATCTTTTACCTATCAAAGAATCCTAACTTTGACCTATAAATCAATTTAATCCATGAATTAATGTCTAGTAAAGAGAAATCAGAGAATGACGAAGCATTGGATAAGATAACATTTTGAAATGTGTCGATCGATGATGATGTGTGAAAGACCGAATCTAAAGCGGAGCCAGGTTTTTCGATCATTTTCTCAGATGTGGTAGATGTAACACCCTAAACCCCCCGCGTAAAATAATTAAATTATCAGAGTAAAATTCATGAAAAATTTAGCACATAGGATGTTACTTTCCAACATTCACTTGATCACGCATACGACATGTAACAAATAATTATTTTTAAGTGTAATAACAAAATCATAATTAAATATTCTCATTATTAAGCAGCGGAAGCTTCTTCGAAAATAACAACTGAAACATAAACATGTTTAAACCACATCTTCAACATCAATAAAAACAAAGCATTAACGGTTCATAAAACAAATAACATCAAGCGTTCCATATCTCCAGTGTTACACACCAGAGCAGATGCCGGCTCTAAAAATAAAGTAGAATACTTCATCTTCACTAACTTCGATTTCACACCATCCTTGATTATCTGCACGATGCCATATAAATCATCATTCCAATAGAAGGATGAGATTCTCAATCAACAAAAGAAATGCATAATATAAATATAAAATCATATAATCATTACGCAATTCAGCATATCATCAAATCAGCTCATACAATTCCCAATACAAACAGATAACCATACTATTCATAACACAACACAATTACAATGTAAGGCAATGAGACTCACAACTTGACTCAATGCATGTGGTACCATTCAATCCTTTTTTCATGATCATAATTCCTGTCGGAATTTCCATATAAGTCGCTCACACCCCGCATGGGCACACAACATCCGTGATCGCTCACACCCCACGTGGGCACATGATCACCCGTAATCAATCACACCCCATATGGGCACACGATTACCTCAACAACAACACAATTCCATTACATAGAGTACGTATAAGGTGCCCACACCCCACATTCAAAGACAACATAAAACAACGACAAATGCACATGACTATCACAACAACCAATACATCACGCCACAACTGGCTAACATGCAGCCTATACCTACAACAACTACAATTCACAACCACAATAATCATTCGCACAACCGAATTCATCGTTCCACACTTCAACACGTCTCAATATACACAGAAACACAAATACCGCATCGAATTGTTGGAATTCTGGTACTGAAAATAAGTTTAAATGAAAGTACACGAAACCAGTTTCCAACAATTTAAATGGTGACTGAAATGGACTTACGGATCAAAAGATATGAATTTTTAAAGTTTTTAGAATTTATGTCCATGTCATTGGTAACCGGTTACCTCAGATGATGTAATCGGTTACATCATGCCTCATATGCCTCTACCACACAAATTTTGAAACATGTAACCGGTTACTTTAATTGATGTAACCGATTACTTCATTGTAACCAAAATCGGTATTTTACATTTTTTAAACATGTAATTGGTTACCGTAAACCATTTAACTGGTTACCTTACCTGCAAAATTGATTCTTTGATGTTCTCTCACAAAAAAGCACTTATTCAACACATTTAAACATCCTCAAACATCATATATCACGAAATTCAAATTATCAAATCGATATACATCAACACACATCAACTAGAACCTTTTATAAGACAAAAACCACAATCCAAACGATCAATTTAAGCAATATACACATTATTAGGAACACCAATACACAACTTCAATTTTTCACTGAAAACAATCAAAACAATTAGAGAGATGCATAAAGATGAACCTAATGATTTACCCCCTCATACATATATTATTACTCCCTTAAGTAATCAAAGAACTCCACCCTTACCTTAGTGATGATTCTTCAAAGTCTCTAATGGAGATTCTCTAAGCCCTAACTCTGCTTCTCTCTTCCGTTCCTCTTTTCTCTGAAATACGATCGTTCCACAATGACTTTCCCTTTCTAATTTTCTTCTTTTAACTACTATAACCCTTAGACCCCTAATATGTCTTCCATTCCATACTCTTACTAATCCTCATGAATGATCCAATTTGCCCTCACTAATTCTTTACTCATAATATTAAATTTTAAACTAATAAAATAATTATACTAATTATTTAAATATAAATAATTCCAACTAAAATATTTAAATAAAATAATTATCTAATTATTATTACTAATATTCCAACTAATTGATTTTAAATCTAATAATCTCATTTAAATTATTTAAATTAAGAATAAGCCATAACACTCTTATAATTCTACACTATCCAACACATGGTCTCACCGAAACACATCACATAACACATAAATAACAAACAATCACCAATCAAACAAATTATAATTATCGGGGTGTTACAATAGAGATCTTTTTGAGGTCGAGAATGAGTTGTTCTTGATAAAAATGCGGGGAATCAAAGTCGATTCACATAAAAGGTGCCAATGTTATGTTCTGGAACAAAAATAAAGGTAAATGTGGAAGTTAGTGCAAAGTAGGGCTTTCGATACAATGAAGCAGGGGTGTACATGCAAGGTTAACACTCTGACACTCAAGTAAGTATGAGAAAGAGTATAGAGTATTCAAATTATGTTTGAAACTTGTTATCCAAAATGATGTCATTCCCTATATAAGGGGAGTGAAATTCTAGTATGACAGATCCCAGATGTCCTATAGGATGTCGAGACATCTAGTCTGACAAAAGCCGCAAGGTAAAACATATAAAATAACAATACTGAAAAGCATAAACAACACAAGGATTGTTAACCCATTTCGGTGCAAACTCACCTACATCTGGAGGCTACCAAGCCATGAGGAAATTCATTATCAACAGTATTAATTCAAAGCCTAAACAGTCCCAGTTTATAACTTCTCACTTAATCCCTACCCGGTGCAACTTCTATCAAGAAATCATCATCTAGATATGAGAAATCACCATCTCACTCCATAAATCACCTCAGTGATATCCAACAGATCTTTACAAATAAAGGAGAAGACTCTTCCAAGACAAAAACTTGATATGGTTTAAGAGCTTTAATCAAGAACAAACACTCATACTTAAAAGCTTAGAATGGACAACATACAACTCAATAAACTCAGTCCAACCCTAATATCAGAATGATAATAGAGTGACTCACAAATACTAACTCTCCTAGAGAGTGGTTTACAAACAAAGCTCTAATGTTTACATCTATTCTATTCATGGCTTCCTCTTAAAACTAGGTTACAAAGCTTCTATTTATAACCTAATACCCAACTGGATTTGGGCCTTCAAAACACAATAAATTTGCTATTACAAATCAAAAGATTCTGATATAAAATAAGTCTCCAATCAAATCTTCCTAATTTGGAAAGTATATATATAGGAATATTTGTGGTTGCAGTGATATAATTAGGAAGATTTGTGAGGTGTGTGGTTTATTACAATCATTTATCCCCCTCAACTTAGTGTTATAATCACTGCAACCACAAACCACACACCTCACAAAAACGCCAATAAAACAGGACCATAACTCCCATTGTTTATTACAATCATTTATCCCCCTCAACTTAGTGTCACCATACAAAATCTCTCCATATTAGCAAAATAATCATCTTTAACCATCATGACAGATTATCATGCTTACTCCCCCTTGAACCATAATCACCATTTTGCAGAGAGGATAAATTCTCCCAGACAGCATCTAACATTGTTTATAAGTTCACTCTTAAGAACCATGTATAACTTTGATTGACTCCATTGACTTTGAGATGCTTCATATTCCTCCTTGATTTTCACAACCTATTGAACCAATCACAACAACAAACACCTGCTGAAAATATGCAAGATTCAAACCATATCTTTCTGCATAAAGATGTCCCAGATCTGACAGAAAGATGTTCAGACATTTGATCTGACATAACAAATAAACTTGCTCAGATGTTCTTCAAACACGTTAAAGACATCCTATCTGACATCAAAAGTCAACATAATGTTTTATTGTACGTGCAGCCAACTAAGAACCTTCAAAACTCCCTCTTTGGAACATTGTGGCTAAAACATTATCAGAACCATACAACTAGAAAAACCATAAAAACACAAAACACAAAGATCAATGCAGCAGAAGAAAAATTATGGTTAGCACATGGTAGAACATCTAGTTAGACATCTCCCAAACAGAACAACAACTCTCCCCCTGTCATGGATAACCAATGCTCCAGACCACTACTTCACACATCTGCTAAACGTCTTGTTAAACACATTCGTAAATTGTAAAATCACTCCTAACTTTTACAGATCCAAATACACCGGCTCCTTGAGAACAACTCCAAGCTCCTTGAGCTCTTCAAACAACAAGGACATGAATGAAAAATAACTCTCAGATCCACACAGTATCATGACCTTTTGGTTAGACAAGGTGTCATACATATTTGGTTTGACATCACTCTAGAGACAAAACAGATAGTTTCCATGCTTCTTAGGAAACCACTCCTCCACACATACTTAGTTTTCTCAAAAGCTTTACTGAGGTCTTGACTATCCCAATCTTAGGTGGGGTTACTTGTAATAGAAGAAAATAACATCTTTCTGATCATATCCTCACCGTCTGACACATTCTTCAACTGTAAATCTATTAATAATTGCTTGCTCTAGCGGAGTCTTCAATAAAGTAGCCATGCATTCACCAAGCATACTATTATAATCTGCATATTCTGATCCACAAAGTTAGAAACTCATCTTCTAACAACAACATTACGTTGATCCTCAATCCTCCATATCATAATCTCAGACCTCATCCAATAGCTAATTCAGGTAGTCACACACCTAAACACCATGACAAGAAATAAACAACCACATAGAGAAAGGTAACTTCTCTACACTTCTTGAATTATAATGTTCAGATTGCAGTCCTGCACTTTTACATCAGACATATACATAGTCTCCCATCAAAGTATTTTGTCATCAGTTGAAAGCACAACATTTATCATATACAGATAAACACTCAGCTCCCGTCAGAGTATTCACTATCGGTTAGATGCACATCCTTACCAAAAGTAGACAAATACTCAACTCTTGTCTAGGTACTTATCATATGTGATAAGGTAACCTTCTCACACAATATATGACATTTGGTCTGACATTCTTTTCCTGCACACTTGTGACACTTGCTGATCCCTATTTTATTAATGAACACCACTAATCACTTCAGATTAGGTAAATGGCTTGACTTGATACTCCACCATGAGAACAACTAACTTCCTTGGTTGAAAATAAACACCTTTGAGATGTTGTTCTAACCTCAGATCTGACAACAATCTAAAACACATGGATTTGACACTTACTATGGTTTTGGAGGAATACACGTAGAAATCCATGTACAACTCTTTGCAGAGGATACAAGAGTTCACCAGTAGCTAATCATCCTTTCTGATAAGACCATAAATAAATGCAATGACTTGCATGATACACACCATCAACACGTCTTCATCTTCTATTCTTCATGTGGGGACATCACATAACTGGGCCTAAGTTTGATGAATACTTCCCTTTATCATACACAAATAACAATGGTTATTTGCGCCACACTCATACTTTCTTCAACCCGAGAACTTCTTCAACACATAACATAGACGCCCCATCTTCCAGGTTAGGAGTAGGTTCTAAACTTACGTGATCATCACACATTTTTCTAGCACCCAGAGCATCCATCATGTTAGCAAGATAACACACCAAATTCCTTCTTATAGAAAAAAACTGAGCTTGGTTCTGAAGTCATGACTGCTTTTAAGATTACTACCTTTTCTTCAACCAGCTACATCTGAAATGCTTGACATTATGAAAGACACTTTGCATAAATACAATCGTCAGTAGCCTCTCAAATAATGTCCAACTTCACAGCTTCAGAGATCCTTCAAAACAACTACAATTTGATAGGTCTTTGACTCAACATTTACCATAACCTAATGATATGTAGCGCGATGTCGAGACATTAGGATTAACGTATCAAACTCAACTTCTTTCTTTATGAAAACTTCCTCCAGTTCATGATTTAGAAAATCAGAAACATGTATCTCCAAAAGAGAAATCATCTTCAGATATACCAGAACTATATTGGACACCGTAACTAGAAGATTCTCCTAATTAGGTCACCACAAATAAGCTTAAGAGATAAATTATCAAGATCTTCACTCCTGCATGAAAGATTTGACAGTGATACTCTTCTGCTTTGGCTCCAACCTCTTCTTTCACCAGGAAACTCTCATCAGGAAACACAACATTCTGAACTGAATGTTCTCTAGTTCTATAATAACATGTCAGGACATAAGACTTGACATTATGAACTGAAGCTCTACAACAATAGAAATAACATTCTTCCCCTTTGGCCAACAACAATAAAAGAGAACACATCATTAGAATAGTTCAGAGGCGTACACAACAGAAATAACAGAGAAATTCCTTGGAGAGTTCTCCTACAATAAGATCCTCCAAAAGAGACTGAAACACGATGTCAAGACATCTTATCTGACATCACAATAACATCAACAAACTTATGCGCATAAAATACCATTATTCCATACTCCCCATAAATTGTATGATCATCAATTCAGATACAAATATAACTCCCTATACAAGAACAACCATAACACTTCCATACCACAATGCATCCAACCCAAGTAACACAAACTTGGTATAACTTCAGAATATATCAGAGGCACATGCAGCTGTACAAAAGTAAAAACCAAACCTCACAGAAAACAAAACACAAGCCTCCTTTAGATATAGAATTCTCTAAACCAAGATTTAAAGACATTTTGTCTGACGTCACAACTACACAACAAATACACATAAATGTCAGGACGTTTTGTCTGACATCATAACTACATAACAATTCAGCACAAAAGTTTCGGACGTGATAACACCAGACAGGTCCAATACACACCCTGTCATGAATAATCCACTTCTAGGGACCATTCAAACACCAATATGAACCTATCAAGTTCCACCAACTTTTCAATATATCATCCTTATTCCTTTACCATGAACCAAAAAGTATCCCCCTTGGATCTCATCCAGAAACAGACCAGGATGCCTGCTTCGATACCAATTGAAATTCTAGTATGACAGATCCCAGATGTCCTACATGATGTCAAGACATCTGGTCTGACAGAAGCAACAAGGTAAAACATATAAATTAACAGTACTAAAAAACATAAACAACACAAGCATTGTTAACCCAATTCGGTGCAAACTCACTTACATCTGGAGGCTACCAATCCAGGAGGAAATTCACTGTCAGTAGTATTAATTTAAAACCTAATACCCAACTGGATTTGGGCCTTCAAAACAAAGCAAATTTGCTGTTACAAATCAGAAGATCCTGATACAAAATAAGTCTTCAATCAAATCTTCCAAATTTGGAAAGTATATATATATATATATATATATATATATTTGCATTCTGATTGAATCTTCTAAACCTTTAAATCAGCACCCCTTTAATTCAGCGCCACATAAGATTGCATAATATCTCCAGAATATTCTGCAACTGTTAAAATATAACATCACCAATCATAACAGTTCAACACAGACGCGATGTCGTATAACATCTTTTTCGACATGTTCCAGAACAACAAAAGACACGTCCAAGATATTCTCCTCAAAGTTAGGTCTTCTATCATTAGCTCCAGAATATCTTCACAATTAGAACCAAAGGATTCCCCTTGAAAATACCTTGAAAAACAACTCCACCTTGAATCTCTTAGTCATTTAAAATAACTCCACCCATGATAGCATAATATTATGTAGAATATTCTGCATAATTCATATCATAAACACAACACTCCAGCTCCACAGACCAAGACGTCATGACATCTGTCTTTGACATCTGTCTATACCACATGACAGTAATGCTGTCATGACAGTTGCAGATGTTTCAACATCTTCTTCAGTATCTGTCAATCCTTATAACCCCATCTGTAATGTACCACTATGTCAGGATATCTTGTTTGACATGTTCTTCCAGAATCTAGACCTCGTTAATTCAACACATTCTTTAGTGTCTGCCAATCCTTATAACCCCATCTGAACTGTGCCACCATGTCAGGACATCTTGTTTGACATCTTCTTCCACAATCTAGACCATGTTAATTTAACATATGGAACTTTTTATTCAACATGTTCTAGCCATATTAGTTTTACCAAACATAATACCAATCATAAAATTATAGAATTAACAAGGAGAAATAATGGTCTCTCTATCTTTCTGACATGTAATGCGAAGGATTATTGGATGTGCTTAAGGTGTAGATCTTCTGCAATAGGGTATATGATAATCTTTTGGTAAGCAGAAGATTATAGAAACGTGACCGGGTAGTAAGTTGAGAGGCTCTGACCCAGAATGAGTAATCTTAAGGTGGTCGATTTTAGAACGTGGTCGACCTAAAACAAAAGTAATAAAATAAAATAAAATAAAATATTATTAATAAATTAAAATCACATTTGAAAAAAATCAAATCTAATACATCTAATAATTGATTAAAATAGAAGACAACCCTAACAATGAAAATCCAAAAAACTAAATAATATTCAAAGTTAGATAAAAAATCATTATGAAAAAAGGGTGAAAGAAATTTTCCGTGAGAAAAGATTCAAATACGACATCATAAAGATAATTTATGAATGTGACATAAATGACAATGGTATAACTAGGGGTGACATTAAATTTTATTTTACCTCCAATATTAAAATTATACTAGACATTTAGTTGGAATTTTTTTTTAATATAACATAGTTTCATAATTTAATTTCCAAAATAACATTGTTTTCAAAAAAAATACCAAACTAACATACTTTGCACACACATTCGCCACTTCAAATGATGAAAATGTGTTTTTTCATAAGGATTCTCCAAATGGAATGGCGAATGCATGCATGCATACAACCAATTCGCCAAACCATTTGGCGAATGCATACAACACAAAGCCCAATTCGCCAATTGGAATGTTGTGCATGTGTTATATGCATTCCTTTGTTATATATACATATATATGTATATATATATATATATATATATATATATATATATATATATATATATATATATGTATAAGTATATATATATATATATATATGTATAAGTATATGTATATATATGTATAAGTATATATAAATATATATATATATATATATATATATATATATATATATATATATATATAAGTATATGTATATATATGTATAAGTATATATATATATATATATATATATATATATATATATATATATATATATATATATATATATATATATATATATATATATATATATATATATATATATATATATAAGTATATATATAAGTATATATATATATATGTATATATATATATATATATATATATATATATATATATATATATATATATATATATATATATATATAAGTATATATATAAGTATATATATATATAAGTATATATATATAAAAGTATATATATAAGTATATATATATATATATATATATATATATATATATATATATATATATATATATATATATAAGTATATATATAAGTATATATATATATATATATATATATATATATATATATATATATATATATATATATATATATATATATATATATATATATATATATATATATATATATATATATATATATATATATATATACTTATATATATTTATATATAAGTATATTAAAGAAAATTATAGATAAAGAAAATTAAAGAATAGGAGAAAGAGAAATATATATGAAAAGAAAAATTATTATTAATAATTCAAGAACGACATTACAAAAATTAATTTCCCGCCCGATCTAACTGCCCCCCAGTACCACATCCACGGGGATGACCCCGTCTTCGAACCCTACCACCAGGTTG